>CM077237.1:14009794-14609794 GCA_039654775.1 Spinibarbus caldwelli
TACCCCTACTTTTTGTATCATCACCCCGACGATCGAGTCCCGAAGACTCTATACGCACAAATCAACTCCAAGGCCTAAAAAGGACTGAAATCCCACTTGAAACAGACTCACGTGGGGGCATGGCCTCACTAGTCGCCTCACCCACTGCCAGTGGGAGACGATGAATGTTAGAGTGCTGATCTGCCGTAGCTCTCGTTGTCCTTCTCAATGCAGTTGCATCAATAACAGGCAGGCCTGTGGACACAGTAACAGATACAGAAGGTGGACTCATGTCCACAGAGCACGATGGTCCTGATGCTGCTGGCACCCTTGTCACGGTCCCCGAGGGTGCCAACCCGCACTGGCGGTGCAGGCTCAGCCACTGCGTTTGGATCTCTTAATGCCAGCCTAGGTGGCATTGGGGGACTAGCTTGGGGGACTTCAGGCACTAAAGCCAACAAATCACCCTCATCTAACTCATCTTCAGGAGGCGGCACTTTTTCGATAAAAGGGCTATCATGAGGGCTCTGAACTGGAGAACCACTCCGAATTCTAGTTTTCAACAGGGAACTGTGAACATGCCTCACCTTACCCAGTTCGTCAATCGGTGTAATTGTATATGCAGCACCACCATCTTTAGGCGCTTTCACAACTTGGTACACCACTGGATGCCACAAATCCTGGATTTTGCGGCGACCTCTTATGCCACACTCACGTAGGTAAACCAATTGGCCCTCCTCCAGTGGTGTACACTGCACATTCTGATCATATTGTGCCTTACGTCGTTCTGCGATGACCTTTAAACGCTCACGTGCACTTTCAAATGCCACCTGGAGCCTAGTTTGATGTTCCAAAATCCAATCATGGACATTACCTGCCACCGCCTCCTGAACTCCTCCCAGCAAAAAGTCAACTGAGAGCCGTGGTTCTTGCCCAAACATCAAATAATATGGGGACTCCCCAGTTGCTTGATGCGGGGTGGTGTTAAAACAAAAGAGTACCTGCGGAAGACAAGACACCCAGTCTCTCTTTCTAGAAACAGGCAAAGTGCAGAGGAGGTTATGCAAAGTCCTATTGAAGGGCTCGCACTGGCCATTACCGTCCAGATGGTAAGGAGTAGTGCAAGACTTCTCAACCTTATAGAGGTGACAGAGCTGCTGGATAAGAGAGGATTCAAAGTTGCAGCCCTGGTCAGAATGAATCCGACCAGGAACCCCAAAATTATAGAACCACTCCACAACAAGAACCTGGGCCACAGTCTCGGCACATTGGTCCCATGTAGGGACAGCCAGGGTGTATTTAGTAAAAATGTCAGTCATTACTAAAATATTTTCAATGCCTGAACGAGAAGGTTCAAGCATATTAAAATCAATAGCTAGAATCTCATTTGGCCTCGAAGCCAACAGATGGCCCATGAAACTACGGGCAACAGGCTGTACATCTTTAGCAGACTGACACCTTTTGTGCTGCCCTTAGAAATTGAAATGGTATTTTTGTGTATTATTTCCTCTGGGACTTTTATTTTGAAATCGCGATCTCACTGCGCGGAAGCACGGATGTGCGGGTATGTTCAGAAACGAAAGAGAAGGAAGGATGACGCAGCACAGATCAGAAATGCGATCTTTTAACAGTTTAGCTCTGGAAAACATTTGACTAAGTAATTTAAGATGTTAACCAAGTTGTTATGGAGGTTTGAATGTAACAAGTTATTCGACTGTCTTTGATAATAATGAACACTTATTGATGAGAACGATTGTGAATAAGAGCAAACAGTTGACTGTCATCAAACAGGATAATTGCAATTAGGTTTTCTTGTAATGTATATTTACATATTGTATTTTCTATATTTTCAGTTTTACAGTAAAGGATAATCACCAAGAAAAGAACGCCTTGGGACTTTATTCTAAATGTTTGCTATCTGTCTAATGGAGCACAGTCACGTTCTGTGAGGGCAGAATAGTAAAAAGTCACCATCGCAGCGGGCTAAGCTTAACAAGGTCACTGCATAAACAGCTCATGATACTGCGGTCATCCAAGAGAGTACCTCCTCCTGAAGATAAGGTGCAACTCACAATGGAGCAACAACAAGGAACAAGTGATCAAACGACTGAAGCCAGGGAACAAGTGAAGACAATCACAACGCCTCTTCAGCAGTTAGAAAGACGATCTCAATCCTCCAGGTCATCATCATCAAAAAGGTCCAGCACAAGCTCAGCAGCTATAAGAGCCAGAGCAAAAGCAGTTGCAGCACATGCTCAAATTGCCTATGCAGAGAAAGAAGCAAGTATGATGAAACAAATAGCAGAACTTGAAGCAAGTCTGCTGAAGCAAAAAGCAGATTTGGATGCAAGTCTACACATCTTAAAGGTTGAACGTGCAGCAGCAGTTGCTTCAGCTGAAGCAGCGGCGTATGAGGAAGCAGATGAAGAGCTTGAAAGTGGAGAGCTTCATGTAAAAGCAGTTTCTGACATATCACCTATGAATTTTGCTCAGCGTACCAGTGAGTATGTACAACAGCACTCAAGAGAATCATTCTCAGAACTTCCATTTAATGTTGAGATGGTAGAAACCAATGTTAAGTCTCCATTACTTCCAGTTGCATCTGAAGTTGATCATGCCCTGTTGGCACCGCCTAATGTAGATGAAGACAATCAGTATTTCACAAGTCAAAAGAATTGTGCTGTAAAGAAAGAAGCAGGAAATGAGAAAGATGTGAAACGAACATCATTTCATCATTCTTCACAATATGTACCAGAGACACAAGTTACGTCAGATCTAACTAAATATCTGATCAGACGTGAAATGGTTAGTTCTGGTCTTCTGAAATTTGATGACTGCCCAGAGAACTATTGGGCATGGAAAGCGTCTTTCGTTAATTCGACTAGAGAACTGAATCTGACAGCGAGAGAAGAGCTGGATTTGATGGTAAAGTGGCTAGGAAAAGACTCCTCTGAACAAGTAAAAAGAATAAGATCAGTGCATATTCTCAATGCAACCGCAGCAATCAGAATGGCTTGGCAGCGCTTAGAGGAATGCTATGGAGCACCAGAAGTGATTGAAAATGCACTTCTAAAGAAAATTGAGAATATACCGAAACTGTCAAACAAGGACAACCACAAATTGCGAGAGTTAGGAGATATCCTTCTTGAACTGGAGTGTGCAAAAGCTGATGGGTACCTTCCAGGTCTTGCGTACCTTGACACTCCACGTGGGGTTAATCCAATAGTGGAGAAATTGCCCATAAATCTCCAAGACAAATGGATAGTTCAGGGGTCCAAATATAAGGAATACTATCAAGTAGCTTTCCCACCCTTTGCCGTTTTCTCACAGTTTGTGAGAAGTCAAGCTAAAATAAGGAATGATCCCAGTTTTTCATTCTCCTCTTCGAGTTATCTGTCGACAACAAGCAGAACCGATCACAAACCCAGTGGAAAGAGCACTGTAACTGTACATCGAACAGAGGTGTCACATCCAACATTAGACCTGCAGTCTAAACAGTCTCAGAAACGAATTGAAAGTCCTGATCGGCAATGTCCTATTCACCGCAAGCCTCATCCTCTAAAAAAAGTGTAGGGCCTTTAGAGAGAAATCAATAGAGGAGCGCAGATCATTTCTAAAAGAAAATCATATCTGCTTCAGATGTTGTGACTCGAACAAACACATTGCAAAAAATTGCAAGGTACCAATAAAATGCTCTGAATGTAACAGTGAACGACATATTGCAGTTTTGCACCCAGATTCAGTAGTCTTAACTACAGAAAAGCCTATCAAGGAGAAAGAGCAATGCGGGGAGCAGACTGAGACCTCACCTACCTCCGTTACTTCAAAATGCACAGAGATATGTGGCGAATCTGGTCACGGAAGATCATGTTCCAAAATTTGTCTGGTGACCGTGTATCCTGCGGGCAAGAGAAAGAAAGCAGTTAGGGTGTACGCTGTCTTGGATGAACAAAGTAACAGATCTTTAGCCAAGACAGAGTTTTTCAATCTGTTTGAGATTGAAGCCAATTTCGCACCATACACTATTAAGACCTGTGCTGGGGTGAATCAGACTTCTGGACGGAGAGCCACCAACTTTATGGTAGAATCTCTAGATGGATGTACAAAACTCTCACTGCCAACATTGATAGTGTGAGATATGCTGCCAGATGATAGAACAGAGATTCCCTCTCCAGAGGTGGCTAGCCATTATCCTCACCTAAGGCCAGTTGCAAATCAGATCCCTGCTGTTGATCCTGAGGCTCCCGTCCTCTTGCTTTTAGGAAGAGACATTCTGAGGGTGCACAAAGTTAGAGAGCAAATAAACGGTCCTAATGATGCACCATATGCTCAACGTCTGGATCTTGGATGGGTGATAGTTGGGGAAGTATGCCTGGGAACAGCGCACCGACCTTCAAGTGTGAACGTCTATCGAACACATGTGCTCAGTAATGGTCGCACATCATATTTCACTCCATGCCCGAAACAGATTCAAGTAAAGGAATGTGTTTGCAGAATGCCAAAGCAACACACTACCATGATACCAGATCTTGATGGAAAATCAGCTGTAAGGAAAACTTACAACTTAGCCTGTGCAGTATTCCAAAAAACGCTAGATGACGACAAGCCCGGGCTGTCTATGGAAGATAGAGCTTTCTTAGAGATCATGGACAGTGATGTCTTCCAGGATACTGCAAACAGTTGGGTCGCTCCGTTACCCTTTCGTTACCCGAGGTCTCGACTGCCAAATAATAGAGATCAGGCTCTGAAACGTCTTACATCACTTCGTAAAACTCTAGATAAAAAAATAGAGATGAAACATCAGTTCATTGAATTCATGCAAAAACTTTTTGACAATGAACATGCAGAGCACGCCCCTCCCATAGATAATGAAGAAGAGCACTGGTACCTTCCCATGTTTGGTGTGTACCACCCACAAAAACCTGATCAAATCAGGATTGTGTTCGATTAGATTGCAGAGTTTGAAGGAATGTCCCTTAACAAGGTATTACTCAGTGGGCCGGATTTAAACAACACACTCCTTGGTGTTCTCATGAGGTTCCGAAAGGAGAACATTGCAGTGACTGCAGATGTACAGCAGATGTTTTATTGTTTTGTAGTGCGTGAGGACCACAGAGATTTTTTAAGGTTTTTGTGGTATGAGGACAACGAACTAGACAAAGGGATAACAGAGTATAGGATGAAGGTCCATGTATTTGGCAATAGTCCTTCACCTGCTGTGGCAGTTTACTGCATGCGACGTGCTGCTCTGCAGGGAGAAAACAATCATGGCTCTGATGCGAAGCACTTTGTAGTAAGAAATTTTTATGTGGATGATGGACTAACTTCAGTCTCCACTTCTGAGGAAGCCATTGATCTCTTCAGAAACACACAAAAGATGCTCGCAGAGTCAAATCTTAGGTTACACAAAATTGCATCCAACAGCAAAACTGTTATGGAAGCATTTCCCAAAGAGGATCATGCCAAAGACTTGAAGGACTTGGACCTAGGAGTTGATAGTTTGCCTATCCAACACAGCTTGGGTCTCACCTGGAACCTGGAAACTGATAGCTTTAACTTCCATGTGAATCAAGAAGAGAAGCCCTTTACGAGAAGGGGTGTTCTATCTACGGTGAATAGTCTATACGACCCACTTGGATTTCTAGCTCCCGTTGTAGTGCGAGGGAAAGCACTACTCAGAGAACTTTCTTTGGAACAAAGCGACTGGGATGCACCTCTTTCTATAGAAAGACAAGCAGAGTGGAATGAATGGAGAGGCTCTCTAACAACACTGGAACAATTGCAGATTAAGAGGACGTATGTACCTGTTTCGCTGTCTGCCACACAAAGGAAAGAACTGTGCTTCTTCTCTGATGCCTCCACAGTCGCGATAGGAGCAGTAGCTTACCTTAGGGTAGTGGACAGTAATAACCAATACCAAGTTGGGTTTGTCATGGGAAAAGCAAAGTTAGCACCTCGTCCAGCTCACACAATTCCTCGCTTAGAATTATGCGCAGCTTTGCTAGCAGTAGAAATGTATGAAATGATCAGAGATGAGATTGATGAAGAAATAGACTCAGTCAGGTTCTTCACTGACAGCAGGATAGTGTTAGGATATATCCATAACGTCAGTAAGAGATTCTATGTATACGTAGCAAATAGGGTAGCTAGGATAAGGAAGTCAACACATCCTGACCAGTGGTATTATGTGAATACCAACAACAACCCAGCAGACCTTGCCACGAAAGCTGTATCGGCAGAGCATTTGCAGGACACATGTTGGTTTTCTGGACCACAATTTCTACTCCAGAGAGATGCCCAAGAATTGACAGAGACCTTTGAATTGGTGGAACCTGATTCTGAAATTCGCCCTGACATATCAGTTCTTGCAACAAAGATTTCTGTAGTTCAGTTAAGCGCTCACAGATTTGAAAGGTTCTCTACCTGGAAAAGCCTTTGTAAGTCGATAGCTCAACTAATCCATATTGCAAGATCCTACTGTGGTAAAACAGATGACACCCGTTGCAAAGGCTGGCATCACTTCAACAAATCCTGTAGCGCAAGTGAGTTGACACAAGCCAAGTATACAATCATACGCTGTGTGCAACAAGAAACATTTATGGAAGAGTTTGAGTGCCTTGAAAATGGAGCGGTCCTTCCAAATCAAAGCCTCCTAAAAAAACTAAATCCAGTAATTGATGATGGTTTGCTGAGAGTAGGAGGTCGCATATCTTCATCAGACCTGTCCCACAGAGAAAAGCATCCTCTCATTATCCCACGCAAACACCATATTGCCACCCTTCTGGTGAGACACTATCACAGCCAAGTAGCACACCAGGGACGTCATTTTACTGATGGAGCCATCAGAGCTGCTGGATTTTGGATAATAGGGAGCAAACATCTCGTTTCCAGTATCATTCACAACTGTGTTATCTGCCGTAAGCTAAGAGGAAGATTGCAGACTCAAAGGATGGCAAATCTGCCTGCAGACAGACTGTCGACTGAACCACCCTTTACTAATGTGGGCATTGATGTGTTTGTCCCATGGAGTGTAGTCACACGTCGTACAAGAGGTGGCAGCGCAGATTCAAAACGCTGGGCAGTGATTTTTGTGTGCTTGTCTGTCAGAGCAGTGTATATTGAGCTGATTGAGTCTATGTCTACATCAAGTTTTATCAATGCATTGCGACGATTTTTCTCTATCCGTGGCCCAGCAAAACTACTTCGATCTGATAGAGGTACAAACTTTGTAGGTGCCTGCAAAGAGTTGAAAATCAACATGAATGACTCTGGGTTAAATGCCTACCTCAAAGACACAGGATGCACGTGGATCTTCAATCCACCCCATGCTTCACACATGGGGGGATCTTGGGAGAGACTCATTGGAGTTGCTAGACGAATTCTGGATGGTATGCTAATTCAGAAACCCACACGCCTCACGCATGAGATTCTGGTGACTCTAATGGCTGAAGTTATGGCAATCATAAATGCGAGGCCTTTAGCACCAGTGTCTACAGACCCAGACGCTCCTGAAATACTAACTCCAGCATTGTTGTTGACACAGAAACGGAACACAGTTGCAGTTCCTGAGGGAGATTTTGACACAACTGATCTCCACACAAAACAGTGGAAACAAGTGCAGTGTCTGGCCGATACCTTTTGGAAAAGATGGCGAAGGGAATATTTGTCGACACTGCAGAATCGTAAAAAGTGGCCTGATGCAAAAAAAAAATGTGAAAGTTGGTGATGTCGTGCTTTTGAAAGAAAGTCAAGCACCAAGGAACAGCTGGCCTATTGGACTTGTTGTAAAAACCATTCCAAGTGCAGACAAATTGGTTCGTAAAGTGGAACTTAAAATTGTTGACCAAGGAACCACTAAATTCTTTATGAGACCAATCTCGGAAATAGTCATTCTCTTTTCTCCTAAGACTTAGAGACATTACTGAAAGACTCTAAAAAGAGAGAGAGAGAAAAAAAACGGTTAATGTCAAGTAGTGGCATAATTTCATTATACCATGCGGGGAGTGTGCTGTACTTAGAAATTGAAATGGTATTTTTGTGTATTATTTCCTCTGGGACTTTTATTTTGAAATCGCGATCTCACTGCGCGGAAGCGCGGATGTGCGGGTATGTTCAGAAACGAAAGAGAAGGAAGGATGACGCAGCACAGCTCAGAAATGCGATCTTTTAACAGTTTAGCTCTGGAAAACATTTGACTGTAAGTAATTTATGATGTTAACCAAGTTGTTATGGAGGTTTGAATGTAACAAGTTATTCGACTGTCTTTGATAATAACGAACACTTATTGATGAGAATGATTGTGAATAAGAGCAAACAGTTGGCTGTCATCAAACAGGATAATTGCAATTAGGTTTTCTTGTAATGTACATTTACATATTGTATTTTCTATATTTTCAGTTTTACAGTAAAGGATAATCACCAAGAAAAGAACGCCTTGGGACTTTATTCTAAATGTTTGCTATCTGTCTAATGGAGCACAGTCACGTTCTGTGAGGGCAGAATACCTTTCACACTCCTGGCACCAACGGGCCACTTCAGAAGACATACCCGGCCAATAGCATCGTTGCCGTACCAGCTCAGTGGTTCGCTCGATACCCTGGTGTCCATGCTCCTGGTGAAGCTGTGTCAGAACCTCAGATTTCAAGATTGTGGGCAAAATCAACTGATAAAACTCCTCACCCCCATCAAGACGAAACACCCGTTGGTATAACACACCTGCTCTGTCCACACAATTATCAGACTGACGGAGCAGAATTAAACTGGACTTAGACAACTGTCTACGTTCTTCTATGCTAGGGAACACTTTTCGTTTCCAAAAAGGCAGAACCTCCCTAAGAACTGGGTCTGCCTGCTGCAGAGAACTCAAATCGGCAGCAGAATGGCTAGGCAGAACCAAAATAATTGCTTGAGTGACTTGAGAAACCACCTCTACACCTCCCACCTGCTGCATAGCATGAGGAACTGCAGTGCCCGGAAGCCAACCCTCCACCACACTGCAATCAGGTGGGTGCCGCCTTGACAAAGCATCTGCGTTTCGGTTACTTTTCCCCGACCTATACTTGATCTCAAATTCAAAAACTGCAAGTTGTGTTGCCCAACGCTGTTCAGTAGCCCCAAGCTTTGCTGACGCAAGATGACTAAGAGGGTTGTTATCAGTAAAGACTACTACACATTTGTGCCCTAGCAAATACTCCCGAAATATCTCAGCCATGGCCCACTTGAGCGCCAAGAACTTCAACTTCATAGAGCCATAATTGGACATGTTGCGCTCAGTGGGCCTAAGACTGCGACTAGCGTAGGCAATTGATAGTTTTCAGTCACGTGACCGACTCAAAGACTTGGAGGGCAAAACATCCATAGAACAGCAGCACAAGCGTGTCAATTTTTAATCTGTTTCCCAGCCGCAAATATTTAGATCACCTCTCAGAAGAATAAAACAAAGGTATTTCTGAACAAAATGCAAGTTTTGGCCATTTGCAATCCATATTAAGCACCCGCGGCAATATTTCAATCATAAACAGTGTGACAAAACGTAAAAACACTTAAAGTGCTTTAATATATTTAAAACAGTAATATTAAAAGATCAAATTCAGTAATCACCACATTAATGATGCATAGTTTACATAGGTAAGCAGATGAGGCCGGAATATGAACGCAATCCGCTTAACGGTTTAGTGTTTTCCTTCTAATGGTTTTCTATGGGAAGCCATTTAATGTGAAACTTTGCACATTGCGTTTATATTCTGACTTCATCCTCTTGCCTGTACAAAATATACATCACCAATAAGGTGTCCACTGAATCTCACCTTTTAATATCTACGTTTTACTACATTATTACTTCATGCAATCTGCGTAAAAATAGCTGGCGGTCAGTGGAGCAAATCTTCGTTTTGCCCGCCAGGTGGGCGTTCCTATAAGGGTGTGACGTCACATGAAAACTATCAATAGGCCGCACCTTTCCTCCTTGTTCTTGGGAAAGAATGGCCCCTAAGCCACTATAGCTAGCGTCGACCTCAAGAATGAAAGGTGAGAAGTCAGCGTAAGCGAGAACAGGGGCAGAAGTAAGTTTACTCTTTAATGCCTCGAAACTACTCTGACAATGTTCCGTCCAGGCACCACCAAAACACTGTCCTCTACATTTCTTTGATTTGCCTTCTGCCAGTTCAGCCACCAGTTTATGTAGAGGGGCTGCCAACTTGGCAGACCCCTCCACAAAACGGCGGTAATAACTGGTGAAGCCTAGAAAAGAGTGCAACTCAGAAACGCTAGTTGGAGTACGCCACTGGGCCACTACCTCAACCTTGCTTGGGTCTGTAGCAACCCCTTGAGATGACACAACATGTCCTAAATACTTTACCTCATGTTGAAAGAATGCACACTTCTCTAACTTGGCTTTAAGTCCCTCAATCCCTAATCGACCCAGGACCACTTCCAGCCGTTCTAAATGTTGGGCCACGGAGGAAGAGAACACCACAATGTCGTCCAGATACAACAACAAGGACTGACATTGTTGGTCACCAAACAACCTCTCCATCAGACGCTGGAAAGTGCTGGGAGCGCTGCAGAGACCAAACGGCATTCTGTTCCACTCAAATAGGCCAAATGGAGTAGAAAAAGCAGTCTTAGGTCGGTCAGCCTCCGTGACAGGGACCTGGTTATACCCGCTGGCCAAATCCATTGTGGAGAACCAGTGGGCCCCTGTCAGAGTATCCAGAGACTCCTCAATACGAGGCAAGGGGAAGGCATCCTTCCTGGTTTTAGAATTTAATTGACGGTAGTCTACACACATCCGTAGACTACCGTCCTTCTTTTTAACTAGGACAATGGGAGAGGCGTATGGACTGCAGCTCTCTCTGATCACCTGTGACTCCAGCAGTTGGTTAATATGTGTTTTCACTACCTCATACTCTGAAGGGAGTATCCTCCTATACCGTTGCCTGACAGGGGTCTCGTCTAAAAGGGGAATATCATGTGAAAGGAGGTTAGTACACCCCAAATCCCCCTCATGGGCTGAGAACACAAAGTGGTACTTTTGAAGCAGGGCCCGAACCCGAGCTTGTTCTTCCCCTGACAAAACTGACAAATCTAGAATTAATCTGCTCCTGTACAGTAGGGCCTACCAGAGTAATGTGAGCACCTATCATAGCGGTGACTGACCTCACTTCGCTAATGCCTTCAGGCAAACCAACAACAAAAACACCATTCAGGGTACCTAAAGATGTCCTAGGGTAAAGTACAACCTCAGTAATACCCGCATTCACCACTGGTATATAAGCTGTGCCCAGGGTCACTTGGACCAGTGCAGGGAAAGCTAGCAACCACAAAGCTCGACATCTAGTTCCATATACCCAATGTAAGGAATCGCGAGACCATTGGCAGCAGTAAGTTGCAACCACTGATAAGACTTAAGTCGCTCCTGCCCCCATGGCTCAAAATGTTGGAGAAAACAACTCTCTGCAATTGTAGACACCATAGATCCAGTATCTATCAAGCAGGGCACCTGGACCCCATCAATAAGAACATTAAGATGAGGGCAGGAGGACACTAAACGAGACGCTGGAGTGGTAAAATTTACAACACTTGAGCCGGATAACTCCCCAATCGAGTTGTGGCTCTGCAGCTCGGTGGGGATTAGTTTTCCGACTGTTGCGATGGACGAGACTATCTACTTCCAGCCGAAGGTCCCCCGTCGCACTCCCAAGCAAAATGGCCAGGGCGTTGACATCTCCTACATATTACATGACCATAATGTGGGGATCGGCTACGTGAATTGGGGGCCTGCAAACGAGCAAAAGCTTGGGTGAGCTGATTTAACTGCTCTTGTTGCAATTTTAACATTTCCCTTAGTTCAGTTAACTCTGACTTTGAAGAGCTACTAGGACCTATACGTGACTCACTCTGTACAGCATACTGAACCCCATAAGCCAATGGAACAGACTGACTTCGTCCCCTTGCACCCCCAGGCATTTCATCCTGTTTTGATCGGATGGCCTCACTACGCACCTCCAAAAGTGTAGAGGAAGGGTGACGGCGGACTAACTGCTTAAGTTCTCGACGGAGGCCGATATCAATGACATGCTCAACAAATTGGTCATGCAATAAAGCTTCTGCATTTGGTATGGAGTGAGGTGACTGCTGTTTCACATTCTCCAGGAGGCCCATCAATGCAATGGAGAATTCTAACAACGTCTCTTCCTCCTGTTGCCTCCTGGAGAAAAAGGCCTGTTGTAAGGCTACATAAGACAGGGAACAACCATACAATTCTTTTAAAGCCTGAATTATTTTTTCTGGATCCCCCCTCTCTATATCAGAGCGATATCTGATCTCATCCCGGGCCTCACCCTCTAGATGATCAAAAAGGAAAAAGGCTTGATCAGCTACAGACAAATGACGAGCCCGCATACATGCTTGGGCTTCCTCTACCCATTCATTAATGGTAATGCCTGATCTACCGCTAAATTTTGGGCATTTTCTATCTTGGGGTACAAAAACAAATCTCTCAGATAATGAAGCACTAGCACCAATGGGTTGTTGCATAACCGAAGGTCCAGTGCTAGCAGTAGAAGAAGCTACACTAGGACCTGGAATAACAACTGGAGTTTGTTCCTGTCTGAGCCTTTCATTATCAGCCCTCAGTTGGGCTACAAGATCCCCAAGTTCTTGCAACTCTTCTTCCATAGCGAATTTCAGAAACACTTACCACTAAACAGGGGAACAATAGAAAGGGGGAGAAGAAAAAAAAAAAAAAAAAAAAAAGGGAAAACAGCCAAATGCATCCTTCCAGGAGTTTATGCTGCTGTCTTGTTACTAGAAATAACCATAAACAAAAAAACAATGTCAATTTAAAGAAATAAAGAAATGTTCAAAGCAACAAAATAACCCACGTCTCTGCTCAAAACCGTAGACCCTGCCGACTACGCCAGAATGTAGCAAAGTGGCGTTGCGCAACAGAAACAGTAACACTGGACAGATGACTATGCCACCCTAGGAATTGCACCCAGGGAAATACTACGCACCCTCAGATGCTACTCAAGGAAACACAGGTTCAACTCTACTAAATAAATGAGCAAGAGACGTGGGTACAGAAATATATTTATATATAATATAATAAATTTTGTTTTATTAATTCTGTTAATAAATTATTTTGTTAAAAAGAATCACATGAACAACAACAAACTTAAAATGATGGTACTACTTGCTGCTGATCTCCAAAATACACACGCACCACACAAAAAGAGTACAGGGCTGTGGCCAACTGGTATCAAACTCCTAAATTTTCAAAAAGCATAAATTTCAATTATCACACACTATCAGTGCATACATTCACACACTCACACAATACCCAGTGAGATTACTGTTGGTGACCGACACGGTACAACACTGCACACGGTGACAAGAGAGCACCACCACCACATAAGTGTGGAAAATCTGCCTCCCTGCTTTTTGTTGGACACACAGCACCTGTAATTAGATAAACCAAATCAATTTAATAGACCACACACACAAGCACACTAATTCACACTGAATATAAAGCAATTTCTAACAAAATCAAGGACACAACCAAAAAAAGAAAAACAACTTCCAACAACTGGTTCAAAAGGACAAATATTCAAAAAGAGAAAAAGGCAAAGAAAAAGCAATGAATGCATGAAAATAAAATTAAACTGATACAAAAAATATAAACAAATCAACAAGGAACAAGACAGCAGCGTATTTGTGGGTACTGATGTTCAGACTAAAACACCTGCACTGCAACAGGAACCCTCCAACACATTACAGACACTGCAGCAGTCAGCCACGTTAAGTTAACAGAGCCAGCGTGAGCGCTGAACAGTATAAAAGCAAGGAGTTGACGCTAACAGACAAATTGGAAAATGCAGCCGCTCTAATCTCCTTATTCAGTGTGTTCCTGGCCTGATTGTACAAGACTCTGTCCCCCTTCCTGTAGGCGTCCTCTTTGGCCTGACGAAGATGTCTGAGTTTTTCTGTGAACCATGGCTTGTCATTGTTGAATGTTAAGTGAGTCCTGGTAGGGATGCATAGATCCTCACAGAAACTGATATATGAAGTTACAGTCCCTGTGAGCTCGTCCAGATTATTGGTGGCAGCTTCAAAAACACTCCAATCAGTGAAGTCGAAACAGGCATGTAATGCCCGCTGTTTCATTGGTCCATCTCTTTACAGTCTTTACTGTAAGTTGGTATAAGATGAACCTGTTTACATCAGGAGACATGCACATGCTGTTACACATCTGAGAGGGTAGGAAAGCAAGTAGTTCAAAAATGATTGTCATATGTAGAACATGCTGTTGGAGCCATGGAATTAATGTAACCTTTTCAAAGTCAGCAAAATATTGTAATTTGGCAAAGCAAATAGGGATTCTTTTTGTTAGATCACAAAAGACCACAAAACAAAAAAAAAATATGGGAAGAATACACTAAATTTAGCTAAGTTATTAAAATTTTAAAAATTTATTTGTTTTATAGAGGACAATCGGATGTTTTTTTTTTTTTTTTTTTTTTTTTCTTTTTTAAATATTTAAGATTTAACTTACTTTTAGGGCTGCAGAAGCACTGGATTTCTGCAGACAAATTTCTCATGGTCTGGCAATCATCTGTGATAAGTTTTTTTTTTTTTTTTAAATCCTGTCACCAAACAGTGCCTACTGTATATAGATACTTACTCAAGACTGTTGGAAATGCATGTCAATTGGTACCTCATGCTGCATTACTGCATTGTGCAAAGCTGTTATCAAGTTGGCTATTCTAAATGATCCAAAAGAACTAATGGCTTTAAACCGATTTAGAGGACAGATTAACACAGATAATTTATCTTGCACTCTCCTTTTTAAACAAAAACTAGAAATGGCATTACCAAATTAAAAAGATATTATGAAGCCTTTGGATTAGAAGTGTAATTGTTTCATAAGACAAAGCTTGGCAGATATCTTCCTCTTTTTTTTTTGACTTCTGTAATGTGTAGAAAACAACTTAAAAACCTTCAGACTGGTACTGTATATTGCATATTAAAATCCAAGCAATGAGACACAGTCGAATTAGAATACAGATGTTTATTTCACATTTGTAACATCACAGTAAAAAACAAACAAACTACCTTTTCTGCTACCTTTTCCTTACAATACTTTTCGACACTGAATGTTCATGTTCTGACTTAACTATCAACAATAAATAACTTTTTCCTTCCAAATAACACCGAATTGGAAAGGAAAGATGAAAACCTATGGTGTAAAATCAAGTAGCATGTCTGTAATTTTGAAGAAATCGTTAACACCAAGGTTACATTGGTATGGTGTGTTGGATTAGGCTTAAAACTAAACTCTGCAAGACAGTAGCTCTTTAAGAGCAGGGTTGGCAAACTCCTGATTTAAGGGCATGAAAAGTCTGATAGATGCGAACACAGACGTTACTCTAAATAGCGTGACTGTCTGGAAAACCCTTGACTGGTTAAATATCTTGAGAGTTCATTTTTCTGCTTTTCTCCAAACGCTAAATCAGCTTCTGGTCAATTCATTACATGAGAAAAAGTAAAACCATGGGAGAAATACAAAAACATGCAAATCAGATGCTTTACAATGTAATTCACACAGTGGATCTTACCTCCAGACCAGGAAATGCTTCCAAGCCATTGTACCAATTTAATACTGGTAACTGAGAACTATTAATCAAGCATGTCACAGACAAATGTGTGGTGCATTTTAAATCCAACTTCTGGAAAAATCATTCATGCAACTAGGTTATCAAGCAAAAATGTGTAATTTAACAGTTAAAAACATTAAGGAGTGATTACTGCTTTGCTCTTTACTATAAATGACTTTTAATGGTGTTAACACTGAATACCTTTATGAACATTCCAGAACAAACTTATTGACAGAGCGAGTGTATCTGTAACGTCATTATGGCTTTATCAAGAAAACCAACCTGCCTGAAGACTCCACTGTTCAGGAAACACTCACACAAAAACAAAATAAAGAAGAAAAAAAAATCTAATTAAGTATGTTTTATTACAATACATATAGCAAAAAAAAAAAAAAATACAAAATAAAAAATAAATAAAAAACAGACATTTACCCTTGTGCTATTTAAACCCTGAATAATTGGATGCAAACAGTTAAAATAAAAAAACAAACAAAAAAACAACAAAGATAAAAAACAAAAAACACCATGACAACAGTGATCTGAAGCCCTCACCAAGCTGATGTTGGGGACGTAAAGTCCAACAGCACAGTATGGTGCTGTGAGGGCTTCACTACTAAGATAAAAGCAGAAATCTTACTGGGAACTTGCCTTGAGTATGGAGATACTGTTAGGCCAGCGGCTTCAATATATTATGAACCTTTGTCTAATATACTGTACTTGTACAACCTGAATGAAACAGAATAGGAAGAAAAGCAATACATGTATCAACTGTAACACTGATACTGCGGTTATCTTCTTTGTTTTTATTTAAGTGCTGAATCCAAAACTCTTGTGTGATATTACATATCTCAAATGTCCAGTATGCAGTTTTTCTTCAGCAGTGGGTTTAGAGCTCATTGGTTTGGCTACATTAAAAGCACAAGATGAGAAAAGGTTTAACCTCCAAACCTAGTGGGACGACAGCGCCGTTTCAGTATCGGCTGCCTGGAGACATTACAGGTGGCCTTATGCCCATGGGAGGCCCAGGTGGGCCAGCTTGGTATAGGGGCAGCATTGGGGCACTCTGTCCATAAGGAGGCATGCCACCAGCCATATAACCAGGCATGCCCTGTGGAGGACCACCATACTGACCTGAAAGCAGAAATATATATAGTGACTAAACGCCTACATTTACATTTACATTTACATTTATGCATTTAGCAGACGCTTTTATCCAAAGCGACTTACAGTGCATTCAGGCTATACATTTACATTTATTAGTATGTAGTATGTGTGTTCCCTGGGAATTGAACCCACGACCTTTTGCGCTGCTAACGCAATGCTCTACCACTGAGCCACAGGAAATGATTTAAAATTCCCTTGTTTTAATATGTCAACATGTGATTATGGTATTTAGTGATGATCTATAAAACATACAGTTCCAGTCCTTAACTATGATCGTTATTCGCAACAGTTTTAATTTACTCTTTAAACATACACCTCTGATGTCATTACATCTGTATAACTGAGCCACTTCATGTGTGTATTGCCTAGTAACCGTTCTGCGTTCATTGTTTGGCGGAAGAAAGCGTTTATTTTATGAAACCTTGTTAGGTATGTGTACTTTTATAAAAAATAATTACAGTGAAGCCATGGTTTACAGTGATTTTAGATCAGCAGAGTTCAACAATTTCCCTTATCCGTTCTAAAATCACTGTAAACTAGAGACTTTTCAGTCCCGTGCTCGCAGAAATGTTATCTTGTCCCGCTCCTGCCCGCATAAAAGCAACCTATATAGTTTTTTTTCAATACATCCATGAAATTTACATTAAATAGCTCTATAACATCTCCTAAGTTCCACAGCATCCCAGTATAAATGCTCCCGATAAAATATTTATTTAGACTAAGCATCAACATTCACAAAGCACTGTAACAGAAAAGCAAGCATGGGCTGCTGCATGCATGGTTTGGCGTGGCAGAATGCAAGCAAACAGCGCTTCCATTATTATCACTAAAAAGCTGACATCTCAGTTTATCACGATCTCATAAAGCTGTTATAACACAATTAATACGCACAATGAATCTTTCATGTTTACACTTTGTGTCATGATGAGAGGATTCGTGAGCATGCACGCAAATTCCAGCACTGCCGGTGACTGTGCATATATTTACTATATATTGACTGTAAGACAGCTAGATTTGGGTATCACTTGAAATGTATCAATTCCGATTCCGCTTATTGATTCTGATTCTTTTCGATTCCCAGTTTTGATTCCAATGTGATTAAAAAAAGAAGTCAAATATTTAGATATCAAACATATTTACTCTGTGTCTCTTTTCGCAAAACATTTAGTTGCAGCTTGAACAAAAATCAGCAGGCTACATAAAAACTAGACTCTAAGTGCATTTTGTGTGCAAAATAGATTAATTTTAAATGGATGTTGCGGTTCTCTCATGATTCTGAAGAAAAAAAACAGACAGCTAAACAAAATTATGAATGAATGATTCAATGACTCACTCAAGATTTACTTGTTTCATTACTGGACGAATCAGCGTTTTTGAACGAACCTCTTGAATGATTTAAAGACAAATACAGGTGCATCTCAATAAATTAGAATGTTGTGGGAAAGCTCATTTATTTCAGTAATTCAACTCAAATTGTGAAACTAGTGTATTAAATAAATTCAATGCACACAGACTGAAGTAGTTTAAGTCTTTGGTTCTTTTAATTGTGAGGATTTTGGCTCACATTTAACAAAAACCCACCAATTCACTATCTCAACAAATTAGAATACTTCATAAGACCAATAAAAAAAACATTTTTAGTGAATTGTTGGCCTTCTGGAAAGTATGTTAATTTACTGTATATGTACTCAATACTTGGTAAGGGCTCCTTTTGCTTTAATTACTGCCTCAATTCGGCGTGGCATGGAGGTGATCAGTTTGTGGCACTGCTGAGGTGGTATGGAAGCCCAGGTTTCTTTGACAGTGGCCTTCAGCTCATCTGCATTTTTTGGTCTCTTGTTTCTCATTTTCCTCTTGACAATACCCCATAGATTCTCTATGAGGTTCAGGTCTGGTGAGTTTGCTGGCCAGTCAAGCACACCAACACCATGGTCATTTAACCAACTTTTGGTGCTTTTGGCAGTGTGGGCAGGTGCCAAATCCTGCTGGAAAATGAAATCAGCATCTTTAAAAAGCTGGTCAGCAGAAGGAAGCATGAAGTGCTCCAAAATTTCTTAGTAAACGGGTGAAGTGACTTTGGTTTTCAAAAAACACAATGGACCAACACCAGCAGATGACATTGCACCCCAAATCATCACAGACTGTGGAAACTTAACACTGGACTTCAAGCAACTTGGGCTATGAGCTTCTCCACCCTTCCTCCAGACTCTAGGACCTTGGTTTCCAAATTAAATATACAAAACTTGCTCTCATCTGAAAAGAGGACTTTGGACCACTGGGCAAAAGTCCAGTTCTTCTCCTTAGCACAGGTAAGACGCCTCTGACGTTGTCTGTGGTTCAGGAGTGGCTTAACAAGAGGAATACGACAACTGTAGCCAAATTCCTTGACACATCTGTGTGTGGTGGCTCTTGATGCCTTGACCCCAGCCTCAGTCCATTCCTTGTGAAGTTCACCCAAATTCTTGAATCGATTTTGCTTGACAATCATAAGGCTGCAGTTGGTTGTGTTGTGCATCTTTTTCTTCCACACTTCTTCCTTCCACTCAACTTTCTGTTAACATGTTTGGATACAGCACTCTGTGAACAGCCAGCTTCTTTGGCAATGAATGTTTGTGGCTTACCCTCCTTGTGAAGGGTGTCAATGATTGTCTTCTGGACAACTGTCAGATCAGCAGTCTTCCCCATGATTGTGTAGCCTAGTGAACCAAACTGAGAGACCATTTTGAAGGCTCAGGAAACCTTTGCAGGTGTTTTGAGTTGATTAGCTGATTGGCATGTCACTATATTCTAATTTGTTGAGATAGTGAATTGGTGGGTTTTTGTTAAATGTGAGACAAAATCATCACAATTAAAAGAACCAAAGACTTAAACTACTTCAGTCTGTGTGCATTGAATTTATTTAATACACGAGTTTCACAATTTGAGTTGAATTACTGAAATAAATGAACTTTTCCACAACATTCTAATTTATTGAGATGCACCTGTACATTTAAACAGCCCCTTTTCGCCACCTACTGGCACAACAATGTAATCGATAAATCTTTATTTGAAGTGTCAAATTACTTTCAAACTTTACTCTATGATTGCTACTGTACGCATCAGAGTTTATATCCGAACTAAACTTTTATCCCAGTACTTCTGTGATTATCTGAATGTTTGTAACACAGAAACAATACTTTGTGCTTGAAAAGACTGTTTGTGAAGCGGTTTCATTCATAAATGACATTTGCTGTCTTCAGGTCAGTAGCAGTGCAAACACAGATTTAAATGGTTCAAATCACACTGGTGTGGTACACTGCACGGACAAAAGAGAGTGCTCACACAGTTGTGATCGCACCATAGTACTGAAGTATGAATAAATAAGTTAATTATTTATAGTATAATAATTAAATGATAATGCATTTAATATTTTATCTTTAACTGTAGAGGCTGATAAATATATTCAGCCAACACAGACTTATCGCAGTAGGTTTGTTACTCTGAATTTACTCTGCATCTCTTAATGCACAGGTCTATCTTGACATCGGCTTGTCAGATAGTTCGTTCCATGCATTACTACAGTATTTATCACTGTCAATCATAGCAATGACTTAAGGAACAATTTAGCTGATTCACACGCGTAATTTTTCACACTCGCGTTTGTCATTCCTGAAACAGTATACGTGGACAAACAAAATGTTTCTTCAAATTTCAAATGCATTATGTGAGAAACCTTTTTTTCTCTTATAATGGGAAGATCTGCAAGTGCATATAACTCCATAAACAGAGTGGTTAACTAACTACAGTAAACACTTCTGATCTGATTCTGATCGCTTTCCGACACACAGAGCAGTACGCCTCACGGTTATTCCTAGAGACGACCCTCAGCCATGGTTCCAACTCCTAATCTTCTAACCATTTGCACGAAAACGTAAATTTCCCCATTAGTCAACGATGTTGTATAACAGCCAGCTGGGTGTAAAGGAATCTGCGCTATCACGCAGCAGTCAGTCAGTGAGCGCGGTAACAGATGATGTCAAATCTAGCGGGATTCAATTAATAAACTACACAGAATCCCTATTTGCCTACGCAATGATTAAATTCAGGCAAACTTTAGCATACAAGCCCTTTGGACAAATATACATAATGGAAAGATGATGCAAAATTTAATACCTTGAAAAAAGGCATTTAAGACTTTTTAGTACTTTTAAGGCCCTTAATTTTCTCTAAATTGATTTATCAACTTTTAATACTTTTTAAGACCCTATGGACACCCTCTTTATATTAATTGTTCTTGTTGTTTGTGTTTAGATATTTTAGGTTTTGATATTTCTATTTTGCAGGAGTCCCACAAATAATTTTTTTCTCCCGCATCCCACAAACACACACGAGTGTCTACCCGCCTGCACCCGCACTCGCCCATCAAATGTTGTCCCGCGCCCTGTTGCGTCAGGTGTACCGCGGGAGTACAGGTCTCTGCTGTAAACCACAGCTTCTCGGTGTTTATTGCTTTAATTAAAAATGTCAGGCAAGTTTTGATTAGATGAATGTTTCACTTTCCAATTCAAGTGTATTTAAGAAGTTTATAATTTGCTGCAAACTGTTTATTGTTGCTTTGTAAATGTCATTCCCTTTAATGGGATGCCAATATAAAAGAATGATTTATGGTATAAAAATGGCAAAAGGTGCTTTTAAATGCTGGGTTTTAATCTTTATTCTAAATTATCCCGTTTACTGATTAATATAGAAAGTCTGTTACTCAACTGAAAATCATGCAATTTCATTGTGCTGTGTATAACTGAGCTCAATTTCTAAACTCAAAAAAAAAAAAAAATCTAGAAATGTCTGTTTACAATACCAATAATAGGAGTAAAAAAATTTATTTAAAAAAAATAAATAAATAAAACAGTCTAATTCAATTTTAACCTTAAACAGAAATGATATATCATAGTCTTACCATGTATGGGATGCCTCATTCCTGGCTGCTGAGGAGGTATAACCTGCTGGGCAGGTATCATTCCTCCCACTGCTCCACTAGGGGGAGCCGAGGCAGCAGCTGCTGCAGTCTGCCCAGGCCGAGGGATTAGCCTCTGGTACCTAGCCAGCTGAGCCCGTCTTTCTTCCTGAATTGTGGCCAAGACAATAACAGTGTAATCAGACACTTGTAGTAACAAGAACACACTTTGGACTGCATGTATTCTCACAACATCAGTCAACTCTTTCATTTGTGCTTCAGCAATATTTCATAATACCAGTTAATGCATTCACAATTACTTACTGTCAAAAAAAGTAGTTAGAGCAAAACTCAAGCACTCACCAGCGAGATATCCTCATCAGGGTGCATCAACTTACTGGTAGCACTCAAGGTGGTGAGGGTGGCTGGCTTACTTGTGACTGTGGCAGGGGGCTTGGCCACAGTGCTGGAGGAGGCAGCAACAGAGGGAGTGGAGGAAGGCTGGGTGTAGGCTGGGAATGTCACTTTAGGAGAATCAGAGGTGGTTGATGACGGTCCTGATACCATCTGCTGCGCCTGAAATGAAAGCGACATTTTCAAAACAAGTTCGCAAATAAAAGCAAAGGCCCTCCCCAATCACAGTGCATCACTGCCAAATCATCATCATCATCAATGAGGAGTAATAACATTCTGGCAAATAAATAAAAATGCTACAAAAGCAAACTACATAGCCTCTAAGGTCCAAAGAGGTTATTATAGGTCGAACAAAAACTCTTTGCCACAAAATATTGTTTAAAAAAGACAATTACAAATACTATATATTTAACATGCCCAATGCAAAAAGCATATGCATGCATGAACAAACGAATCAAAACGCCAACCAACTAAATATCTGCCTAAATATCAACACAGCTTTATATGCATGTGCATATCTACTAATGACAGAAACAAGCGTGTCTGATCTGCATGTTGTGCTGATGTAAAGAGAAGCACACAAACTAGTGCGTACTTGGGCAGAGCTAGGGAACAGAGGCTTAGAGGAGGCAGACTGTGTCTCTGCACTCACAGGGGCTGCGCTGGGGCTCGCAACACCAGTCCCCATCTGAAGCACAGAGAGAAAGGATAACAGTAACAGTTTCCTTTGACTTCCTTTGACTCCCTGAGAAAACTAAACCTTGAACCTATTCAGTTAGTCTCTTTAGTGGCAAGATCTGTTTTAACAAAAAGAGAAGATGCAGACCCTTAACCATACATTCTCACAAAAACTGCACCTTTAGGCGTACAACAGCTTGTCACTAGGGCAGCACCCTCAAACTGACCACCTTTTAGTGGAAGGTAAGGTACAATGTTATCTCTTTAAGGGTAATGCTTCAATTGTAAGTTGTCATAACCTTAAACATACAATTTTTGCACATTTTGGATAGTGTATCATGTACCTTTCTCATTTTACTGTGGGACTAGTTATTGTCCTTTACTGGCGCTAGTGTTGTCACAGTACCAAAATTTCTGTATTCGGTACCGATACCAGTGAAAATCCACGGTTCTCGGGACCAAAGCAAAACACAAAAACATGCTAATTAAAAAAAACACTATTTTATTAATAAATCCTTTATACTTATTTAAAATTGTGCTTCAAGTTTGTCCACAAGTAATAAAAGTATGAAAAAGAGTAAACAGTAATTTGTCTTAATGAAATTTAAACATTTTATTTTTTGGTAAATAAAGGGGATTTACTATTAAAATTAAACCATGGAAGAAATATTGTGTGATTATTTCTTAAAAAATAAAGTTTTATTAATTTATTAAACAGTAGTAGAATCACATTCATTGTACTAAATATATGTATAGTAATATATTTCTGGCACAATGTCTAAAGCGAATTTTTATTTTGATGGGTTGCCGTGAATACCTTTAAATTTCTGTGTATATGATATGACGCTGGTTTTACTCAAATGAAACGGTAAAATGCTCGTGAAGTGACTCTCAGATCAGTTCTGGAGATGTTGTTTATGTATTTATGTCCTCATTGAGACGGCTTATGATGAAATCACCGCGAGCGTCAGTGTATGTAGTAAACAAAACTGCGTGTCTCTGCCATTCATTCATTCACACAGAGACTCGCAGAACACGCAGGATTCATATTTGAATTGACTTTTGCGGCTTAATATTTACAGATACTAGTCCATATCGCGATTTGTTTTAAGTGTAATGACCTGCTTTTGATTAATTCATCCAAATTTTGACAAATTCCATGACATTGTGTTAAACTGTAAATTCCGTTTTTATAACTGGATTCCACGATTCCGTCCGCGTTTTCTGCATTGCGGAAATCACAGGGCCTTACGCGTCAAGAACCGGTTTGACCGGGTACTCGGTACCACCGGTACTTTAAAAAACCTGGTACTGTGACGTTTTCATTTTTTTAGTACCGACTTGGTACCGAAGTACTGGGTCTTTTGACAACACTAACTGGCACTGTATTTCTCAAAAAGACAAGTACTTGTCTATTACAATGACTACTAACCTTTGATTGTTTCTTTAAATCCAATACCAAAATATTTTTTTATTATTTATTCACAAACAGTGGCTACACACATACTCAACCAGTAAATAAGTCTGGTTCTACCTGCACAGCGCTGGGGAAGAGAGGTTTGGATGCAGCGGACTGTGTGGCGGGTACAGCTGGTCTGCTGGCCATTCCAGGAGCTGTGACAGGGGCTGCAGGTGCCATAGGAGGCATGCCAGGCCTGGCAACATGAAGTGGCATTCCTAAAAACAAGAAAATTATCTATCAATTATCTACAACTACCACAACCGTTTGACTGGGACTTTTTTTGTACTATTATAAATAATGATATCACTATGCTTAAACATGAAAATTTACTGATGCGCCAAAATTTTGGCAACCAAAAATATTCAGTTAAAACAGCAAAATGAATACATGTTTGGTCACAATAGTTTTGCAGGGCTAAAAATAATTAACCAAAACTGTTACGTTCAGCCATCACTGATCAAATGAAGCATTTTAATTTACCTGAGAATGACACACAAACGGTTTAAATACCCTATTACCCAAAATTTAATTACTTTCAAATGAAAACTTTACGTTTGGTTTCAAAAAATTAATTTTCAGTGCATCACTAAAATAATGACTGTTTATTATTAATATTAATTGGGCTTTATCACCAATAATTGTCAACAACACTGACCTGGTGGCATGCCAGGCATCATCGGAGGCATTGCTGGACCTGGGCGCATCATCCCTCCCATTGGCATCATGCTATGCATAAGACGACCAAAGATAAATCATTCTGGACCATAATATACCACCTTATAACCTCTATAACTGAAAATTAAGACCTACCCAGGTGGCATGCCTGGCATTACTGGTGGCATCCCAGGAATCATTGGTGGGACACCAGTCAACATAGGTGGCATGCCTTTAGGAAGAGATATGAAGTATTAATGTGGCACACATTTGTTTGAGAGGTATTTAAACTACTTAGGCTATTTAAACTATTGGCATACTCACCTGCATAACCAGCGGGTGGCATGCCTTGGGTCTGAGGTCCAGGATGCATGCCCGCCTGAGTCATTGGGGGCATGAAGGCAGCCTGAGGCTGAGCAGCAGGGTGCTGAAATGATGAAGGTCCAGCTTCATCATCATCATCATCATCGTCCTCATCAGAATCATCCTGATTCTGTTTCTTCTTCAGACTCTCTGCTCGGATAAAAAAAAAAAAACAAGTTTATATTTCTGTCACAAACAATTCTATTGATATTTTCTACATCAGTTAGTTTGCCTAAGCTCTATAACACCATCGTTACCTTGTGATTTTTGTTCAAGTACTCTTCTCCGATCTTGCATGTCTTTTTCTGGAATACCCTCCATGCCGTAGATTTCCAGTTCTATGTCTGTTCTTCCTGGTATAGCATTAGGAACTGAATCTATTGTTTCTTTGTGCACCTTTAAAATACAGATTTAATAATTCAACAGCCCTTACCAAACATCAACGCAAATATATTAAAAGACATCACAACTGTTCATACCTGCATGCAATGTATGGCTAATCCAGGTCCTGTGTACAGCTTCTTGTGACATATATGACATTTGAAATGTTTGGCTTTTTGGTGCTGAATGAGAATCTTTTCATCATCAAAATCTCTGTTGCAGTACCTGAAAGTCTGATTAAGGATCACACTGAGGAGAAGAGAGAACGTTATGAATAGAAAGAAATATATAAAGCGCTTGAGATCAAACTGCAATGTGTAAAGAACAAGTAAATGTGCTGATAATAGTGAGATAAGCATCTGGCTGCGTTTATAGATGATTATTACAACTCTGAATGTTTTGAAAGCGCCCGATTCCCAATACGATGTCTAGCGCGACAGCTATCGTGTCAAAAATGCGCCCTTAATCCTAATAAACAAGATTCACTAAACAGCATTAAGAGAAGAAAATGCAGCAATATGAAACATACAGGTTTTCTTTTTCTTCTGATATGTAATAATAAATACAACTGCAGTGTGAAACTGACAGCATGAGCTCAGAGTTCACGATCACGCCGCTGCAACAGCACTGAACAGAACAGACGCATCGGGTCATTAAAAGGATATCAGCACCAGGGCTTCATCTGCTTCTTCTTCTTTCGTCCCATTTTAATAATGACTCGTTATTGTCTTCTAAACCAACAGGAAATGAATTCAATTCAAGATTCAAACTTTCACCAAACGCAGCTTTTTGGAACACACAAAAAATGGCTCCGTTCCGCTGATGTCTCTTCACCCACAATGTCGCGGGATGTGACGCAATCACGCAACTCGTCCGTCCGCTCGCGCGCTCCTGATGACGTTAGACATAACCCCTCCCATTTGGGGACTTGTCTTGCACAACTCATCATCACTCAACAAAATAGGGGGTTTTGTCCGTTTAATTATATCACAATTATCAGTTTCTAGACATAAGAGAGCTATCAGAATGAGAGTTACGAATTTTATATTGTAATGAAAGAATTAAACTATTAAACACTTAATAATAACAACCTGCAATTGCACTTGAAAACATTTGTCCCAAAACAATAAGGCACAAATTTGTTCTTATATAGGCATTCAGAAGGTTTGCAAAGCTCCATGATTTCAAAAAGTGTATGTGGTTTACTACAGTAATTAGTGCCATGATAAAGCTTTAGGGTGGAATAAATGTTTGTCAGCATTGAAACGTGTAAAGCCTCAGCAAAATATAACTATTAAGAGAGAACATGGTATACACACCTTTTGTTGCAGAGTTGCAAAATAACTGTTCTTATGTGCCTTTCTTTTAAATGCACAGTACATTAAGAGGTAACACTTTAGAATACTGTTCCTTCGTTAATGAATAACTACACAGGAACAAGTGACTAATGCACTATTAACATTGTAGTAACAATAGGTTACTGTTCGTAACCCCGGTTCTCTGAAACATCGAGTGGAGAGATCCACCTATGGGAAGGGCATCCGCGCCTGACCTCTGCAGAAGCATCCAATTGCACCAAGTCTGGCTTGACAGACAGGAGAGGAGCACGTGCCCAATGGCAGGTAATGGGCGCATAAAGCCTCCGCATGTGCTACCTTTCCTCAATGAGCATGTTCGCTTCTCGTGCAGCAAGCGGGGCTAAACTTGGTGGATCTCTCCACTCGATGTTTTAGAAAACCGGGGTTACGAACAGTAACCTATTGTTCTCTTTCATCATCTTGTGTTCGAGATCCACCTATGGGAGATATGGACAACTCCCCAGTTGCCCAGTACACCCACAGTGAGGCCTTGTAAGCCAGAGGACGGTCACCTGGCAAGACGGTGCTTGACACGTCATCAAGTATCTGACCCCACACAAAGTGAGAATGCAATACCGGCCATGTAAGAAATGACATGAGGTAACATCCATACAAAACCTGACAACACACATAATGCCAAAGGCATATATTATAGAATTATACATTTGAATATATTGACATACATATTAAAGTATAATAATGTGGCAGGGGATTGTACAGATGA
The DNA here is from genome assembly GCA_039654775.1 of Spinibarbus caldwelli. NCBI lineage: Eukaryota > Metazoa > Chordata > Actinopteri > Cypriniformes > Cyprinidae > Spinibarbus > Spinibarbus caldwelli. The sequence continues at coordinate 14,037,561 of CM077237.1, forward strand.
CCTGCTTAATGAGATGAATAAGCCGGGCAGCACAACCCAGGCTTAAAAAGGTGTAAAGGGTCTAAGAGGACCGCATTATTGTGCCATCCCAAAGAGGCACAAAATCACTTTCACTGACTTTTTCATTAACTGTTCCCATCTGGTGGAATGACCTGCCCAACTCAATCCGAGCAGCTGAATCCTTAGCCATCTTCAAGAAATGGCTAGAAACCCAGCTCTTCCATCTTTATTTGACCCTCTAACTCTAGCATTCTCTTTTCTAATTTTATTTTATCTATCTGCCTTCTTTTTATTAAAAAAAAAACACATACACACACACACTTGACCCTCTATCAATTGCATATTTATTCTCTAACTGCTAGCTTTTCTTGAAAAACTAACACTCGCTTTCTTTTCTATATTCTATCTACTTGTTTAAAAAAAAAAAAAAAAAAAAAAACCTTGCTACGTGTACTGCGTTTGGCTAACCGAGACTTTTCATAGCGCTTGCATGTAAGCCGCTTTGGATAAAAGTAAATGTAAATGTAAGAGCACAAGGCTACAAAGAGCCAACACCAAAACAGAGTAAGCTACCAGGGTATGGGTAACATCAAGCTGGTAGTATTTGACAAATGTGTGTAGAGAGGCCCAGCTTGCAGTGGCACAAATGTCCTACAAGGGAAAACTCCTTTAGACAGAGCCCACAAGGCCGCTATTGCCCTAGTGAACTGCACTCTGAGGCCCACATAGCCACACTCCATTAGATTCATATGGTAGAGATGGCTTCTACGAGCCAACGAGAGAGGCATTGGTTAGAAATGGGTTTTCCGGTGTTAAGGGGGCCCAGGAAATGAAGAGCTGATCACTCCTCCTGAAAGGGTTGGTCCTGTCAGCTGGTCTCTGCAGAACAAGACATGAGGCATTTAGCCTCTGATCCTCCGCAGAGGAGAAAGGAGGAGAGTGAAAAGCAGAACCTCAAACACTTTACAAGTGAAAGCTGGGAAGCATTCTGGCATAAAGGTCGGGTTCGGCCAGAGAAAAACCTATCTCCATTGTGAGAGGATTAGTGCATGAGGGATGAACAGAGCATGCGTGCAAATCACTGACATGTTTTGGTAGAAGCCAAGGCCAGGAGCAGAGCTGTCTTGAAAGATAGAAGCTTACAGGTGATATCTCCCTGGGGCTCAAAGGGCTGTTGAGACAGGGCATCCAGCATTATGGAGAGTTCCCATTCTGGTGACTGGAAGGGAATGGCGAGCGCCTTTCATAAGTCTATGAAATTTGAGGGCGTGTTACCCCACCGTAGTGCCATCAAACCCAACATTGTATGCAGCAATAGCTGCTAATAGCCCAAAACATCAGTGACTGAGCACTGATATGATATTAGCTGGTACCCCTCGCACCACTCCTCAAATACATGCCACATGCAATCATAAAAGGAGCATGCAGAAGATGCTCCAGCCTTCTGAATAGTAGCAAAAACACGTGGGGGGTGCCCCAATGTGTTTAAGTTTGCCCTCTCATGGGCCAGGCCCAGAGAGTCACCCAGTCCAGGTGAGAGTGGTGGAATTCCCTGTTCGCTTGGGACAGGAGGTCCATGCGTAATGGGAGAGGCCATGGCTAGGCATACAGAAGAGGGATTATCTCTGCCAGCCATGGAGCTTTAGGCCACCTGTGTGCTATCAAAATCAGCGTTAACTCTGTTCTTTCACCCTGACCAGGGTAGGAGTTATTAGGCAGAGTAGAGGAAAAAAGTAGAGCAGCACATTGGGCCATGGGGGGGGGTTGGTGTTTTCGCATGAGGCGAAGAGATCAACAGCTGCCTGACCAAACCTCTTCCATAGCAGTTCCGCTATCTGAGGGTGGAGGCGCCTTTCTCCGTAGAGTGGGTTCTCCCATGACAAAAGGACTGCACTCCTGTGTGTTCAGTCACACACAGTTCAATGTTCTGCTCTCCTGGATGGTCCCCATCCTGTTAAGGATCCTGTCAACATCCTGCCTGTCGTTTCCACTTTCCGAAGAAACCGCTAGTCTCAGTTTGGCCACGCCTGCTCACACTCACAGACAGATCATCCTAGGCTTGAGCGAGCTCAAAAGGGAGAACTGTGAACTCTTAGCACACGCATTGGTAGGCGAAATGAAATAATTTCCTGTACAGAGAGGCTTGCTTATGTGGGGAAAAAAGTATCTTTTCAAATCGAATGATGTGAATCAATCGATTACTGAACGTAAGAGAGAGCCGTGTGTTATCTGAAACTGTATTTCCTTAAATGTTTGTTCAACACTGAGATCCAGAATAGGACGGAGAGAACCGTCATTATTTGGAACTAGGAAATAACGAAGAGTAAAGCCCCTCTCTGCTCAAGTGCAGGGGAGACACTCGAACTAACCCCTTTCTCGAGGAGGAAGGAGATTTCGTCTTTCAGAATGTGAGCAGAGCTTTCTTCTGTATGAGAAGAGAGAGGGTCTTTTGGAAACTGAAGTCTGAACCCCTTCGTTATTGTGTGAATCACACTTTCTGGAGCTGATAAAAAACAGCCAGACTGTTACGTGTTTCGCGAGCATCCCCACACACACACACACACACACCGGAGAACTGCTTAGAGCTGCTCGGCCGGTTCGCTCATTTGTGGTACAATGGCGCTATCTCGTGGGTAACGAAGGGACGACATTTGGGGCTGTAAGGAGATGTTCTCTCTTATTAAAACGAATTCATGTGATTCGTTCGATTTATTAATTTATTGTCTTTATATGTGTTGGGCAACACTGAGACCGAAGTCTTTATATATTTTGTGAGAGAAGTGTTAAGGGAGCTGTGTGGTGACGCTGCTTGTGCACTTTTTCTCATTGTAGTCCCCTCTGAAAACGGGAAACGCTGGGCTACACCGGGAACAGTGAAGCCCGTGTCAACACTAGGTACCCGGGGGAAATACGAGGGGCAGAACTGGTGTCAACTTGAACTTAAAGCCACCTGTGGCCGTGCAACAAGCAGGCAGCCTACTCAGAGGGTAGTAGGGTAGCACAGAGGGTATCTGGCGCGGCGCAGGCTTCCTAGAAAGGCAAATTTTACAGCGCTGCTGTATTAGTGCAACAGCAAGACCGAAAAGAGCCTGGTCAGGTTAGACCGGCGCGTCGCTTTTCACTGTCAGGGAGACCGGAAAGATTAAGACACAGTGCGTGCCTTCCGACCACCGAGAGAGCCACAGAGTGCCCGCTTGTCCGGACAGTTTGACGGGCATTACGGAGAACGAGGTCATTCACCGTGAGTAACTCCTACCAGAGAACGGGGGTGATGGCGACCCTTTCTCCAGTTGTTATCCCATGTCGACCAGCAGTTCGCTGGTAAGCGAATGGCAGGGAGGAGACGCTGAGGGCTCTTACCGCCAAAGCCGGGACTAAATGAGAGGCCTTATGAATGGACGCAGAAAAACGATGCATATGATGCTACATGCGTCTCGCACATGCAGAAAAGACGAGTCCTTTTCCTGGTCCGACGCATTAGAGGTGCTGGCCATTCGATACTGAGGTGAGCGGCCTCTCGTAGAAGAGAAGGCCTTTATTGTCCGCGTCCCCGGAGCCGGGCGACTCGTCAATGAAATGGGGATCGGCCGGCAAAATATCTCTGTGTGTCGGCCACCTTGAGCCTCCGACGCAGGAGCACGATTATTATTTATATATTTATTTAAATCGATGCTTCCTGAGCGTGTTGAAGACCCATGCGAACAACGCAAAAAGGGATGGGGATCCCTAGCGGCGATGAGGGCACCGGCCGGGCAGTCTCACGACAGGTTGTCCACGGTGGTAACCGGAAGCCGATCCAAATCGATCCAAATCGAACTCCCGGTAAAAGTTTTGAAAACTCCGCCTATTTCGCTCTGACCAGCGTAGCGCAAATCGCTTTGTATCTCAAGGGCTGCGCTGAACCCAGCGGCCAGCGCAGCGCATGCCGCGTCCTGTGTGAAAGCGCCAATAACAAGGGACAATGGAAAAGGACAGGCAGGAGGTGGGCAGTCTAGTAATAGTGCGAGCGTGGGCGGCTTGCGGAAATAAAAACAGCTGACCTGGTAAATTGACAAGCACGCCTGGCGGAGGCTGATCCAGAGATGTGTCCTCCTGTAGACGGTTAAGTGAAGTCAAAACCAAAGAGCTATGAGTAAAATTCAGAGGTCGCGAGAAGCGAATTTCATCTGAGGAAAGGTAGCGCGTGCGGGGGCTTTATGCGCTCGGTTAAGGGGCGGCCCCTTACCTGCCATTGGGCACGCACTCCTGTCTGTCAAGCCAGACTTGGTGCAATTAGATGCTTCTGCAGAGGTCAGGCGTGGATGCCCTTCCCGGTGGATCTCAAACACGAGATGATGAAAGAGAACTATTACCTAACAAAAAACTCTGATTAATGATTTAGTAAGTACTAGCGCTCAGTTTGAAACTGGCAGTACACTATTAGTTATTAATCAATAACTACAATTTTTTTATATAGGCTATATCCTGGAGAACTACTAAGAACTACTGTATACAGGTTCATAATCAGTGGGGTATAAAGTACCTGAAAGCCATACTCAAGTAAAAGTACAGATATTTTACCAGAAAATGACTTTGGTAGAAGTTGAAGTCACCGTTTAGAATATTACTTGAGTAAAAGTCTTGAAGTATGTGATATTTATTGTACTTATAAGTACGAAAAGTATTTTTTTTAAAACTTAAACGTACATAAGTATTGAAAGTAAAAGTACAAGTGCATGCAAAATGGAAAAGAAGCATATATATATATATATATATATATATATATATATATATATATATATATATATATATATATATATATATATAATGTTCATACACAGCTTGAGTAGCAAGATTGTGTTCAGTTTTTCTTTCTTCCATTTTGTATTTTTGGGTAAGAATAAGAAGCACTTCCTCCGGTACCTAATGTCTTTATTTCCAACATAAGAAAACATTTCTAGAATCTGCATCTGAAATAGCATTTAGATGATTTTCCATTTTGCATTAATCCGAGTTTCTTGTTAGTTACTAGTAGTTACTAGAGTGCTAATATTGCGTTACTCATGTGTTCTTGTGTAGTTTTTCATTAATGACGGAACAGTATTCTACCCAATTAGATTATGCGTCAGATTAATGTTTTTGCCAGGGTCAAAACATCAAATGAGATATCTATAACTGAGTATTTGCATGAAATCCTTGAAAGCAGAACGACCTCTTCATTTACTACATTTGTCATTCAGTAGTTCTGCGCTGAGGTCTTTTGCTCTTTGACACTCGATTGTTTTGCCAACTTTTGTCTTGTAGCGTAGAAGTTGACAACAGCATCTTAGGGTTTATAGAAGTTCCACAGTGCTTTAATTATTTCTCAGTTTATAATTGTGTTTGTTTCTTGAAAGGTTTCAGTCTATTTTCACAAATTTGGCACAAATCTAATCTTTTGCCTTCACATCTGATGCAATTCACATCTCCACCGCATGAGGGCAACAAACATGGCAGCACTCCCCATGTAAATTGTGAAGGTGCAGTTGTGCAGATGTGGATGTTTAACTGTGAGGATGACCAGCTGTTCAGTGCGTAAAGTGTGAGGTAAGACTCCTCATCCAGTTGATGCTTTTGAAATGTCATTGTGCTTCAGTGGTTTTATCGTCTCCAGAGATATGAATTTTCTTCTTGTAGATAATTCTACAATTTCTTGCAAAGTTTATTTCTATGTGGTTTAGAGGCTTATGGCTAGCAGTATGGATTAGAGTCCAGAGAGACTACTTGTTTTAATATCTGCAACTGCTCAGCAAGAACTAGAGCCATCAGATTAATCTGTTTAGCTACCAGTCCAACCTTGCCCCAGGCTGGATGCAAAAGGAAGAGATCCAGTGACCTCTTGGTCTTCCTGAATTTGAAAGAGGAAAAAGATGCAAGAGAGAGAGTGAGAGAGAGAGAGAGAGAGAGAGAGAGAGCAGCGGAGGGGAGCGATTCCTGTCACTATTTGATTGATTGATTGATTGATTCGTAAACTGTACAATAATTCTACAAAACATAATGATGTCTCATAAAAGGAAATATTTATTAATGAACTAAACATGTAGTTGACTTTTCTGCAAATTGTCTGGTGGTGATTAGGTGTGTCATGGCTTTTATTCTAATGTGGCAGCCATTAATATCACATGATCAATATAGCAGCAGCTACTCAACTTCTCCCTTTTTATGAAAGATGTTTTATTGGTGCTTTACAGACAGACCTGCATGCCCTATGTATCATTGTCACTAGGACACTGAAAGTTCTAGCTATAACTCTGTAGGATGTTTCACAGACATGCTAGGAAAAAAAGAAAGAAAGAAAATAAGTGGTCCTTCCCCATCCATGGTCCCTTTCTGCATGAGTTGAAGGAAATAATTTAAAGTTTCCCCCGTTAAACGGAAATCAGGATTGGTATCCTCTCATATGTCTTCAGAATGGGCACAATCCTATTTTTACTTTTGTACATTCCAGGTTGTTGGGATCATTTTCCTGCATTTAATAAGGTTGCGCTCAGACCCATCTATGGTCACTGGGATAAAGACCTTGGTTCATTTAATGATGAAAGACTGAGAATATCAATGGGGGACCAATTAGATGCTTAATAAAGCATTCATTTATTACAGTGGGATTTAAGGAAGGTTAGAGCCTAGAATTATTTGCAACAGGTGCTGGAGACCCAATGGAGTCAGGAAGCTGTAGGTGGTGTCTCTCTAATAGGCCTCTACTTGTGGATGCTGAGATGATAGGCAGCACAGACTGCGGTGGAAAAAGTAAAGTACTTTGCCTTGCACTGTCTTGCTGTGCCTGATATTGTTACAGACATTTACTCTTATGAACTTATTACAAATGAACTGGATTAGATTGGAAACGGGATGCCAGGGGAAGCTTGGTTGGAACTATATTCTGAGCTCGGAGAAAATGTTAAACTTCTGTTTTTGAGTGAAAGTGAGTGAAGTGTGGCAACCCATAATCAGAAATTTGTGCTCTGCATTTAACCCATCCAAGTGCACACACACAGTAGTGAACACACACCTGGAGCAGTGGGCAGCCATATTGCTGCAGCACCCGGGGAGCAGTTGGGGGTTCGGTGCCTTGCTCAAGGGTCTCACCTCAGTCATGATATTGAGGGCAGAGAGAGCACTGGTTATTCACTCCCCCCACGACAATTCCTGCAGGACCTGAGACTCGAACTCACGACCTTCTGGTTACAAGTTCGACTCTCTAACTATTAGGCCACGACTGCCCCATTTTGCATGTCCTTCATCATCTGGCCCACAACATTCTCTTTATTTGCTTGATCTCCTCAGACAAACACTTCACTTTCTCTTAGGCTGGAGTAAGGGAAATTCTTTGTGACACCTCCAGGTGGCTTGAATCCTCTGGCTCATGTGAAGATTGTCCTTTAATGAGTTGAAGGATTTAACTGAATCACAATGTAATCTTGGTTCCATCTAGAAGGCCTTACAATCCTTGATGACCATTTAGGTTGCACATAGTTCTCTTTAGACTCCATTCCAGCAGCCTCTCTAGCTTGAAGGACCATGTTGATGCTAGTATTGAAAATACTGGAAAGACAGGTATGTAGCTAATCATCAAGATAGCTTGTCTGATCTTACACCCAAGAGCTGCTACAAGCCAGATGAAAATTGAATCAGTGGTCTTCCATCTCCACCCAAACCGTTGCTTCACCTATTTCCTTTCACAATTCTCTGCCAGATGATGTTTAAATAAGCGACAGCCAGTGTGCCCATTGAATTCTGGGTTTTTGTCAATTTCCCAGATTTTGTAGGAAATTAGGAGACAGACACCAGGTTACCAAAACCAGTCCTCTGGGATGAAATCTCTGTGGTGGTGACCTAATTTTACACTCCTCTCATGGCACAGCACAGTGCAAGGCTAAGGTCATATGATGGGACTGGCCATATCAGGTGAGAGAGTTTTCTTTCCAAACAGGTGCGTTTCGTAAAACATAAAGTGGAGGAGTGTAAATAAACAGTGTAAAGTACAGTGTAAAGGCTTATCAGTTTGCCCCATTTTTGTTTATTCAGTATTTGTGTTAAACAAGCTTCTAGAAATATTTGTTCAGGATACTGACACACCAATGCTCCATTGATCAGTTTGTTTGAATAATTGATTTGGTTTACTTTCATATAAATATTTATTTCTTTCACAGATAATTCCTTAGGTTTGCATACTGATGGCCTAAACAAGTATCAAAGAGTCCTATTCAGTCTGTCATTATTCCCACATGTTAGATCGAGTCTCCATGCCTGATAATTATGATTCAACCCCAGACAGCAGATCCTTTCAAAAAATATTAATTTTGTCTGGTATCCGAATAACTAGTCAGCAAGGTTGTCAATGCCCAAAACCCATTAACATCAAGTCTTGTCTGGTACCCAAAACCTGTGTTTTGTGTGGTACCCAAAACTTTATTAACAGTTTTCTATCATCCAAGAGTTCACTGGGTAAAGCCAGAGAAGAGCAGAAGCAGGAGTGTCACAGAAGTAATGATGATAAAAAGGAGCAGAGTTTATTGAATAATCTTGCATATGTTTCAATGCTCGGATTTCGTCTGACCAGCACAAATCCAACAAGTAGTGTTATACAAACTGCTTCACAACATCCTATAAACCTTGAATTTTCCATAAACATTCCCTCTTATCTCTTAGTCATACAGACAAAACAGTTCATGAAACTCCACATTCACAAGATTAAACAACAATGAAAACGTATAAGCAAGGAAAATAACAAGAAATCTAAAATATAAAAACATAATAAAAATAATAAATTAATATGATTTATAAATAATAATAATATTGAGGATCTTTTGATCCTTCACACATTTTTGCAGATGTTTAAAAGCAGCTTTTCCCTTTTGTGAAACAGGCATAAGGACATTGCCCTACAAGGCTTATACATAATAATATACTCCTCTTCAAGAGAACAAGTGATCAAAGGCTCCAACTTGATGTTAAATTTTCTCAGGAATTTAGAATTTACAGTTGTTATGAAAAAGAACTCCCATAGCTCCCATAGCACACAGAATATTTAGGTTTCAGCATAGACTCCCTCTTATCATGTCACAGAATTGCATCTTTTACACAGTGTCTTAATTGCTTTCAGTTATGGAAAGTTCTCTCATACAAACTTTGCCTCCATCTGCTAGGACTCAAAGTTACAAGAATTTATGTGGTGTACAAACATCTGAGTGCTTTATCCCTCTGTGCACTGTACAAATCATGCCAAAGCTACCAGTTGTTCATAATATAAGTGCCTCTTTGAAAAGAGTTGATTAAATGAAACACTCACACTCCACAATTTCTCATCTATAGTCAGAGATGGATTGTACATGCAGAAACACTAAAGTGTCACAAGAGCAATGGAGTCATTCGATTATATAGTCAGTGTGACAGTGCGTCATGGTTTACTGCAGTTCTTAACCCTTCTAAGAAATGGGCTTTAAAGTACATCTCGAATCTTGTGAAATCTAGTGTGGAGCAAATAAACTTGTTTTTCTCACACAGTGATTCAGCTTTTTGTGCCTTTGAACAACCTGTAACTTGGCTAGGAAACGTGACAATTCATGATGGTAATAACATCTGCACACCTCCCAGGGACACTGTGAATATGTATTCAGATGGTCACACCATGTCACGGACAGAAGAGGAGAGACTCAGGTAAGTGACGGATCTGAGCAGACCACTTTAAATGTTTTTAAGGTAGCTGGGAGGCTTAATATTGAAACCTTTAGGGGAGATAAACTCATTAATGGCATACTTGTAGGAGTGAACAATAAACTTGGTTAAGAGAATGTATTTGAAATCTTACAAACTTCACCTTCACCTTCACCAGCAGCATGACAAAGATGTGGCTCACAGTGTTGGCCTTAATGAGCACTGAAAAAGACTCAAACAAACAGAACGAATGCTGCAGAATTTGACACTGTCAATCTGAACATATACAGAGATGGGCTTGGATTCAATAGTTAATCAGTAATGTTAGACTAACATTGTTTTGTACACAGGTCAGTCTTGTGATGACAGTACAATTCACTCAGACTGAGTACATTACAATTGGTGTCGGAGCTATAGGATGCATTTCTGGGTGGAGCTTGCATGTTCTCCCTGTGTTGATGTGGGCTTCCTCCCTATGCTTTGGTTTCCCCCACAATATAAAGACATGCATGATAGGTGTGAATAGGACTCAAAATTGACCATAGATGGGAGTATGAATGTGTGTGTCAGCCCTGTGATTGAATTAATTATTAGTTATGTTACCATATATGATGAATAATTGTAACATTGTACAATATGTAATTTTACTGAAAACCCTGTCAAATATATGGGCTTTGGAATTAAAATCTATGAACTGCCACATAATATGGTAAAAAATGGGGAGTCCCATTTTATTTATTTATTTTTTTGTAAAACTAGAAAAATGTTGAAATACTTCCCTGACATAAAATTATTTTGTACTGAATATTAGTGTAATTTTAATGCGTAATTCTAATATTTAGTGCATGATTGCATTTATGTTTAAGATTCACCACTGCTTTGAGGTCAAGTTAATCAAGTCAGTGAATTCACTAGATAAAATGGAACCAAATTAGACCCTTCTGCTGTTACATCCTGTTATACATTCACTAGCTTAGAATTACAACTTAAATTGATTACAAAAGCATAGATTAATGTGTATTCATTTGTGCTGTGTGGGATTCAAACCAGAGAGTATTAATATCAGGCAAACTAGTTCTACCTCTGGCTGACCTAGTCATTGGATTTTCATATTGGTTTACAAGTCTATTTAAAGAGATTTGTTTTTTTCTTTAAAATAATTGTTATTGGTTGAGCAAGATTGTGTTAGATTTTATGACATTTGTTGATACACTTCACTGACGCAAAATTGACTTGTTTGATTTTATACATTTTTTATAAACCAGTTAGGGTTTATCAAGAGCTTCAGGGTTCATACACACTATAACCACTGTCTTGATTCACAATGAAAGTACAGAAAATGCCATTTCCAATCACAGATTTTTAATGCACTCTATATTTACATATCAAATCTACAAAATAGGTGCATGTTAAAATATGCTTGGTGAACTCATTATTTCCAGTGCCATAGCCCTTTACACACAATCCCAAGTTACCTACATCTCAGCATTACATTTTGATACAGTAAGGTCAGCACAATGCAAACAAAAGTATACTGGCACTTCAGAAGTAGCTTAAACACAGTTAAAGGAGATCCAGTTGTTCACAGAGTACTAGTATAAACTGGGACTGAAGTACTGGATTCAATAATTTTCAGAAGTTGAGGATTTTATTAAGAGTTTTCTCTTTTCCTGTTAGTTTGAGAATCAACGGCAACACACACACTATAGGCAGAAGATATGCAGAGTACACACAAATCTGTGCCAGGATCAGTTTTGTTGTAAAGAATGGCTGTGCACAGAACTGAGAGGAGCTAATAAGTTACTAGAGGCACAGACATTCAGCAATAACATAGTTCATAACATAGACCACTTACAGTAGATGAGGTACAGTAGATGTCACACAATCACAATTCATTCAAAAATTACTGCAATACATATATATTAAACAGCAGAACAGATCAATTTAGTTATTTGAAGCATGTATAGCAGTAAATTACTTGTTTTTTGTTATTATTCGTTGATCAATGATTTGAAATTGAGTTCTGATGACTCCCTGGTCGTGCTGTCGTCTCTAACACAAGATTCAAATATATAATCAAATATGATTCAGTAAATCTAATCAAGTGTGCAATTTGTGGTACTGCAAATTACATTTCTTGGTAACAACAAAAAGAATGAACAGTGTCGGTCTGTCAGAGGAGTTTCAATGATTAACGAATCCCAGTGTGTCGGTGTGAAGGCTCTGCTGATTAGTAAATTGACAGAATCGACATTCAAATAATATTCAGGTAATGCAATGTAGCTGAGAAAAAAGGGAGAAAAAAATAATTCATTTTACTTCCTTTGAGATAAATGAGAGGTAACCATTCAAGTTAATTAGCTTTCAGTATTATTTCAGTACTTCATAAAGGCTGTGTTTAAAGCCACAGGTTAGAAACTTCCAAACACGTAACCTAAAAATGGAAGTCCAAACTCCAATCAGAAAGATTATAACTTGTCATTAATTATCAAGTTAATTACTAATATTTTTAGATATTAGAGAGAAATCTCCTGTTGTATGGGAACATGATTATCAGTAATAAAATGCAATATAATCCTTTAGATTCATATTAATTTACATTTTAAAAAGTGGGAAATTCTGTCGCGGACCACCACTGAGAATGGTAAGGGATTGCAGTTATTTTAAACTGACCTTTTAACACTGAAACATTTATCAGAAAATAACACATTGTTTGTAAGATAGAGAGAAGTCAGTCTAGCTGTTTCCTTGCTACTTTGATTACTCTTAAATATATTTTAAAGGTCCTTCACACACAATGAGCTGTAACAGTGCTCTCATACTACCACATGTACTTGTCTTTAGTCATTTATAAAAATATAGAACACTTACTAAAATGTCCTCATAAAATACTGATATTTTTCTTTGCTTATGCAACCTCAGATTCTGTGCTTTAAATGAATGTATTCATTCCTTCAACAACTGACAATGATTTTACCTGGCACCTTGAACAGCTGACAAGCCAGCAGCAGCTACTAAACCCAAGTTTTATTTTGAAATGAATACTTGTGCTATCGCTGATAGCCCTCGATGGCTGGCACAAAATATGGAGCTGTAAAAAGCATCAACCTTTGGGCTTCTCCTGCAAATTTACATTCACCATTGCTTAAAAATCAGAATCTGCTGTTTTAGCTGCTTTGATGACTTAGGCACTAACACAAACTGCAAAATTGCAGGAGGACTGTAGTAAGGTACTTAGCATTTGTTTCTCATTTATGACCTTCACAACTGTTAAATTATGTTGCCTGTCATTTCGCACACACACAAACACACACTCTGGGCTTCATGGAGGTGGGGGTAGCTTCACATCCAAGAGACTGTAAGCAAAAATGTTCCAGAAGATTCCACAGAGGATAAAGAGTGTGTAGACACTGAAGAAGATCCAGAACAAGGACTGTTCCTGCAAACGCTGTTCATAGTTCTGAAGAACCACAACACCAAGGGTGAGGCCCACTGCCACACCCCCCAGATGGGCCACAAAGCTGGGATTAGGGCATGGTGGGAAGGCTGGGGGATAGAATCGAAGCCAGACAGCACGACCAAACTCCACACTCACTGTAGATACAGAAAGCAATGTGAGGGTTTACATTACACATTTCATTTAAAAAAGACAGCAAACCTTTAATACAGTAAATTTAAAAGTGCACTAAGTTTTTTTTTTTAATGTTTTGCTTATGCTTCTATTTTTATATTTCTTGTATTATACACTTACAGTGAATGCACAAGATTTCAGTTATCCGTGAATGTGAACTACAACCCCTGAAAACTATTAAAATTCTGGGTTACAATTTATTTTAAGATGTCCTTTGTTACAGTGTAATTATACATTTAAATACTGAGTAATATTAACTAACTACATGTACTTACTATATGGTTAGGTTTAGGATTAGGGTTTGGCTTAGGGTTACTTAAAATAAAATCTCAATTTAAAGTTAAGCATTGCAAAATTATAAAATAGATTTTTGACATTTACAACATTATATCTATTATTTTTAAAGATTAAAAGCGATATTCATGGCACAGGTAATCTAAAAAAATATATAGAGGAAATGAATAAGAATGCACAAAAAAATCACCTCTAAAATCAGCTAATAACCAATATGGTATAGATATATGTGACCCTGGACCACAAAACCAGTCTCAAGTAGAACGGGTATATTTTTAGCTATAGCCAAAAATACATTGTATGTGTCAAAATTATCAATTTTTCTTTTTTGCCAAAAATCATTAGGATATTAAGTAAAGATCATGCTCCATGAAGATATTTTGTAAATTTCCTACCGTAAATATATCAAAACTTAATTTTTGATTAGTAATATGCATTGCTAAGAACTTCGTTTGGGCAAATTTAAAGGCTATTTTCTCAGTGTTTTGATTTTTTTGCACCCTCAGATTCCAGATGTTCAAATAGTTGTATCTCGGCCAAATATTGTCCGATCCTAACAAACCATACATCAATGGGAAGCTTATTTATTCAGCTTTCACATGATGTATAAATCTCAATTTAAAAAAATTGACCCTTATGACTGGTTTTGTGGTCCAGGGTTACATATTGTTAATCCCCTAGAAATATCTTGAATATTATGGCCATTCAATATTTCAGCACAGAATTACAGCCTAATAAACAAAAGACTATTTTAGCATGAAAAACATAAAAACAGTTTACATACTGCACACCAGAGCCATCGCCATGCGAAAGAGCTTGAACTGACACTTCATCCCTGACCAGTTCTGTAAAGAGAGAGACAAACATCAAATTAGGAGAAATTACAAGAAAATTGCTAGTTAAGAGAGAAAACACTTCAGTATTCGTTCTTAGACTGTTCTGGTGTTGTTCAAGGGAATTGGTTTTGGTACCCCATTTTATCAAGGTTGCATCAGACAGAGATATATATTTGTTCTGGCATTTTCAGTGATGCTGTGACTATCACAGCTGGCAAAGAGAGCAGCATTAGCACCTGTGATTCATCTTGCAGATTTGCATATCTTATAAATAATAACTAAGTCAGATTTGATTTGACCTAATGAGAGTTCAGTTTTTGTTGTAGACAGACTATCTGTAATCTGAGTCCATACTATTTAGCAGTGCTGACACTAAAAGTTCTATCTGAAATGCTGAGCAAGTACAGAAGGGTTCATGATCTGACTGGAGAGACTGTGGACAGTCCTGGTCTTAATATTTAATGACTCTGACCAGGTCATTATGCAGTACAAAACACCTCCATTTACTTAGAGACAAGGTTAAAGCTTCAGGCAGTAGCACAGAGGTCTTTGACTGGTCAGTGACAGAGGAGGAGGAGCTACAAAGTAGACAATTATTGTATTGTATTATTATATAAAATGTATATGTAGGTTATACAATGTACTATAA
Organism: Spinibarbus caldwelli; assembly: GCA_039654775.1. Taxonomy (NCBI): domain Eukaryota; kingdom Metazoa; phylum Chordata; class Actinopteri; order Cypriniformes; family Cyprinidae; genus Spinibarbus; species Spinibarbus caldwelli. Next base: position 14,052,643 of record CM077237.1, read on the forward strand.
GTTGATTCTGTATCGACTGAGATAATGCAGGACAAAACTCTAAATTATGTTTCTGGGGAAACTTAGGCATCGGTTCTGACCGTGCTATTTAGACGCTACTGAAGAAAACAGCAACAAGAAGTGAACAACTATAAAAAGTATAATGTCTTTATGCACAGATCAAAACAAACACAACCTATTACATATATCATAGGCATGGCTAAAAGGCAAAGCTTACAATCTTTCATAATCTGTGTCTGAAATAAAGGTGGAAAAAGAGGCCGCTGAATCACTCATACATTTCAGAGAGGGTTAATAGCTTGAGTTTGAGTAATTTTTGTGACAAGAGACATCAGGCTGAACTTCACACTCATTATTTATCCTGACAGACTGAGTCAAGGGCATCCTGATGTTTTTCAAAAGAGATTTTAAACAGGAGCTGAATTAAGATTGAAGTCTATATTTTACACATACAGTACCATTTAGTGTCACCACTGTGATTAATGGATTATTTGATATTTCTAAGCATTATCAAAAATTGATGCTGAACAATATTCATTTTCCAGAGCAAAACATTTTCACAACTCCTCAAACTGCCATAATAGGAATATATAGTCATTTCTTGATTACCATGACAACGTTGGCGAGGTGGGCGGAGACCAGAGCGTAGACTCCGCCTGATGAACCGACCACAGGTGCTGTCATGTCCGTCACTGACACAGCCAATGAACCTGCAGGAAGGCAATGCAGACAAAAGTCACCATGACACAAACATTTTCAGGCATTACCAATATACTTTCTTATGAACTGGAGTCAAAATCATATGAAACAAACCATTGTTAACCACTGACCAAATGACATTTGAACTAATGGCAGCAAATGAGATTTAGAAGTCAGCAAATGGAAAGTGTACCAGTGAACAATGACATTCTGCCTAAAGATCTCCTTTTGTGTTTCCCAGAAGAAATAATGGGGTTGGAATGGGTATGAAAATGACAAAATTATAAAAAAAAATTCAACTATTCCTTAATGTGGGTGTTTTAAATGAAATCGGAACACACTAAAACTGAATTTATTGTATCAAGGCATCCCTGCAAAGACTTTATTCGTATTTATATATCTTATTTATGTTTGATTCTTGAGACTTTATGATAACATTCATAACATATCTGCATGATTATCAAAATCTAGTTGAAGGATTAATTATTTAAAAATATTTACAGTAATTTCAAATGTATTTTCAAATATAACACTTAAAATTTACATAGAATATATTTTTTAAAATATGTATTCATTATCATGTCTTATTTATTATGTACAATTATTAATTTAAAAATGCAGTTTGCACAATGTACCATATGTTTATTCTGTTTCAGCTGGAATAATGCAAGGTAAACACACACACACACACACACACACACACACACACACACACACACACATACACACAAATGCAAAAACAAGAAAGTTCTGTATCTGATGAATATTAGGCACCCATTCTGAACATGTTATTTGGATACTACTAAAGAAAACAGCAATATCAAGTGAACAAGTGTAAAAAGTGATATGTCTGTATGTGGAGATGAAAACAAACATATAACCTCTAATTACTATATCAAGTTTCTCTAGACAGAAAATGGCAGTGCCTTGTAAATATGTAATTATGTACATCCACATTCACACACAGTGAATTCACACATACCCATTGTGATCAGACCTACACTGTTGATGACTGCTGTATATGAATGTGAAATACTAGTAGAGGGATGTGACATATAGTGACACCTCATGGGGTTATTTCATCTTTAACTGGCCCTTTCAATTTTCTGTAGCTGCAATGCATATGTCCCTACAACTTTTTAATGTTCTAATAGGATATCTATGTGCTAATAAAGAAGAAGAACCATCAGATATTAAAAGTATAGTTCACTAAAAAAAGAAAATTGGTCATCATTTATGCGAGTAACTCAGTAATGTAACCATATATTTATGACTGCGGAGAAATATGTATTAAATGTAATGTAATGTAAGAATTGAAAAAATATATATATAATGATAAATCTGAATATTCATGGGACACGCTTCCCTCATCGTCTGGTTTTTACATAATAAATGTAGTGGAAATAAATTTTATTTTATGCTTCAAAGCTATTAATCTTATTTATTTATTTATGAATAAAGATATAAAGATATCAGTATCAGATTTTGCGTTCTTTACACCCAGTTAGCTTGGTTCAGTGTTTTCTCTTTGTAAAAGCAGGAGGTATTTATACAACAATATCCGACCTTTTATTTATGAAGTTTTTCTCTCAAATGCCACTCAGTTTAGGAGATAAGATAAGACCAGGTAAGTCCTCTGGCTTTGTAATTCACAAAGGTTTGTGACAAAGTAGTGCAGTATATAAAATTGGTTTATATATGCTGCAAGCTCTTCAAACAGCCTTTAGCATTTTTATTTCTAACTTGCGCCATTTCCAAAATATTCCAAAAATGTATGACTAATTTCCCAGCTCTGGGCTGCAGTAAAGTGAGGGCTGGAGTTAAACTCCCCCCTCATGACATCTGCTGCTGATTCTCCAGGAGTACACACACACACACACACACACACACACACACACACACACACACTGATATTAGCTGCTAATGTCATCAGGGAGAATGAAATGACATTTCCACTTCAAATCAAACCCCATAGCTGATGGAAAATGCAGGCAAACTTCCCCCCTCCTTTCTTCTCTCCTTTGCTCTGCATTATTCTCATTTTAACTCCTCTTCATCTCTGTTTTTCTTGCATTCTCCAGTTTGTTTGTTTTTTGTTGTTGTTTTTACCACTCTGTTCCTCTCAGCAGGGGCTGCAGACTGTTGTGTGAGGTTTTCTAATGTTGGAAAAGCTCAGAGTGTTTGTAACGTTTAATCAGCTTTCCATTTGTTAATCTTCACAAGTCTGAAAGCACATGGCTGGACATGGAAATAATTATATAATCATTATGTTATACCAACATGTTTGCTTCCATCCAGTTGACTCAACTGAATAATTTCCAGGATTTTGACTTGTTTTTATGAGTTTTTAGAATTTCAACATCATTTGTTTCATAAGTAAATGACATAAATTTAGAGGTTGGATTAAGTGTAAAGAACCACATCAAATCAAAATTGACATTTTACCAATGACAATATATAAAATCTGTATAATTGATGACTCTTGTAATATACGTTTTGTAATGATTTAGACAGTTAAACGTGGAAAAAGTTTGCACAAGCATCACTAAATTTAATGCCCAAAATTAGAAACAGGTGCAACAATTAATTGAATTAAGAGCAATGAGCAATGAATTAAGAACAAAGAAGAGTGAATTAATAGAACAACAATAAAGAAAAATATGTCCCCAATAAACTAGTCTAATTAAGTCTTATTTAGTCTTATTAACACTTTACTTATATTAACTTACTGTATTAATGCAGTACAGGTAATGACAAGCGTCTGTGGTCTCCCAGTGCTTTACTAACACAGTTCTGCATTATGTGATTTATTTACAACACCACAGAAGAAAACATATTGCATTCATCTCAAAAATCATTTGTCTTACATAACAATGAAATGGAAAAAGCTAAGTCTTGATTTATTTTCAGCAAATGATTTTTTTTTGTGAATTCGAATCTATGCAAAGGATTGTCAGCGACTGAAGGACGTGAAGGATGCACCAGATGCATCCTTCAAAACAGGCTGAATGAAGGACTTGAAATGCGGACTGCCTTCTAAGGATCCTTCAAATTGAGATGAAGCTTTATGACGTGGCAGCCCAAAATGGATGTGCTCTTCCATTTGAGAAGCACCCTTACAGCCATTTCTAAATTCTTTAAATCCTCTATTCCAATGTACCTGATATAACCTACAAATGGAGAAGATTTCAGACCACTGGTAATCTGTCCAGGTTGGACCACTTCACCAAACTCACCTCAAGACCAAAAGGGTGCACAAACCTGCATGTGAGGTCAGAAAGGAAGAAACCTCTGCTTTCAAAAAAGAACAGCAAGACAAAATGGATGTTTGCCTTCCAACACAAGTAGAACAGGAGTTCTGGAAAAATGTGATCTGGACAGATAAGTCAGAGATGGAGCTGTTTGGCCACAGCTGCAAATGTCTGGTCTCTCTAAACCCATCGTTTCCGAGCACCTACTCTGCTCTGACTGGTCAGATGGCCCAGTCTGTTGTGAAAACTCTACCGCTAACAGTGCATGTTGGAAACTAAACTCCCATTACCATATCTAAATGCCAGCTCAGCAGGTTTCCTCAGCAGTTGTATACACATTGATGTAAACAGTATCAAAATCTTGCTCCACACTTTATTACACTCAAGTAGTAAGAACAACAGACAGTATTAATTAACACAATTTTAGGTAATAGTGTGTCCACAGTATTTAAAGACAATAATTTGAGTTAACAGGAGACAGCTGTGCACTGGGTGTACACATATAAAACAAACTACATACGTAAATGTAAATGAAAATATGTACATAAATGATTAATCATATATACAGGTTGTGACCCAGAGGCGCAAGATGGTACAAATAAAGTGGGTACTGTTTTATCTTTAGTGAATAAGCATTTTGCAAATCATTTTGCAAAGAGTGGGGCAAAAATCAATTTTAACCACTGACTACTCACATCCTCATCCTTTGGGAGTACACGCAAAGTGATTTTTACTTTCGCAGCGCAGAGAATGGCATCTTCTAGATATGACGACGACAACACAAACCACACTCTTCCAGGCCACAGCTACAGGTTTTGAGGGAAGGTCAAAGTACACGTTGTTCACGGGCAGCCAATGAAGACCACAGGAAGGAATTATGCAAATTTGTAACCTATGTAACCTATCCTGTTTGTGCAGGAAATAATGCTTGGAATTACTGATGACATGTTTCAAACAGCTCAGAATTGGTGATTTCTTTTGGGAGACAATAACTCCAAACTGTCATGCACTTTGGTCTTTAAAACTTTGCAGACATATTACATTCAAAAACAGATATTACACACTACATGAAAGGTAATATCTGAAAAAAGCATAATAGGGGCACTTTAAGTAGATTGCACTAAAAAAACACACACTTTCTCATCACAAACAGAAAATCTAAAAATATATGCTGAGTTTGACTCACCTGCCAGTGCGCCACACACATATACCAGGCCGATTCTCAAAGCTCCGTGGACCATCTCTAATGGCACTCCCACCAAAAGTTGCATGGCTATGTTTAGACCCAGGTGTTCAATTCTGAAACATATAAATCAGCCATTAGCGCAATTACAGATGTGTCTGAGGAAGGGATTAATATTTTTTTCCCATTAGATTACAGTGTCTGTATATTTAGTTATTTTCTATAGTAGCTAAATTTTTACAATTTGGTGCACTCCCATTAAAACCTCAGCAATACATTTCTCAAGTTGAGCTTCTGTTTACCATATTTGATGTGCTCTGGGTATCTATATATGTGCATTCATCAATGTTTATATGTGAATAAATGCCTTAATTAAATCTGTTTATCATGTAAAGCAATCATATCTTTTCAGAAGACTTGGATTAAATTGCTCTATTCATTTAGATTACTTTCACGATATCATGTTCTTTTTGAAGGTTGCATGGACTTTTCATTTTTCCTTGAAGATTCTCCAATTAATCACAGGTCAAAAGAACAAAAATTAATACGATTACTATGCCACCACCTGTCCTTACCAACCTCCAGATGTCAGTGGTGAATTCAAGAATATCTGGTAATTTAAACAGCCAGTGGGTAACTTCAAATGACACTATTAGTTTTAATTAGCAGAGAACAGAATACATTTTTGTTTCTTTACAAACTCTTCTTTCAATAAACCTTAATTTATGGAAGAACTGAAACTACTGTGGCTGTGATCTTACATAAAAGTTTCAAATACTTGTCAGAATAGAGTAACGTGTCAGAGATGAGGCCTGGTAGTGTGTGGGCTCTGCCACACGAGTAACCTGATTCTGGCATAAGTCACTTCCAAGTTCCACCCCAATTCCGACTTTGTTTAGTCCAGCTTTTTTCTAAAGCCCTGATCACTTCACCAACTGCTCTAATTCTCTGACTTTGACTCTGACTTACACTTGAAGTCCTTCACATCTACAACAGCATACGTGACTTTGGCACTTAATAGTGACATATCTGGGTGACATAGAAACACTTAACTACAGGTAATGTTGCTCATGTCACATACTTGGCTCTCCTCAACACTGCCAAGTAGATCTGATAGAAGCCCAGTGGGGCAAAATCTGGACCCAGATCTAAAATAATAAGAAGCAGGACAAGGTCAGAATAATTATCCTCATAGAACAAGGACCTGAAATTCACTAAGCGTCAGATAACTGGGGCATATAACTTAAGACATGGTGTAGGATGATCATACAGAGCTAAAAGAAAGAATAACTGACAAACAACTTATTCAGGATGCTGATGAAGACATCAGCCTGCCAGACAAAAGAAACAAAGAAATGAAACTGGAGAGCCTTTAATAAAATCTCTGAATTGAACGTGAACATCCCTGAATGTATTAGCCAATCTTCAGTATAAGCACAGTTCATCTTTCACAACAAGAGACAGTTCATGTCCCCAGAAATAGAATATAAGCAGAACTGAATTACTTATCGGGACAATCTGCATGAATGATCTTGAATTATGAATGGCTAGGGGTCTGATCTGAAATGGATCAAAATCCACAGTTTCCAGAATAAAAGATAATTAAATCAATGCAGTGAAAAAAATTTAACTGATAAAGCAAGAACATATTTGACTCATTTCACTCATACTGATCGTAATCACGCTGTTAGTCTGAATATCACCACATGAGATCAGAGCAACAACACTCTTGCTTTGCTGATCCAGTAAACACACATTCGCCTCTTATAAAAAAGATATAAAAAAGAAAGAACATTTTAGAAAGCGTAAAGATGTGATCCAATGTATAGCTTATTATAGTTTAAATATTAAAACACCTTTTTCTAAGGAATAGCATTAGCATGTTGTGGAATAAAAATTGTCCCAGCAATCTGTTGTGAGGTATATTAAAATAATCTCCAAACTTTCAAGGACAGAACAATGCCAAAAACAACACACGTACAGTAAGTAGCAGTTTTATTCTGGCATTGACCTTTAAAATGGCCTTTACCCACCAGATTACAAGCAGAATCATATGAAGGGGATTTAGAAGGGCAAAATAAAAAGGTTAGTGGACAATGCAAATAGAACATTTCTGTTTCTGTTCCAACTGTTACAACTGCTGATCATCTGAGATCACAAGGATGATATCATGTGGCGTTTAATGCTGCAATGCTGTGACACCAAGAGTCATGTCCTACCCACTGCTGCTGATGAAACCAGGTTAGAGAGGGACTTTTGAAAACGCCTGTGTCTGTGTGAAAGAGTCTGTGTGTTCTCCTATTGGGATTCTGTTGGTGCAGCAGACAGAGCGGATCACTAGCTTGGGTTAATGGGGAGATTACTCTGTAGATGAGTGTAATATAAAACATTAAACCCCACAGATCACAGCACATCAGGCACATCACAGGGGCTCAAGCCCTCTATCAACCTGGGACACAGGCCTTCAGTCCTTCATATCAGAAAAAATCTTTTTGAAATGTGGTTTAATATCATTTTGTGTGCCTGAAAATGTTGCATTGAGGTTGTAAGCATTTTAAAATGTCAGAAAAGAAACAGCAAATCAAAGCAGTATCTAAAAATGACATGAATTAGCAGCAGTGAGACATTTTGAGGCTGGATAATTTGAGATACAAATAACTCTTTAAATTACAACAGAGAAAAAGGGAATGTATTTGTTAAGCACCATGAAAGCACTTATCAGCACCTGTGAAAGGTTTTATTCCTGCTTATTTACAGCTCTCTGTATACAGATTTATCAATTGTAGCATTGAGCTTTCAAATATGTTTGTGTAAAGACAGCTAAACTGTAACATACCAGATGTATCTCATATCACTTAGAGATCTCTTTCTCTTTTCATACCATTTTTTTCAGTATCTCAAAAGCTGTAACTAGAAAATGTAGTAAATTTTAGTCTTGGAAAACTCTAATTTTAATATATACATGGTACAGTAAGCATATAAAATCTGATAGATGGCTGTAAGCTCAGGTCTGTTGCTGGTTTTAGTGGCTATTCAGGCAAGTTTGAGTTTACTTTGAGCAAATTCTGCTTTTTTTTAGTTTCAAGAAGGTATAATATGGTTTTAGGTGGTGTTCATGGAAACTTAGGCTACATGCAACGACTAACATGCTCTGGAACAGATTTCACTGTGTGTAAGAGATCATAAGAACCTGATGATTACTGTATGTTAACTAACTAGTGCACTGACAAGTAACTTAGATTCCAGTTCAATACTTATATATCAATTAATATTTTAATACCGTTGCCAGGATGATTGTAATGGACTATTTTTCTGCAAAGGAAGTTTAAGCTAATCTTCATTTAACATTGTAATAATTTGAAGTCAAATATATATTTTATATTCATATATTAACATAATCATATTAATATAATGAGTCAATTTATCCCATAATAATATAATTAGTGTGTAACTCACCCTGCGTGCATGAAGATGTAGCTAAGGTAGCGCCAGGCCTGAGCTCTGAGCTGCGGGTGGTATGGCAATGGGCCCTTCAGGAAGTATGGTGATGAGACTTGCAGAACCCAGCGGTTCAGGTGGAATCCGTAATACATAAAGACAACAACCTGAGGACAATGTGGAAAGTAAGAGCCTGTTACTATTGTGACAATTGTGCTGTCCTTCAAAACACATTGGGCTGGCTACAGAGGAATCATTTTAAGTGCACTCTACACACAATGCCTGTTCTGAATGGTAGGAAACATAATTATGCTGCTTTGGAAGCTAGCTGTAGAATTCTAAGACAGCATATGATACAGTACATACCGTCCATAAATTAGGGGCCAGTAGGCTTTTTCAATATTTTTGAAAATAGTCTCTTATGCTCACCAAGGCTACATGTATTTGATCAAAAATACAGCAAAAACTGTAACATTGTGAAATATTACAATTTAAAACAATTTTAAAACAATTTGAAACATTTTTTCTACTTTAATATATTGTTAAATTGTAACTCTATCACATGATTCTTTAAGAATCATTCCAATTTACTGCTCTGTATATTATGTATTAAAGCGATACACTGATGGTGAGAAAAATGTTAATGTTAAATATTAATAAACATTTTATTCACTACAAATGAATGCAATTTTTTTTTGTAATTAAAAATTAATTTTACCCCAAATTAATATATATATACTATATATATATATATATATATATATATATATATATATATATATATATATATATATATATATATATATGTTAATGTTTATGTAATGTTTACATTAATGTTTATTAGAGCATTAGCTTTAGCTTATCAACATGTTAATGTCAAACTTCATGAAAATGAATTACTAGTCAAGCCACCCATGCAGGGGGGTACAGTGACTCAGTTGTTACCACTGTCACCTCACACCGAGAAGGTCCCAAGTTCAAGTCTTGGTTGAGCCGGAAGGTCTTTTAATTTAGAGTTTGCATGCTCTCCTTTGTTTTTCTCTCTGGGTACTCCCACAGTTTCCCCCACAATCTAAAGACATGCAGGTCAGATGAATTAGAGACACTAAATTCAATATGTATGAGTGAGAGTGTGAATGTGTCTGTTGGGCCTGTGATGGACCAGCCATCTGTCCAGGGTGTTTCCCTGACATGAGATGCTGGGAAAGACTTAAGTATTCCCACATCTACACAGTGCAAGCCGTGTGGAGGATGGAGTCTTCTGTGCAGTGCACAATTTGAAAGTTCCTGCCTATGTAGAGCACTACAACAGAGGTAATTATTCAGCTGCAGGCATAGGCATTGAGGCAGCTTACTAGAATCTGTTGAGCTTTGATTCATATTATCTCCTACTGAAAAGTGGGGCCTGGTATAAAGATTTGCATATCCAGCATTTTTGCTGGGACTGGAGGAAGACTTTCCATTTAATTACTCTCTATTCATTATTTGTTCATTAATTTTAAAGGAGAGTTCAAGCACAGGCATCTGACTAGTGTGCTCTCTGGTGACTTTAATCTATTTAGAACAGCAGTAATGGGTCCACTTTATACAGTATTACATGTTTTAGACTACGATGTACTAACATTTAAATTAGTCATTGGATACAGCCTTTCAGTTGCGTTTTTACATTGCTTTACATTACATATGTACGTAATTTCTGCATTTGCATGTATAATTACAGTAACTACCCATACCCCTTAACCTACCTTTAAACCAAACCTGTCTCTAACCTTAACCTTATCCCACCTCAATAGCAGCAAAAGTGCTTTACAATCCAACATGAACACAGTAACACTGCACCATTTTTTAACATAAGTAGCCTACACAGTAGTTAAATTCACCTAATACAAAGTGGAAACAAAGTATCTGCTGTTATGTTTTGAGGTTCAATAAAATAATAAAAATAAAAAAAAAACTCTTTATAGAAGCAGTGGACAATATATTGTTTTCTTTTAATAATCTTCAATAGTAAAGTTCATTCTAACCTCTGCTATAGTGATGGCCAGCATAAGCCATGGTGGTGGACAGTAGGTGTAACTGTCAAAGTACCACTTGCGGTCCACCTCTCTTGGCAAAGTCTCATAGGCAACGTGACGCACAAGTCTCCGAGACAGACCTAAGCCCACTTCCTCTCTCAACGCGGAATTCCTGAGCTGCCGACTCCCCTGCAGGATCGCTCGACGGAAACTGTTTGAGCGCTTGTTGCTCATCTGAAAAAAGAAAGAAAACAAAAAACATGACACAAATAGAACAGTCATGTTTATCAGCACTTTCCTGTAAATATGCATATGATCAAGTCAATCAGTATTGGTTTTTATATACAGGCTGTCAGAAACATTTATCTGTCAGGACATTTACTGTAATCCTTAATAATCTTTATGGATGTATTTTTTTTTTTCATTCAGAATCTGTGACTACACTAATTCACCACCTGGGTTTTTTGGGAAATATCCCTGATGTTATTGGTCTATGAGCTGTCTTTCTGTCTTTGACAGTGCACCCTATCCCACATCCCACACCCCCCTTCTCTGCCACAGACAGAATGCCACTGTTGTCACTTAGCAACCGATTAAAGATTCCACACTCATCTCCAAGTCTCAGAGCAGCTGTGTAACAAACAGTGTGTAAGTTATTGCATGTGTGTGTGTTTGGCGTATGAGACAATGCTGTTCAAACAAGCTTTTCACTGCTGAGGCAAAAAGCCCTCCTCAAAAACCTGGAATGTTCTTTTATCCCATGCCAGGCTCCTGATCAGGAATACAGGTCATGCATTATGTAAGTTGTGGAAGAGGCCCTGAGAAGGATGAAGAAATTTAGTTGGAAAGCCCCTAAAGATGTTGCCTTTGCCATCACATTGGGATCAAATGAAATGACTAAGCTGACCTACAAAGCTTACAGTTTCACATGATTCACACGGTAAAGCTACAAAAACTCTTTACTCTGTTAAATACAGGAAAGAATCCAACTTTGTGAAAAACTACAGCCGGGAAATAACGTCCACAGACCCCCGCCTGGATAACAGCTCACCTCAAATGTGATTCTGTAGATGAATATGCACACACAACCATCTGCAAGCTGTTTCTACTGATGTTACATCAGTACCTGTGTGTTTGATATAGATATACATATATACACACAAAACAAAATACGTACACACACTGGCCAGCTTTGATATAGATTATAATTGAAAAATTAACGATCAGTTTGTGTGTTTTTTAATTAATACTTTCATTCAACTAGGATTCATTACACTGATCAAAGGTGACAGTCAAGACTTTCAACTAAATGTTTTCTTTTGAATTTATTTATAAAAAAAATGCATCATGGTTTCCTCAAAAAAATTTAAGCAGCACAATAATTTTTAGGTGTGATAATAAGAAATGTTACTTGAGCACCAAATCAGTATATTAGAATATTTCTAAACACATATGTCATATTTCTAAACATGTTGTCACCCATGGTATACTCACTAAATTAAGTAGTTTAATCCATTTGTATTCTACGTTTTTTTTTTTTTTTTTTTTCCAATTCCCTAACAATAAAGTAGATCATACCAGTGACTTCAGCTAAAAGCTTCATATGAAATCATGAGATAAATGAGAAAATTTCTGATAACTGAACAGAGACAGTGGACTTAACATGGGCCTTTCTTCATATATCTACAGGAAACAGGAAGAAGGAAGTCAAGTGATGTCATCAGTGTGATTTTTATTTCAAAATAAATGATTTTTGTTAAATGGTAACACCAGTGGCACAACTCCAGGAGACCACTATTTTCATTATATATTTTATAATATTTATTCAGCATTTTGTTTTTGTTTTTTATGCTATTTATATCATATATTTTATAGTTATGAATACATTATTGTATTTTAAATCGTAGAAAAACCTGTTTTTGACCTCAAAATAAAGCACTTTCCTTCTGTCAATGGCTGTGGGGACGAGCAGATTTGTGGTGCTTGGAATTCTATATAACGCATTAAAAAACAAATATTGCCACATTGATAATTCAAGAAGGTGTACATGTTCAAATAACATTGTTTCAATTTAAAATGTAAAGAAATTGTAACCCTAAAGTGTTTTTCCAGTGTAATATTTCTGTAAAGGCTAGGGACAGAAAAATGGACATTTCCATAGAATGAGCCTTTTATAAAAATGTACATCCATAAACATTTATTAATTTAGGTTAATATTAATTTATTAGTATACTGTTGTTCATTATTAATTAATGTATATATCTGGAAATGTTAAAAATGCAAATCTTCATAATATATGTAGAAAGTAACATTAACCATTAACATTAAAAATCAATGAATGGTGCCAAATTATTGTTAATTTTTTGTTCATGATGCCTAATCCATATTCTTAAAAATAACTAATGAAAAGTGTTACCAGACTTTTCTGTTAGTGAATACTTGATTAACTCACTGAAGATGGAAACATAACCATATATTTATCATGATGTGAAAGAAAATGTTTCTTACTTGTGCTGCTTGCTTCAACCTCACAAATTTCTATTAATTTCTTCCTACTGTTACACATCAGCTTTAATAAAAGATCTCATATTAACAGTTACAGTCTGTGTGGCAAAACTCATTATACACACACCTGATACACACTTCATACATTCCCCACAAAAACAAACAGACATTAAGTGCTCCCTAGGATGTACTTTTCTATGGCATAATGATTTGTAGAAGATCTTTGTGTTGGCTGTTTCCATGGAAACCACACAAGGAAAAGTCCAACAATATGGGATTTAGAGAGTGCACACACAAACTGTGATATCTCTGCCATGTTCTCTATTGTCGGGGCACCACGGTACAGCCAGCTGAAAAAATTCTCAGAAAATAACATAATGGAGTGGTGCTGCCACACTTTAATTGTTTTCCATCACAGTGAACATAATGGTGAAACACAGCTATTAATGCACTTATATTGAATTTCCCTCTTGCATTTCCCTTCTACTGTTTTTTTCTCATCCCTTAAAATAAAATTTTCATCTACCACTTATTACAATCTGTCTTTCCCTGTATCTCGGTTCTCACATTGTTATAGTGGACAATGAATGAGAGCTGTACAGGAACAATAGCAGTGTAGAGACCCCAATTGCATGCTCCTCATTCCTCTCTGTCCTACTTTCACATGACCTGCTGCAGCCAATCAAAACACAGAATCTGATTCAAAGTTTCACTGCATTGCTTTATAGCACTATAGCTCTATTCTCCAGCCGCTGTGGTGAACAATGAGACTCTTTGAAGAGTTGCTGTATGTGTGAGAGAAAGACTGAGGGAGAATGAGAAAGAGACAGGGAAAAGGGCAGAAGAGGGTGTGAGATTGAGGATGGGTGGCATTCAGATTTTCCCACAGATTTGAAGGCATTCCCATGCAAGTGGAATGGAACATTCCATGTTTTGGTTTTTAGTTCAGGGTCAGAAGTTCTACAAACCTCACCTCAAGTTCATCTGCAGAACTCACCAGGTTAACAAAATCCTGGTAGCAGATCTTTCCATCAGCATTTCCGTCAGCCAGGGCAAGAAGAACCTCCAGCTTGTGGGGGTCCAGTTCTGATCCATGAGCCGCAAGCAGGTCTCGGAAACGCTCAGTACTGATGAAACCTGAATTCTCTGGGTCATACTGAACATAGCACACAGGAGAAACAGGAAATTAGAATTCATTTTCACATTCTGATTCTAAAACATTTCCAAAACAGTTACTGGTGAACATTATAAGAACAGATAAAATAATTCAAAACAAATTCTATCTTCCATCTTGGAACTCATAGCATAATGATATTCATTACTGAGGAATTTATCCATCACTCCATAAGCAGAGGGACATCACTGGATTTCGTCTATTAAATAAGTTAGAAAATAAATATTAGGGATTGTGAAAGTTAATGTGTTAACACACTGAATATTGTCATCTTTACACCACCAAGTCTGCACAGAAGCTGTATCTTGTGTCCAAAATACTGTACCATGAAATGCATGATATAGAATGTCTTTCGTAAAACTTGTAGAAATAATTTTATATATTTATGTTGTTTCATATGAACTTATGAATACAGAAACATGGTATTCAATGAAAAAGGTGGCCCTGATGCTTTCATTTCCACAGAACAAAAGCAGCATCTGAACCGTCTCTGATACTAGGGCATTATAACTGTTTCATTCAGTTGTCTGTGATTTCTAACAACTGAACAGAATTTTTTCAGAGCTGATAGGAACTGAGCCACATCACAAATGTCACACACAAAGTTTCTGGCAAAGACCTGTTTATCCAGAAATGCTAGAGAAAATCAGACGGGGCGTTAAAAGTAGAGTCATTTGCATTCTTTCTGTGGCAAAATTTAATTACCATTTAATTGTCATTAAAGCTCAACAAGTAATTTATCACCCACAATTGGTTCATAAGGCCAGTGACAAAACATATTAATGCATGTCAGATTATGTCCATAAAGAGTGTGAAAGATTTGAGAGATTAGTTTTTTTGAGAGATTTGGTCCCCAAACTAAGGTCTGACCATTGGGGCTTACAAACATGAATATTTGTGTTTAGGCAGTCAAAAAGATAAGGATGGTTTAATGGCATCTGTGTCTGACACTGTGTTTTGTGTCATTGAGTCAAAGTTCAAAGAGCTCATCCTGTTTTAGTAATCAGTGTCAATGCGTCAGCCCTTCAGGCTTTCAAACATTCATTCACTGTTTGCTTGGGCAGCTAAGGTCATAAGGCCATAGAGCAACAGGCTGTAGATTCAGAGTTTGAGCAGTAAGAGGTCTTTTAAAGCTCTTTAGTGCAAACATTAACGCACACAAACACACACACACACACACACACACACACACACACACATACTTGAATTTGTGGTTTATGGGGACTCTCCATCGGCGCCCTTATACTGTACAAACCGTATTTTCTATTGCCCTACACCAACCCTACACCTAAACCTACCCCTTACAGGAAACTACTGGCAATTTTTGAATTTCATAAAACACCATTTAGTATGTTTTTTAAACCACCAGTAAGTGTCCTCATAAACCATGTTTATGTTGTAGTACCCATGTCATTATACACATGTGTGTCCTCGTAAACCATATATACCAGTACACACACACTCACACACACACACACACACACACACACACACACATATGTTGGGTTTCCATGTTTTATGGGGACATTTCATAGATGTAATGGTTTTTATATTGCACAAACTGTATTTTCTACCCCCAACCCTAACCCTATCCCTAACCCTACCCCTCACACAAAACTTTCTGCATTTTTAGATTTTCAAAAACTTAATTCTGTATGAATTATAAACTTGTTTCCTCATGGGGACCAAAAAAAGTTCCCACAAAGACAAGGATTTTGGATGTTGCCATCTTGACATCTTGCCATCATAACCTGAACCATGCGCGCGCACACACACACACACACACACACACACACACACACACACTGACATCATGAACTACTAGAGAATTTGCATATTTGAATATAGCTCAAGATTAATACACAGTTTGCTAAATATTATTAAAGCTAAAAATGTGGATAGTATATCAGCTGGATCTGCATAAACCAAGAGAAAAATTGTTCTCATTGAATTTTAGGTTTAAATGTAAGCTGACCTGTCATGTTAATGCAAGTCATTCTGCAATGTCAATTAGGTGATACTATAAACAATTGATTTTAAACATGATTTGTTTAAAATAACTAATGCACAAATTCAGCAGTTCGGTTTTTCACAGGCAGGCAAATGGGCTTTAATGTACAACCCTAATCAACCACTCATACTTTACCAAGTATTACACTGATTTTACCACAGGTAGGGCATGTGGATTGCCTAGACTCCCCCTTACCCACTGTAGAATCATCGTATTGCACAGACTCATTTTCTTTCTTTTACTTTTGTCTTTTTTATTTTTTTTTACCTTTTTCTTATTTATTTATTTATTTAATATTTTTTACATCAATTAGTAATAATTAATACTTTTATTTATAACATTCAAGCTATTAATGTTATTGTTATTACAGTAAATAACATGATATAGTTCATTAGGACATTTATGGTTGCCAAGCAACACTGCAACCCTGTGCATTGATATAGAACAGGGTGTATATTCCTGCTCCTGGAGGGTCTGCAGATTTTAGCTCCAACCAGCTCCAACACACCTTCGTGGAAACTTCTAGTAATCCTGAAGACCTTGAGTAGCTGATTCAGAAATATCAACTCTAGATATTTAGATAGAGTTGGAGCTAAATTCTGCATGACAGTGGCACTCCAGGAACAGGTTTGGACAACACTGATATAGAACGTGAGGTCACAAGAGTGCATTTATTGTCAATGGCTTCAAACATGGCTCATCCATTCAGAATTTAGAAACTATCTGTTTTGCACTTTATTTTACAGTATGTGCACTTACGTGTACTTACAGTGTACTTACCTAAGAAAGTACTGGGTAATATACGGTAAACACATGGTTAGAGTTAGGTTTAGGGTTAGTACCTAGTTATTATCCAGTTATTTTAACTAATGTACTTACGGAACAGAACTATAAAATAATATGCTACCATCTAGTGATAACTAGGGATGATATGAGAGAGACAAAAAAATATTTCCACTGTTATTCAGACATTCAAACACACAACAGCCTCTCTAAAGATTTACCCACCTTCTCTTGAATGATTTCTGCTAACTTCTGCGTGTTGTTAATTTTGTCCCCACAAGTTTTCATGGTATGATCTGTTCCTGTCCCACACTGTCTCCACAGAGGGAGAGAGTGAGAAGGAGACAGAGACTAATCTCTACCCATTGGGGATTTACAGTTCAGTGCAGACCCCCACCCCCAGAACACTCGCAAACAAACACCCACCACAAACTCCACCCTCAACCACTTAGCCTACATTCTTAGCACCCGCTCACAAACACTGCTGTGAACAAGAAAACACATACATTCTTGGTGCCATACCTACATGAACTATTTTTAGTAAACAGACAGAGCTGAGAGAATCCAGCTCCAACAATGTGGTTTTGATGGCCTAGTTTATTCTGCCACCTTATACATCACACACATACATTCTCTCTCTGCTGAGCCTGCACATGCACAAATACATATCCAATGAATCTCACAAAATGACTCCAAAATGACTGAATGAGTCCTTTCCTATAATATAATTGCATTCAATTGTTTCGTGAAGTTGATAGTGCTTTTATGAAACCCTGTTGTACATAAAATGTATTATATTGTAGACACAACCACTGCAGCCCTGATAATTAAATACCACATTAATCCTGCTTAAAGACAGTTCTGGGGCTGATCTTTCATTACAGAGAAAGAAAAGGGGTGGTGTGTGTTTGTGAGACCCCTGGTATTCCAGGCCTCATTTTCATACAGCCGCATATTAAACAGTCTTCTTTACACAGGAGAGAATAGAGTTCACCAACTGCCACAATCTGTGTGTGTGTGTATGCGTGTATGTTTGGAAGGGGAGGGATAAAAAGATCAATACTCCAAATAAGAGTAACAATTGTTGAATTCTTTGATTCATATGGAAACTACTTCCATCCCTGAGTAAAATTATAATAAAGAATAACTGAGAGATAAACTAAGAAATAAGATAATAAAAAAGAAATACAAAAAAAAAAAAAAAAAAACCTGCTGTTGCAAGAAATCATACTGGGAGATACAAATCATTTAAATATATGAAGTTGAAAAATTCAAGAAATAAAGTCACAATTACAAAGAAAAAAAAAACTGGCAATGATGAGATACAAAATCACAGTTGCGACACATAAAGCCATATTCGCAGATGTCAAGTTGCAATTATAAGAAATGAAATCAGATTGCATGATTTAAAAACACATTGTACGATATAAAGTAATAATTGGGAGATATACAGTGCCTTGCGAAAGTATTAATACCCCTTCATTTTTTTCACATTTTTTTATGTTGTTGCCTTATGTTAAACTGCTTTAAATTGCTTTTTTTCCCCCACACCAATCTACACTCCATTCACCATATTGACAAAGCAAAAACAGAATTGTCAAAACTTGACAAAACTTGATTGTAAAAAACTGAAATAAGTACATTGCATAAGTATTCATACCCTTAACTAAATATTTAGCATAAGCACCTTTACAGTCTCGAGTCTTTTTTGTTTGATGCGACAAGCTTTGCTCATCACCATTTGGCAATTATCTACCTCTTCAAGCTCTGTCAGGTTGGATGGGGGCAGATGTACATTTTCAAGTTTCTCCAGAAATATTTGATTGGGTTCAATCCCAGGCTGTGGCTGGACCACTCAAGGACATTCACAGAGTTGTCTATAAGCCACTCTTGCTGTGTGCTTAGGGTCATTGTCCTGTTGGAAGGTAAACCTTCTGCCCAGTCTGAGGTTCTGAATGCTCTGGACTGGGTTTTCATTAAGGCAATATTTTGGTGAATTAAGCTTATCTTCTACTCTGACGAGTCCCTCAGTCCCTGCCGCTGAAAAACAGCCCCACATCATGAGGGTGCTACCAGCACACTTTACTTTTGGGATGGTACTCTCCAGGTGATGAGCAGAGCTGGTTTCCTTCAAACATGATGCTTGGAATTGAGGTTCATCAGACCAGAGAATATTGTTTCTCAGAGTCTGAAGGTCCTTTAGGTGCTGTTTTGCAAATTCCAAGTGTGTTTTCATGTGTCTTCACTGAAGAAAGGATTGAGTCTTGCCACGTGGCTATAATGCCCAGATCAGTGGAGTGTTGCAGTGATGTTTGTCCTCCTGTAGATTTCTCTCATCTGCATCTATGATCATGGAGCTCAGCTGGAGTGACCATCATGTTTTTGGTCACCAGTCTAACCAAGACCCTTCTCCATCAGTTGCTCAGTTTGGCCAGGAGGCCAGCTCTAGGAAGAGTCCTGGTTGTTTCAAAACGTCTTCCATTAAGGGTAACAGAGACTACATGCTTCTGTGACCCTTCAATGAAGCAGAATTTTTTCTGAACTCTTCCTCAGATGTGTGGCTTGACACAAACCTGTTTCTGAGCTTTACAGGCAGTTCTTTTGACCTCAGGGCTTGGTTTTTGCTCTGATATGCATTATCAGCTGTTAGACCTTTTATTAAGATGTGTGTGCCTTTCCAAATCATAACCATTCAATTTAATTTCATTTGCCACAGATTAACTTCACTCGAAGTGTAGCAACATCTACAATCAATAGGAATGCTCCTGAGCTGAATTTCAACTGTCCCAGATAAGGGTATGAATACTTATGCAATGGAATCATTTAAGTTTTTTATTTTTAATAAATTTGCAAAGAACCTGTTTTTTGCTTTACCATTATGGTGTATGGAGTGTAGATTGATGTGGGGAAAAAAAAGTAATTTAAAGCAGTTTAACATAAGGCAGCAACATAACAAAATGTGAAAAAAATGAAGGGGTATTAATACTTTTGCAAGGCTCTGTAAACTAATTTATTCTTTCTTTCTTTCTTTTACTCTGAGGCAGATTCATGAGCAATACATTTGACTCATCACTAGTAATATCACTAGTAATATATATTCAGAGAAGCCCTAAAATGAACTCAAAGATTTTTAATTGTTGTTGGTAATGCTAATTGCATGTGATAAAAATATGTTTTTTTAATTTATTTCTAATAACATCAAATGTAAAATTTCATTGTTCCTCCTTTACACATAAACAGATGTGCTGTATACACATCCACACAAAATGCTACAAAACTGCAAAAAAATTTCTTATACCACTAACACGACCAACACAAGTAATTTCACGCACCACTAAGTCTAACCTAGAGCACCTCTGCATCACCAGACATCTCTATTTTAGCTTAGCACTGTGGGAAGTTACAAGACTGTTCCTACATATATACAACAAACCTTGTAAAACATGAATGTTTATAGACAAAAGTCCAGCAAGTCAGGATTATATGGTCCTTAACTAATGCACAAACAAATAACAGGTGGTGTGTATCGCTTGGAATAACATTCAGCATATACCTTATGCTGTAACCAAACTCATACATGTCCACGGGGGAAAAAAATATAATTCAAAGAGGATTAGCATAATTATATCCTCATGAATAGGAAACACAAACAACAGGATTAAAACATACAGACCCTAAACAAAATCAAACAACAAGGAAGTAATCACCACCATCAATTATGTATTATTCTGCTGTATTGCAATAAATATATAATACTGTATTATATAAATAGAATTTCACACTGAATCTTCAAATTAGTGTGGAATGAACATAAAGACAGTATTTTAAATTTCTTATATTTTAAATATTTGTTTAATGGCATATTTTTATTTGTATGCCAAGTATTATGAAATAGATTAAAGATGTCAAATAGTCGAATCCTTAACACATTTCCTAGTTTTCTGCAGTGTACATATGCAACAGTTGGTGACTATGAGCCCTTCTGTCACTTATGGTACTGGCAACACTAGACCATGGGGTCTATTAGAAAGATTGTTGGCATCCATATGACCCTTCCAAGGCAGTCAGAGCACAGAACAAACACTCTCTATCATGAGAGTGAGGAAATTTGCTGTGAAGAAAAGGGAAAAGCCCTCCCATCATCAAAATGCATGAATTTTTTTGCAAATTTTAAAAACACAACACTTTGGAGCTCATTTATCCAGAAATAACTCATTTTATAAAAAATGAATACTGAATACAAATACTGTATTCATAAGTAAGTTTTATTTATTTGATTCCATAGGGAGAACAATTTTAAAATCCAGTACCAAAACAAAATGCAAATTCGGAAGCTTAGATTCAGAAACACACTATACATACACTGGAACACTGGCTATCGCTCTTAAGCTCAATGTCATTACAGACCTCTGTTACAAAACCTTCTGTTCTCTCATTAATGGCTAGACCAGAGGCTGGTGTCTCTACAAATAATGACATGAAACGATAGCAGCAGGGTCACAAATGCCATCAGGAGTGAGTTGCAGCCTCCATACAGCATTTAGATTAAGAACTGATCTGACAAACATGAATTAAAAGCTGCTAATTAAAAACAACTGCTCAGAGGTGGCTCAAAGACAGCATTCACAAAACCGTTAAGAGCACAAACACTGTGCCCAGATTACTGTATGATGAGGCTATTAATAGAAATGTGAAAACAGAACACTATCCAGGGAGTGTGAACACAAGCTCGTTTTCACTGCTTGGGAGCACAGTAATTTCATGGCTGGTGCCTTCAGTACTGAAGACGCTATTCAAAATTACAAAGCAACAGTGTGTGGAAACAAGTCAAGAATGTACAGACAATCGTAATTAGCACTTCAAACAAAGGGTGTCATCAAACATTATGCATAGACAAAATGAACCACTTTTGTCTGGGTGCTCAGTTCCAGAGGTTTTTTATGGCCTCCAGGGCTTTGCATATGTTAGCTATTGCTTAGCTGCTTTAGAAGACTGTAGTATAAATCGGCCCAACCCTCAGGCTGTGAACCAATAAAAGCTGCACTGCATGGGGTTTACAAAACCACCCAGGCTCATTGGAAAAATGTGCCTGTGGTGTCATTTCTGTAAAATGATATTACGCTGCTTCTTGACACTTTCAAACTGAAATGTGCAGTGAGTGGCACTAGAAGTGTGCTCAGTTCGTTCTGAAACAGATGAACATAAATGTGGTTATGTTTTATTACATTGGTTGTTGTACATATTGCAGAAATTTGTGGTGCAAAGGTTAATGCTCATTTGAATAATAAATCTTTTTGAAAATAACTTACCATCTACACTAAACCCTACCCTAAACCTATCTGATATAATGTGACAAAGCAAGATGCTGCACAGCAGAACTCCATAAATTAATTAAAAAAAATGAACTAAGAAAAGGAACAGCTTTTTAGTGATTATAAGGGGATTATAAGAAGAGTGCTCTTTGTATGCTTTCTAGGCTATATGTAATCTATTTAGTATTTGTATAAAACTTTTGTTTTTCGGCCACATACACAATGCAAATTTTCAGGAATGACATCCGCATACAGTATTTATGCAAGATTCACACTCGAAAGAGCAATGGATGCGACAAAAATATACGTGAAAATTTATGTGCATTGAGGCTAGAACACACTCACTAATTTCTAAAGCACCCTCAGTATTTAATTCTGGAACCAGGCCTGGATAAACCTGTGTTTGAGCAATTTTCATTATCAGAAGCTTATATTTAGGTGATTGCATGGAATTTTATGTGGCAGTAGGGTATGCTTCAAAGTCGGAAAAAATTAGCAAGATATTTGTTAATTTCCTCTGTGAAAATCTTTATACCATTAGAGTAAACATTAATGCACACAGGCTTCATCAAATACTTGATTTCATTTTATGTGCGGATTATTTGGTTTTATTTAGTGTGAATCTCCAATTTAAACAGCTCTGATAAGTAATAAACAACGTGATATGTGGCCGGCCAATGTTAACTTTATTTTAATCAAAACATTATTTACCCCAATTGTATCTACAAGGTGTCCGTTATACGTTTTCCCTGTGTGTAAGTGTCAGTATTTATGACTGTTGAATGTCTGACTACTTGACTTGTATTTTGCAGTCTGTGTGTTTCTGTTCACGAACTGAATTCTTAATCAAGCGCACCATAGCACGGAGAAAAAAACGTGAAAAACAAACACCAAGTATAGGCTTAGTTTAACACTGAGTAATGAGCCCATATAATTTGCTCAACCAATTATAGGCTACCAGGATACCGAGGTTGGGCACCCACCAGAAAAAAAACATAAATCGGCACCTACGTCCTTGTTTGTATGATATTCCTTAAAAATAATAAGAATATCATTATTACTTTGAGAATTCTATTTTAGTATACAATAGCAATTTCTGTCATAATTTAAGTTAACCTTTTTTTTGCTTTCCATTTCAGTGTGTATTTGACAGTAGTTTTTTTATCAAATGAAATGGTGTATAGCTGGTGAAAAGTGACTCTCAGAGCAGCTCAGGAGATGAAGTTCATGTGTTCATGTGTTGTATATTGAGATGCAGACACTGAAAACAGTGGCCATCACGTGTGTTTGAGTTTGTGTATCAGACAAAACTGCACCATTCACACAAAGACAAACAGAACATGCAGACTTATTAGCAACTTGCACTGACTGGCTGCATTTACCTTTATTTCTGCTTATGTGATAGACTGTTAGATTAATCCATATTGAGTAAAAACGTCCAGAACTTATTATCATCATTGACATTTTAGCACAATCTCAAAATGATAATGTTTATCTCCAAAAACAGCTTTTATTGAAACCAAGATCAGAAAACGACTTGTTTCAGATTTTGTCACACTATGACGTAATAGTGTAACGAAAGCCTGCCTCTGCAGAATCAGATCAACGCTTACTTCTACATCTTTGGCCCCGCCCACTGGAGCATTAGTGAGATGAGAAGGAGAGAAGAGCAATAAACGATAACTGGACTAAAAATAACCTTACCTTCCAAAGGATCCTAATCCTGCGAAAGTTATTATTCATTTGTGGATGTCGAAGTACAGAATTATTTGTTTGCTCAGTACATTTCATTGGATTCTTTGGTAAATCAGTCACAGTTTCGGCGCAGGCTTTGCAAACAGACTTTTGCTGTAAGATATGGACCTGACAGTAATACCACAACATGCAAGTAACCGTGTTCATTCTAATGCCTAATCTTAAATCATATACAGAAAGCGATCAAAGAAAGCACCCTTTATAATCGCTGGAGCTGTCAATCACACAGCGTGAGTTTATATTCAGAACTGAACTTTTCAACCCATATCTAAACAATTGCCTGGTCGTATAGGTTCACACTTTACAACATCAGGAAAATCAGACCCTTCCTGTCAGAATGTGCAGCACAGCTCCTCATCCAAACTTTTCAAATTCCAAGGCCTGACTACTGCACTTCTTTACTGGTGGGCCTTCCAGTGACAGCGACTAAACCTCCAGAATGCAGCTGGTATGGATCTGGTCTTCGATCAGCCAAAGAGAACATACGTCACATCCCTCCTGATCTCACTCCACTGGCTCCCAGGTGTGGCCAGAATCAAATTTTAGGCCTTGACACCTCCCTACCTGATTACACTACTACAAGTGTATGCTCCTTCCTGCAAGATAAGGTCTCTGAATGAGTGATGCCAAAAAATCACTTGCCAAAACCTACACCTTCTCTGTTCCTTTCTGGTGGAATGAACTGCCAACCTCCACCTGAATTGCTGAGACCACATCTTTCAAGAATCAGCTGGACAAACACTTTTTTGGTAAGCACCTAACCATGTTCGCGAACATCCAGAAAATGCCTGGGTAAAGTGATTTAGAGGAGAATTTAAATGTGACAGACTAAAGTAGCAAAGATTTGCATCAAAGTCCCAGATCACATCCACCTAAAGAGTCATCATCATGGAGACAGCAGTGAAATGTCATCAGGAACACTACTACATCAAGATCTTGCAAAACCTTGTCAGAATGTGCAGATAATTTTGAACAGCTCTCAGTGCTGAAGGACTATTTTAGCTGGTGTAGTTACGCCATCTTCCAGTTGGGGCTAATTGGGCCATGTTGTCCAATCGACAGTCATCACCGCAAACAATATGCGATGGACACCCACCCCAGCTGGACCTGCTTTCCCCCGAGGATATTTTTTTCTCCATAAGGATCTTTTGGAGATTCTCTTTCCTTGCCACAGTGGCTTTTGGTTTACTTACAACAACTTACAGGCACATATTAATATTAATGTCACTGTAAATTGAATAAAAACATTATTACTGCATTCATTTTCTGTAAACAGCGTGCATTGTATGAAGTTCTATATAATTGACTTCACTTGACGTAACCAGTTAAAACCAATCTGAGCTAAGTAGTTGCCTTGTATTGTGTGTGTTAAAGAGATAGTACAATCTGTACCTGTATACATTTCTTTGACGAACACAAATGAATATATTTTGAAGAATGTTGTTAACCAAACTGTTTTGGTGACCTTTGGCTTCTATTGTATGGACTAAATATTTCTTAAAATATCTTTTTTAGTCAAAAAATGAAAGTCATCCAGTTTTACAAGGACATGGGGGTGATTAATGATGACATTTTCCATTTCTGGGTTAACTATTCCTTTAGGAATCAGCCATCTTTTTTTTGTTACATCTTTTATGCAGACAGAAACACAACAAAAACAGAAAATCCCACACAACCTTCAGAGGTTCTTAGTTTGAGGATATTTTGTTTTTGTGTCTAGTATGATGTGTCCCTATGGTGTAATTGGCATAAACCACTTGAAATAGCCAAAAGTTCAAAGTTGGGCATTCCCAGCCTAGGCGGAAATGAGTCTACTTTAGCTGGAATTTCTTTCCACCAAAACAAAAAGGTGGACAGCTTGTCAAGGCAGTTTCGTCTCAGCTCACTGCCTAAAATTAAAGACAACCTGTAAGGCCTGTCATGTTCTGGATATTTTCCCACACACCAGCACTGACAGGAACTAGAGTACGTGTTTGAGAGATTACATCAAAGCCTATTACAGCAGAATAAACAGACGTATTTTGTGCACGTTACTCACAATAATATTTGGAATATAAGTAAGGGATGATAATGTACAGCCAGCCATTATCATAAAATAGGACCTGCATGCAGAAAAGAAAAGTCTTGTATATTAAATGTTCAGTTGATATGAAACACATTAAACCAGCACAGCTGTATATGAAATCCCTTGCCTGGGTCTACAGTCAAATATATATATAATCAAAAATATGTACATTTCCAATGCTTTGTCTCTTTCTCCTAGGATTGTAAAACCAGACGTCATTCATCACATTTCAGATGCTGCTCTGAGTAAATAAGATTAGCTATTTATCATCAATGAAGCCACACTGAAGTGATGGATTAATGGTCAGAGCCACTGGGTATTTGTTTGCAGGCCATACTTCACACCATTAATTGTCCAGACACCATTTCTCACATCTGCACTAAAGGTCACGTCTGGCTCAGACTGACCCTAATCATGCAATTAATCTCTCTGAGGCTAATTTTTGCAGAAATGTAAAACTAAAAATAATATTACAATTTATTGTTCAATGTATATTTATCTGTATACACTCATGCTCAATTTAGCCTGATCTCTTCGAAAACATGTTCAAAAACAAGTCTGAAAACAGTCCTAATATATTCCAACTTTCATTCAGGCCACAAGGAGTTGCATAGTTAGTGAATGTGACCTAGTAACTTTGTTGTTAGACTAGCTGCTATATCTGACCAAATTAACAGGTTGCACTTGGTGAAATCACGGTCACTGTCTTGACCATGTGTTTCACAACAACAACAATATGCATTGCCAATATAAAATTACAAATTAATTGTGAAACTAATTGATTGAGCAGTGCTGTATACTGGCATAAGTGACATTATATGACATTCTCTGCATAGTCTGCAGAGACAGCTCAGACGTGAGCCCCATATTTGGGCCAATTTCACGGGATTGTACCCAGTCTCCATTTTGCTCGCCCCTCTCAGTGAAACTGAATTGTGACCTAATAGGAGATTTTTTCCAAGAAGTGCTTTACTTCACTGCTCTATCTGTATCTTGTCTGCACCATAGAAACTGGATAAGCAGTCAGCCTATTACAAAAAAATAAAAATACCTGCTAGAAGCCAAAAATGGAGCAGGGATGGTAATAGCACCACACAGTACAGGCAATGCAATCACAAAATAAAACATGCCTGTCATCATTTACTCACTCTCATGTCATAACAAAACTGCATGAATTCAAAATTTTCTGCGGAAGACAAAGATATTTTAAAGAATGTTGGTAACCAAACAATTTTGAGACATTAACTTTTTATTTAAATTTTGATTAAAGATTGTAAGATTATTTTAAGATTTATAATTCCTCTGCATTTTTATTTTTAACGTATAATTTTATTATATTTCTTCATAAGGTGGAAGGGTATACATATTTATTTTGAACACAAAGTATGTTTTTGGTTTATGCAGTTGCTCTTTCCCTCAGACAGTGATGTTAGAATACAAAAATTTAGCAGAGTTACATTTAGACAGGATAAAGTGGCAGATTCGATATGCTTAGAAAAAAAGGAACTTCTTGAAAAGTTATATCAAATTTAACCTTCAGGTGATGTCAGCTGACACAAAGAATGTCCTTTTCTAGAAGACGTCTGACCCTCATGTCACTGTGAAACCTTTCAGAAATCCATCTCTCAAAGAACTACTAGCTCATCAAGTGAAACCTGTTTATATGCTCTGTCTTCTGCCTAGATTGAAGATTGAAGGAATAGTAGTTCAGGCAGCACATGAAAATTTTGTTTACTCGCCATTATATTGTTCCAAAAAGCTGATTTATGACTTATTCAAAATAACGACAAACACGCTTCAATAGAAATGACATGTGTATTTTAGTTGACAAATACGTTCTGTTATGACACTCTAGATGAGGCAGGCCGATAGGTTCTAACTCAATCTGATGTAATTACATCATCATTCACATGGCACAGCTGATTGGTTTCTTTCAGCAGCAAATGAGCTTGCTGCTCAACATTCAAATACTTGGCTAGTGCTTGCTGTAGGAGTTTAGGAGTTACAGCATGCTTCAGAAACCCTTCACCTTCCACCTGTATAGATCTGCTATGGGGTAATTTCACGTATGTTATAAATAAGGGGTTATTTCATACTATGTGTTATATATGCAGCAGCAGTATTTCTTATATGCTCACAGCAGCATGTCTCTGGATGTATTGGCAGTAGTAAATCTTGGTACTCGGTAGCAGATCTGTATATTACCATGCTAAACTCTCAGAGAGTTGTCATGACAGAAATGCTTGTCAGTACATTTGGCAGTACACTTCAAACATATTTCAAAGACAATAGATGTAATATTGAAATAACATATAAATATGTACAATTAACATGCAGTTATGTGTCTGAAAACATTATATTCAGTTTACACTATAGTATATTCTTTTAAAGTTTATTATTTGAGTAATAAGTTCTCTTTTTAAAAGTATGCTGTGTAATAGGTGTAGTTGCTATAACAACTGACCAAGATGTATCAGCAACATTACTAATGGATCAGTTTTTTTCTTCAGAGTTTGGAAAAGGGCAGTTTATACAGCAGATGAAGAATGGTGTCATCCAAGCCCTTGTCGTCAGCAGCAGTTTTGAGGTGTTATCAGCAGGCTCGCAATGACGCAGACAGGAATAGAGAGAGAGAGAGAGAAAGCGCTGGCAGCTTGACAGGGTAATCAATGCTGCCTCAGAGACCAGCTATCCCACAATTCCCTGTGTGTTATGGACAAATCACAGTGCCTTTACACTACAAAACAATACTCCCTGAGAATGAAGAACATTTATTCTGATGTCAGAGACAACAGAAATAGAAGACAATCATGATGATATAATGGTTTAAACCCATGTAAAACAGTTGATTTGACCATTCTGTCTGTATTGGAGGGGATTAGTCACATAACTGCCTAGACTGTGAAATCAAATGCACTACAAAATGGCACCAAAATTGTTACCAAAAAGTTGTATAGAATTACTACATTAGAGGCCTTTGCATTTTCAGCTAACATGTCACAGGAGATATATATATATATATATATATATATATATATATATATTAAAATATTATTCAGGACATTTTATGTGCACAATTAAGAAAGTGCATGGTCTATTTGATTGGTTGACTTTTTTCTCGTTAACTTTGAGATATGTCCATGTGTGTTCTCAACATGCATATTCTTCCCTTGATTTTCTTCCTTGGTAAGCATACAGAATTTTCAATAATGAGCCAACGTGAGAGAGAACAGCTACACTTTCATTGAGGCCCAAAGCAAAACATAATTTCATTCAGTACTAATGGAGTCCAACCATAAAGATGCTCCAATGGAAGTCTTCAGCTCATTATCATAATGTATAATGCTAAATCCAATGAACCATTGCAAAACACAGAATCAGAGAGAGAGAGAGAGAGAGAGAGAGAGAGAGATTACCTGTTCTGTACGGATTATGAATTTCAATTGAGTGTTTTTGTATGAATTTGTGACATAACTGCATGGTGCCTTCCATGAATCCAATGTTTTTGTTTTGAGAAGTAGATATATTAAATACCCTATAATCTAACATACAATTAACATATAATATAGCTAGTAAAATGAATATATCCAGCCCTTTAAAATGGTGTCTGCTCTTTATTTTTTCTCTATTTTTATTTTCATGGGAAATATACAATTATACTATAATCATTACAAACCAACATTTTGTCCCAAAAGTTTATTTATAAATGTTGTTTAATTAATTAATTTAATTTAGTTCACGTACTCTTTAATGCACACACACACACACACACAAAATGGGTTTTTAAACTATTTAGACTAGTTTTTGCAAATTTTGGCCACAGCATAACTTGAAAACCAATAATAAAATCCATGGAAAATTTTTCAGTCGCATTTATTAAATGCAGTTTATTCATTTACTTAATATGAAATGGTAACATTTCATTCTGTTCTCTGTGATTTCTGTTTCCAACTCATTTCAAAAGATTACATAAGACTGTGTAACGTAAAGTCAATTACATTTAATTAATTATTTACCAAGTAATATTTATTTTGTTTGACATGGGAGACAAAAGTAATACATTTTATTTGTGCTGTAATCCAAAACTTCAGAATCTATATCATTGCGAGGAACAGACTTAAATTCAAGCCTATTCACCAGTCTTCAACTCCATCCTCAGCAGTGTAAACGTCAAACTGTGCACTCATTACAATTTAAAAAATTGCAGCCTCAAGAAGCTTCATGACGGCTTTTACAGCAATGTTATCAAATGCTCATTGGCTCTCACAAATAGACATATAAAATACATTTTAGATACATAAAAATATATATACTGTATATGCTATCACCTGGGTCATCACAAATTGAGACATGATGTCTTTAGGGTGATGTGCATATGATTGAGAAATGCGTGCTTTCATGGATTGGACTGGGATAAGATTTTTAGCTATTAACAACTTACGTTCTCCTCTGTACTGTACCTCACACAAAATTCTGTCACAAAGGAATGTGACTACAATGCATCTTTTGGTGCCACTTCTGATAATTTTCAAATGAATCAATTATTGTGATTTTACTTCTCATGTTTTTCTTTATGTTGTACACATTTTTAAGAAATGCTTTTTGTTAGGATTAGAGGTAGGAATGGGATTAGCAACTCTTATCTTATTAATGCTATATTGCTACTAAAATGGTAATTTTCCTGCACATACAGTCAGGTCCATAAATATTGGGACATCGACACAATTCTAACATTTTTGGCTCTATACACCACCACAATGGATTTCAAATGAAACGAACAAGATGTGCTTTAACTGCAGACTGTCAGCTTTAATTTGAGGGTATTTACATCCAAATCAGGTGAACGGTGTAGGAATTACAACAGTTTGCATATGTGCCTCCCACTTGTTAAGGAACCAAAAGTAATGGGACAATTGGCTTCTCAGCTGTTCCATGGCCAGGTGTGTGTTATTCCCTCATTATCCCAATTACAATGAGCAGATAAAAGGTCCAGAGTTCATTTCAAGTGTGCTATTTGCATTTGGAATCTGTTGCTGTCAACTGTCAAGATGAGATCCAAGAGCTGTCACTATCAGTGAAGCAAGCCATCATTAGGCTGAAAAAACAAAACAAACCCATCAGAGAGATAGCAAAAACATTAGGCGTGGCCAAAACAACTGTTTGGAACATTCTTAAAAAGAAGGAACGCACCGGTGACCTCAGCAACACCAAAAGACCCGGAAGACCACGGAAAACAACTGTGGTGGATGACCGAAGAATTCTTTCCCTGGTGAAGAAAACACCCTTCACAACAGTTGGCCAGATCAAGAACACTCTCCAGGAGGCAGGTGTATGTGTGTCAAAGTCAACAATCAAGAGAAGACTTCACCAGAGTGAATACAGAGGGTTCACCACAAGATGTAAACCATTGGTGAGCCTCAAAAACAGGAAGGCCAGATTAGAGTTTGCCAAACGACTTCACAGTTCTGGAACAACATCCTATGGACAGATGAGACCAAGATCAACTTGTACCAGAGTGATGGGAAGAGAAGAGTATGGAGAAGGAAAGGAACTGCTCATGATCCTAAGCATACCACCTCATCAGTGAAGCATGGTGGTGGTGGGCATGTATGGCTACCAGTGGAACTGGTTCTCTTGTATTTATTGATGATGTGACTGCTGACAAAAGCAGCAGGATGAATTCTGAAGTGTTTCGGGCAATATTATCTGCTCATATTCAGCCAAATGCTTCAGAACTCATTGGACGGCGCTTCACAGTGCAGATGGACAATGACCCAAAGCATACTGCAAAAGCAACCAAAGAGTTTTTGAAGGGAAAGTAGTGGATTGTTATACAATGGCCAAGTCAATCACCTGACCTGAATCCGATTGAGCATGCATTTCACTTGCTGAAGACAAAACTGAAGGGAAAATGCCCCAAGAACAAGCAGGAACTGAAGACGGTTGCAGTAGAGGCCTGGCAGAGCATCACCAGGGATGAAACCCAGCGTCTGGTGATGTCTATGCATTCCAGACTTCAGGCTGTAATTGACTGCAAAGGATTTGCAACCAAGTATTAAAAAGTGAAAGTTTGATTTATGATTATTATTCTGTCCCATTACTTTTGGTCCCTTAACAAGTGGGAGGCACATATGCAAACTGTTGTAATTCCTACACCGTTCACCTGATTTGGATGTAAATACCCTCAAATTAAAGCTGACAGTCTGCAGTTAAAGCACATCTTGTTCGTTTCATTTGAAATCCATTGTGGTGGTGTATAGAGCCAAAAATGTTAGAATTGTGTCGATGTCCCAATATTTATGGACCTGACTGTATCTGTTTATGTTTTATGTCTTATTTCTAGTTAAATTCCTTTCAAATTTGTAACACAGATGAACACACACACATTGGGAGAGTAAAGAAAGAGTTATGTTATAGCAGATCAGGCCGCCCCTGTTTTTAAAGCTCTTCTGCAAACTTAAGTGAAAATGTAATTGATTGCACCATTCATCCTCACCACTGCAATCACTCACCATAAACCCTGACAAAAGGCACTCATCACAGGAAAAAAAGAAAAGAGCAACAGTTTCTCACTGTCTTGATCTTCATTCACTCTTTTTTTTTTTTTCAGCCCGCCCTGAGTTGACCTTCAGCCTAAAAAGAATCAGTGTCTTTCTCCATAGAGATTTATGGTCTCTAATAGAGGGGGACCAGGCCAGCAGTGACTCACAGGGGGCCCGGATTCATCTCTATATTCAGCAGAGGGAGTTATGTTGTTGAGGGCCATGGGACCAGGAGGTCACTGTCTGAGACATTTTCAAGGTTGCCATCTGGACCCAAAAGAACCCATCATTGGCCCTCCATGTTATTGTCATTCCTATAAGGCTCCAGAGAGTTAAAAAAAAACTGCAATAAAGAGAAAAAAGCTCTCTTTTGAAGAAATTGTTCAGTTCTGTTAAGGCCAAAGGGCTTTTGTTTGGTATTGGCTCCCTTGTGTTTCTGTTTTCTGCTTCAGTCATCCAGTAGGCTGCCATGTGGAGGTCGTGGGTGTAGAGATCACTCTCCATTCTCTCTCTGTGCCATAATCCTATTGCTGTAATCCCCAGAGGTCAAACCTTCTTTTTTCTCTTTTCTTCTGCTTTCTTTTTCTTAGTCTCTCTCTCTCTCTCTTACTTTCTTTCTTTCAACCTTACTTTTATTTTTTCATCTATTTTTTTTAGATTCTCTCTTAATTATTCAATCTCCTTGCCTAATATGGGTGTTTCTCCTTTTTATGTCCTTTTTTTTTTGTATTATCATTTTATACCCTTTATAGCCTTGTCCCAGACCTAGTGTTTCAATCTCTTTGCAAAACCATTAAAAAATATTATTATTATTATGCTAAATTAAATATGAAATATAAATACAGAGCTGAAATAGACAGACCATTTCATTAGTGTCATTTTTCAATCAAGCTATAATTCTGTTAAATTATTTAAAGAGTATTAAAATATTATTTAATTACGCGTATGTTATATAAAATGCTAGTTATAAAATTAGCTTTGGCAGGACAAAGGAGTCGGCCATTTTATCTAAAAAAAATGTTTCCATCATAAAATGACATTAAACAAAATACATAATTCAAGATGTTTTGAATGAATTATATAAAAAAATCAAAAATGACAGAATTACATTGTGAAAGTATGAATGTGAAAACGTGCCCATAGTTATAGGTAAATCAGTTATATATGGGGCATGCAAACTGTAATTGAACAGAAAACTGCTTATTGCAAGAAAGCTGCTAAACACACAAAAGTGGTGTTCAAATTTACATGCACTGTGTTAGCATCATAGCCACCACATTGCAATGCTTTGGTAACCTCCTGGCAGTTTTTGCACAACCTAGCATCACTTTTATTGGAACAAAATCTTCTTTAGAATTTGCACAACTATATAGTTTTACTACAATTCAACAGGATCTGAAACATGGACAAACAGGTCTGTTTTTGAAATGAAGCACAGACAAGGAAGTGATTTTCAGGCCAGATCATGAGGGTATGCCTACTCGATGTTTCAGGAACACACAACTCAAGATAACAAGAACTGCCTGTTTATCAACATCAGTGCGTATGAAGATGGCAAAATACCCCAAAGCCAAAAAGAGTCTTGTATCCTTACAGTATACTGTGGCTCACCACAGTGTTTCAAATCTTCAAATCCTTAATTTGTATGATGACAGAAAGGCTCCACACTACACACACTAAAGACTGAAGTTTTATTTATCAGGATTATTGGCCTGTAATTGAGAATAAACACAGAAGAGACACCCATGCTTAGAGATGTCACACACTCTCACACAAGCATTTACAGAGGGAAGATACTAATAGAGGTTCAAAAATAAAATCATAATATCAATACCTCAATTCAAATTACATGTACATGTAACTCAGGCACATGCACACAGAAACAAGGCAGCTGTTACCTCATGAAGTCAAATGAAAAGCTAATGTTTAAGCTAATGGATTTAGAGGCCTGAAACCGCAAACAGATGAAGGATGGATAACCTCAGAATGCATGCATAGCAAAGCTCTGAATCAATAAAAGATTGACAGTTCCTCCAGCTGTAAAAAAGACTAACACACTTCAGAAACACTGTTAGAATACTGACTTCAATGTCCAGCACCAACATAAAAATGGATATGTAGTAGATTTTACTTTGGGTGACATGATCATTGCGAGCCAATTAACTGTGCACTTTTCAGAGACAGGGAAAATTTCCCTGAAGTATTCTGGGATCTGCTGCTCCCTTCAGAGTGAGTAGGTGATGCAGATCATATCAGTTCACATTAGTTCTGTTAAAAAATGGAAGTCAGGTTTCATTAAGTCTCCTGATACCATCATTTAAAGTTTGTTGCTAGCAGCCTTGAAGTAGGCTGGTGCTGCCACTTCTATCTTGGCACCATCTTCATGTAACACTCAATCACAGGGAATAAAAGCATCAATAAAATCATAAATCATGAAATCTTTCTCTGCACCTGAAACTTGGCTCTGGTGAGTAAATCAATTTTAAAGTTGCAAAATGTAATTATATACAGTACATGAAAATAATTTCTGTCTCAGGAATGAACTAGTCTGCAAAAGGTCAATGGAGTTAGAATAATGATAACAAGCAGGCCTGTTAGGATTTTATCAAGTGAAGCAAAAAAAAATATATATATATAATAATAAAAAAAAGGGGTGGTAAGCTTTTATCAACATTCAACCTGTTAGACAAGACATTTCTTGAAAAAGGCAGTATGTCCTGACATGCTGGAATGTGTCTGCAGTGTATACAGGTTTCATTTCCACATGTATGCAGACACATACTCAAAGATCATAAATTCACACGTACTGTAAGACTTATAATGAAACGCACAGAAAATCCTGCACCAGAGGTGGAAACGTTTCCGTGGCAGAAACCTTAGTTGTGGGAAGGTTTTCATCTTAAAGATGTGAAAAGCTTCAGTGTCTGATCACATCAACTAGAAGCACTGAAATCCGAGTATCACCTGTCAAACACCCTGAAACTGCTATAGTGATACCTACAGTCATGATTCGCATGTCACACAACACCAATTAATGTAATAATATTCTTTCTAATATTATTACATTACAATTTCATTATGGTAAGATATAAAAAGGATGAAGTGAGAATATATTGTTTGGTTTTTGATAGCACAGCATGCAAGATCAGCCCAATAGCTACATTATAGTAATTATGCAGTGACATGGAACTTGTAGTTCAGTGAGTCACACAGTATGCTGATTCAGAAGCCAGTGAATGATATGTCAGAAGGATTCGTGAGATGGATTCAAACCAGTAACAGCTGGGATTGTGAGTCTCTGATCGTGAGAACCAACCCATAAGTCATTTCTTAATGAATCAGACTACACAAGTCGTGCTGTATGTTTTGTTTATGCGTGCAGCATGTGAGGAAACTCTGCTGTGATCTGCAACACACTTGTGGTTCATCGTGTCAGAAATGTGCAAATTTAAGTTAAGCTTACCACTTAACTTAAATTTGATTAACTGACTTTGAGAATATGTGTTTTTCTGACATGACATGAAGGCACACATGACTTATTTACTTCCACTGTCTTACACCTTTGTTTTTTGTTTTTTTCAAAAGGACACTACTAACCAACTTTCCTGGAGCAACCTGGAGTGTTTTACTGAAGGACTCACTTATGAGAAACTGCAGTGACTCATGGGTTTCCCCTATCTGAGATTTAACCTGCAACTTCCGTCTCTGACCACTAGACTGTCACCACCCCCACTGACGAGCAGATGCTTATCACATACTGTGTATATGTGAGTGTGAGAGAGAGATAGCTGTGTGTTGGCCAGACAGCAGGTGGGCTGTGAGCTCAATTTTCAGCCAAAGTGATGAAAACAGTAGAGCATGAAAGCAAGCAAAGTTCTTTATTTTGGACACACAGCTGTCACACATGTAGCCCTTGACACCCTCACATGTACACACTGTCTCTCTGTCTCTTCATCATTCTCTCTCTTTTATTCTGGATTCAAGACTGAAGGACCAGAGATGGCACAGTACCCTCCTTGCCCCTTAATTACCACATCAAAGATGCATTTTTGAATGTTTGCAGCTTTCTCGGCCCAGTGATCCCACTAATGATACTGATATATCAACACTCAATAAGGTACACATCTATCTATCTAATTAACAAAATAATTTCGGGCCATGCAGTTTACATTGTCTGTAACTTGAACAAAGAGGAAGGATTTATACATTCAGGTGTCATTGTTGACAAAATTAACTTTTTACAAAATGAAAAATCTATGTACAAATCTATATATTTTCACATTTAAACTTTTTTAAAGTTGAATGAAGCTACACAGTTCCATTATTTTATAGTACACAGTATCTATCCATCCATCCATCAATTGGTGATATCAAAAATATCAAATTCTGTAATGTTAGTAAAAAAAAATTAAATATATATTTAATAATGTTAACAGACTACAGTTTGAAAACCTCTTTTGTTTTAATTATCTAGTTAAGCTTTATTCAGTATTAACAGGCGCATCAAATCAAGGATACAGCCATGCAATCTCCCTAGACAAACATTATTGGTATTTGCACAGTGTCTTTCGTAGCAAAAATATGCTTGAGGTCATAAAAGTAATGGTTTATAGGGACAAACTTGACTGGCCTGCACAAAGCCCAGACCTGAACCCCTCTGAACACCTTTTAGATGAACTGGAATGCTGACATTGAGCCAAGCCCCACTGCCAACATGCCTAACGTTACTAAAGTGTCTGAAAGAGAGCAGTTCTGTGCATCCAGTAGAAAGCATTCTCTTGCTTCTTGACAATCCCTTTACACAGTTTAAAGAAGACCTCTACACTGGACGTTCCCACACTCCACACTTCTACGCTCCAGAGAGTACTACTGAACTGATATTTTTAGCAACTGTTTATTTTTTTTCTTGTTCAAACACTCCAGGATTTTTTTCACGCTTTGCAAGTTGGAGATTCCTCTTATTATCACAGTCTCTTAGAAGTAAAGTGTCAGAGAATGAGTGGGCTGTGAAGAAAGACTATAGAGCGAGAGAGAGACGAGGAAAGTACACTGAAAATAGAACGAGAAAGAGATATTGGACAGTGACTCGCTGCGTGTGCCTGAAAACAGAAACAAGGCCACATATAGAGATATTTGGCAAACTTTCATCACTGAATGTCAAGAAACACAAAGAGCTCAGGGACGTGCACAATGTATGTGATTGTTATGTGTTAATTGGCCACTGGGACACATGGGGTTGCTTATATGCACATGGCCCCCTTCTCTGTCGCTTTCTTTTTCTATTCCTTTCGTCCTTTCATAGACAGAACCTCTCTCAGCTTGTAGAATGAGTGATAAGTAGCAGGTGGTGAGCAATGGCACACTAATGGGCCGCCTCTTCAAGACAATACCAGAGAATGAAGACAGACTACACATTTGAAGTTAGATTTTAGATGTCCCTTGTGAAATAGAAGTACACTTTGAATATACTTCTTACAATATAATTTAGAAGAACATTAAGTGCCATGTCCTGTTTTCAGAAACTTAATGGCATGTTAACTGCAATCAGTAATAATTCTAAACCACGGTAACTACTGTATGCTGCATAATTTAAATAAATCAAAAAAGGTACAAGTACACAATTACACACAAGACAAAATTATAGCTGACTCATTTGAGAAAAAAAAAAAAAATTACATCTTTTCAAAAGTTTACATATGCTTGATTCTTAATACTGTGGGTTGTCACATGAATGATTTTTTGATAGTTGATAGTTGTTCATGAGTCCGAAAATGACTGAACAAAATTCAAAGATCAAGTCAGTAAAATGACCAATTTATCATTACTGATTTAGTATAATAGTCAAGACATCAAATGAAGTGTACTACTTTAAGGCATGACAAATGATTATTAAAACATAACGATTTAAACTTTTAATTTTACATTATTGCAGTGCACTTTTTAAGTTTGCTAAGTGACATATGAAAGTATACTCTCTTTAAATAAATTTAAGTGGCCTTTGATTAAATTAATATTGTATTATCTGCATGTTTTAAAAAAATAGTTTTATTTATTTTATTACTTCATTTTCACAGTGGTTATAAGGAGTATGTACCCCAAATATAAATTATTAAAATTATATATATAAAATTCAATATAATCAGAGGAAATTAAGTGAAGTTGTTTGTGTTTTATGGGGCACTGACATTTTCGGCAGTTGTTTTGGTTGACTTTGGACATTGTTAAGCTAAATATCCGTGGAATGTAGCTATGTGTTGGGTTTATGTTTGGGGTATTACAGGCAAGAACCCACTGAAACCATTAATGTTAATTCTATCCCCCGTATTAATTCTAAGAACCTTGTGAGCGGCAACAAATCCAATCAATGAAATAAATTCTAGCACAAAGGTCATGTCTAAAACCCATTTTTGGTGAATAGCAGCAGAACTATTACAGAGCAAGAGCATCTCATGTGAGTCAGATAAGTTACACAACAAACAACAACCGCAAGTAAACACTTAAGGGTTCTGCTATTATTTACTATTGTTTGATTAGTTACAATTTATGATTTTAACTGGTTAAAAGGTAATTGAAGAGCGTGGAGATAACTGTCCAGCAGCACTAGGACTTTTCAATGTGTGTATGATGCTGCGTGTCTGTGTTTTCAGGGATCTGGACAGGATGTCAGTCTTGTTATTGGAGGAGATTTTTCAGTGATTTTTTTCGCCTGTAGATTACAAATGATTGTCTTTTATGCATTAAATCATTCTCTCAACTGATTTGTGCAAAAACACTGCTTCATTCAGGAACAAAACAACACCTACTGTGTGTTGTTCAGAGACACGGTTAATTCTGCTTTGGCAAGCATTTGGAACTGTTTTCATGGTGGAACAAAAATAGATAAAACTGGCAACAGCATTACCACCTCGGGTATGCATTATTTTTTAATAATTCAATAGACTGTTGTCAATTATTCCTCACTTAAAAAATGAATTATACAACGTGTGAAAAAGATAATCAACCAAGTCAGACCCTAATTTGTGGAAAACAAAGCTAAAATAATTGTGAGTTGAGAAACTAAATATGTCAGTTAACTGAATTACTGTATTTACTGCTTTGCAGTTACGAAACTTAATTTAACTGGGAGAGAAGCTAACATTCCGTGTTATTGTAAGAGAATTATTATTTATCCGCAGTGAGTGGTTTAACAGCTTTCCATGTTTATGGATTTGTTTTTTTGGATGCAGTCAGCTAATAAGTTGTCAAAAACAAACAAGCCATTTGCTGTCACCTGCACCACAGGGTTAGAATGCAATCATCTGATGCTGACAGCTTTTCATCAGCCATCAGGTTTGAGCATATGAATATGTATGTGTGAATTATAGATTGTTTGTACTCTAACATTGTGTCATATAACAACCCAGCTCCACCTCCTTTTTTCATTAGTCTGTTATATCTGCAGTCAGTGAAGTGTGTGGCCTTTAGATCCTACAATGCACAATTTACAGCCTTGCAGAGCAGTGACCCCAACACTGGACGAAACCCCAAACGGCAGGCCACTTGAGGGACTCAAAGTGTCAGCTGTATAAAGGGAGCAGAGTGAGAGGCCCACTTGTGAGGGACCCCCTCCCTCTCCTATCAAATCTAGCAGGGACGGAGGGGGTTTGCCACGAGCCTTCTGCACCCTTACAGCTCCCGTTCTCTGTTCATG
This sequence comes from Spinibarbus caldwelli, assembly GCA_039654775.1. NCBI lineage: Eukaryota > Metazoa > Chordata > Actinopteri > Cypriniformes > Cyprinidae > Spinibarbus > Spinibarbus caldwelli. Next base: position 14,093,066 of record CM077237.1, read on the forward strand.
TCTGGCTCCCTCTTAACCCTAAAATCTCCCTTTCCTCTCATATTGATATCCATCTCTCTCTTCTGCATTTGGGCCCCCTTCATCCTTCATGTCTTTATCCCTGGGGAGTATGTGTTGGGGGTCGGGGTTAGGCAGGTGCAGAACCAGCGAGAAAGCCTGAGAGCAAGGGAAAGAAGGGGTGGAGGGGGGACCGCTCTCCGTCTGTCACCCGGCTCTGTTGTCACCCTGCAAACCACTAACTACCCCCTCCCAACGCTGGATTCTGGGTGGACCAGACTAAGAACTCTAACCATGATACTGTATGTGTTTTTAAATCGCAAATTCACACCTTCCCCTGAGACTAGTCACAGACCAATATATTGAGATTATTAGCATCAGCTAATAACCACATCCACTTGGCCATTTAACAGAAGTGTCTATTTCCTCGCTTTGTCAGCTCCAAAGTCGACTGGCCATCTTGTCAATGCAATTTCTGTTTAAATTTGTGAATTTTGAGTAAATGTTGTATAAAATAAATTTTTATTTCAGCAAGTTTGTGTACGCTTTTGGAAATTAACTGAATGCCTTTTTAATTTCAATTCAATTCTTGATTTGAATTTAGATAAAAAGAAAAAGAAATAGCATACAGATCTGTGTTATTGTGACAAAGTCTTGTTGATGATTTATAGTACATTACAGACCTTACATGCATACATTGTGTATATTTAAAACATTATAAACTGAAATCTCTAGTTTCCGCTAACTGTCACACACGTTCACAAGATAATGTCGTTCCAACGGATGACGTAGGCGTATCATAAGCTCAAGTGAGAACATGCTAGTCTCGCAAGAACCAAGTTATGTTTACAGGAGTAAAGAAACCAAAGTTACCTCTGTTTTGCAAAGGAAAACCAGTCTCCTCTTGGATTAAATCAAAATCCTCCAAAATTTTTCTTTACAAATCATCGATTTGTACTTTTAATTTGTGACTAGTGTTTTGTGTTTCTCTCTCCTCTGCGCTTCCGTGTTCGTCATCGCGTTTGCCTACGTCCTACGTCATCCGCTGGAACCGCACTCTCTCATATTGCATGTGCTACAGTTAGCAGAAGCTAGAGATTATGGTTCATAAAGTTCTAAATAAGGATATTTTCTTACAAAAACACATTGATTCACTTCAAGACGCCTTCATTAACCCCCCAGAGCCATGTGGAGTACTTTTTATGATAGATAGGTGTACTTAATTTGGACTTCTATTGGACTATTGAATATCAACAGCCATTCACTGCCATTATAAAACTTGGAAGACATTTTTATATACTCCGATTTATATACTCTGATTGTATTTGTCTAAAAAAAGAAAGTCATAGACACCTGGCTTGAGGGTGAGTAAATCATGGGGAAATTCATTTTTGGGTGAAGTATCCCTTTAAATTGTCGATTTCCCCAATCTGCTTGTGCTTTCATTCAGTTGCATTACATATGTAGTGATGCTATATTATATAATATTGGTCAACCACTACTCTTGTGTCTTTTTTTCTTATTTTATAGACCAGTTTTATCAGTTATTGTCATATTAGTAAACAAGCATGGCCTGCACATGTACAGTTGCACAACACCAAACCCAAACATACAGACAAGAAACTGTCAGGAACAAGAGCAGTAATCCTACCTTGTCAAAAAGAGACTTCCATTGCTGAGAGAAGCATTTGTGTAAGATAGAGAAAGAGGTAGAAGAAAGGAATGAGCATAGATATAATTGAGAAAAAGATGAACCAATCTAAAATTCATCTCTGTTCTTTTCTGCTTTTCAACAACATAAATCATGGTCACTTACGTCCTCTGGAGCTACAGGAAGGACATCGGTGCTCTCTAACACCTCGATCTCTTCACCCTCTGCGTGAGCAGCGACCGCTGGGGATGAGTTCACCATAGCCCCTTTGCCCCTCTCAATCCACCCAAATAATGATTATCTCTTCTCATAAAAGTTCTGCCATGATGTCTTGTTCAGGTATATTCTGCCACATATATCCACATATGGTTTTGACAACTCCGAACTTCATGCAGAGCTAAACTGGCATTTTCCCAGCTCTGTCATACTAATATCCAATGGCACGTGAGTTTATCCCAAACTAAGTGGGTATGTGGAGTTCCTTCTCGCTTCCATATTTCATTACAGGATGTTTCAGACACTGTAGATCCACAGTAGGTCACACATTAATTCGCATTAGATTTTTAAACACGCCTGTCTTTCCCAGTAGCTGGCTTCATCCTCTGTCACCTGCAAAAGAAACATCGTTTCTTTCTCAAACCCCTTCATGCTATTTTGTGTTTTGTATTAAATTATTACCATCCAGTGTCGTGCCTGGCGTGATTTTGCTCAAACTGAATACCAGGTATGTCACCAAACAGACTGCGATTACATGATAAAACGAAATGATCTGGTTACTTACAACAGCGGCTTGTCGTGTTTATCGTACCAACGTTAAACCACGCAAGACTAAAAATAAAACAGTGTGAAATGCGTAAGTGTTCATTTGTAGTGCGTCATTGTACCTTGGAGTTGTTTCGCATCCACAGCGCGTGCCAGCAGCGCCCGAGAGGAGCGACTCCTGCCAGCATCCACAGAGCGCTTTGCCAAAGTTCACTGTGACCGAGCGAAGCGCAGACAGCATGGGGAGGTAAATGAGAGGCACCCGCCTCCTTTCAATGATCATTGTCATGTGGGCGCTTTTACAAGCGCTTATCTCAAGTGATGGGAGGTGAATACGGATGCGCGTGAATGATATATTTCATCATGTTCGTTTGTCTTTTATGGTGTTGCGGTTTTGCCATTGGATTTGTTTCCTGGATCAATAAAGTACATCTATTTACAGCGACTAGGGTAATTTAAAACAAACTGAGCAAGAGTCCTGTGGGTCCGATTATAACATGACTCACACAGAAAGTCGCCGTCGTGGGAAATTTAATTGAAATGACTGGATTTCACCTGTGAAAATTTGCCGAACAATGATAAATGTAACATCAGTGTTAAATTTTACAACAAATTTTGTCTAAATATATGGACTAAATATGCCATAATTTTAGTCATATTTTAGTCATCTGAATTGTTTCAGTTTTAGTCGACTAAATGTCATAGTATTTTAATTGACTAAATGTACAATAGATTTAGTCACTAAAATCTAACAGGTTTAGTTAAATTGTGCATTCTCAAGCATTTACTAAAATTCCAAACTTATTATATACTCCTACAGAAAACATCTAATACCTAACCTATTAATATGATATTAAGGTTTGAACATGGAGCAGAGACACAGATTTAACTGTTATGAAATATATCACGTCTTTATTTATATTAAAATTAAATTAAACCACTTTTCATAATGAAACAAGAAAATGGTTTTATTTTCAATAAAAGACTGATTTTATTAAATATAGATTAATCCTTATTAAAACTACTTGTATTATTCAGTCAAGAGTAGTGAATAATTTTCTTTTTTCCTTTGTTGTTTCATTTACATTGATGACAAAGACAGCAGCAGGTTTATCCAATATACTGATAAGCATCTGATATTCTCCCAGCTGTTACATTCACCTAATACATAACCAACTGTGTTTGCATGAACACTTGCCAAAACAAACAATCTGACATAATTGTGTGTATTTGTCCATCTAAGTGCAATAAGACACGAAGGAGGACTCAGTTTAATAGAGGCTTCGGGTCTGTGTGCACAGAAAACCATACCGAATTGAGTTTTCTTAAGCATCATCAACCTTTTTCAAATTTATACATATGTCTGCTCTTTTTCTTCTCCTGGATATTGACATTTTTGAACATTTTATGAGACATGGAGCAAATGTATGCTAACTTTTGCCATGCCGGGTAGATCATGTTATAATTCAAATTTGTGCATCTAACCTTCCTACAATGCAAGAAATTAGTCCTGACTGGATCTCTTTGCAAATTGTCCCTCCCTAACATTTTCTTCTTATTTTTATTTGTTGATGAAAATGTCAAGGTTTTCATCATAGTTGCTGTATTTCAAGAATGTTTTTTTATTTAGTTATTTCATTGGTGAAAAAATTATGAAAACTACTATTTGTCAACAAAATTAACACTGGACCTCACCTTTATACAAAAATAAATTACTGGTAATGTTAAAATTAAGCTCACATTTGTTTTGGTGCAGTCAAAATGAGTAATTTTAATAGGAATCTGCACAATCAGAAATTTTGTTTGAAAGATTTCTCCACACAGATTTTGCATCAGGTTGACCAACAGAAAACTGGTTGGTATAAAAGTGACTTCCATATCAGCTATATACAGGTGCATCTCAATAAATTAGAATGTCGTGGAAAAGTTCATTTATTTCAGTAATTCAACTCAAATTGTGAAACTCGTGTATTAAATAAATTCAGTGCACACCGACTGAAGTAGTTTAAGTCTTTGGTTCTTTTAATTGTGATGATTTTGGCTCACATTTAACAAAAACCCACCAATTCACTATCTCAACAAATTAGAATATGGTGACATACCAATCAGCTAATCAACTCAAAACACCTGCAAAGATTTCCTGAGCCTTCAAAATGGTCTCTCAGTTTGGTTCACTAGGCTACACAATCATGGGGAAGACTGCTGATCTGACAGTTGTCCAGAAGACAATCACTGACACCCTTCACAAGGAGGGTAAGCCACAAACATTTATTGCCAAAGAAGCTGGCTGTTCACAGAGTGCTGTATCCAAGCATGTTAACAGAAAGTTGAGTGGAAGGAAAAAGTGTGGAAGAAAAAGATACACAACCAACCGAGAGAACCGCAGCCTTATGAGGATTGTCAAGCAAAATCGATTCAAGAATTTGGGTGAACTTCACAAGGAATGGACTGAGGCTGGGGTCAAGGCATCAAGAGCCACCACACACAGACGTGTCAAGGAATTTGGCTACAGTTGTCGTATTCCTCTTGTTAAGCCACTCCTGAACCACAGACAACGTCAGAGGCGTCTTACCTGGGCTAAGGAGAAGAAGAACTGGACTGTTGCCCAGTGGTCCAAAGTCCTCTTTTCAGATGAGAGCAAGTTTTGTATTTCATTTGGAAACCAAGGTCCTAGAGTCTGGAGGAAGGGTGGAGAAGCTCATAGCCAAGTTGCTTGAAGTCTGGTGTTAAGTTTCCACAGTCTGTGATGATTTGGGGTGCAATGTCATCTGCTGGTGTTGGTCCATTGTGTTTTTTGAAAACCAAAGTCACTGCACCCGTTTACCAAGAAATTTTGGAGCACTTCATGCTTCCTTCTGCTGACCAGCTTTTTAAAGATGCTGATTTCATTTTCCAGCAGGATTTGGCACCTGCCCACACTGCCAAAAGCACCAAAAGTTGGTTAAATGACCATGGTGTTGGTGTGCTTGACTGGCCAGAAAACTCACCAGACCTGAACCCCATAGAGAATCTATGGGGTATTGTCAAGAGGAAAATTAAAAAAAAGAGAGACCAAAAAATGCTGATGAGCTGAAGGCCACTCTCAAAGAAACCTGGGCTTCCATACCAGCTCAGCAGTGCCACAAACTGATCACCTCCATGCCACGCCGAATTGAGGCAGTAATTAAAGCAAAAGGAGCCCCTACCAAGTATTGAGTACATATACAGTAAATGAGCATACTTTCCAGAAGGCCAACAATCCACTACAAATGTTTTTTTTTTATTGGTCTTATGAAGTATTCTAATTTGTTGAGATAGTGAATTGGTGGGTTTTTGTTAAATGTGAGCCAAAATCATCACAATTAAATGAACCAAAGACTTAAACTACTTCAGTCTGTGTGCATTGAATTTATTTAGTACACGAGTTTCACAATCTGAATTGAATTACTGAAATAAATGAACTTTTCCACAACATTCTAATTTATTGAGATGCACCTGTATATTGCTATGTTCAAGTTTCAAACCAAATATAATACCTAATAGACAATATGCAATTTCAGACACAGTCACACGGTCTTCCACCACAAAAATAGTTCTATCCAAATCCAGAACGGAATCAACAGTTATGTGTCAAGCAATACACATTAGCAGTGTTTTCTTCCTAAATGAATGTGATTTTAAACAAATCAGCTGAGCAAATTATTCAATGACTCACTCATGGGGCATTCACTCGGGGCATCAACGTTACAGTTTTTCTCAATCGATTTGACACTTTTCTCCAATTCAATGTACTTGTTCTCAAAACAATTAGCACAGCCATCCAAACACAAAATTATCTTAACCAAACAGTTCAACTTTACTGCAAAATGAAGCACTGCAATTTTTTCTAGTAATGCGTTTATTAAAAGTAAATATTAACATCAAATCTATAAGTTTGTTCTCTAATGATTATAAAACATAGTCAGCTGTAGATGCACAAATACACTAATGAAAATACGTTTATTGCAATTCTTCAACAGGGAATTTTGTTTTATATACTGTGTCTATCTAAACAAAACAAAACAAAAAGTTGTAAAACTGTAAAAAAAAAAATATATAGTTCTCCAACTCCTATTACCCATCTGAAAAACTAATTGCCCCTTTAAACTTAAAATCTGTGCCACCTTTAGCAGCAAGAACTGCAAACAAACTTTTCTGATAACTACAGATCAGTCTTTTACAGCACATTGGTCTATCTATCTATCTATCTATCTATCTATCTATCTATCTATCTATCTATCTATCTGTCTGTCTGTCTGTCTGTCTGTCTGTCTGTCTATCTATCCATTTTTACTTGAATACAAACATGCATTTTAGATTTTTATAGAAATATAACAACAATCACATATCTCACACAGAGATCGCACTGATATAGTGTTTGGGAATATTCATGCTCAATTTAAATGCATATTCACATGAAATCAGATAAAAAATAAAACATTTTAGAAGAGAACGCAGCATCACGGTTCTCTGAACCAATGAGCATTAAGCTGTGTCGTCAGTCAGTCGTTTCCCATCATGCTTTTGATCAGCGCAGTTGGTGGAGAGCAACTGCGCGCGACTGCTCAATCCGACACAGCCGCCTCGCCGTCACGAGAGTTTTTTGGCACACATCAGCATGACATCAGAGCAAGTCGGACGTAACTCGGACACTTTTCTAACCGGCATGCATCTCGCGGTGATCACCGGTGATGGGTTCTGCGCAGATTTTGCTCATCTCAAACAAGCCTAATATGAAATGTGTGGGGCTCTGTTGAGTTCGGGAGGGCACCGGCGCGACTGCCCCACTTACTATCATTTTACGTGCCTAGAGAAGCTTGCAATGAATTTTAATATTTTCTGCTCACTTTATGACACTTTATAAAAAAAAAAAAGAAAATATTTGTTGCAGAATGCTGAACACATTTACAGTTTCTTATTTATGCATTTTATATAGAGGTCTATGTTTTGGCTGAATATTTACTGTTCAGTACGGCTCACATTTGGGGGGTTTTCCACTGGGTACAGTACCTGGTACCGGCAGAGGTTCCAAGCGATCCGTACCGTTACCAAAACTTGACGTGTAAACTCCGCTGATCACTGATTGGCCGCAGAAAATCATCACAGCCTGAGTTACTGAACTTGCGGCACGACCAGTGTTGCCAATTTGGGGATTTTGTCGCCAAATTTAGCTACTTTCTCATTGTTGCTGCGACTTTTATTGATTTTTTTTTTTTTTTTTTTTTTTGCGAAAAGGAGCTATTTTAGCTATATTTAAATAAAAATAGCGATTTTTTGGAGATTTCTTATTTTTACTTGGCCACACCCTGCCATAGGCCCGTGACCTCTCACGTTTGCTCTCAATCATGCCAGTGAGTCTGCGCAGTGAACACACATCAGTACGCCTGCCATTCAGATATGATGACACACACCACCATTTCATTATAAGCATCAAGATGGAGGAGAAAAAATACGAGCAGCACTTTAGAAATTGCTGGTTGCAAGAACTGGCTTCAGCCTATTATGGGAAATACATCAAAAGCTTTTTACAAATACTGCAAAGTCATACTAAATGCTAAGAAGTCAGATCTCAAAAAACATTTTGCACTTACTTTGTAGTAATAGAGTGTGTTGACTGAAATAAGTTTGTATGAATAAAGTTTTTGTTTTTGGAGAATCATAATATCTCTTATCTGTTGTATTTAAGCAGGACAGGGACGCACTTTGGTGACACATGAAACAAATGCCCAACATTATGTGTCTTTACATCATTTCCATCATGTTTGGTGTGCTTGCAGATCACAGGAAGAATTTACTGATTCAAATGTGTTGTGTAGAGTTTCAAGTAAGCATTTCCTAATTTCACTTCAGAATTTTGTTGTTATACTTCATTTTTTGTTATATATTTATACTGTCATCCTTTGTAAAGTATATATATATATATATATATATATATATATATATATATATATTTACTTCCCTTTACCTTTAACAAATTTACCTTTATTTACTTTCTTTTCGTATTTGGCGACTTTTTCTGAAAAATGGAGACTAAAGTTGCTAAAGGAAGGTCAATTTGTTGCTAAAAGTTGCCAAATGACGTTATGACGTCATTGTGCGATGACGTCATTGCGTAAACACGATGCAGAATCGTGTCACAACATCAAATCTCAGCAGTGTTGCCAACAGCTTTCAATTGAAAGTAGCCAAAACTGGTAGCTAAATGTCACTAGATGACATCATAATGGCAAATTCACTGATCTATATAAAGATGAATATAGATCAGTGGGCAAGATTAGACCTTGATAAGGTTTGTCCAAGAAGTTGCTATATTTGTCCCTAAACTTTTAAAAAAAGTCTCAAAAGGGGTGGGGAAGTCGCTAAATCTAGCTACAAAATTGCTAAATTGGCAACACTGAATCTCAGCAAAGAATATATTTTATATAATGATAATTTAGATTTGTTTGTAAAATAATATGCATAATACAATATTAAAATACAAATAACTATTTTAAACACTGAATAATTGAACAGCTAGTAAACTAGTAATACTACACATTCTCAACAATTATGCTTTAAGCAGTGTATTAGTAGTTAGTTAGTATGCTACTCTCTAAGAAAAGTCTGTACAAACAGAGCACAATCTACTGTGTTAATATGAAAGAATTTTCCGAATTGATTTTTTACCTGCATTTTAAATGACACATTGTGTTTTCGGGTTACTGGGTTACAATGGATAATGGATAATGTCCAGGAAAATTACCAGTATCTTTTCTATTTTTCTTACTGTGTACTAACTGACTAACAATCACAGGTACGAGCTACTAACAAAGTGTATCATAAATGAACAATTATTAAATTATTATTAAATTGAACAATTGCAAATAGCAGTTAACTCAATTCACATGATGTGCGTACAGCTAGGCATCTTTGGTTTCCTCTTTTTGTGTAATTTGGATGGAAAATGTGTGCCTTTTTATTGTCCGAGTCACTTATCAAAAGTTGCTAAAAGTTGCCAAATAAATTTTAAAAATTGCTAAATTTGTTGCTAGGTGCTTTTGGAAGAAAAAGTTGGCAACACTGCATATGAAGGTCGTGTCAGCTTCAGACACACCCTCCATCAAGCGTTGATGTCAATGCTCTGTGTGAATGCCTGCATGTCCTGATTTAGAGTTAGACGTGTTCCTTGGTCAACATCTTTTGTTGACCCTGGAACAACATTTTAATCCAAAAATTTAGTCTTGACCATATCTCTACACCTAAACCTAACCTTACCCGTGAGTAATACGTAAAATCAGATTTAATGATAGATGAATGATATTGATGTACAAGCACCAAACACTGATTGTAAGCCTAAACTTCACAAAAACTATGAACTGTTTCTTCAAATCTGATTGGCTAATCACAATGCTGTTCCAGGGTCAACAAAGATGTTGACCTAGGAACACGTAGAACTCAGCAAAATCAGGTTGTGCCTGAATGCCTCATCATAATACACAAAATGTCACTTGTTGCCATCTACTGGTTTAACAATGTAACCTGCAAAAAATCCCCACCACTAATACTCACACTGACAGTGTGACTGGAACTCCACAAAGAAAGACTAGCAGAGTGATACAAACAGTGAAAAGTCCCAGTGCTGCTCAGTACTCCTAGTTGTCTGCTCAGCCGGTCAAATTTAAAAGGGTCCTATTATGCTTTTTACACTTTCTCCTTCCTTTCCTTTGCGTAATGTTGCTGCTTGTGCATGGACAAGATCTGCAGTTACAAAGCTCAAATTCCACTCCAAAGAGAGTTATTCTCTGTAAGCACTGTTTCTGAACTCCAAAAATGCCTTGACTGTAGTCCCCTTTAAGGATGGGTATTCAAGTCACCATCATAGTATTGATCTCAATATCTGCAGGGCTGTGATTACCTGTGGCCTTGTGCCTGTCAGCTAAAAGCCTATCTAGGATTATATGATTTTCTATAATTAGCCACTTTAAAAATGCATATGGAAAAAACACTTACTCATCCAACACATATATTTATTCTTTTTTTTTTTTTTTAAATGAGTGTATTATCGACAAACTTAGCATGCTCGTTTTCCCTCACAGTAACTCTTGGCATTGGTCCTGAGGATGTATTTCCATGGTAACATATAGACCTTAGTTATTTATAGCATAAAACACCTTCACAAGCATTTTTATCCTTGGGAGTTTATACCATTGCCAAAAATATTCCAAAAAAGTGACAGCTAAGAGAAGTTTGAGATTTTCACATTTATTCTGTGAAAAGATGCACCATTATATTATTAGACCTCCATAATGTATCATTACTCACAATTGTTTATGTAAACATGATTTATGGTCATAACTGAAAAGAAGTACAAAGAATACCAACAAGGCCTAAATGTTAATACTATAAAGATTAGACAAATGAGTCTCAGATACCTGATGAGTATAAGTAAATAGGATGCTGTCCTTAAGGACTGTGGTGAGGATATAAAAAAGAATGTAGCTCAATACTGCCTTCTTGTGTATGATTTGTATACGTGCAACACAACAGCCAGAAGACAACTCTTCCATTTAAGAATTTGTTCAATTAGAAATGTACAGAGATATTTTAAATTGTTCTCAAGAAAAAATGTAGAAAGGCTATAGTATTTTTTCATATTAAGCCTATATCCCTGTTCCTGGGCAGTGGGTTCATGTTACTTACTGCTAACAAAGTCATAGAAAATGAAGGCCAACTATTTATTATGCAAGTACAGCTACCATTTAATTTAAATATCAAAATAATATAATATATTGCCATATATAATATATAGCCAAACTCACATTTCAACATACGTTCAAGATGACTGCCATGTCAGACAGCATACTTACAGAGAGTTTCAAGAAAAATCTACTCAAATGTTGACTAAATCTGGTGCAAATAAAATATTAGTTCACAACATAAATAAAAAAAACAAACACAGTTCAAGAGGAAAAATGCTGTTTATTAATATAGGCTGAAATAATCGCCATACCACATGGAAAGACTTTTTCGGCGCAAGTCCTCAACGATCACATTCTATTACAAGGATATTTCACTCAAAAATGAAATTTTATCATCATTTACACACCTTCACATTGTTCCAAACCTGTATGAATGTCTTTTTCTTTTGAGTGCAGTAGAAGATATTTTAAAGAATGTAGGTAACCAAACAGTTGTTGGTAAATACTATAGTATAGCGAGAAGAAAAAAATAAAAAGAACTATGGAAGTCAATGGCTAACTAACTGTTTGGTTCCCAACATTTGTCAAAATATCTTCTTTTGTGTTCACCAGAAGAAAGAAACTCAGAGAGATTTGGAACAACTTGAGGGTAAGTAAATGATGACAGAATTTTCATTTTTGTGTCAATTATCCATCTAAGGGTAAGGAAAATAAAACATTTAAAAGCCAGCAACATTGTTAAATCTCAGTACAGACATGTTCTTAATATCTGAACAATAAAGAGAAACAGTTAAATTCCCTTTCACAACCTATCATTCCATTTAAACACCAGAATGTCAGAGATTTGCATAAACCCACAGTGCTTGGTTGATGATGCTCCTTGGTTGAGAGACACAGAGCATGGTGATGACACTTTAATATCTGATTAAAACGAAAACTCATACAAAGAAACTGGAAACCCCCCTCCCCCTCGCCCACCCCACCAAAAGATCCTTGTTTCCTTGTAAGAATAGCGTGTTCGGACATACTGTCCCCTCAAACTTGTGCATAGATTCTTAATCCTTTCACAACATCTTATTTCTGCATCTAGTTTTAAACCTAAACTCGGAGTATTTTCATCCCGCACTCAAAAACTAGCAAGAAAATCTGGTAAGAGTTCAAGTTCTGTGTTGATCTACAATTCTCAGGCCTTTGCATTCAGGCCTCTACTGAATTTTTTAAAACAAGTAAGGACAAGAGGATGGAAAATCAAGCATCTTTTACTGGACCTCGTTGAGAAACATCAGGCAAGGTAAAATCAAACAGTGGTAGGTCCTTCCACAACCTAACCAATAAACAAAACTGTATTTGTACATAAAGCAACAGATACAAACATAGTTCAAATGGAAAGTACTCCACTTCAAGAAGTATAACGCATAGGTTCACTACAATTCTAATATTTGGTAAATGTGTGTCTGCTACGGATAAAAATTCAAAAAGACATTTTTAAATCCATAACCTTCAGTGCTTACAGCTGGATTTCTATCGACATCTTTTTCTTCTTTCATTAATCAATTTGTTAAATTCTCATGATAATCAACATCATAACAGCGGAACTGGAACTCTGGACCCCTAATCTTCCTGAGAAAATATCCAAGTCCATTGTCAGTGTGCAAGACAGTGACAGAATCATGTTGCTTTTACAGAAACGAAAACTTAAAGACATTTCGGCATTAGTTCAACCAACAAGAAGAACAATAATGTAATTCATAAGCAAATTACAATGCAACACTGAAACAATCCCAGAGTTCAGCAAGTAGCATACGTCTTCATTTGAAAAGATTTTTTTTTTTTTTTTAAACATTTATTTGATGGAAGATGTAATTGTAAAAGTTTTTTTCTTGCATTCTTGTAATCAATTTCTTTTCTTTTTGCAAATTCAGACAATTCAACCATTTGTAAACGGCAGGTAGATTTGAAAAGAAAAAGAATTTCACAGAATGGAAGAGAGAGGCACCTTTTGAAATGAGTCAGAATGTCACTAACTAGCATCTGGCTATCTTTACTGTTCATCCATTAATGTAACTGCTTCGATACCAACTTTCTCACTATGGCCAAAGTTGTTTTTATCTTCTATTTTTTTGTATTTTTTTAATAATGCAATTGAAATGATGCAACACTCTTAAAAATGATAACTCTTGTGGGAATTAATCCACAATAAAAGCCACTATGAGGATACAATTTTACAGGTTTTAAACATTTTAAGATGAAAATAAATCCATAAAGTCCTTGAGTAAACATTAACACATGAATTGTCATCATCTCCCCTGCAGTTTTCAGTTTTTTTAGTATAGCTGAGCAAGGGAAAAAAGACACTCAGTGCAACGCTAGATAGTAACCATGTTGGTACAATTTTTAAAACACACGCACACACAAATAACAGAGACAGTACAACATACTAAATGGATCATAATTGCAGACAGTCGCCCCGTGACGAGAAGCAGTGATTAGAGAGCGCACATACAGAACCACGCAAACACATTCAAACTTTTTAAGATCGCATTTTTTTTTTCTTTTTCGTGAAAAATGTTAAACCTTGTGAGCATGTTATCAAATACTTTGAAAGTGTCAGACCCAAACAAAAATTTAAGAAAAAATAAATTCACATTTTACAATTGGCGCACTTTAATTCAAGTATCGGTGAAGATATTTCTTTTGATATGTTTATGTTTGCTTAGAGACAAAAAACATGGTTCATAATTATGGATTTCAACATAATGATTGAAGGTATACACAAATACTGCATGTATGTCCTGTGTCATTTAATTTTAAACATGCTACTCCAGTAAGACTGTTTGGTTCATATTCATTGATCACTCTTTTTTTTTCCTTTAGGAAAATTCTCTTGGATGACGCACTGTAAGGATCAAGGTCTATTGCTTAATTCAAATTATATTTTACCCAGTAGTTTCAAAAGGGAAGGATTCAGAAATCTGATAGCATTTTTTTTTTCCCAACATAATAAGCATGATAATATACAGGACAATGTTTAGCTGTAGTCTACCTATGCTGGTGTCACCAGAGACTTCCTGTGATGTTTGACTGTTTGGAATTACAGCCACATTGTGGTTCACTGTCAGTCAGCTGTGACTGAGTTTGGAACAAGGCAGTTACATACACAGGCAACAGTGAGCCCCCCACCCAGAAACAGACAACACCCCCCAAATTTAGTATCTTAAGACACATCTGTTGAAATGTCTTTTCCCAAAAGAAAAACAAAAAGAAGGTTTATACAGCATAAAGGCCCAAAACGAACTGAGACTGAGATGGAAATGTACAGTTCAGGGCCCCATTTTTAAATACAAACAGGTAATACAGCATACATAAAAGGCACTCCAGCTTGCTGTCAACCTTCAGAACGTGACCAGCAAACAGGAGATAATATCAGCAAGAAGTGCATTTTTAAAACATTATAGGTCTTTTTCCTTCATTGTTTATGTGTTTTTGTCAAACTTTTATAAAAAAAAGATATTAAAATGCTATTACATTTTTGGTATTCAAAAAAAGTACCAGGGATTACTCATTATTTGTATGCCATTAGCACACCACAATCCCCAATGCTGTTAAAGTTCTTGCTTGTTATAAAGGATTCTTCCAATGACAGCAACAAGATTATCACAAATAATCAGCATGAGGTGACAAATATATCTGACGAATATCCTCAACCCTTTCGAACCCAATCCCACCTCAAACACACAAGAATCATCAAAGTGCCTCCGAACAGAAGTGCTCTACAACAAAACGACACATATTGGAATTTAAGATGTGAAGTCAGAGATGCCACAGTGTACTGTACATATATCTGTATATATTGGCACATGAGACCATAAGGGGAATTCAACACAACCAGCAGCAGAGAGGTAAGATACGCAGGTCCCATTTACTGTATAAACGAACTGATGGCTCTGCAGCAGTCCCTGTTCAAAAAGATTGAGAAGACCCAAACTAGCCACCCTCCTAAATTTATTGCCCCACTGATAAATATCCTCTTGCGTTTCTTTAATATACACTTTGTAAGCTTCATACACATCATTCAACGTGTAAAACCGCTTACAAATGATAAATCTTCAAAACGATCAACTTTCAATAAACGTAAATTTAGTTCATCTAGTCGTGCCCTGAGATTGTATTGAAATGAGATTTATCAAATTCAGCAGAATTAACACACAGACCTCCAAAAATGAAATTGGCTTAGTGTCAGACAACATTCTAAGTTTACAAGGATGACAATGGCCTTGAGTATGTAAGAAAGCATTACGGGAGGACTGTGAGATATTTCCAACTTTCTTTCAAAGCCACAGATTGGCACAGGGCAGACATTACGTGCCCATCTTCTCTAACTTTGCATAGTGACAGCAGGCCGTGTGCTGTAGTTAAAGAGCCAGTGGCAGAAAGAGTCTGTCCACAGAAACACTGCTCGGACAGGGCTTTTCAAGTACGGGCGGCTTGTCTCGATAACAGGGTTGGCTTCACCGAGGCCACACGAGAGAAAGAGGATGTTAGCAGCTGAGTTAGAGGTGGGACACCCAGGGTGAGGTCACACGCACGCACATCAACAGAAGAGGCCCTAATCTAAATGACCCAAGAACACTGTTAACAACAAAAACAAAACAAATATGGCCCACATCATCGATCTTCGTTTGCATTCGTTACACAGGACAGGTATACAGAGGCACCTCTTTTAAAGTGTATCTGCATATGAGCACTGCAGGCAGTTAAAGACCAACAGAATGTGAAAAAAACAAATATGTTTCACAACACTGGCAATTCCATTCCGTCTTAAACTCCAGCAAAAAAGATCATGCGAGGGGGGAGTAGATAAGGACGCATGAGAGGTGTGATGTTATCCAGAGAAGGAACGGGGGACAATCGAAGATCCGTACCTAAGTTACTACAAGGATGCAAATGATAAATGATGACGCCAACGTCCATATCATGACGTCATTACTGTCCTTTCTTGCATTCCATTGTACTAGGTGCACGGAGAGAGTTGCGATGGAGAAACAAACGTCCTTCTATCAGTTTCCACATTGAGGCACACACCACACATCCTCCTTTTCAAATCCAATCTAATCGAGGTGCCTCCTCCAGACAGATAAAGACATTTGACTATTTCTTTTGAATAACAATGACATTCACTTTGATAGAGAGGGGGGGAAAAGACACAAAAACATACATTGCAAGTTTTGTATGATTGTAGAGTTTGTTCTTCCCTTCATTTTGATTTTTTTTTTTCTGCACTCAAGTTTCTGGACCAGAGATGGATGACAAACAAATAAGTTTTTTGAATACCAGCAAGGTACAAAAACAAAGGAAAAAAGTTAAAAGTTGCCATAAGAAGTTTTTGTGTTTTTTTTTTTTTTTTTAACTATACGCTCCGTTATCTGATTTATTGGCTTCACAGAAGGAGCATAACTCTTGTAATAAGTGCTATGATAATACCCCTTTAAGAAGAGGCATAGAAAACGTAGATGTCTTTTATGTTTGTACCAAATGCAAAGGTCTCTTATTCTGTACTGCATTAAGAGAAATCCATTGTATTTGGTATTGTGCCTGACTCCCGTGCCATGAAAGTGAAAGTCGTGACGTATTGTCAAGTATGGTGACCCATACTCGAAATTGGTGCTCTGCATTTAACCCATCCAAGTGCACACACACAGCAGTGAATAGTGAACACACGCACACACACACACCGTGAACACACACCCGGAGCAGTGGGCAGCTATTGCTCCAGCGCCCGGGGAGCAATTGGGGGTTCGATGCCTTGCTCAAGGGCACCTCAGTCATGGTATCGAAGGCAGAGAGAGTGCTGTTCATTCACAATCCCCACCTTCAATTCCTGCCGGTGTGAGAATCGAACCGGCAACCTTCAGGTTACTAGCCCAACTCTCTAACCGTTAGGCCACGACTTCCCCGCTAATGTGTCTCTGCTCTGGATCCCGTTTCTGTTTGGTGAAGAAGTGGCTGGGAGACTGTGTGATCCCACACATGCCGAGTTTAAAACTGCATGGAGTGACGTCAAACACAATTAACAGTTCTTCCTTTCCACGCAAATATCCAACAGCAAGGTGGGAAAATGAGTTCAAAGGTTAAATTCTTCAAACATCTTCGGAAAAAAAAGGAGTCTTAAGTTTCAGTAAGCTTCAGTGTGGACGGAAGAAAGGGTCTCTGGCTTCTATTGCACAATGCATCAGAATGAGTTTCTTGTCTCGGATGTATCTCAATAAAAATGGCCGACCAGATACATCACATAACTGAATAACTTCTGATTGATTCAGCACTGAAGTCCATTAGGTATCATTAAAAAGCCTCCACTGAGAGTGTTTTTAACAGTGGTTATGTACTCGCACACAGATGCTTGGTCAAGTTCCAGCAGACACACTGACATTCATTCATCTACATCAAAGCTTAACATTCAGCTTATTTTTTTAAACCATACACATTTTTTTTTTTTTTTTTAAACAAACTGGCGTAAGTAAATAGAAATCATAGAGCAGTGCAGCTCCCTTTTGTAAAACTAAAAGAATAAAAGAAAAAAGATCATTGGTGATTAGTCATGCTGACAGGCCACTGCTAGGAGTGTTCTTCTCATTTGCTCTGGCCTATTCGCTGGCTCAGAAACAGAACTGTGCAAGATACAAAGTTTTTTTTTGTTTGTTTTTTTTGTTGGTTTTATAAAATAAAAGTTTTTAAGGAGGACCTGGAGAGAGAGCACTTACGGCTAATATAAGTTCTGAAGAAACTATGCAAAGTTTAAAACCAAAAAAGTACCAGGATCATTCCACTCATCAGAACAGTGTCGTTGTAAGGAAAGGTGTCATGAGGTCTCACTGTGCCTGGGTCGCTTTCAGATGGCTGCCTCGTTGATGGCTTCTCCTGAACAACACTTTTGAGCAAAAACAACCATTGGAAATAATAAAAAAAAAAAACATCAAAAGGCTTCTGCTTCTATTGATTCTTGCTTCTCAAGGTGAACACTAAGAACAAGATTTACGAACACAACAAAGAGTCTGACGTAAAAACCAGAGGACAAATAAACAGCAGTGGGAGGTTTGCAGCTTTGTTTCACCCTAAACCTCCATTACAGCTCCACAAAAAGTGATTATCGCCACATTGATTTGCTTGGGTTTTGATCCACTAGGTGTTTTGACTTTGTTGGTTTATGATGTCTGATACATCCTACATGCTCTCTCCGCTCAGCAGGTCTCCCGGGAGCAGAGTGTTAATTTGGATGGGGCTGCCGATTACTCTGGCATCGTCTCCATTTGGGGGAGCCCATAAACTGGAGTACTGCGGCACACCGCCCCACAGCAGGTCGCCTCCGTTTCCGCTGCTGCTGTTCCCGGTACTGCAGACTGCCTTGGTACCTCCTCCACCCCCACTCCAAAGGCCTGTGGGGTGGCTGGCAGCAGGGTTGCCCAGCCGGGGTTGATTGGAGCCTGGTGCTGGGCTGGCCTGCCAGCTGGTGGTGGGGGTAAGGGACTGGCCCTGTGCAAAGAAGCGGTTCACATCGTCCTCACCGGCAAACTCTGCCAGGATGGTGGTGTTACCCAGCACACACCTTGAGAGGCAGACAAACAATTGGAAGGGATTCAAGTATTAAAAATCTTTCTTGATGGATAATACATAAAATCAGCTTGAAGAAAGAAAGACAACATGATGCACGTTTGTCTAGAAGGTTTTGAAAAATATAGGACTTGAATTTAGAAAACAATGGAAGAAACAACATACGGCTAACACTATAAATCGTAAATAAAAGCTGTTCATTCACTTAGGCCCTGTCCCAGATGGCACATTTCAATGCCGGCCGCGTGAACATGACTGTAAATCTCTGAGGCCGTAGGGCTTTGCAGCAGACTTCCACCCGACAGTCAAAGAGGAATTACGTCACAAAAGTGTGGACTCACAGGAAGACCGTAGGGGTTTAGGGGGCCATTTAGGACAGGGCCTCAGAGAAGTACGATGTAGAAGAGCTTGTAGTCTTACATGTGCAGGGATTTTTGGGCTTTGGCAGCTTCTTCCTTGGAGCTGTAACGTACAACAGCATTTCCCTGCGTCAGGTTCAGATGGAAGGTAATGAGAGGGCCATGCTGCATGCACAGAGTCCGCAGGGTGGAGCCGTCAATCTGATGCACACACATAGATAAATTATTAAATTCATTGTTATTCATGTTCAAGTGCTAAGGGGCGGTTCAGAGAGAATGCGTTCTTGCATTAATAACAGGCACGGAATAGTAAAAAGGAGCTGCACAGAACACAAGGGTTCTGAAATGCACTTTTTAAGAAGTTATGTTATAGCAAAAACAAACATAAAAGCTGGAAAACACTGCCCTACTTTTAAAATCTGAACAAGAATTTAAACACTATAGGCATCAAAGGCTTGCCAACAGTGTAAATGAAAAACTGGGCATCATACACTAAACAACTGAGGATCACACACTACCAGACTTTACACACACATTGAACACAAAGAAATCTGTGCCTTGTTGCTAGGAGGTGAGTGACAAATAAAAACAACGTGTTCTAAAATCAGCTCAAAATATGTTTGATATCCTCTGGCTGGACGGATTTCTAAGTGTGGAATCGTACCGCCCTGTATTGCTAAATACCTCCTATTTTAATGCTGAAAAATGATACGTAGATGAAATGCCACTGTAAACACATGCTCAGAATATGCCTGCCTATGACTACTTTCGATTGGCCCAGTGTTTTGAAATTGATATTTATGAGGTGCGCTGTATGTCACATCTTCTTTTTGTACTCATGTGAGAGATCTCTCTTAATCTGAATAAATCATTCTAGTTTTTACAGTAATATAAATTGTTTGTTCTATGCACCTGAGGAGTGAGGTTTCTCAGCACCAGCCAGCTGCTTCCTCTGTTGGGACTGTCAGTGCTCCAAGTTCCCCCCTCTATAACAAAAAGTAAAGAGAGACAGTTCTGGAAAAATATGTTGCAGCTGAGCATATTTTCCACTAAATTCTTGACTTCTGCCCATTTGCAACTCTAAACACACAACTTGAGACAGACAGAGGGGAGTCTGACCGGTCAGCCACACTGCAGCAGAACCTCGTAAGTAACTGGCTTTCCTGCTTTGTACCACACAGGTGTACTGAGGATTTACCTGAGGAGTAAGAGCTGGTCCAGCCCTGGCTGAGGCCAAGAGAGTTTCCTCCCCAGGTGGAGGAGGGCTTGGTGTTGGTCAGGCCTGGAGGAGGGCGTGAGGGAGCACTGGAGTTACGTGTCCCTGGGGAAACCTTCCATAACTCATGAGATAGAGAAGCCTGTGTGTGGGAGATGGGTCCAGGGGACCAGGTAGACTTCATTTCCAAGAGTTTACCTGAAGAAAGGGAGGAGAGGAAGAAAGAATAACAAATGAGTAACAGAAACAGGTACAGTCACCACCCATCTAAGGGTTGGTTAAAAGGGTTGTTCCTGGTTGGGGTTATGCAAACAGCCACAATGGGGTAGAGAAAGTTTTAGTGTATTTTTAAACAAATAAAAGCAGATAGGTGAGACTATGTGACTTATTTAAGAAACATTATAAAATATTACTGATGCTAAATTTTTTAAAGTAATTGCTAGAAACGTTGACAGTGTTACCAGTATTACCAAAACAAGAAATCAGGGAAACTTGATTCAACAGAATGATGTAAGGAATGAAGTGTTCAGCTTTCCATAAGTGACCAACATTTTTTAAAACATTGTAGATGTTTATTATAAGAATATTATAAATTTCTGCTTGTATAACCTACTGCAACCTCCCTCGGCAGGTGTTTTAAACATTAAAATATTCACTCTTAAAAAATATCTCACTGACTTTTTCAAATGCTTTTTCAAATGCCATGGCCTCAGAGAGTAACACATTCTGTATATACAGTATATGTATATATATCTATAAATGTAATATTTGTTTAAAAATTAGTTTTACAATGATCAACATTTAAAACATGAAAAAGTATAACAACAAGGGAGAATGTGGGTTTTAGGAGAACACACACTTGGTGAGGGATCTGTCTAGGTGTAAGGACAGGGGCCAAAATGGGTAAGTAGGTCTAGTGTGGGGCAGGGCCATTTAGGATTTAGGGCTGTACCTGGATTGTTAGCGTCCCTCTCGTTCTGAGAGGACAGACCGAACGAGTTACAGGCACTGACTGACCACTCACTCAAGGAAGACATAGTCCCATTCTGAGATGGGGACGAGGCTATTTATGGGCATTTGTCCCAAGTGGACAGCAAAAGGGGTAGGGAGAAACAGCAAAATACATTTATTGTGCATTGATTCTTAAAATAGTGATTTCTGTTATAGCTATAGTTTAAAAGCAAGTGTAATATTTATTTAGCAGTAAATATTTCATCAAAATTTTAAGTAACAAGCTGTTGGTCTGTTAAAACTTATATCATATGCCACCAATTATCCCTTACCTCCAGTCCTGTCACGTAACAGGTAGCGATTCACATCCTGTATGTTAGTGTTAATGGTGGGGCCACTTGGAACACTTCCTGGGGTCATGTTGGGGTCATTCTCAGGGTCAATGTTCTGCAGACCTTTCCATGGCACTCCAGGGCAGAATTCTGAGAGAAAGCAAGAACAAAATTGGTTTTCTAGCATAAGACTCAAAGTATATAACAGGGATCGGCAACCTTTTGGTCATGAATTTCCATCTTTAATTTTTTTCTGGTTGATCACTGTGCCATCCCATACACAATATAAAAAACATGACCGTGATCAGTGCGGATAATATGCCATTGAAGCTTACCAGGAGGCCAGTTGATATTGGAGTTACTAGAGATTTTCTCATTGGGACTTTTGCCCTGTGTCCAGCTCTCTGGAGACACAAAGGTGCTGGTGGGGGATTCAGAGCTTGACATCAGATTGTATGGGCTGAAGGAATCTTCCATGGTGCTCTTTCCGACAGGCACATGGGACTGAGCAGAAGAGATTGAACCTGAAACAAAAGAACAGTCTCTTTAATCTGTCTATTCACATGAGGTTCTACTCAAAAACATCATATAATAAAATATTTAGAGACTAAGCAACCCAAACTCAGATATATATTTTGATGCCCAATATGTGAACTGCTATTTTGCTTCTCTAAAAAAAATCCATCTTCAAAGATACAATCTGAATAATAAAATGCAAGATTACAGGCTTGAGCTTTTGTCCTCAGCTGAACTCACTCCAGTAAACTGCAGCGGTTTGGCTGGACGTACTGTTCAGGCAAGGTTCACTGAGAACAAATGCCAAGGAAGGATAATATTTTAAAAGGCCATGCTGACTCAGAGCAAAAATAACTCTGGAATGTCTGCAAACACTAAACTTGAGAGGGAGTTTTGTCTGTCCTTTTGAAATACACAAATCTCAGGGACAGAAATCGTGACTCAGTGTCTGGAGTTTGATGTTTGATTTTAAGATATTGCTGTGTTTACATTGAGTGGAATGTTGTTTGTGGAAGCAGAAGTCTTTCAAAGGATGTTAGATCTAGAAGCTATCATATGATTGTTTTGACATTATAGATTAGATTAGAATAGAAATCAAGCCCATAATATGTTTGGAGCAATTAATAAATTAATACCGTGCTTATTGAGGTTTGCCTCCATGTGCTGAGCGCTAGCTGACAGGGAATCTATGGAGTTTGAATGAGTCCACTGTGAGAGCCGGGACTGAGGCTGAGGGGGGTCTTTGAGAGATAGACTTCCCACCTCCATACAGTTTACATTCATGTTCGGGTTCAAACCAGCTACAGGGGGGTGATAAAGTGAGAAGTTTAATGCACATTCACACACACAAACACAAGGAAAAAAATCACAATGGTGAAGATCAAAATAACTTAAAAGCTATAGCTTGTCAACCAATGAATCAAAAAAGAATAAAATTTATTACATGATATTTTAATTCATTATTCACTTTTACAGGGCTCTAGACTCATTCTTCCCACTGCTCGCTCTTTTCCATCTAACTTTCTCAGTTGGTCGCAATTTTTATTTATTTATTTAATTTTTGTTACAACATTTGATTAATCAATGCATGCTGATGAACTTTTATCATAGTTGTTCAACATTCAACCCGTTCTTTTTCATCAGTATTATTTGTGATTTAAATTTTGTGAACAGGAATTCCTCTTTTCGTGCGCTTTCACTTTCACTTTCAAATTCGCGATCTTGGTGTCACGTTTTACAAGAAAAGAAAATTGTCTGTTTTGCTTATATATCTATACACTTTTCACTTTTTAGGACTAAAACAAAAGATGGATTCATTGTTATTCTTAATTAAAAAGCACAACAACAAAACAGTTGGCTACAATGACAAACTAGCTTATATAACCTTTATTAAAATAAACGAATAAGACGAGGCATGGCATAGGACAGTGGTTCTCAACCACGTTCCTGGAGGCCCCCCAACACTTCACATTTTACATCTCTCCTTTGTCTGACACACCCATTTCAGGTCTTGGAGTCTGTACTAATGAGCTGATGATCTGAATCACGTGTGTTTGATTAAGGAGACATGGAAAACATGCAGTGTTGGGGGGCCTCCAGGATCGTGGTTGGGAACCACTGGCATAGGATACATAACATGCTGTATTATATACCGACTAATAAATTACAGAATGTTTAGCAAACACTGAGGAATCAAATAAATAATAATAATTAAAAAAAAAAAAAAATAAGGAAAGCCTCCATAATGTAACGTGAGGTAAAAAGTAAAGATAATAAGCTTTTCAAAACGAAAACAAAAAGAAAAGTAAAACTAAACTGGCTGATGCTGACAGGACTTGCATGTTTTTTTTGTTTTTTTTTTTCACAAGAATACCAACACGTTCACCTTGTCTTTTGAGGTCTTTTACTTTAGTTTGAAAACCAAATCCCCCGTGCTCGTGCTGACGCAGCGAGTATAAACCAGGCTCTACACCTGAAGCACTCGCGCTGAAAGCGCCTTTCTTCACGTGATCGGTGAAATCTGACTCCTGCTACAATGTGCCGCGGCTCTGCAGCACGCGCTGTATGGAGCAGATGCTTTGGAGCAGCGCAGACCATGCACTCGCACAAATGCGACCACGTCAAATTTTAACTCGCGCATTCTCAAAAAATGGTCTCAGTCTAGAGCTCTGTTATATCAATATTTGCTAAGAAAAGCCCCAAATGAAGATAATTGAAAGGCAATACATTATTATTAACAAATAAAACAATTTAATTATAGTTAAGGGGACAAAATAAATTGCATTCAGTTTTATTAGTGTATTGTTTTTATACTTTTTTTTAATCACACTAAAGTAATGTTTTAAACTTACAGTTCTACTATTATTACAAGGAATGCTTTTATTACAATAAAGAACTCAGTGCAACTATCAGCTACTATATAAAAATGACACTTTGTTTTAAGATGTCCTTGTTACTGTGTAACTATACAAATAATTACTGAGTAATATCAATTAACAACATTTACTTACTATAAGGTTAGGGTTTGTCTTAGTGTTAGTTACATTTAATACCGCATAATTAACTGGTATTACTACAGTAGGTACATGGAACATGCATAATAGCAATTGTAAAATAAAGTGAAAAGTGCACACACACACAAACAGCAAGCATAAGCATGCAGGAGTGTGTCCACATGAGCCTTGTTGTCTTACAGAGTGTATAAGGGCTGAAGGAGTTTGGAGAAGACTGCTGCTCTTTGGTCTGCAGGTCTGAGACGGAGAGGCCTGAAGTCTGAGGGTGACCCGTGAAAGTGTCTAGGCTTGCCTTTCCAAGGTTTGGGTGCAGGCCAGTGTGAGAGGAAGGTGGAGGCTGCTGCTGTTTCATAAGCAGGGCCTGGGCCAGCTGACGCCGGTGCTGCTGGATCTGCTGCTGCATGTTTGTGATTGTACGTGCAACCTGTGTGAGAGAACGACAGTGATAACCATTTTCATTGTATATGGAACATTATTTGTCATAGTCATCAAAAGATATCTATAAACTAATATTTTAGGACTAGAATTACTGTAACTGTATAAATATCAGGGCCTGTAAAATTAGTGTCATACTTGCTGCTCTTGTTGTTTGATGGGACCAGAGACATTACGCTGAGCCTGCATCATTTGCTGCTGAATCTGCAAACGCTGATACGCCTGACAGAAAGAGAAAAAGATGCAAGGTGAGAAAGAGAGGAAAATACACAGAAATATAAAGAAATAGAAATGGCAATAGAAAGGCAATGGGGTCATTATCAAGACAGAAAGCGCTAGCATCTCGCTCCCTGCAGAAAGGCCAGTGGGTAGATGACAATCATTGGTATTCATGTGGAAACAGCAGAGCAGGAGAGTGAACTGTGTGACTCACCACCTGCAGTTGTTGTAGTTGGTACAGCAGGGTCATTTGTTGAGGATTTATTGGTGAGGTTAAATGTGCAGGATTCAGTCCAATGTTTTTTGCCGCAAACTGTAAGAGCTGTGCTTGAACCTACAGAAAAAACAAAACAAAACAAAAACAAACCGGTTTGTGCAAAACCTGATGATCCATGTTATCCACCATTTATTAATGACATATAAAATCTTAAATATACCTAATTAATTTCACATCAGAGACACTTCCTGATGAAAATGACTACCCCTTTAAGTGACATTTAGATTCAAACTATGCCACAGAAGAATGGTTGAAGTATTTTTCCTATAACATTGAAGCTGATTAACCATGAACTATTTGGTTACCCATATGCTTCAAAATATATTCTTTTATTTACAAGGTGATGGTGAGTAAATGATGACAGAATTTTCATTTTTGGGTGAAATATCTCGTTAAGTAACAGCCCTGTAGTGTCTTATTATTCTTCTGGTATTATTATTGATTGAGTTGAATCTCTGAATCACATCTTGCAACATCAACACTGGTACTGAACTGAACTGAATCGACACTTAACTGACTTGAGCTAAATAACAAAATTGCTGCCTTTTGTAGAACTGCTTATAGTTGATTAATTTCACATTGTTATCTGAACTGACTTTTGCTAAATAATGACACTATTGTCTTTTAGAGCTGCTTTAAAGCAGAATCTGAACTGAGTCTCCATAATTGATTCTGCTGTTTTCTTGCTTCTCTGTCAAGCTGCTTTGACACAAGCTATATTGTATAAAGCTCTATGGAAATAAAGGTGACTTGACTTGAGTATTCTGACGAGATGACTGATTGAATTTAAGAATTTAACAGAGACGCTACATACATTTCATAAGGATAGAGAAATTTGTCATTAGAAATGTAAAAAATGCCCTTGGAAATCTATTTAAGAGGGCAAATATTGTCCCTTAATGGAGAAGTTAATTTGTCACAGATGCAGGCACACTGGAATTTGAAATACTAGGTGCAGTTTGTACCTGAGGGGTGAGAAGCTGAGGCACTTGAGCACGTAGAGTAGGCTGGGCGGAGCTAAGAGGTGGCACTGGTGGCTGAGGGGGCGGGGCCTGCTGCTGCATGACCCGAGTTTGTGCTGCTCCGTTAGTGCCGAACATTCCATTCTGCATCTAGAAAACAAAGAGAGTGGGGGTGGGGATCAATACAAATGAAATGCTTTTATATACTCTAAATGGCTGGATGCACTTAACAGGGGAAAAAAAAATCAGATCAATTTCAGCACAAATTTAACAAAATCTCTCTTACAATGCAGTCTCTAAAAAAAAAAAAATGATGTGCTTTTAACATTGACCTGAACACAACATCAAATTCTCTTGCCACTTTCAGATTAAAATAAACAACTTAAATAAATAAATATATACACACACACATATATATATAAACATAAATGGAAGAGTCAATCTTGTTTCAGTGTGTATATATCTTTGATTATAAATGACAAATAACTTCATTTTACCACTCCAGCCTTAGTGGCTTTTTAACAACACTTAAAAAAATTTAAAATAAAAATAAGGAGTAGCGCATTATACCAGACATTGCAGCTTCATAACTGCATCTAAATTTAAAACTCTTGTGTGCTATGCCCTTTGCAGATATTTCCCAACACTAACCTGTCTGTTGTTCAAGTTTTGCATGGACAGGCCAGAGGAGACCCCACCCAATCCGTGGCTAGGGATGCTGCTATTGGAGAGTGGGAGCTTGAGGCCAGGAGAAGGCATAAACGGTGAGGTTGAAACATCATCTGACAGTCTACCGTCCTGAGAGACCAGGAAATATTTTGCAAAAACTAGTTGTAAAATTTACCTACATCACATTTCTCTCTACTCCATTCCAGAAAATTTCTTGGACTTTTTTAAAAAAAATAAATAAATAAATAAAAACCTTTGAGATAAACCTATACCTTGTCCAGGAAGGGGGCACGATCCAGTGAGGGGTCTTTGGAGAGGTTTGTCGGTCGGCACACTATGGGTTTATTCATTCCATTACTGTAGTCTGACATGCCCATCCCCCGTTTGTCCAGTTCGGTTTTCTTCTCCAACAAAGCACCTGAGGAAAGGCCAGTACATAATCAGTGTTCTAGACCAAGATCATATGACTCACTGCATGTCTGTCTGCTGTTATGGGTTAACTTGAAAGTGAACTACGTACTCATGGCCTGATCCAGATTCATATTGTTGCTCTTCAGGGCTTCTTCTGCAGGATCCTTCTGTACCAGGTAAAAGAAAAATAATTGTTATGCTAAAAAAGATTTTACATCTCTTGTTAATGATTTTTATGGTTTTAACATACTGGAAAACCCATATCTGTAAGCTGCTTGATAAGTCTGGTCATAATCCAAACATCATCCTGCTTGTTGGAGACCTTGCCCTGTAATGAACAAACAATAGTAATATTATGTATGCAATATATACATATAGACAGATAGACAGACAGACAGATAGATAGATAGATAGACTAGTCGTTAAAAATCAAAAATGAATTCTTCAGGAAAAAGTTTACATAAAAACTTTCTTAACCATACAGTAAGCATGTGACATTACACGATAGACCACTCAAGGCTTTAAATGGCCTACCCTTTGTGGGCCCTTCTTGGATTGTCCCCAGGAGTTACAAGAGGAGTCTTGGGATGTAGGACTGTTCCACATGTCACCATCATCAGCATCCCATTGGCCAGTGTTCATGCCAGTCTCTTCCCCTCCTGATCCCCAGCCATCTTGCATAGATTTGGGACCTGGTAAAACACAAATAGACAAGACTGCTCATAATCAGGGCCGTAAACACCATATACATTTTAATCTATGTTTAGATTAATGGATGACCAACAGGGTTGACTAAATTATTAAATTTGGTCTGCCCAATACTGAATACTGAATATACTGCTACATGTTGTTTATCCATGTTGTTTAAGTATGATCCACAGAAAAATCTAAAGGTAAAGTATATAATTTCTGTGGCACCAGGGTCACCAAACGAAACTGCAAACATAATGACAGTTTTCAAACAAGCTTCCCAAACACTGTCCCTTTCTGTTACTAGTTGGATAAACTGATAGCCCTGCCTCAAACCCACACCACTGGTTGAGTCAGTGTTTGCGTGTCTGGCTGGTTGAGACGCTCAAGCAAACAGAGCAATTTTTTTTTGAAAATGCCAGAGAGCCACAGAATTTATAGTTTATAATACGAATAACTTCAAGTTGCCTCAGCGTGTAAGATGGTATAGCATGAAGTATTTAGCAGAAAAAAAAAATACTAACTTCAAATTTAAAGTGAGGAAATGCAATCAGTACTTGATTTATTCAACCACCAGAGGTCAGTGTAGTTTAACTTTATCATCAAATGGCAACAAAAAGTAATATGAATTACATATTTGAATACATTACATTTAAGTAACAGCAATGTCTAAGTTTCCAAACTTCTAGTATAGCATGTGCTTTAATATGAAAGGTTTTCATTTCATTTCATTTCATTTCATTTCAAAAAGGTTTAATTTCATTACCTTCCTGACAGGAGCCTGATCCGGCAGGTGCATTTCCTCTGCCATAATGTCCACTGGAGTCATGGCCACCTTCGCCCCATCCCCCACAGCCCCTAGACGGCTGGCCCCAAGCTGAAGTTCCATTGTCCACAGAAGGGTTAGAATTGGCTGGTTCACCCCATGAAGAGGGTTCTGTGTTTGGTTGTACATTAGGTAGCTCTCCCCAGCCTGGTAATAAAAATTGGATTTTTATGTCCAAACAATCAATAGATCGATTATCAAAGTAATTGTCTTACTTGTTTTGTATAAAACAAAAAAGCTTAACAGAGTAAGTGCACTATATCAAATAAAGTGATCAAGTTATTACTAACTGAAAACTTGTAATATACTAATGAAACACTATTATAGTGAATAAAGATATTATGGATCAAGCTCTCAGAAATATGGACAAATCAGACTTTAAATTTCAATATCCTAAATTATCTCCCAGTGTTGCCAGAGAAAAAAAAAAATCTTGAGGATGATAACAGGGCAGTCATAGGCATTTAATTCCTGGCTCAAACCTGAACCAGCTGGCATGGAAGGGACAGCAGAATGCACACTTAGGCACCTTAACTGGTGGATGTTTTTTTTTGACAGTGGACAACAGATATGGTGCTAACCTTGACTTCAACAATCTCAGCATATTTTACTAATGTTTGTCAGATGTACAGAGGAATAAAATTAGCTAAAATGAAGAGAAAAATATATGCATTCTCTTACCTGGGTTCACCACAGGCATTCTGCTGAGAGGAGATTCACCTTGATTGGGTGAGCCATTGTTGTTGCTACCACTGACATGGTTCTGAGTGGGACCTTGGCTGTGGTGTTGGTGAGGATTGCTATTGTTGTTTGGCCCAGTGAGGCTATTACTGTTGCCACTGTTGCTGGTTCCTTGATGAGTTTGGGAGTTATTCCTGTCCCACATGTTTACACTCTTGCTGTAAGCACTGGGGTCACCCCAGGTGGAGGTCCCATCATCAATTTCCATTTTGCGACGAATAGAAGAAGGAGAGGGTTCTTCCCAGCCTGTGGCCTCATCTCCCAGATCCTGTCGGCCTCCTGATGCCCAGCCAGAGTTGCTCTGTTTCACAGAAATTGGGCCGCCCCATGATCCTATGCTTCCAGCTCCACCATTGCCAGATGTGGATTCCTGAAGTTTTCCACCACAACCTTGGGATGAACCATTGGAATGCTGAGCATCACCCCAACTACCACCCTGTGCTGGTGCTGCTTTACCCCATCCTCTCTGGGTTTCTTTCCAGTTTCTGTTGTCAGGATCCCAAGAGGAACTTCCAGAACCATTCTTACGCATTTCTGAAGGGTCACCCCACTCTCCACTATTCCCACTGCCACTACTTCCCCAGCCTGAGGAAGTTTTGGTTCCTTCACACCAACCTTGTGTTTTCTTCTGAGAAGTACCATCATCCCAGTTAGAGGACTTTTCCTCAGCCCAGGATTGGCCATTACAGCCACTGGTATTGGGGCCTTCAGCAATAGGATCACTCCAGCCACACTGGGATCCATTGGGAATCTTTTTATTTGCAGGAGGTTCCCCCCATCCACTGTTAGGCTGAGTAGAGGCTGAGACTGATCCTCCCCAGCCTGCATTTGGTATGATTCTGCAAGATCCCTCGCTCTTGCTTGTCTCCATTCTAGGAGGTGCATTGATGTTGGGACTGGCACATCCAGGAGGAGGTGGTGCAGGTCCAGTTGAAGGTGTGTTGGAGGAAGTCCCCCAGACCTCAGTCCCTGCACCGTTCTTTTTGTCTGGACTTTCTTCCATTTCCCAAACAGTGTGTTGGCGAACTGGAGTCTGTCCCCAGCCAGTGTTGCAGAGGACACGTGGGTCCAAGTCCTGCCTTGGGAGCAAAGGGGCCAAATCATCACTTGAGGACCTCTCTCTTCTTCTTGGGTGGCCCTCACTACTATCCCTGCTGCCCTCACTTGCTGGAGTATCAGGGCCCCAGGAACTCATATGTTCCTGGGAAGGACCATCATTAACATCCCATCCCTTACCTTCAGTGCTTGGTTGTTTGCCCCAGTCACCCCAGCCACCACCACTGCTAGTTCCTCCCTGCCCCCAAGAGGAGACAACTGCAGAATTTTTGGCATCTCCGTTGCTCCAGAAGGCAGTTCCATCTTCGCTGGCAGGCTCAGTAGGTGACTGACTGAGGTTTCCTCTCCAGCTGTTCACTGGACTCATTGGCTCTGGTTTAGTGTTATTTGGTCCATCAGTTTTAAGGTTAGGAGGTTTCATGTTGAAAGATACATTTGTGGGTGACTGATGCTGTTCTGGGATATCCGGGTTGCCCCATGCACAGTCCCCTACAAGGTTTCCATTGACACAACCAATGCTACCATTTCCATTGGTGCCGTGAGGTGGTGCCACTCCTCCTTGGCCACACATACTAAGCGAAAGTGGATTTGAGCAAACCATGCTACTAGGGCCTGACCCTACCCCAGGACCCTCATGCCCAAGCGCTGGCCAAGCAGCAGGGTTGGCACTGGGATTCAGGTTCAGATTAGAGGCACCCCAGTTGGACTGCCCTCTACTGCCCATGGATAAGTCAATCTTTCCCTCTGAGACCCAGCCCCTGGTAGGGTCACTTTGACTAGAGACCATACTAGAAGAGAGATTAATGCTGGCTTTGCTGATTGGGTAATGACCCTGCTGGCTAGCTCCTGTAGCCATAATAGTGCTGCTACTGTTGCTGACGACCTCTGATGTGCGTTCAGCATTCAAGGTGCATTCTGGTGTCTGGTGACTCTTGCCGTATATATTGGAAGGCCAAGTGTCGGTGTCGTTACAGTCAGAAATCACTTTATCCCGGTTGCCGCTGTTGCTTTTGCTGACTGGGATGCTCCAAAGACAATTATCATGCTGGGCTCCCAGTCCACTTTGATGGGGAAGTCCTTTAAAACAAATACACAGGTTGGATTTTATTATAGCAAAAATAGAAAAAAATGTACATGACACCATTTATCTTAAAATAAAACCAAGGGATATACTTTTTTATTTTCATTGCAGCATCTCCATCACTGAAAGGGAAGCTGAGGTGGAACAGTGTTCATTTACTGGAATAAAACCAAGACAAGCCCGTCATTCACCATTCCTTGTGGTCTGCCAAGTCCCCACAAAAATTAAGCTTCACCAACATGTTCCACGGATACTCAAGAGGATGCATACTAAACCAGTATGTGCACGTTTCTCTCTCTCTCATTCACACACAGCTTTACCTCTTTCCAGCTATAATCAATCATGAGCCAGCAGGTAATCGATCGTGTGTAAATTATGGTAGAGAGCAGAAAGAGGGCATTGATCTACAATGCAAATGCAAATGCACTCTCCACAACCACTGAAAGTGTTCCTTAGAAACAGTACGCACATGTATTATCCACCCCCTTAAAGGGGCATGTGGCAGCTATATGATTCACTGCATAAATCAAATATGGTACCCATGACTAACCTAATGTTTAGTTAAAAACATGTTGTACGTTTTTTATACATTTCCTTGGTCAGTGCCTTCTTAAGCAACCAGTGTATTCTTTTGTAAATGAATTTGCTCATTTACTACAATGAGACCAAGACTTAAAAAATAAATTTCTGTGTCAGCTCAAATAGATGTGGGGTTTATGATATCTCCTGGCCACAATACTGCCCAGTGCCTCAGAAAGCAGTTCTTCTATCTATACACATATCTCCTTTGTTTGTACAGCCTTATCACACAGGCTATAGTGCATTTCAACATCAACCATACAACCACTACTTAATTTAGCATTATCAGCAAAGGAACAATTGAGCTGAAATGTTATTAGATTGACTTGGCAACATTGACACAACTGCAAGATTCTGATAACCTGACATCTTAGTTGTAGTGTTTTCATATCAACAGAAAAGCTGATATGTTTGCTGAACAACATATTAAAAATAGTGATTCTGAACATGGCAAAGAAAGAAACCAAATGTTTTCCAAATGGAGCTCAGACAATTCAGCAACTTATTCTCCTGTAGCCAGCTGCTCTCAGGGACGCCATTTTATCAGAGCTGAAATGCAGCCAAGAGAACAAGGCTGCTGTCTACAATTCTGTCTCTCTCGCTTTCATTCCCTTTTTCACCTTCTCCTCACACACCCTCCTCTGCTTGCTCTCGTTATTAGTCACACTCTCTCCCTTCAGAGAGAAAAAAGAAAAAAAAAAAAGGCTGCATGATAAATTATTCGCACAAAAGGCAGAGGCTTTTTCCGTTAGCCTTGTTACTTGAGCATCCTGGACAAAATGAAACAAAACAGAACATGCAGGAAGTGGGAGTTAATATACCTAGAGAGTGGCTCCATATTACTAACCTCAAAAAAGCAAGCGAGAGGAAAATGCTGTGACCATTCGACACCAACTTACTTCTGCAACTACTATGTCTAAGAGTCTTTATTCAGCATGCTGCCTCTGCCTGTACTGCCTCCGTCTTAAATGGATCACTAATTTGCTGAACAAGTATTTGTATTTTTGTTTTTCTACCTGGTGAATGCCCAGAAAGTTTCCAAACTATGGAAAATAACAGCAGACTCAAAAGAAAAAGAAAAAAACTGAGATGTTTACCTACCAATTTTGATTTTCTTAAAACATTTGCTTTAATACAGTCTACAATTACAGCTTTCCAGTGCCAGACTTTCTCTAGCCAAAGTCCCAGTGACGTAAAAGACTGTGCTTTTGTCTGAAAATAACTTCCTTTCATACTAATTCTGTTCTCTGGATCAAAGGCCTCACTTCTTCCCAAGAGTGGAATGGCAAACATGTTTTAAAAGCTCATCAGTCATGTTTTCCACTTGTCAAAGTCAGATCACAGTGTTCTTTTAGAAGGGTGCTGAGAGAAAGAAGAAAGAAACAGACTGAGGGACAGAAAAAAAAAAAACCGAGAAAGAGAGAGAGAGAGAGACCCAGACGGGTATCAGCTGGGAAGACACTGTGCTAATGAAGCCACAGAGGGGGCTGGCATGTGAGACAGGGACCACCTCTAGTTTAGACACGGATGAGATCATATCTGTAACATAACTCAAGCATCACCCTGCTAATTTAGCATGTCCATGCATTTATACCCATCTCAATAATGCCTGTTCTATAACAAAACGCATCAAATCAAACTGCATGACTACAGCACACAACACTTATATTGACAAATACCACAACTGTGATTTGAACTCTTAAATTATATAAATTTAACATCTCATATTTCTGTTGCTTTAAATATCATAGTATAGAACTAAAAGGTATTCAAATCACACTGAAATAGCAGCTCTCAAAACTTGTTTTGCACACATTCTGCTACCAAGAAGCAGACCCAAAAGAGGGAAGAACTCAGTTTTCTTTGTATTTATACTGCATATGGACTTGAATGTGGACTTCTATTTAGATCTATTTAGTTGTAGTAGTGTCTCCATCTACTTTTCAAGCACAGATTTATTTATTTATTATTAACATGCTGTGCTTTTGTTTGCACAGTACAACCCTCACTGGAAGGACATTTTTGACAGTTGAGATCTTTGAGTGTCCAGTTACAACATTTACATTTATGCATTTAGCAGACGCTTTTATCCAAAGCAACTTACACTGTACTCAAGGTATACATTTGGTCAGTTCTTGCTTTCCCTGGGAATCAAACCCAAGACCTTGCCATTTCTAGCACCATGCTCTACTGTTTGAGCTACAGGAAGGCTTTATTTGTCAATTAAGATGCAGTGTAAAAATAGCCAAACTTAAAAACCCACAGAAAGACAACTCACTTTCTTTGAATGAAGCGATATTTCTTATGTAAATGCTCCAAAGAAATGTCTGATCAGGGTCAGGTTAAAACGAAACCATATAGGGCTTCTCTACAACTGATTTATTTACTAATCATTATTAAAGAGAAACCACTTACTAATCAATTATGAAAAAATGTAGTTCTGCACATCCCAAAATTAAACCATAGCTTTTGGAGTTCAAAAGGCCATTTCACAATTTCAAATAAACTTGTTCTCTGCTTAATTTGAATCGCAGAAGCACATATATCTAAAATATTAATTAGCAGAAAATCAAATGCATATGAAACAGTGAAGACAATAATGATTCAAGAGTTGACAAAGCCATTCGGAGCCATGAAACAGCTGGTGAGCCCCTGTTCCCAGGGATTCCCTTCTGTCCAAGCTCTGCTCTTCCACCTGCCGTTAAACCAGATTGGAGTGATTCGCAAACACTCTCAGTCATCAACCAGAGGGATGTAGGGGAGGGGCCCAGTAAACAATAATTGCAAAAAACACTAGAGACAGAGTCCCTCAACCATGCCGCTCCCATGACCTCGGGCTTAGAATGAGACTTAAGAGGTCAATGCTAGGCTTTGTTAGGGCGTAGCAGGGTGGGGGACACAATCCCACACTCAGTCTTTAAATTATAGCCTCTCTACACTTCTACATCCCAGCTGGGCCATGAGGAGGAATACAAACTCTTTATTAAGACACCAAATTTAAAAAAATACCACAATTCATCTCTATTCACAAACCTGACATTGGTCAACTGAAAAGCTTGTCAAAATAAATATCTTAGTCTCTCATTCAAAAACAGAACATGATTCTCACCCGTGTGCCGTTTGCTGGTGGGCGTCTCGGGAGGAGAGATGACCCCAGACTGAGTGCAAGCAGAGGTCAAGTTCAGAGCGTCTGTAGGTAAAGGTTGACCCCTCTTCAGTAGCTGCCTCTGCTCCTGCTGTCGGAAGCGTGGAGGAACCTCTCTGGGCACATATCGGGGACTGGGCTGCTGTAATGGAGGTAACTGCTGTTGTAGGGAATTACAAGGGCTACGCTTGCCATTGCTGGTGGTGGCAGCAGAGGGTACAGGCAGGTTCAGGGTCAGAATGGGGCTTGAAGGGATGCTGGGATTGGGTTTAACAGAGTCTGGCACTGCAAGAGAAAGGGAAATTTAAAGACAAAGTTTAAATTTAAATAAATGAAGCGACAGAAATAAGTACTAATATATCAAACTACAATAAAACTGCAATCATTTTATTTATAGTCTTTGTCAGATTTTATTTTTTTTGTGTTACAAATGAACAAAATTCAACTTGAATGAGTACATAAAAAAATCATGTTATAAAAAATCATATTTTGACATCCTGATTCACTATGGTAAGCCTAAATTATTAATTACATTTTAAGCTGTCAAGTCAGATTTCAAATTTTGTGCCTATGTCATCCAATTGTTTATGTCACGTCCATGTGCACAGAAGACAGTCTGACAACAATATAGCATGTGTGGATGCAGCTTGCTGTTACAAGAAGTAGTGTTGTTTCAACTAGTCACCTAGCTAGCATTTAACATGGCCAGTTCTGAACAGCAACCCTGGTTGAAATTTTGGGGAATCACTCATTCAAGGCAAAAAGAATGCTTGAACTCCAGAGAGTCAAAAGTTGAAAGCAAAAGAAAGCAACTGTGTCAAAAAAAAAAAAGAAAAAAAGATCCAAACCACAATGTCAGAAAAGATTCTTAATTTTTCAGATAACATGCTTTCTCACATATATGTTCTGCTGAAAATGTGGTTTATGGTCTAAATTAGCTCTGATATGGTGATCATTCAGTATATGAAAATCTTGACATTAGCTTTCATAGGAATATTCTTGAGAATTCATGAAAGAAACATCAACGTCTGTTTCATTAATGACGAAACAGACTTATCCAGTTCTTAATATTAATTGACCAATTCAATGTTCCAGTTGCAATGGTTAAAGGGATAGTTAACCCAAAAATTTAAATTCTGTCGTCAACTCATCCTCATCTCATTCCAAACCTGTGCTTCTTCCTTTTTCTGTAAAACACCAAATATTTTGTGTTAGCTGATTTTGTCCATACAGTAAAAGTTCATTTGGTCCAATGGGATTTTGTGATATAATTTTCATTTTTGGGTTATTTATTCCTTCCTTAATTATTCCTAATTTAATTCTCTGGAAAGGAAGATCTTCATTAAATAACTGCTTAAATTTTGGTTTGTCACACAGATCTATCGAATGGCTTCTGAACTTTTGGAATCTAGCACGTCACATGACCTACATTTATTGCACTATTGTTTCCTTTTGAAGCTTGAAAAATTCAAATCAGTGATAAGTACAAGATTCAAACTTTCTCTTTTACTGCTCCAAAGTCAAAATGGCAAAAACCTTCAGAGGTTTTAATAAATATTTTATTTTAAATAAATAAATAAACATCTGTCACTGGATTGTGCATATTCAGACAGAGATATCCTCACCAGTGTTTAGTATGAATGCTGTAGAGAAAGAGGAGGATGTGGCAGTCCTTGACCTTTGACCACAAAACACTCAAAGCCAAAATGCAAAAAAAAAAAAAAAAAAAAAAAGAAAAGAAAAACTGTCTAAGCTCTATTGTGCATCTAATTACTGCACAGAAAACATTTGGAAAAGCTGCATGCTGCAGTGACTAAAGACTACCAACAATTTCAAGTCCCTTTGCCAGCCCAAGCTTAATTTTCATGATTTCCAGGGTATTCTGGGTAAACACTACACAGGAGGGCCATCTGGGGCAAGGTTCTTTGAGAAGTTTACACACAATGCTTAGGAGAAAAGAACAAGATTAACATCAGCCTCAAGCACTGAGCAGCTCTGGGCAGAATTACTGTAACTCACTCAAGGATTTGGGTTAAAGATAGACACAGTTCGAAGAAAAGCTTCATGCCAAGATGAGCCATTTATAACAGCCTGAATGGCAGATTTGCCTTAGGAAATGAAATGATCTGGAAATTCACACAATGGCAAAAATAAAACACGATCAAGCTGCCTCATGCAGATCTCTGCACATTTAAAAAACGAATGCCTCGAGTTTGTCTCGCAGTTAGTGTGTGGGATCAGGAGATACTTACTAACCAAGCAAAGGACTCTTAATGTTTTCCAGTTGTGAACTGAATACAGAGATCCCCTGGAGTCATTTAAAAACAGAGAGCTGCTCAGAGCTGCTGGCCGCTGGCTGAAGATGGTGACGCACATCTATGATTACATTCTGCTCAGCGTGCCTATCCATCGACCATGCTTCCAGCCAATCAGGATGCAGAGCAGTCTTGCCTGTCTCTTTCTCTCCTGTGCCCTTCTCCTTCGCACATTTCCCCTCCTCCTCTACCCTTTCCCTCTCTCCGTTCTCTCCTCCATCCCCCACAGCCTGCTCAACTCGTTCATTGTCCCTATTGTTCAAAGTGCTTGTGAATTCATTACAGGAAGCAGATGGACACTGGGACCACGAGATCTTCACACTGGCAATCTCAGACAGGGAATTTGCTGTGGGGCCTCTCTCATGCCATCTCCTCCTGTCTGCTTCAATCTTGTGTTCTTGTGTTCCATCTACAGCTCCATCTCTCTCACTCAAAAATGCACATAAGTAAGCACATATGTATGGCTCTTAATCCCAGAATAAATCTGGCACCACTTCTCTTTAAAGTGTTCAAAAGCTGGAGAAGAAACTGAATCTTCAATAAATTTATTACTGTATATGTCTGATGTGTTAGGGGTGGGAATCATCAGGGACACTGGAAGAAAAATATTATATCAGTATTAGGGTCATGATATAATGGTGTTTTTTTATGTTAATAATTTGTTTGCATGTGTTTCCTTCTTTTATTGTAACAACAGTAAGTTTGGCTGCAGCTGAACCCGCTAATTTTCCTTCTAGTTTCCCTCTAGATTACCCAGAATTCCACCTGTCAGTTTAACAAATATGAAATGATCCTAGACCCTCTTAATAACTCTTTTCTTCCCATAAATATTAGTGAATTATGTACACGTTCTATATACCCCTATCTAAATACAAGTTCCATTTGCATTTGTCTTGGGATGATATTCGTTTAATGATGCAAAGAGAAAATGAGAAATTTTCAAAGGCGCACAGGCGTGAACTGCTGACAAAGCGCATTAGAGTCAGCACAGAGAATAAGAGATGGTTCTTTATAATAAAACATTTATCAAAAATACACTTTAGGCAGCATTTGAGTCATTCTGCTTAGTTTTAAGCCTGAAATTAAACCAAGGTTCAAACACTGATACGACTTTTCCACAAAAATGGTGCTATATGCAAGTTTGCATTCTAAGTTTCCAATGCAGAGAAATGTGTTGATAATGGAAAGCAACGAAAGTACTTTCAGTCTAGACCAGTTATTGGTTTCTGTTTTAGAGCATCTTTTTGATGGAAATGTCTGGAAGGTTTCAAGAGTGGACCCAGTTGGTAGAATAGGGGCTTGAGACTAGTGATGCACTGAAATTATTTATTTCTTTTTAATGAAACACCAATTAAAGTTTTCATTTAGCTGAAAATAAACATTTGGGTAATTAAATTTGGTTAATTGGGTAATTGAACTTGCAACACCATTTAGGGTGTCACATGTTCTCAGGTGATAAATTAAACCAGTCGTAGTAAAATTCTTCGGCAGCAATTTCATTAGGCAAGGCTTTAACATCAAGATACACAAAGGAGGAAGTTTCTCTCTTTTCTTCACTGAAATTCTATGGCAAGTCAATCTGCCTTGTTAAGTAAAGAAAAATGTAATACATTAGATATTTCTGCTTTTCAGTCTACAGTATTTGGAGAACCATATAGCTTTCACATAGCTTTAATTAAATGGACATAAAAAAAAAAAAAATAGTTACCTAAAATCGGAGTCACCACACTGCACAGTGAAACCCAACACCTTAAAAAGGGTATTATGGAGGGTTGGCGAAGCGTTGGGACAGTGTTGGTGATGGTTAGGGAATCATCCTTGCTATTGAGGAAGTTGACTTGTCAATATTGGCATAAATCAGGTTCACTTTATTGCTTATCGTGGCTCAGAACTACCCACTTAATACAGGAAGTTTTAAGTTTCACTGACATTTAAAGCGACCAACCAAAGCTATTTTGTATAAATCTCACTGTGAATCAGTGTTCAAAGATATTAAAAATATAGGAGTTAATGCACATTATTGATACACAGAAACTAAAGAGCATTTTTGACACTTTCCTTTATTGTATTTTATTTTTTCAAATTTATATTACACATTTATTTACACACACACACACACACACACACACACACACACATATATATATGTATATGTATATTATTCTAAACCCCTAAATATGATCATTAAGCTGACTCTTGAGAGTGATGAAAATGAGCTTGGCCTTAGTTAATTTGCATAATCATATAGTCACTTCCGGATGAGGAGTTTGAATCCATTCTGACAAGTTCTAATGGACATCTGTAAACTGTACTACTGCGATGGCATTGACGGTTGCCCCTGCAATGTTGCAATGTCAATATGCACGACAGTACAGTTAAATAATATGATAAATGAAGTCGTCTAAACGGATTAATGTGCTCCAGAATAAATCAACATAACCGAATCTAAACTTTCATGATTAATTTGAGTATTTATAAATGTCACAATTGAAGACCCTCCTTCCTTTGTGTTCAGGCAAATTAGCCGCTAATTAGATCGCAATTCATTAAAATCAGCCTCATGGTGAGTGTTGACGCAATTAATTGGATGAGAAATTGCAAATTAATTGCATCAAGAATTGCAGTTTATCAAGCAGAGAAGTAATGCTGTTATCATTTGTGACACTGTAATATTCTGCTACAAAGGGAAATCACCGTGAACCTCAGAAAACGTGTAAAAAAAAAAAAAATGAAAAAAAATTGTCATGCATTTAATTTTTCCATTACCCATTAAAAAGTCAACTGACTGCAGGAAATTTCCACCCCAGCGGGGCATAATTGGGGCAGAAAATGCCTCAGTCTGAAGTCTGTATTATTGTGGCCTTGCTGTGCCACACTAAGAAATTGGTGACCTTTGCAAAAAGCCACTTTCACTTACACAGTAAGTGATTTTGCAAGTTATGAGAAGATCTGATGTACCTTTTTAAACCAGTATGAATGTTCAAAAGCACAGGCATAGCTCAAACATGCTTACTGCTGCTGGAGCCACCAACTAGTACCAAGAGAGGTCTCTGAGAAGGGTTAAACGGTTGTTCTCTCATCTCAGTGTCCTGATCTCTGACAAATCTTCCTTTATCTACTCAACTTTTAAAACAATGGCAATTTCTGAAGACTATTCACATTTATTTTGAATCTGGTAGCCCATATCTAACAGAAGTTAAGTTAATTAAACTATAATCAAAGACCTTCCACATTCACGCAAATATTCATGAAGCACACAGATCGATATTTCAGGATAGAAGAGAACATTACAGACAAGGCTGCATTTTCATGCCAGCATTGTGAGAGGCACACCAAATATCCATCAAAATCTGTCAATGCAAGCAAACAAAACATTCAAACATCCCCAGACACAATAAGAGCTTCATGCCAGACTGTCCATTATCTGGAGTGCGCCCATGAAAACGCAAACTTTTTACAACTGCAATATTCAAAAACTGTTACATATATATTTTATAAGCTTCTAACACCGCCAAGACAACATTACAGTAACACATACTCTGATGTGACCAATCGCACGCAAACAAAAAAAACAAAAAAAAAAACACACACACACACACACATACACTAAGTACCACCATGGTAGTAGTTTTGTTGGACATAAACACCATAAACACCATATAAACATAAACACCATAGATTTTAGAATTTATCGAGGTGCTGCTATATGAATACCATCATGAATGATATGGTAACCAATAACCATATAAGGACCAAAATATTAGGGCTGGGTAACTATAGATAGTGTTGGTTCCGAGTCCGAGTTGAGTCCAAGTCCTAAACCGAATTCACATTCATTAATGTCTTGTCATCTTAATTTCATGTTGTTTTTCATGTGTCTTATTTTTTATCACTCATATTACACACAACGTGGTGTTTATGTCAAGTTCAAGTACAAATTTACCAGAGTTTGACAAATCTAAGTTTATTCATAATTGCACTGAAGGACTTGATTTTGAGTCTGACATTGAGTACCCCAAATGTAGTTTCAGATTAATTATGTCTCAATATTTTTTAGCCTGTCATTGATATTCGATATTCTCGTGTTAATAATATATCAACAAGGATGGATCATAAAATTAATCTAATGACACAATTTTTAAGAAAACATATTGACTAAATAAACAAGAGCAGCTCCTATAGGAGCCTTGCACCACTGATCCTCAGGAAAGATCTTGCAAGGCAGAAATCTTAATGGGTTCAAGATAGTTAAGCACAGATAATTGACCTTTTTTGTCTGTAAAATTTCACTTAAGTCTGGATTTTACATTAAGTTATCAGAAAGCAAGTAACAATATTAATAAAGCAAATTAGAGCTTCAAGTGATTTAAACTGTTAAGAGACTATATGAGAAAAAACCAAAACAGTAACGTGCCCATAAATTG
Organism: Spinibarbus caldwelli; assembly: GCA_039654775.1. Taxonomy (NCBI): domain Eukaryota; kingdom Metazoa; phylum Chordata; class Actinopteri; order Cypriniformes; family Cyprinidae; genus Spinibarbus; species Spinibarbus caldwelli. The sequence goes on from CM077237.1 coordinate 14,135,494, forward strand.
AAAATTTAATCCTGCAAACCTCTGATACAGAGGAGTATCTCTCATCCCAGTATTGGCCGTCTGGGTTTCCCTACACCCCAGTGAACATATGCTAATGAAATAATGAATGTGTCACCAAGCATTAGCCTGCACAGGCATGAAATCAGAGCGACAAAAGCTATCGTCAGACTAATGAGGGAGATCTCCATATCTGCTGACCTTACTACACACGAGCCACATTAAATTGTAGCTGAATTACATTATTCTTCTTCTGTTGAAATATTACAATATTGTATTTTCAAAGATTAAAAGGATTTTAAAGGCATTCAAAGGTACTTACCTTTGGTTTTCTGTTCAGTAACCTGTAAATGAAAGCAAGAGATGCATTATCAGCAAAAGCCATTATATATTTCACTGTACTTGTTCAGTGTAGTAGTTTACATGTTATTTGCATAGTATAATGAATATTCATACCATATTTCTGTCACAGGCTGCCCTGACATTTTACTGCTAATAAATTATGCATTCCAATTGTGTAACTGATTTATACCTAGTCTACATTTTCTTCATCATCAAAAATATATAAATATGTGTGTATTAAATAAATGTGTGTATTAAATGTGTATATTAATAAAGCATACACAAATATCAGCAAAGTATCACCACAGCTACGAATGACTAGAAGGATGCACACACAAAAAAAAGATGCATTATTTGAACCCACCTCATTAGTGTCATGTTCAGAAATATGGCCATAATCACTACGCAAATATGAAGTGTGTTCCTGTTGTTGTTTGAGTGTTTTTTGATACCATACTACTAACAGCCTGCAATTAACTCGATTATCTGACTTTTAATGTACTGTTACTTTAATAATAAAAGTCAATATTAACATTAAAAAAAAAAAAAAAAACACTATCAGACTAGTGAGGGCAGACTTGATTTGATACCAAGTGCTGTCTGACTGACAGATGGTGCTAAAAAAAAATCATTTGTTCTGAATAAGAATTGGTTCTCGATTCCCAACACTAGTCATTAATAAGAATGCAGTTAATATTAGGCCTATTTGATGTACTGATTTTGTTTACTAAGGAAATACTTGGCAGTTACATGTCATTGTTTTTATTTAAATTTAATATGTATATCTTTATGTAGCATTTTTAATAACATGCTCAAAAGCATATACTGCTGTGGTATCAAAATGGTTATAGACTCATATTTTTGTAGTGTGAAAACACTAAAAGCTAGTTTTGCATTTTTTAAAACTTGGTGAGACATAACTCCTCAAAACCTTGATAAAATACATCAATAATCAAACGTTCTGAGACTTCACCTCCTTAAGTATGTTTTTTTTTTCTCCTTGAGAATTTGTATTTTTGGGGGGAGGTTCAAAATTGTACCCAGCCCAAAATAACAGCATGACTCAACAAGCACCAACCAAAAACAAAACTCAACTTTAAGTCTTAAAACACACCCTGCCTCGTAATCTCGAAAGAGGCCCAGCAGGGCCTGGAGAGAATCGTATTGGCATAAACAGTGGCCCGCTAATCGAGTGGAAACAGACTACAAACGGCCCTCTGTCAGAGAGGAGGCTAGGGAGAAGAGGAGTAAGAGAAGGGAGCAAGGCCAGCGTGCCAGTTTACATTCCCTGGTGCCATTCCAGAACTGTTATAAAGACTGTTCTTTTCTTATTGCCCTTTTAAGTACAGAACACCAACTTCAGGAAACCCATCTGAAAAGTTCTGAATAAAGATACTGAAGTACTCAGTGTGCATTTGTTGAATCCCAAAAGATCTAACCACTGATTCAAACGCTAATTACAAATTCTTGATAGGAAAGAACCATGACAGATGAAAAACTGTTGAAGAAAAATTGTAATCTGTTATAACTGATATTAAAATAAACTCTGTAGCATATCAGTTAATGTCCAAATACAAGAGATTTTCTAAAACGTAGTCGATATTGGATACTTACTGTGCACAATCACCTTATAAGGATTTCACCCTTTGATTACCTTTGTCATCTAATAGTAATCTCACCCAATAATTAAATAACTGATCTTTAGTAAATCTCAAAAGAAAAAAATATATATATTGTATTTTATAAACTTTACTATAATTTCTAATGTCACTTGTAAGATTTAAAATGACTGATTTTTCCTTTTTTTTTTTTTTTTTTACTTTAAGGAAAACAGCAGATAATTTTAATATCAGTCATCCATCAGTTATTGGCCTTGTATTAAAAATAATCAGTCTTCTCAGTCCAGACTGCCAGAAGTGTGTTTTTTCCCCTTGTTTTTTTTTTTAAATGTTAAATTAATTAAAACACACTGACCGTTTTCTGCGCAGTATCCTTCTTTGTCTCTTCTTCTTGCTTTTTCTTTTTCTTTTCTTCCATCAAATGGTTCTCTCCTTGTGATGTTCAGCTTCTCTCAGCTAGAAGACAGACACAGGTGAATCATTAATAACTGTCAGGATGAAAGACCCATCTCACGAGACCAAGCAAGAGGACTATAGGACTATTGTGGACTGTAGAAACTGCAAAATTTGGGCAGTGAAAGAACAGATACAATGTTTCCAAATACCTGGTAATGGAGACTGTTATCTGGAGACTGGTAAAGATTTCTGAACCCAACCTCAGGCCAACTTGAGGGCACCAGTATCTACGGTATATCTACTTTAATTCAACACTGCAGTGACCCAAAACCCATACAACATCATCCCAAAGGCCTTGGTAAAACTCTGACCGTGCATTGATTTGACAAATTGATTGTGCTACAGGGGTCCATCCACATTTTGTCAGTGCCAATGGGCATTTTGACTTCACTCATCTCACTCATGCATGGTTTAGACAGCATGACCAAGCCAAGTGGACAGATCATCCTCATCTTTCCAAATGTAAGACAATATATTACACCCCAAATCTAAATGCATTTTCCACCCAACAACAAACAATGAGATCTCATTCCACTGACAATGCAAACATAAAAGTCATAAGTCAGGTATTAATTCATAAACAGCTCTATTATACACTAAAAATAATGGGGAAGGTCTCCTGTTGTGTTGCCAGTTTGTAAAGGAAAAGCTGTCAATCAGTGAAACGGCAAGTGACAACAGTGCATTGTACTTAGAAACAATGCACTGGCAGAGAGCCATGGTATGGCTGGACCAACGCTTAGAGTTGCCAATCAGCTGTCCTGATTTACCCTCTGGCTCAAACCCCTCCCATTGGCTAGTAAACTTATCCCCACTTTCGCTGTCCAATCAGAACACAGGGGTTTGAGCGATTGCCATTCACATTACCTCTTGGCAGAGGTCCAGAGTGGGAAGATAAGAAGCCGCAGTGGATCATGTTGAAATTACCCAGTGCATTTTCTGGAGGGGGACACTGAACGGCTTCATAAATATCCCAAACCCTTTGTGTGATGGAATTTTCCAAAGCCTACCAGGTCAGCTGTTCATAAAATATAACCATCTGCTCCAGACACTCGAGCTGACACAGCCACATTAGGACTTATGTAAACATACTGTTCTTTGATTCTGATTAATTTGTTTTTAACGGCAAGAAAATTCAAGACTCCATTTCTTGACACAGATTATAATTTATTCCAGGTTTTACTTGCTCAATCCCTCAAAAAAAAAAAAAAAAAAAAAAAGTAAAAATACATTTTCTGTGATTTGTTCACACATATCTTAAGCAATATACTGTACATATACTCAATTTCATACTGATATTTTTCATATTTTGCCATTTGTCAGTATTTATTAATATAAATATTTTGGTAACACTTTACAATAAGGTTCATTAGTTAACAACATTAGTTAATATGAGCTAAGAATTAACAGTACTTCCAGCATTTATTAATCTTAGTTAATGTTAACTTCAGCATTTACTAATGCATTATTAAAATCTCAAGTTGTGTTTGCTAACATTAGTTAATGCACTATGAACTAACATGAACTAACAATGAACGATTGTATTTTTAACTAACGTTAACAAAGATGAATAGTGTAATAAATGTATTGATCATAGTTTGTTCATGTTAGTTAATACATTAAATAATGTTAACAAATGACACATTGTAAAGTGTTACCAATATTTTCAGTGGTGTATTGTAACGAAGTAATAATACTTCATTACAGTACTTAAGTATTTTTTGGGAGTATCTGTACTTTACTTGAGTTTTTATATTTCAGCCAACTTTTACTTTTACTCCACTACATTTCCTAATTAAAATGTATACTTTTACTCCGATTTCCCCGAAGCATATTCGTTACTTACTACAAAATAGTCAGAAGTCAGAAGAACACAGACTGCAGGAAAGCAGGTTTGGTGAATCAGTGGTCTGGCGTTTGCAAGTTAGACTCCTAAAAACACCTTGCACATGTGCAAACAAGTGTGCGCACAACCGAGGATGATTTCATTTTCCACTCAAGTCAAGTCTGGGGTGTGTGATATACAGTATATCTTCTGCGATAATATGGTAAGTGTTGTTGTAATGATGTGCGATCTGACATTTGCAAGTAGGCTATATCACCAAATCACACACAGAGTGCATGCACATTGATTTGTAAGTCTATTAAAACTCAAAATTCCAGGCATTCTAAATTGTAGACTGCAAAAATGCTTCTGTATGCTTTTATATTTATATAATTTAATATAGTTAACTTCTATATCACACAAAGAGTACCGTTTTTCTGTAGATATCATGAACACATTTAATAATCATTTTATAAAAGTTCAGTAAAGCAATAAGTGACTTACATTTTAGACATAATATTGCTTGTTTTTGCTCAATTTTGCCAATGAAAATAGTTCCAAACAAAGATCGCAGCACTGTTTTGCATCTCTGAGCAATGGACAGTGTTTACTTATTGAATGAATCAGCTTTTTGAACGAATCGGTTGAATAAATGATTCAGTGATTCACTCATTAACACAGTCAAATGATTCGTCTCTGAATGAATCAGTCATCTGAATGAATCGGTTGGATCTCAATGACTCACTCATTAACAGTCACTTGCTGTCACCTACTGGCGGTTTTAATTTCACATTTCGACTATTTTTTTTCATGTTTTAAATTATTTCAAATATCAGTATTCAACATTTTATGTTAAAAACAAAACATTAGGCCTATTTATGCATCTGTAACTGCAGTTTAAATGCATCCATGTCCCCTCTGAGATACATAAACTGTGTAAATACATCTAAATGCTATTTCAGATACAAATTCAAGAAATGTTTTCTTATGTTGGAATGAAAGTCACTAAGTACCGGAAGAAGTTCTTCTTATTCTTACCCAAAAATACAAAATGGAAGAAAGAGTTAAAACTGAAAACAATCTTGCTAGTCAAGCTGTATGAATATTTTATATATATATATATATATATATATATATATATATATATATATATATATATATATATATATATATATATATAACTTCAACTTCTACTAAAGTCATTTAAGATATCTGTACTTTTACTTGAGTATGGCTTTCAGGTACTTTATACACTGAATATTTTTAAGTTTAAGAAGTCCCCCCCAATCAGAGGATCCATCATTACATCATTACACAATCTAGGGCATTAATTCTACAGTAAATTATCAAGCTTTGCACTAAATGGACGCAAGGACAAATTATATTTAATAGTTCACAATTTATATGACCCTAACAACACAGTGGCAAGATTCAGTTTGTGAACCCTTTCAAAATATCTGGATTTCTGCTTTGATTACTCATAAAATGTAGCCTGATCTTAATTTAACTCACAACTGTAGACAAATAAAAACTGACTTAACTAATAATACACAAACACTTGTACTTTTCACATTTTTATTGCATTTCAGGTTGAATAAAGTCAATGAACTCTTCTTTAGTAACTTGTAGATTCTCCTTTAGCAGCGAAACCTCAACCAAATATTTTCTGTAGTTGCTTAAATGACTTTTGAGCAATTTTGGTCCATCCCTCCCCACAAATCTGTTTCAGTTTATCAATATTTCTCAGTGGTCATGCTAGCACGACCCTCTCTAGATTATGCCACAGCATCTGCATTAGGTTAAGGTCAGGGAAACACATTTTCTTTTTTTCCAGCCATTCTTTAGTTGATTTATTTGTGTGTTTTGGGTCATTGTCCTGTTGCGTCACCTAACCTCTCTTGAAGTCATAAACTGTTGTACTGACATTCTTCTGTAATGTCTTGATACACTTTGAATTCATTGTTCCTTCAATGACAGCAAAGTAGCACTAAACCATGATGCTCCTTCCACCATGTTTCACATTTGAGCAGAGGTTTGGTGGCTGGTGTGCAGTGGCTTCATTCCTCTCACTACACATTTTTTGCCAAAAAGTTCAACTATTGTCTTTTCTATCCACAGAAAATTTTCCCAGAAGCATTGTGGATCATCCAGGCAGTCTTGGGCATGAGAAATGAGCAAACATGAGACACGCCTCAAATTTTACTTTTAGACAGCAGTGATTTCCTACATGCTGTCCTGTCATAAACACGTCTCTTCTCACCTCTTTCAGGATTGTCTGCTGTGTTCTTTTAGTCATCTGTGCAAGTTGTCTGTTCTGTAACAGTTCAGAATTTCTTACACTTGTAGACAGGGCACCCGAGCAACCTATACTTCCATTCTCATCTCCAAATGACAATTCAAAATCTTTTGGAGATGTCGTAAAACAGAGGTTTACTTACTTTTTCCAGCTGGCCTTGTCAACAATGACTCAATGGCTTAAAAAAAAAGAAAGAAAAAAAAAAAGAAAAAAAAAAGAGAAAAAGTTGAAAACGAAAGAAAACTCTTTGTGTGTTATTATTATTATTATTAAGTCAGATTGTGCTTGGCTTTTATCGCGATTTAGATGAAGACTAAACCACATTTTGAGTGATCAATGCAAAAATCCAGATATTTTCAAAGGGTTCACAAATGTATTCTTGCTACTGTACTAATAGTAACTTTTAGTTTATATATTTGGTAACACATTTTAATTCTCACTATGAACTAGTTGGTTACTAGCATGCATATATTACTAGCATATTGTAGTACTTATAAAGCCCATATTAATGCCTTATTCTGCATGACCATATTTCAGATCCCTTAAGACTAAACCCACACCTAAACCTAACAACTACCTTATTAACTATTAATAAGCAGCAAATTAGGAGTTTGAGGCAAAAGTCGTAGTTAATAGTGAATGTGTTCCCTGATCTAAAGTGTTACCATATATAAATCTGTTTTTAATATGAAAATAATAAATAAATACCACACTGAGACAGTTAACATCTCTGAGTCACAGACTGTTGAATCAGAGTATTGAACTGATTAACTGAAACAGATGGTTTGAAGAGATTCTTGAAAATGAACTGAACTTATCAGCTCAAACACCAAACCTAAAACAACTTTTTTTTAGTTCTTTCACCATACCCAACAAAGTAAAAATAATAAACTCTTAAACCTACATTTACATTTATGCATTTGGCAGATGCTTTTATTTAAAGTGACTTACATTGCATTGAAGGTATACAATCTGCCAGTTCATGCATTCCCTGGGAATCGAACCCATGACCATGGCACTGTTAACACTCTACTCTAGGAATAAGCATCACAGTCAATGTTATTTTTTTTTACAATTAACAAAGTAACACCAGAATCCACACTAATTTCAACAATGGAAACTGACCCAAGTTTCAGGATAAATGTATCACTTTCTCTGGGCAAGAGACCTGAGGAGGACCCTGAGCTATATAATGAAAACAGTGCGACTTTCTAAATGCTCAAAAAGAATGAAAGAGGATGAAAAAAAGTCATTAAAATTTATGTGCCTTAAAGACAAAATGAAAACTAAATAAACAGTGTGATATTCATTCTCACAAATGAAAAATCCCAAGTTCCATGATCAAGCTTAGGTCAAGCGACGCTTAAGATGAAGAGGTGTGAGGGATGTGGTTACCGACCTGCAGGGCAGGACAGGGGAGGTATACAGAAAAACACACTGAAAGGTGGTGTGTTTCAGAGTGGGCTGTCTTGGCTAATATCCAGACCTGTGGAGGCTGTGAGCAGAGGCTTGTGTGCTCACAAGAACTTCTGGCAGGCCACAGCGGAGGGGAGGGGAAAAAACGTTAACCTTTGGCCTTCCTGCCGTCAAGTATTAGCAACCTGCAGCTACCCTCCGCTGTTCAGTGCACTGACTGGGTCATCAAGAGGCCTTCTCAAACTACAATTAAAGAGCAGCTTAGCACTTCCTATGTGCTAAAATTACTGAGTGATAAGAATATGCGGGACTAGGGGGAGTGGGCACAACCTGCTAAATTTAGAAAGTTGGGTCGTCACGTACAACCTGACTCCAACTGTACTGATTTGGATCTTGACTTCATCTCACTGACTTCATGGTCTCTGACCTGTTGCATAAATTGCGTAGACTACTATTACAAGTTAGTTAAATGTATAAAAACATAGATTGGAACTTAAATTAGTTTAATTAATCGAGAGCCTAGATTTAGATTTATCTATTTTTGAACTTTACACAAGGAAAAAAAAAGTCTTATAAAAGAAGTCACACAATTCTGTGACCGGTAGTATTCCGTGTCTGGGACTTCTGTTTACCATTCACTTTAATTGTTTCTTAAAGAGCAGTGTCGACATTCTGCTAACCTTCTCCTGTAGTGTTTCAGGTAAGAACAAAAAAAGTTTAGGATAACGAGAATAAACAATTCTCAACTTACAACCAATTGGAAACCAATCACTGAACACCGCATCTTTAAAGTTAGCAAAGAGCCTTAAGTTGTGTTCTGGCCTTACCATGTTATGTTTAAGAAGTCAGACATACAGCAGAATTGAGGCTAAACAAGCCAGGATTGTCCTACAGAGGAAGAATAGCTTTGTCTAAGCTGTCAAAACATTAATGTCAGCTCTATTCTGATGAAATTTATCAAAGTGAAATCGGGTAAGACACTATACAAAAACAAGCAGCTCCAGGAGATGGAGTCAGTATCCTTCCCGAATGGTTCTCCCTTTCATCCTGAAGGTTATACTGACAGCTACCGCAGAGGCCACACACAGAAGAACAGACAACCGCTTCTGACAGCTTGTCAGGGGTACAAAGCACAATAAAGGCAAACAAGTATTTATAAATAGAGAAAGGAAAACCAGACGCTCCAGATTTTTAATAGTACGTCTGAGAGCTCAAGCAGTACTGAATCAATACACAGGACAATACAACTGCTGTATCCAGAAATCAGTTTAAATTATTGAAACCCGAAATTATGATAACTAGCAAAATAGAAATCAGTTGAAACCAAATGAACTTGAACTCCAACTTTCTTGGAGTGTTAAAGCCTCTCAATCATTTATAATGGTGATTTTAGAGGTACACTCTCTTTGCTGTTCATCACAACAGCAAATTCCCATCATTTACATACATTAGGGCTCAATGATAGTGATGGCTGGCTGGCAACTGACAAAATTGTCACTTGCCCTAATAGGCCAATTCTGAATGTCACTGACATTCGTTAATCAAACATGTATTCTATCCCTTGCTTTTTTTGGCTGCAAGATGAAGTTAAACAGCTGGCTAGAAACTCTAAAAAATAATTTGTTCTAATATAAATTAGAATATTTTGAAAATGATAAAACAATCAGTAATATTTTGCATCGAATACCATTATTTTACAAAAACCTTTTATTTTTATGTAAATATATTTTTGTAGAATAAATAGGCTATTTTTTTGTAAAATAAAATGTTGGAACTACTGCACTACTAAAATCGGTGCTACTGGCACAACTAAGCAGAAAAAAAATTACAGTTAAGCCACGTACAAAACTATCCTATAATTGTACTTAGAAAGCACAAAGAAGAATCTAAAAAATTAATGTTTGTGAACACTAACTTTCATTTTTGAGGTTGCTTGGTGCATTTATTCATGCTGTTTTACCTAGGCTGTGAGATCACAAACAAATATTTTGAGAAAATAAAATTACATTTTTTTTTTTTTTCCAAAAAGGACATTTAAAGTATCAGTTCTCAAAATATTAGACGTCATTAAAATCGTTATTTAAGATTTATGTTTTCTGACTAATTAATAGGGCCCTGGGATCTCTCAGACTCCAAAACAGAACAAGGGTTAAAACAAAACTTGTTAATCTGAAATGCAATAAACCAAAAACTCAAAATCTCAAAGACATGAAGCTTTACTCTGACTAGAGTCTACAGCAAAATGCTATCATAAGACAGAATGGGGGAAGGACCCTGTAACACAGCAGGGACATTTTCTGGGACACCAGCCAACACTCACAAATCCTTTCTTCTCCAGTTCTTTCCCTAACCCGTACCCCATCCTGTCCTGCTGCGTGGCGCACCATTCTCCTCTCACATGGACAAGAGGATTTCAGCCTCTTACATCAGAGGGTTCAATGTTAAACTGAACTGGACTAGACTGTAGTGTGATGATGAGGTAATGAGAGAAATATGGGTGGAAAGATCTTGTAAATTTCCCCCCCCCTTTAAATTGGACACCAGCGAGGAATTTCATTTTTAAACTATCTACTTTAAAATCTGACTCAAAAACAATTCAGATATACGCTAAATATCTAATAACCAGACAGGGGTTTTGATGCCAAGTCAGCACTGTCTGACTTCTTGAGATATTTTATTTTAATTTAAGCAAATACAGATATGTGGTTTGATAGTACACAACTGCCTGAAGAAAAATACCTCCTTTAAAAAAAAATAATAATAATAATTAATTAAAAATTCTATAGGCACAGGATAGAACGAAAATCAGGCAAATGATTCTACTGTTACAGAAATGCAAAATTAACTCCAGCAAAAGAGAGTTCACCACAGCCAGACTTTGAAATCTGTGCAGACAAGAACAATGTGCTCTAATTTTATCAGAGCAAGACAGAGGCAGTTTGCAGCCACAGAAGCCAATATTAAATTATGTCCAGCTATAAAGTGGGGCTAGACACCAAATAGAAAGCCACAGTGTACACAGAGAATCCCATGAAAGGCATTCCCTGTCTCTTTCTGCTTTTACAAGCTTTGCGGTTCAGGGGTTTGTGTGCACCCTTACAGTCGAGAGCGAGATTGCTCATCGGTATTGCTTGCCGTTTTTGCCTTTTTGACACAAGCTGAACACTGGCGTTTCACGCCTCCAAGCTTTGACCCCAATCCCCTGCAGTGCCATGAGGGACGGTGATTTCCTAGACCCAGACGAAAGGGGGGAGAGCTGAATCTGGGTGTATTGGAGCAAAGGAGCTCCTCGTTTTGGTGTGATTTATAATTAAGGTTGAGCAGCACACACTCGAAGGGTAGACAGGTTATGAATTACAAATGAATTGCCCTATTCATTTTATCACTGGCATCAGCGAAGTGTGACATGATTTTCAAGAGAGAAGAACAGATTGAAGAATAAAATTATGCTTCTCAACTAAGCGCATGAGACAATAAGCAGAGCTACAAAAGAACACAATGACAATATGGACAAAAAGCACAAGAATAATAGGAGAGAAGGATGACAAATCCAAATTCATAGTTCTCAGAGAGCAAAGAAGTTTATCTTAAAAAAAAAAATAATAATAAAAAATTTCATTAAAAAAATGCAAAAATATCTAACTGCTCTGAAGTATTTAGATAATAATTCTGAATGTATTTTTTTTTTTTTTTTTCTCGAGGAGAACCAAATGACCATGGGTTTGTGAATATAAACAGCTAACGGAGCAAGAATATAGGCTAGATCTAAGAAAATGGCTCTAATTGACTTTCTTAAAATATTCTGAAAAATATTCTTAGAGTCAATAAAGCAGAGACTTTCCAGTCTCAGAGATTTCTCTTTTCTTTCCTGTGAAATATATGCAAGTACACTGAACTTATAGGCTGTCCTCTTTGTGTGTTTTGCTGGAAATCACATAGCCAAAAGAAATGTAATATCATGATGAACAGATCTCTTTCAGCATGAAAGAACATGGCAACAGTGATGAGCCTGTTAATTGGAGGGTTTTATCTGTATGTTTAATAGGATCAGATACATGTGATATTAGTTGTGCCCAGATTATAATTAGCTGAATCTTCTATTATTTTGAGGGACAGGAAGAGTAACGGCAAATGTCAAGTCCTTCGTTTTGTACCACCTCAAACATTTAAAAATGCATAAACGGTTTAGGGATTTTTTTTAATTTTTTTTTTTAATGTCGACAACGTGGATATCACTCCCCTTACAACCAAATTAACATTAAATTAAAATGACAAAATATAAAATATTAGATTCACTGCATGGTTTATTACTATGGAACGGGGGTAGTCTGTTATGCTAATTAACATATCTGAGCAAAGTATCTTAAAATAAACAAATAAGTAAATAAATAGAACAAAATGAAACACTAAAAATTAAGAAAACTTCTTTCAGTGTAAATAAAGGCTCTAATTACAGACTACACAACTAAACAGCAGTTGGATAAATCAAAAACTGTATTTTATCTAAGTTATCATTTATCTGACCATAGCAAAGTAACTAAGAGTAAACACATTACAGGCTCAGTCCACCTGCAGTAACTTGGTTAAGTGTTTATGGTCAAGCTCGTTGCTGAGTTAGAACCTACAAGCTTTCAGGAAACACCCAGATTTTTAACCACTACGCCACAGCATACAAATGTCTCCAACGGATTAGATTTAAGTTGAACTCGCAACCTGTTTTAGAGATGATCAAAGATTATTTATTTATTTATTTTTTAACTAGTGAGCTGCATACCTAGACAACATTGGTTGCAATCATAGATGTTAAAGAGTCAGCAGCCGAGGTTGAGACAGAGCCAATATCTCAACTTACCTTTTTGTTCACAAGTCGAGCTTTGGCAGCTTTCTGTAAAAAAATTGTTGCATGTTGTACAACGGTACAAAAGGTCTTTTTTTCCGAAAAAAGGTACCCGTAAAAACAGACAGACCCAAGTAACACTGTACTGAATGAGCAGCTGAACTTCCGAAACTGTCCCAAAAAGGTAGCAGAACGAAAATAAACACAAAATTCAGTATGCAAAAGGAAAAGGACTGTTGTGAAATTTCTATGCAGACTCGGAGCTTTGGGCTCTGATGGAGATTATAGATGCATGCATGCTGGAAAAACAGCAGATGATATTTCCATGACATATACGCTACGAAATACTCTCGAAAAGACAGAAAAAAATTACATTAAAATAGCGAGGCAGTTTGTCAAGTACAGTGGCATAAATTGGTCATCAGAAATAGCATCTCATCTACGGTGCAAAACGAAGAAGAGGGCAGTTTGAAGCTGCTTCTGTCTGGTAGACTGACATGAGATTATACGATGCGAGCTGCTTCATTAAAGTGCAAAAATAAAGATAGCGAGCGATGTGGCGAGCAGTCTGGCTGCAGTCGTGTGGAGAAATCCAGAGATGTTTTTAAAACGACAGTGGAAATATCCAGGAATAAGTGCGGAGTGTCCAGAGAAAGCGCTGAGAGTGTCGGATCAGGACCAAGCCTCTGCAGCCATTTTGTTCGGTATCAACACAGCAGACGTGCAGATCAACTCCGGTGGGAGGGGCTTAGCCGCCGAAGTCATTTCCATATGACGTTCAACCAACCAATAAGCAAGCAGACTGATTTTAAATCGGAGCACCGCCCATAAAAGGTTTCGTCCAGTTGGAATTCACAGGGGCTGGAACAGGCGTTCAATGGAGACCCCTGCACGCTCTGTACACAAACAAACAACTAATTTAAAACCCAGTGTTTTCTATCTATCTATCTATCTATCTATGAAATGCAACACACATGAAGGGAGTTTATTGTAATTTAATCAAAATTCAAGGTTGCTCCCATATAGTATGGGCCCTGCCACTGTTTGACCTATAGTGTGATTCCTAGTGTGACATTCTGAAATACAAAAGGAAGAAAGTGAGAGAAAAGATTCATGCAGCAGTCCAGGCTCTACGCTGTTGTAATTTCCCATGCGACAAAAAGTGGGATGAAAGGGCCTAGTGAAAGAAAACAAGGCAGATGACAATTCATGTTAGTTATTTTTATTTATTCTAAAATAAACCAATATTGAATTACAAAAAAAGAAAGAAAAAAACACTACATTTAAACTATTTAAACTATGATCAAATAGTACACACAACATGGCTACATTAAAATTCTCAGCAAATTCTCTTATAATGCATCACTTAATTATATAAAATAATAAGCCAAAGCCTCTTTAAACGCAACACACACACACAGTCGTGTTGCCACTGTTGTGGCTCAGCCTCTCTCATCAAACTAATTATGGAAAATCAGTGCTGGTTTTATGGTGTTTTGGGACTTGACTGGTTAATCTGATTTATTGCACACTTAAGCTTAATTGATTGCCTTCATGGATTTAAATGAATAATGAGGAGCTAATAAGCATTGTCTTTGTTTCAAGAACCTGGAAGTGAACATGGAAAAGAGGATAATGACCAGTGGGCAGAGAGAGAGAAAGAGCATTCTATCACTTATGAAGGTGTCATTAGTTCTGTTCTGCATGTTTGATCTGTTGCCAGCTGCATGTAAGGTTTTTCTTTTTATACTAATAATTCTGTATGAATAAAACACCTGAAAATATATACACTGGGGTCCTAAAATCCTGAAAAAAAATCAGAAAAAAATCATATATATATATATATATATATATATATATATATATATATATATATATATATATACAGTGGTGTGAAAAACTGTTGGCCCCCTTCCTGATTTTTTATTTTTTTGCATGTTTGTCACACTTTAATGTTTCAGATCATCAAACAAATTTAAATATTAATCAAAGATAACACAAGTAAACACAACATGCAGTTTTTAAATGAAGTTTTTTATTATGAAGGGAAAACAAAATCCAAACCCACATGGCCCTGTGTGAAAAAGTGCTTGCCCCCTAAACCTAATAACTGGTTGGGCCACCCTTAGCAGCAACAACTGCAATCAAGTGTTTGCGATAACTTGCAATGAGTCTGTTACAGCGCTGTGGAGGAATTTTGGCCCACTCATCTTTGCATAATTGTTGTAATTCAGCCACATTGGAGGGCTTTCGAGCATGAACTGCCTTTTTAAGGTCATGCCACAGCATCTCAATAGGATTCAGGTCAGGACTTTGACACTTTTTCACACAGGGCCATGTGGGTTTGGATTTTGTTTTCCCTTCACAAAAACAAAAAAACAAAAAAATCCTTCATTTAAAAACTGCATGTTGTGTTTACTTGTGTTATATTTGATTAATATTTAAATTTGTTTGATGATCTGAAACATTAAAGTGTGACAAACATGCAAAAAAATAAAAAAATCAGGAAGGGGGCCAACAATTTTTCACACCACTGTATATGTGTGTGTGTGTGTGTGTGTATGTATGTATATATAGTCAATATTTGATATCAGATGTATGCAAATGTGTGACATTGGCCATAATAAGTCATTTGAATCAAAGGTACGATCTCCTTGCTCACAAGATGCTCTTTGGATCACCAGTTTTTGCCCAAAAAAAGCACAAGGGTACATACCAAATATATATATTATTTGCAGTACAAACACTTAACATTTCTGATACAAAACACACTGCTAAAAATTGAGGATGATTTTAACAACAAAACCCTTATAAATCTCTGTCAATTTGTAACTGAGATGAGCACCTGACCTAATCCTTGTCAGACCAATAATTCTATTGGATTAATTTCCTTTTAAGCCTAATGCCCAGCAGACGTATGAACCAACATAATTTTAGAGGATATATTTGTGTTGACTATTCTATAGATCACCGGTTCTGACTAGTTCAATCACTAATTTGCCATTGGGTGTTGCTACAAACGAGAAAGTGTTTTAAAAAAAAATCCTTTGAGATGTGAGTTACATTTAGTACAACATTTGAGCACTGGCTCCAGCATGAGCACCCGCACCATCTCAAACCGGTTCTTGTTCTTAGGCTGTTAACCATACCAGGCAATTGTGCAGCTTCAATTGAACAACTGAACAATGCTAATCAACCAATAGGCTACCAGACGGCTCTGACCAAACTCCAGCCGAGCACCCGCTCTGACTTGAGAACCAACACAATCTCAACAAAAAAGTGATATGGCTACTATGTCGCTGCCTCCTGATCCAAGTGCAAGCTCCTTCCAGTCTATGGGATTATTCGTCTGCCAGAAAAAATGGCTAAATATGACCACTTATTTGACCACTTAAGATATGCACATAGGTTTAATACTCAGGGTTAGAGGTTTGTTCAAAACCGTAACCTTAACTGTGAGCAATAGTAATAGTGATGCTTGCTTTAACAAGCAGATTACTTCAATGTGGATTGTTTTACAGTAAGAATGAGCTTAGATGTTTTACTTGTAATATAACCTTTGATGTCTCTTAACATATAAGAGTTTGGATAGATTTTATTTCTGTCATAGGGGGACTCCTGGTCCACTACAGTCCCTCATCATTTCCTCTGTTTTGTTTTGCTTTTTAGCCGTATGAATCTTGTCCTTTAATATGCGAGGAGCTAAAGCTAGACTCACACTATGAACCTCACATTATGAACTCTATTTGCCAAAAGAGCACAGATGAATTCCACCTCTGTTGTGAATGTTAGAGGCATTTATCCCCTCAGGCAAGGGGTGATATTCAGGAGTACACAGCTGTAATAGGGGTTGGAAATGGGTTAATTTAGTTTTTGTGAAGCAGAGAAACAGAGGTCTTTTGCCACAGGCAGACACAGCGCAGGGGGAAAAAAAAAAAAGAGATAGGAAAAGGGAGAGTGTGGGAGAAAGAGATTGGAGTTGTTACTGTCTACGGTACAACCCCTCCTCTTTCTCTCTGTTTCTCTGTCTTTTGACAGGGTGTCGTTGTGATTAATGCATCTTTCTTTTGTATGACCCAAAGGTCAAAGGAACAGAGGGAGTGAGGGGTGACACTGAGGGGGGTAAAGCAGTGCATTATTCACTCCTGCAGCAAACACCTCTCTGCTGCTCTAATCTGAAATGTAATCAAACTTGCTTTAATACAACTGGCTCGGAAGAACCAAAGATGGGTGGAGGGGGTGCTGATGGTAGAGAGTAAGCATGAATATAAACAACTCACAGCAAGCACACCTGATTAGAGTCACAGCATATATGTATAATTTGCTGCTTATTATTAGTTGGTAAGGCAGTTGTTAAGTTTAGGTATTGGGTAGGACTAG
Source organism: Spinibarbus caldwelli (assembly GCA_039654775.1). NCBI lineage: Eukaryota > Metazoa > Chordata > Actinopteri > Cypriniformes > Cyprinidae > Spinibarbus > Spinibarbus caldwelli. Next base: position 14,152,662 of record CM077237.1, read on the forward strand.
GGATGTAGAATATGGTCATGCAGAATAATATGTGCTTTATAAGTACTAATAAACAGCCAATATTTTAATAATAGGCATGCTAATAAACAGCTAGTTAATAGTGAGAATTGGTGCCTATACTAAAGTGTTACCGATAGATGAGGGAGGATGCCCCCTTAAAAACAATGTTCAATTACTTAACAGTGTAACATACTTAAAAGTTTAGAATTTGCAGGATGATAATGCATCAGCCAGTGTGATATTATAGGAAATAAATAAAAGCATTTGCTGATTTAGTTGTTAGGGTTGGTGGGCGATCTTGCTCCAGGGGACATATGTATGCATGAAAGTGTGAGTTCGTAGACTTTCTCAGTCATTCTCAGACTTAATGTTGACTACAATGGAACCACACGAGAGAGACTTGTCAGGAGACTTATTTATTTGCACAAAAGAGGACTATCTATCAATAATCATAATATATATAAAAAGAGAGATATTTATGCAAAATAAGAAAAATGTACACAACTTTTGTTAAAAAGCTTACACCCCTGGCTCTTAATGCTTTTTTTTCTTTCTTCTGGAGCTTCAGTGACCGTTTGTAACCTTTTGTAATAGTTGCAAATGAGTCCCCCAGTTGTCCTCAGTGTGAAAAGATGGATCTCAAAATCATACAGTCATTTTGGAAAGGGTTAAAATATACGCAGAAGATGCTGGAAAACCAAAGAATTTGTGGGACCTGAAGGATTTTTTTGGAAGAACAGCCAGCAGTTTAGCTGTTCAGGACAAACAAGGGACTCATGAATAACTATCACAAAAGAAAACTACTGTAGCAGGCTGAGCCAGAGGATGTTTAGCCCATGAATTAGTCGGTGTGGAAAATGAAACAGATTCCGTTACAGAAGTACAAGCCAAAATTGGCAAAATACACAAAGACAGACAATGGGGCAAAACAAGGGTAAACATTGAAAGTGGTTTTACAAGATGGAAGAATTTGATGAATGTTGATTGATTTGACAAACTTTTAGAGTTTCTTCTTGACAGGTAAGCTAAACTTCAAGTAAAAAGTATTCCTAGTATATTGAACCTTTTATTGAACTTAGGCTGTTTTATCTTATGAGACATGCCTTTTTTTTCTTTTTTTTAGATCTGTAAGAGCTGTGTTTGTGATGTTTGGGTTGGGGGAGATGTAACGTCAAAAGGGGCACTGTTAGAAAACATGCTTTATTTTTGTTGTTGGGTAGTTGACAAATAAAAATTGGACTGCGTCCTATGGTGTGACATAGCAAAAATGTAGAAAAAAAAAAAAAACTTATACAAATAACATGAGAAAAATGTATTTTCATTCTAAGAGTTACAAATAGCACGAGAGAGGATTATCTTCAATATTAGAGCTTTTTTATTTTTACTTTTTTTTTTTACATTTTTGCTGTCACACCATAGGGCACATTGGTACGTCAACTACCCTGTTCCAATAGTTGTTACTAACTAGTCATATGAGTAAAGTTTAGGTTTAAGGTTTTCTAAATGTACTTCTTTTCTCTATAGTCTATACATTTCTCTTTGTGCTGGCATCATGCGTGGTCTATTGGACAATATTTCTCAATAGCCAAATAGTGTACCTATTTAGCCGTTATTTTAGCAAACTCTCATTTGGTCTGGCTGAATTCTGGTATATACTGTAACACACTGTAACATATTATCCACTGATGGTGAGTCAAAGTTGAGAACCCATGTGCAGTTTATTGACAAGAAAAGGAAGCACATGACAAGATCACATGAGGGGCAAAGGGAATCACATGACACAAAACAGGAAACATGCTATAACAATTTTTTTAATAAAAGATGAAAGTTAAAAAAATAAACAAAACCTAAAACAGATGTGACACACCCAGTTCCCACCCATGATTTCAATACCCACGATCTAGTCAATTCCCGATAAATAGACCTGTCCTACATTTTTTTTTCTTGTAGAAAATCTAAAAAGATACAAAAGGATAACTAGAAAGCTATTTTGTTTATGTAGACATTTCAATAATGTGATCATTTTTGAACAGCCATTTACAAATTAAAAACAAAAACAAACAAACAAACAAACAAAAACATAAATGAAAAACTCCTGGCTGCTGCACACATATGCATTCATAAAAGTATAGATACATGCATATGCACGTACACAAAGATCCTCTGTTTTATGATTTCAATTAGTTATTTGTTTACATGCCTTGGTTTTATCAGGTAAGATTTCTGGATCAACATTTTTGTTGGATCTGAAACAACAAGGATACTGATCTAGGAACCAATTCTACTTAACTAAATCTTGTTGTGCACTTTGCAGTGTTTCTGCTGTGATAAGATATGACAAAATAGCCTACATATTCACTAACAGACACTTCAGAGCAGGAACTTAAGTTCCAAGCATCTTTCAGTATTCAATTACTTTTCATGCGCAAGAAAACATAACCATTATAGAACTTCAGCACAGGCTTTGAGATTCATAGCATGGTGTGATGATTAGATGGGCAGGCTCTGACTGAATATCTAATGCCTTCAAACAGTGTTTCTGAGTGATTACTTTATGCTGATATGAGTCACATCTTTCTGAGTCAGACTTAAACAGCTCAAGACTCCCAACTAAGAACCAAGTGAGTCTTTCCCTTTGTGTCTGCAGTATGTGGTGCCATCCATTACTCTTACTCCTGTGTCTGTGCTACTAATGCTTTCTCTCTCTCCTTTCTTCTTCCTGGTTCCTTATTTTCAGTCTGGGCACACACACACACACACACACACACACACACACACACACACACACACACACACACACATTTCCTCGGTGTCATGAATCTTTCATTCTGCCGCTTGCTATAATCCCTGAGGAGTGCTCCCAGGAGACACACACACACTCACACATACATACATGCCCATTACCTTACACCAGAGGAGAGAGAGGGAGAGAAAGGGCAAGAGAGAGGAAGACAAATTGATGCAAACTGCAGGACTGAGCTTCAGAGCAGCTATTACTAGGGTTCTTTTACAAAAAAGCTTGAGAGACCAGCAAAAAGACAAGGAAAGGCAAGCCTCTTTTCTTTTGTTCTTGCAGCTCTATACCCTCCACTTCCCCCCAGCTATCCCACATCAGACTAAACATGAGGTATGCTCACACAATTTCCAAACGTCTTCCTCAGACTCATTTTGAACAGTCAGAGACACATCAGAAGCGCTCAAGGGAGAGGATTTGCCTTCAGGAGAAACGTTCCACAGTTTCTACTAATGACCATATAAAAAGACAGAATCTAATCTGACTTTAACACAACTAGAGTCTAATGAGCACAGTACAACACAATACAAATCAGAAAATATAGGAGTTATAAAAACATTTGTGAGCTTTCCCACATGTAATGCAACTTTCTTAATTCTATTTGTGTTATTCCATGTGGAACAAAATAAATTGGAGCTGTATTAATTAATGACGTGTGTGGTTGCACCAGCCTATAAATACACAGTCTGAGGATTCATACATCCAAAGTGATGTTACATAACAGTGAAGAGAGAGCAAAAGACAGAAAGAGAAGCATGATAAGGCCTATTCTTCTAATAAATACAGCCTAAAAAAAGTTTGGATGTTTTAAGATTGGTGAAAATAATGAAAACATTTACTATAAAACAATTTAAAATACAGATTACTTGGCTGCACTTTACTTTACGGTACGTGCACTTACCTGTACTTACAACTAAGAAAGTACTGATAATATAAGTTAACTACATACGTAGATCAGGGTAAGGTTAAGGGGTAGGTTCAGAGTTAGTACTTAGTTATAACCTCATTATTGTAATTACTAAGTACATAGTATGTACCAGCAGAGCAGGAATGTAAAATAAAATTCTACAATAATTTTTTTTTAATTTGTTTACTTTTTTGGCAGTGCAGACAGGAGATTGGAAGACAGAAAAAGAGAATGCAAGAACCACCAGCATATTGGTAAGGTCTTTTACCTTGCAGAATAGAAGGAAGGAACTAAAATCAAGTGGTATAAATTTACAGACACCTAAATTGGCCTTGACTATATCATCTACCAATTCCCAAATGCATTTCTCTCTGCTGTCTCCACACATATATGTGGTTTCTGTATTCTGATAACCACTTCTGAAACACAATTATAGTGAGTTATGAATGCGAAACACAGTGTGTGCAGAAAGTGGGGGAAGGGAGGGCGATAAGCTCATCGGTGTAGCTATGGTCTTGCAGTCTTGTGTCGCTGCCTCTTGGAGGGGGCAAATGGAGAGGGCAGAGCAAATTTCACGCCTCTGCCACCATCTTTTCAGCTACACTTGTTCGCCAACTCCAATCCCTCTCTCTGCCCTCATCTCCCCATCCCCCTGTCCCTACGGTCAAAAAATGACAAAAGAACAGAAATTCATCTCCAGCTAAACCAGCATACCATCATCTGCGTAATGATAGAAAAAGAGAATGAGAGAGAGAAAATATCCATTTTAATGCTTCAGACACAGTCATAGAGCTGTTTCCGTATGCACAGGGACAACGTTTGCTTAATTGGAGATGTTAAATGGCCTATTTATCATGTGTCCAACAGCTCTCCACCAGCACATGCCTAATTAATGCTCATAACTGCATAATAGGATTGCAATTATGTTATTTAGACGCAACAACACAGTGTTGACATGTCCCCACCTGTGTTCGTGTCAGATGAATGTTGTTTCTGTTCTTATTTTAGCTGCTGCTTTCTTAACAGTGTTAGAACCAGCAGGATGCCCTACTTTACTGCCTTTTTGCAGCTAATCTTTAATTGCACATAGCAGGATGAGGAGGTGTTTGATTCCAGTTGTTATGGACGAATGTTTATTCCAACAGAATGCAACATTAATGCCTTTGTTTCTGCAGCCATCCTAAGTGACAGTGATAAGACGCGGTACTTCATTTCAGACCCTAGACAGTTACACTAGACAGTTTCCCATGGGAGGTATATGTCTGGGTGGGGGCTTTCAGACATCCCGTCCTTCATTTTCTAGTCTTCAGACCAGAGAGTAGACTGCAGGCACAACTGTTTGCCAAGGACACTTAAAGGTCATTAAGATTTCAATTAATATGACTTTAGACAGGGCCACAAAGGCAGAATGTTTCCTAGTATCACAACTGATAAACTTTCTTTGTCCAGCTTCCATTATGATCTTTAAGACTCTTTCTGTTTTTTCCTCCTAGCTTTTATTAGAAACATGGTTTGCAGGAAAGCAGCATTTACAGATGTAGGGGTGCCAGCGATGTCTCAGTGTGATTTAACAGCCTGTCCTACTCACACATTACTGGAGCTGAAGGGCTCATATCCCAACTCTTCCCAAATGGGATTTTACACATGGATGAACTGTGAAAATCCATATTTCCATGACCGCATCCCTGCATTCTAGCAGGGGAATTGCTTTGCCCTCTAACACTTTACCTCAAATTAGAGGGATGTTCATGAATGGGATGAGAGGGAATTCATTATTGGTTGGGTTGGTAGAAATAACACATTATAAATGTAGCAGAAGTAAGCTATTAAAAGAGAATCAGACGTTATCAATGTGGTAATATCTGTGGAGTAATCGCAGTTCAGCTAATAATGAACTATCAATCATAGGTCACTTAACAGATGGGGGGTTGGTGCTCTGGAGCAAGAGTTCACACAGACACAAGAAGGAATATTTTGAGAATAATTCATCTGTATCTTCTGTAATTTGGAAACACATACAGGAAATATACTTTTGACTAAACAACAAAAACTGTACAACAAAGTCTGCTTAAAGAAAAGTAATGAACCCCTATTCACAATCCATTTCTTTTCAACATCAAGATCAAGATCAAGATTTTTTTTTATTTATCACATACACGATTATATAGAGAATATATAACCAGCAGTAAAATGTGAGTCAGGTCCGCTCCATGGGCAGTGCAAATATTATAGAATACAAACATAGAGGAAGGTCATGGATCAGATCTTACAGTAAAATTAGCACCGCATTTAATGCAGCCCTGACCTGTATGTTATCTTACTCTGAATGCAGTTGGTTAGTGACGAACATGATGCAGAATCACAACTGACTGTGTGATGTGGTTATATGCATAGATATGTATTGGTAGTTGCCATATTTGACTGCTCCAGACACATTGACGCATCCGCCATCTCGGAATGGTCAATGTGTCATCACTCAAAGTAAAAATCAATGAGTTTTCAAAGATGCCACATTGTGCAGCCTCTGGTTGTAAAAACTGCTGAAATTTAAATTCCTGAAGAAATGGGATAAACTTTCACAGGTGAGAATGTGTTGGTTTGTGTTTTTAATATGTACTTTTGAACAAATCAAGTGAGCAGTGACCCATTCATAAAGGCTGCATCTGAAATCGCATACTTCACTTCTATATGGTATGCAAAAAAAAAAAAAAAACTGTATGTGACAAGAGTAGTAAGACCTAGATCACCTACTGCTTTCAGTGAGATTCTGATGTGTCCATCCCATGAAGCCACGGGAGAGGATTTGTGAATGACAGTGAAGCGACCCAACTGACGCTGGTCAGTCACATGACAATGACAACATGCTAATGTAGCATGTCCGGATTACATTCATACTACACACATTCATACTAAAGGAACATACTTTTTTTTTTAGCATTGCAAAGTAATTACTTATTCAAAGTAAGTACCTACTCAAGAGAGTATGTGATTTGGGACACAGCCAAGGACAGTCATTTGCTACAATTTTGAATAAATCAGAAGTTTGAATGAATTGGTTTAATGAATAACTGAATGACTGGCTCATTTAGACAGTGACTTAAACATATACATTTAACAACACAAAACAAAAAATCTCCAATTTTGACATCTGAAAATCCATTTAAATGCTGGTCTATTATTGTATGGATGTGTGTGTGTGTGTGTGTGTGTGTGTGTGTGTGTGTGTGCGCGCAAGTGACCTTAAGTATTTGTCTCAGTCAAAAAGAACAAACCAGGACGATGAAACTTAAATATTATCTGACTGTGTAAATATGTGGGCAAGCTCTTTCTGCAAGGCTTTCTCTCTCCTAACACACTCTGAGGATTGCATTAAGCTCATTCTGTACAAAACCCAATGGAGAAAACAGACAGATAAATACATAAAACTATGAACCTGCTTGTGTGAACTAGACTGACAGCTCAAACAAGGGCCAATGATCTCATAATAGTAGGATAATTGTAAAATTTAACAGTGTTGGTTAAAACAAATGGATAGATGACAGGGTCACTAACAAAGAGCAGATTCACTAGACCAGCAAAATGAGTGAAACATAAAACAGATAAACTCAGGGGTGCTAACAAAGCAATTACATCCATGACAAGGCTATAATTGTGTCTGATTGCAGTACCATTACGTCTATTTGCATCACCTCTCATTATGGTTGCCTTTTTGAGCGCCTGCTAACCTCTAAGCTGCCTCAGGTTTTATGCATTCACTGGTAAAGCCACTGAAATGTATGCACTTTACGCACATGCACACACACAATTATTTATGCATGAGTATGCAAACACATTCATGCATGCACACATACATATTCAGTCACTCGCAGTCACACACACACATTCTTAGAGCTTCTAGCGACACTGCAGAGATCTCTCCATTCAGAGGCTGTAATTATGGGCTCTCGAGATAAATCAATTAACACGAACATATAGTCTTTAATTTAATCCACGACTAATTAAAGCCACCAGAGGAGGGTGGGCCGGGGTGGTGGTCGAGCCATGGGAGGTGTGTGAGTAATGAATGAAAAGATTTCTATCTAAATCAGTGCTTCAGAAAGATTACAGTCATCTGATCAGTCTAGTTAATGGTGTCTATTCTACAAATATCAACTGGAATTTCATTTTTTCTTTGACAGCTTTAAATCAAAAGTCTTCAAAATTCAACCTAATTTCCTAGATTAATTTTAAAGCATCAACTTCATATGTTACATTCATTGTGATATATGAGTCACGAAGCTTGTGTCTATGATTAGGGTGTATTAATCTATATGGCTGTGCAGTGCTAAATACCAACAAATTAACATCCCACAGACTGCAGCAGCTGGCATGAAAGGACCCAAACTGATCACAATCTTTCCATTTCAATTTAGCATTCCAGCTGACTACGTCCCCGCTAGCCATTTATCTTTCTCCGCATCCTTCTCTCATTTGTCTCCCCCTCTCTCTCGGACAAATGGAATGGAGTGGAACTGGACACGCCATCAAATCCTGGCATAGATTGAATCAGACAGTAAGAGTCTGGTCTTATCAGGGTGAGAGCGTGCCGTCTGGAACTAGCATGGGCCAGCTGAGAACAGACCGGCACACTCTGGTTGCAGCATTTATGTCATTTTCATCAGATTCATTCAGCCACAAAAACATTCGCTGCTTGAGTTACTGCAGCAATTCAACTATGAAAAGTAATCAAGCCCAAGAAATCCAGTCTTAATATCACTGTTTGCAGAGTTTACTCCTCCCTAAATATGCAACGGTTGCTTAATTCGAAGTAAACATAACGCTAATTTCAAGGGTATAAAAAATCTGTTATTGTGAACACTATAGCTGTTTGAGGTGAAGTAGAACTTAACCTTAGCTGATATTCCAGAGCTGTTGTTGTGTAATAACAATAATTTATTTATTTTACTCATCACTGATTTCGATTCAAGGTGAAATTATTTAATCATGTGTAAAGAAAGAGACTGTGATAGGAGAGACATGCAGATATTACAGTATATGGACAAATATGTTTAGAGGTCATTACAAAAAAAATTTGACTGCATAATCCTGCAACTGACCAATCAAAATCAAACAGTGCGATCTAATGAGTTAACATGCATACAACTCCCTAAAGGCTTTTTGTAGGTCACTTTAATATTTACATATTTACTTGGAATAAAGCTTGCTTTTCTGGCTGTAGAGAATTCTCATAAAGGGATATTTTAACCAACAATGAAAATTCTGTCAATACTTGCTCACATTGTTTCAAAACTGTATAATTTTTTTTTTCTTTTGTGAAACGCAAAAGGAAATATTAGGCAGAATGACACTTTTTTCTCATATGGAAAAATAATGCAATGATATTGATCCTCTATGGAGGAAGAAACATCATATGGGATGAAAACAAAATGAAAGTAAATAAAGTCTTTTTGAGTAAACACAGCTTTTAAGACTAAGTAAAGTAATGTGTTGTACTGAAATTGTAAACATTAATAGAACAAATGTGCCTGAAGGTTCCCATTTTGTCTTTTTTTTTGCAAACTATAAAACATTCTAGCAACCCAAACGTAAACTGTGTCAATTGTTCAGGTGTTCAAATAAAAAGACATACTTAAAATAACATTTTATTTCTCTCAGATCCATTTTGCCTAAAGGCAACCTAAATATACTACAAGGCCATACACTACAGTCAGCTGAAGGAGAATGTGGAGGAATGGATACAAAAGTCCCATATTCATACAGTGTAGTATTTTTCTCGTATTTGAGGAATAAATACTGTCTGAACACAATCTGGCCTAAAATCTCATAATCCTGGTCTTTGCCAAGTAAAATCATGTTTTCATTTTTAATTATTTTTTTTTTTATCTTATTTGATTATTCACTTTAATCCACCAAATGCTGTTGGATAGTACAGACCTGCCGCTCTCATTTGTTGTTAGGAACATTTATCTTCATCAGGGGCTTAGTCTTCAACCAGCAGAGAGACATGGAAATGTGCAGAATCTGGATTTAATCCGTCCTTCATTGAAATTTGTCTAATTAAGCCCCCAGATTAGCCCTGAGGATACATCGATTTTTCAACCGTTTTCTTATTCATTGGATTTTCTTTCCCTAGTTGCGATTGTGGGATTGAAATTCAAGATAACCTTGTTGTTAGAAGGTCAAATTAGCAAGGCAGACACTGGCTAAATTCAATGTTTGGCTTGATGTAAAATTGTTTACACTGGAGACATAAACCCACTAGGAAATGAGAGAAATGCCTGGACAAGTCAATGCTAATTCAACCAAGTAGCATAATACATTTCTTATTAATCCTTAAATATAATTAGGTCTTAAAATTGACTATTTAGCAGCTTAAACTGTCCCTAAGGGGAAGACAGGGGTTTCTAGTCAAGGTTGGGAGTGTTAGATATTACATGAGTTGCCCTCCTGTCAGCAGTGCTAACTTGCTAACCTGAGGCCTTGTGATCGTTTCCAAGGCGACGGCAGACAAGAGATATAGAACCTGCCAAATGGAAAATGTCAATTACAACAAATATGTAGATATGGTGCAGTGCGTGTGCAGCAGGGCAGACTGGGAGAGAGGGATAGGAGGGAGATTGACAGGAGATTGGGTAAGGCAGGAGATTGGGCGAGACAAAGGGCTGAATTGTGCCCGCCTGGCTGACAGAGAACGTATGTCATATTTCATTGTATACCAGTCTCTTCAGGAGAGAAGTGGCAATCCAGGTATGGAGATTTTCCCCTTTAGAAACCCCCCATACACCTTCTCGTTCACCATCAGAAACATTCGTCCAGTTCAGCCTGTAAAATGATTGAGCCGCAGAGATAAGGTCAGCCAGATGAGGAAAGCAAGAAAAGGAATGGGATGGAAAGACAGGTGAATAAAAGGAAGAAACTGAAAGGAATGTTAGGAAGGGAATTGAAGGGGAGAAAAGATAAGAGGAGGATATAAGAGGGTATTCTAGCACAGTCACAGCCATTTCTTTCATATGGGCTCGACCGAGCAGATCTGTTTACTTTGAATATAAAGTGGCAGTACCAAACACAGTTGTTTATCATGCAAAATGATCTGATCTGATTTTAAAACATTGAAATGTTTTAAAGTAGTATTTGAAAACTGAAACATTGAACACTGAAAGTAGTATTACCATGAAGTATATATATTTGTGATGTTATCTGAAGCCCAGCCATGTTATCTATGTAGTCAGAGTCTTTGGTTTGTAAATCTATTGCATTGTGGACAGCACAAAGCATGTATATTTTTGAGTCTATGAATGCCACAGTCAAATCGTATTTACCAGAAGGAAACTTGTTACTTTTTTAAGCCTTGACTTTCCAATTTGGGTGTGTGGTAATTATTTATGAAAAAAACACATTGTTATTGAACAGTTGTGAATATTGATGGTATCCTCTGGTTTGTACACATTTAGTATAATGTTAATGAAAAATAACAATAACACTTGCTAGAAAACATTACTCATTTAGCTAGTTTATAATGAGATAGACGTGTTCGACAAATGGCTAGACCAATAATAATTCAGTGCATGCTGGTACAAGCCAGAGATCTGATTTTACTCTTGTGAAATAATGAATAAGCATAAGTGAATAACTGCTAATAGCATACCATTACAATTTCTGAAAAAAATAGAACACAGACTCCTCAGTCTCACACATAGTTTTACAGTTGCCACAAAATGGGCTCATTTTGCTTTGTAGCTCACTTCTACTGTTAGTTCTTGTATTTAAATTATTTCTGTAATTAATGAAGTTTCTGTAAATCTGTGACTGGGAAACACTGTCTGTTGGCATAATAACTATAACAGCTCTGTGTGAAGCTACATTTAATGATGTATTTAAAACTGTCAGGATAAAAAGGAGCTCTGTATTTTCCAAGATGCTCCATTTGAATTCAGGGAACGAATACTCCTCATTTAGTACAGTGCCCCATTACATGACTACCCTCGTGACAGCAGGTAGCCCAGGTATTTTGAAAATGAAGACAGGCCTACTGAACGAGCATCAAGATCTTTTGTAAGTCTTTAATACATTTCTGAACACTTCTGCAAATTCTAAAAATTAAAAGTCTTCTAAATTAAACAGAGGAGAAATAATAAGAAAAAGCAGTAGAGAGGACAGAAATGAACTAATGAAAACAACAACAACAAAAAACAACTGGTGGCATTGACACAGAGGAGTTTTTTTATTGGCATCCTTCCGTCTTCTGGAGACGATGGTGTGGCTTCCAGTTTGATGGAATTCTATCTATCTGCACCTTCGCAAATGGCTATAAAGCCCAATTCTTGAATGGCAATCTCTGCTGCATTTTCTGCAGATGAACGATGATGATGCCAACTGAGGCTGCAGCTGCATTTCCTTCCTCTTGGCTCTCTTTGTGGCAAGATTTTTATTCCTGGTTTCTTCGGCTTTCTGTACGCTCTGTCTGACAACGAAATGCCAGGCGGAGCGATCTTCTGCATGGCTCTCCCACGTGGCGATGTTGATGTCAGACAACTTCATGTCTTTCTTACAGAGATCTTTGTAGCGCAGTCGTGGACATCCAATTAGTCGTGAGCCCTCTGCCAGTTCGCCATATATGTGGCCAGGGCCCATTCTCCTGACGTGGCCAAGCCAACGAAGGCGCTTCTCGCTAAGTATGGCAGACATGCTTCTCATGCCGGCGCATTCCAGAACCTCTGTGTTAGGTACTTTGTCCTCCCACTGGATGCACAGAATACACCGCAGGCACCTCAGATGAAAGCTGTTGAGTTTCTTCTCATGCCTCGCATGAGTGGTCCATGTCTTGCTACTATAGAGGAGTGTGGTAAGCACGCAGGCCTTGTAGACATGCAGCTTGATCTTCACTGTGAGGTTGGTGTTGTTCCAGACCCTCTGGTTCAGTCTGGCCATGACCGCTGCTGCCTTGGCGATCCTGCCGTTTATCTCTACATTGATGGAAGGAGAGCTGGAGATGGTAGACCTGAGGTAGGTGAAGTTCTCAACAACTTTCAGGTTGTATCCATCAATGGCAATGGTTGGAGGGGAGTCTTTTTCCTGGCCCATGACTTTGGTTTTCTTCAGGCTGATAGTCAGTCCAAACTTCTTGCAGGCGTAGGAGAGGCGACTGACAAGCTGCTGCAGGCCATCTTCGGTATGGGACATCAAGGTTGCGTCATCTGCAAAAAGCAACTCACGGATGAGTACCTTTGTGACTTTAGTCTTGGCGCGGAGACGAGCGATGTTGAATAGCTTGCCGTCAGCCCTGGTGTGGATATAAACTCCCTCGCTGCAGTCCTTAAAGGCGTACTGGAGGAGCATGGAGAAGAAGATGCCGAAGAGCGTCGGCGCGAGGACACAACCATGTTTGACTCCACTACTGACGAGGAAGGACTCAGATGTTGCGCCATTGAAACAAACCGTGCTGCGCATGTTATCATGAAACGAGGTGACGACAACCATGAGTTGTGAGGGGCGGCCGATCATCTGCAGAAGCCTGAATAGACTGCTTCTGCTAACCAGATCGAACGCCTTCGTGAGGTCAATGAAAGCAACATAGAGTGGAATCTGCTGCTCTCAACACTTCTCCTGCAGCTGGCGTATTGAAAAGATCATGTCTATAGTTGACCGGCCAGCTCTGAAGCCACACTGGGACTTTGGGTAGATGCTTTGGGTAGACTTACTGAGCTCTTCCAGGGTAGGTGGAGTGTCCAGCTCTTCCATGAATGGCAGATCTGGAATGGTGTCCAAGGCATTATCAGTGACAATGTTCTGCGTTACATACAGTTCGAGATAGCGCTGCAACTGCTTCTCTTGATCTGTGATGACTTCGCCTCTCCTGCACTTGAGTGGAGCAATCCTGGTGGTTTTGGGGCCTATCGCCTTCTTTATGCCTTCGTACATGCCCCATCCGTCCCCAATATCGGCAGCTGTCTGTATGCTGCTGCAGAGCTTTAGCCAATATGTGTTAGTGCAGTGGTGGGGGTTTTCTGGGCATTTTTCCTGGTTGTCCTGAGTGCTTCCAGTGTACTAGGGGAGGGTGACGCCTCGTAAGCCAGAAGGGCTTTCCTCTTCGCCTCAGTCACGGGCTCCATTTCTTCCCAGTGGGCCTTGTACCAATCGGCACTCTTATACTCCTTCTTCCCGTAGGCTGTGATGGCTGCGTTGTACGCAACATCTCGGAGGTGGAACCACTTGGAGTCAATAGTGTCATCAATAGGTGACTCCTTGATGAGAGCCTCCTGTAAGTTCCTAACAAACTGCAGTGTCTTCTCTGATGATGGAGGTTCAATGAAGGTGACGAGCGTGTTCTTGACAGCGAAGCCGACACCATGCTGTCTTAGTTCGTCTGAAGACTTCCCTTTCCAAAAGAAGGTGTAGTTTGCTTCCCTGATGTTACCACTGTCGGCCAGTCGAGTCTCCTGTAGGCAGGCAATGTCAACGTTCAGAGTTCCCTGTCGATGACGGCAGTCTTGCGTGCATCGTCAACCTGCTGCAGGTCAGCAGTAAAACCAGGGTACAAGGTGCTGATGTTCCAGCTTGCAAAATGAAGAGCTGGGGTCTTCTTCCTTAGAGTATTTTTGCCTGGTGCAGAAGATGTGGCCGCTTGTTGAGATAGCTCTCTAAGCTCCACGCACCCAGTGAAGCAGGCGGGCCATGGCGGGACAGCACCTTACTGGCTGGGGGCTGCCCAGCTTGGGCGGGCGGTAGCTGTGTAATGAGATGTGATGATCTCTCCCACCATCAGAAGTGGCCCCTGGCACTCGTTTCCTGCGCCAATCGGATGAGTTTATCACCGTCTCCAGATTTGATGTCGGGGTTGACTCCCCTAGCCTTTCCCATGGATAGGTATAGCCACAAGGCAGCAGAGGTTTGAAATCGGAGTTTACCTTCTCCTAGATGAGCGGCCATCCAAGGCTAACGAGTCCAATCTAGCCAAAGCAACTGGTTTTGAGGCATCAATGTCCCGCCTTCACCCCTTCTCCTGTTAGTAGAAAGACATGGTCTGCCGGGCTTAGAAGCTAAGCCACACGTGAAGGCCAGGAGCTGGATTTTGGTTCACAGAGGCGATCAGAGAAGCACGCCATATGGGGCATTTCTTGAGAAGTGGGCGCTTATCCCCCACTTCCACCCCGGCTATATCAACCTTGGACCACGGTTGAGGAGTGGTGCCATAAATAAATCATTCAGCAGATGTATGAGTTCTGACTGGAACTGAAAGAAAAAAAAGCGAGAGCTCTGACGAGCTCAAAGGAAGGTCGCATAGAGAAGATGAGAGAGAACATTCTAGAAAAAGGTCAACCATAATGTGAAGAACCCACTGCATGGAGCAGAGTGATATCATCATCCACACAGTCTGTCAGCATGTAGAGTCTGTCTATATGCAGAGGAATGAACTCATTTAACCAATTATTATTTCATCTATTCCAAAAAAAAAAAAAAAAAAAAAAAACAAGATCATGGAAGGTTAGGTTTAACTTATAAACAGAGATAGTATAAGCTAATTAAAACGATAAATAACTCATTGCTAAACTATAGTGAGCAAGCTTGTCATGAGGCACTGACACTGACTATGGACATAATTAATATCATTTTGATTATCACAGCTATAATTATAAGCATCATTATCCCTGACAGTATTAATAATAATAACTATGTAGGCCAATTCAAAGCACTTTATTTTCACTATCAGTATGTAGAAAGGTAATCCTTTAATTAATCACAATGAGGTAAACTTACTTAATTCTCTGTATAATCTTTTTTAATCTCCACCCTCAACTGATATCGGTGCAATTTATTAGGTGGCATGTGTGAAGCTTGGTAGTGCATTACTGTCAGTGTAATCCAATTAGTTTGAGAACAGTGATGTTCAGGCTCCAAGCTGTGTTGAGGGAATTCTGTCTGCATGCACTCTACCGAATGCTTCCCTGCTGTGAGTAAGAGCATTAGCAACACTGCCTGGACACAAGCAGGCAGTTTTATTAGCGTTATTATTACATTTCTACGAAGAAGGCGTGGGGAAAGCTCTGCTCTGTAAATAGCCAGGCAATGGTGATTGTGGAAATCACCGTTTTGGTTGAGGGATCTCTCACGATGCTACAGTTACTTCATAATGGGTATTTACAGAAATGACTATTCTGGAACATGCTATTGATGATCATTGTAGGAATTGTCATTGCAGACTGTTCTAGAACATGATCCACTTACAATACTTCTGTGCTGTTTTGGGTCATTTTGACCAATTTTAGACTATAACACATATTTACTTAACATCATTTCAGCCTGAAACATCACGGCATCCTCCACAGATACTGATTCTGTAATGGCAACAGCAAGGAATGGACTAAATAGAATAGAATAGAATAGTAACAGCATAGCAGCATAGAAGGGATAGAATATGACGATTTTAGTAATTTATAAAATTTAATAAAATAGAATGGAAACGTAAGCATGGAAGGGATAGAATGTGACAATTTTAGTAAACAGAAAAGAATAAAATAGAAGATAATTGTAACAGCACAGCACAGACCAGAGAATAGAATAGAATAGGGTCACAATTTAGTTTGTGTTTAGTTAGATATATTATCAGCTAACTATTAAATACAAATTTTGCATCAATAAATGCCTAATTAGCTGCTTATTAATAGTTAATAAGGCAGTTGATAAGTTTAGGAATGAGGTAGGATTAAGGGATCTAAAATATGGTCATGCAAAATAATGCATTAATATGTACTTCATGCAAATAAGCAATTAGTTGAAATGGGTCCCTAAACTTAAGTTTTACATAGAATAGAATAGAATAGAATAGAATAGAACAGAATAGAATAGAATAGAATAGAATAGAATAGAATAGAATAGACAGGCTAGAGTATATATGGAGTCTTTTTGTGTGAAAATCATAGTCACACTTTATTTTAAGGTCCAATTCTCGCTATTAACAAACCAATAACTACTACTTTTGCCTCAATCAACTGCTAATTTGCTGCTTATTAATAGTTAGTAAGTAGGTAGTAGGTATTGGATTAGGGATGTAGAATATGGTCATGCAGAATATGTGCTTTATATTTACTAATAAACAGCCAATATGTAAGCAACAGGCATGCTAATAAGCACTAATTGTGAGAATTGGTCCCTATACTAAAGTGTTACATTAATAATTAATCTTTTCCTCACTGGCTAAATCCTGACTTTCTACTGAGTATGAAAAATAAGTACTGCACTTGTAATGAGAAAGTACTAGAGTACTGTAGAGTACTTTCTCATTACAAGTGCAGTACTTACTTAACCCAAAAAGTATGTATGGATGCATTCTATTTTCAACACCTTTATTATCATAATCTAGCCTAAAATATTCCAAGTTGTATATAGCCTTTCTCTCCTAACAGTGAAGACACCATTATAATCATCTATTCTGATATCGACATATATTTTTTTAGAATGTGTTTTTTATTAAAGCAATATACAATTGTGGTCATTTCAACTATGTACACAAGGACAGTTTGCAGAGAATACACAAAATGATCTCAAATGCCAAGGACATCCCCAAAGCATTTAGCAACTATAATCACCATTTAATCATGTCATACCTAATACACAGCCCAGAGGTATCCCTCAAGTCAAGCAAAGGTTGCTCATGCACAAAGACAGCCGAGAGAGCTGCCATCATCAAAAATGACAGAGATGAAAAGGGGAATGCATTTTTAAGTCACATTAAGAGCCCTTTCTTCTTAACCCTGGACAGCAAAAGCACTTAAATAATCAACACTATTGTATTCATACCTGTAATGACTACTGTCACAGAGACAGTCATGCATTTGCTGATACTCAAGTGAAAAGCTTGTATGTCATTACAAACGATTTGTGATGTTCACAGTTTAAAAAGCCCACTTACTATCTATTTTTTTGTCATGTCAGAGCAAAAGACTTTTAAAAATGAATGTTTTGGTTTATTTAATGTTGTTTTTTATTGTTTTTAATAAAACTGCAATAGTTGCTCTAAATTACTGATTCAAACATTTATATTAAAAATCACGTTCAGCAAATATCAGACATTTTGTAAATACACCTTATACACAGAGACACAGATAACAAATCTTATAAAACTTGTCTGTTATGTATAGACAGACAACAAGAGAAAATGGATAACAAGTATTCTAAAATACATATAAAGTGAGAATATCTCAAGAAATGATTCCAGAAATCCATTTTTTTGCGAGGGCAGTGGGGTCACAAATAAGGATGCCTGCAGAAACACTTGCACACAAACACATATATCAACCTCAGCCTATCTGTGAAGAGGAACAAAATGAGATTTTTTTTTTCATGGTCTGATACGGCGGTGTGCGGAAATGCGTGAGGCGTTTTATAATCACAGATTCTAGGATTGGATGTCAGAGAAGGCTTGGGTGACGATCTATCACTGGCTCACCGCAGACACGGGAGGTCTTTAAAAGAGATGACTTCAAATGCACTGAGCAGAGCGTCTGTTCTGTACCCACATTCGAAAACTATTGGAGTACTTCTACTGAAACACACATGAACAGCGAACAGTGTGTCTGTTCCAAATGACTTAACTTTAGAACCCTTTCAGTAAAACCAGCTGCTTACACACACACATCTACAAAGACTGTATACAGCTTTCACCCTCTTGCTTCACAGACTGAACCTGTTCACTGTAAAAAAAAAAATCCCGTAAAATTTACGGTAAAAAAACGGCAGCTGTGGTTGCCAGAATTTTACCGTAAAAAATACGGTAGCAACGTATTTTAACTGATGTAATGTTAATATACCAACCTATTGAAGTTCTGAAATCTGTTTTGTACCTGCACTGATAACCATCAAAATCAGGTGGTGATTAGAAAGTCACATGATGAACCAAAGCACACCACAAGCAGCTTTTTCACAAGCCGAGAAGCCCAATACAAATATACATGTATATATATATAGAAGGTGTACAATGTCATTCACACAAACACTAAACACCATCATGGTGAGACTCATTAAACTGAAATATGCAATAAACATTAATTTAACATTAGATGTAACATACAACCCTAATAAACATAACTGATAAGAAAAAAAAAAAAAAAAAAAAAAACTAAGAAGAAAGTTATTTCAAAGAAAAAACATCAAATTTGAAATGCAACGCAGGTAATTCTGGGAACGTCAATTTACGGGTTTTCCCTATAAATTTTACATTCTTTTTCACTTCCAAAAATGATATTTTACCGTAAAATTGTCTGAAATGTCTATTACAGTTTTTCACCGTATATATTAGGGTGTAATGAAGGGTCAGTGACGTTGAGATCCATGTGCAGCTTTTATTTATACAAAGAAGAGGTCAGACAGGCAAAGTTCAAACAACAGTATCAAGAGCAACATAGGCAAGGCAGATTCATAAACAGAGTCAATGTAAACGGTCGAAGCAGGCGGCAGACAGAGAGTAAATCCAAAAGGCAGGCAGGGTCAAAGAGGCAGGCAGCAAAAGGTCAGATGAGAATCAACAGTCCAAGTATTCAACAGGAAAACACACAGGGGAAAACACTCAGAAATGTCAGCAATAAGCAAAACAAGACTTCGCAACGAGGGTATGGAAGGCACTGGCTAAATAGTCTGGATGATCACCAACACCTGTGCAGGTGATCAGTCTCAGGCACGGGGTCATGGGAAATGGAGTCCGAAAGAATCAGTTAGTACTCCGGTGATGGTTCCCTCTGGTGGCGATCAGACGGAGCCACAGAGGCTAGATTTGTGACAGAGCCCCCTGCCTGCGAGCGGCTCTTGATGCGAGGAGGCAAATGACGCCGGGGTCTTCCACGGGGTCTAGGGGCTGGCCTTTCCGGATGAGTCCTATGAAAGTCTGTGGTGAGAGAGAGATCCAGAATGTCCTCTGCACTGACCCAGGAATGCTCTTCTAGGCCATACCCTTCCCAATCCACTAGGTACTGAATTACCCTGCCCCGGCGACAGGAGTCTAGAATCTCCTGAACTCGGTACACCACCTCGCAGTCTATGATGATGGAAGGGGCTCCCTGGTCACCAGCCTCCTCCTGGTCCTCCGCTCCTCTCGAACCACCAGTGGGCTTAAGCAGAGACACATGAAAAGTGGGTGAGATACGATAATTGGAGGGCAAAGCCAAACAAAATGAAACAGGAGTTATCTGTCTAAGGATTTTGAAGGGACCCACGTACCTGGGACTGAGCTTCTTGAAAGGAAGACGAAGATCACGGGTAGATAGCCAGATCCATTGACCGGGATGGTAGTTAGGATTTGCACACCGTCGACTATCAGCATGTTCCCTTGTTCGTCGAACGGCCCGTTGAAGGTGGACATGAGCCTCATTCCAGGTCTCCTCACTCCGCTGGAGCCACGAATCTACAGCAGGTAACTCTGAGGGTTCCCCGGACCATGGGAATAAGGGGGGTTGGAAACCCAGCACACATTTGAAAGGGGTGAGACCTGTGGCAGGTTTGCAGAGGGAGTTCTGAACATATTCGGCCCATAATAGGTAGCGGCTCCAGTGGGCCTGATTTTGATGACAGTATGAGCGGAGGAAACGGGTGAGTTCCTGATTTAAGCGTTCCACTTGACCATTGGACTGAGGATGGTTACCGGAGGTGAGGCTGACATTGATATTGAGTTTCTGACAGAAGGCAGACCAGACTTGGGAGGTGAATTGAGGTCCTCAATCGGAGACTATATCCTGAGGGAGGCCATAGAATCTGAATACATAGTTGCATAAGGATTCGGCTGTCTCGAGGGCAGTGGGTAGTTTGGGCAGAGGTATAAAGCGACATGCTTTGGAGAAACGATCAACCACTGTGAGGATAGTGGTATGACCCCCTGATAGCAGTAAATCCATGATGAAGTCAATGCCTATGTGAGACCAGGGGCGTTGTGGAACGGGTAGAGGTTGTAAGAGGCCGGCAGGTAGTTGGTGAGAGGGTTTGGGTACATTACAGGTGGGGCAGTTCCGAATGTGGGTGATCGTATCGGCCTGCAATGTGGACCACCAGAAGCGATTGGTGAGTAATTGAACAGTGGCAGCGATACCTGGATGACCTGAACTGATAGTAGAGTGTACCCATTGAATAACTCTCTGACGCAGAGCAAGTGGTACATACGTGCAGTGCGGTTGGGTGGAGTCTCGGCAGATGGAGGGTTGGTGGCCTGAGCTTCGGTGATCTGTCATGATGTCTCATTGGATGGGAGCTAGAATAATGGTAGGGGAGATAATGGATTCATTGGTGAGTGGTAGTATGGATGATTCATGTAGTCTGGACAGGGCGTGAGCCTTGGTGTTCTGCGTGCCTGGGCGATATGTCACAGAAAAATCAAAACATGTGAAGAATAAAGCCCATCTTGCCTGCCTGTGGTTGAGTCTCTTGGCGGACTTCAGATACTCCAGGTTGCGATGATCGGTCAACACTGTAAAGGGATGTCTAGCTCCTTCGAGCCAATGATGCCACTCCTCAAAAGCTGCCTTCATGGCTAGTTCTCGATTGCCCACATCATAATTCTGCTCAGTAGGGGTGAGTTTGCGGGAGTGGAATGCACAAGGGTATAATTTAGGAGGATTACCATGTCGTTGAGAGAGAACAGCGCCAATACCAGTGCTGGAAACATCCACCTCCACGATAAATTCCTGTTCAGGATCGGGGTGATGCAGGATGGGAGCCGTGGTGAATCTTTCCTTGAGTTCTTGGAAGGCGGAAATGGCTGTGCCCACATGAAATGTCTCCCCCTCTTGAGCATAGATGTCATGGGCGCTGCAATTGTGCTGAAGCTGCGGATGAATTGCCGATAGAAATTGGCAAAGCCCAGGAAGCGTTGTAACTCCTTTAAAGTGACAGGTTGTGGCCAGTCTATTACGGACTGAACCTTCTTGTCCTCCATGGCTACCCCTCCCGAACTGATCACATATCCGAGAAATGATACAGATGTTTGGTGAAGCTCACATTTCTCGATCTTGGCTTATAATTGATGGGTGAGGAGACGTTGGAGAACAGAATGAACCTGCTTGACATGGTCCTCATAGGAGTCAGAATAGATCAAGATGTCGTCGATATACACGATGACCCAGCGATTTAGCATGTCTCTGAACACATCATTAATGAATGCCTGGAACACAGAAGGACTATTAACCAGCCAGAACGGCATCACAAGATATTCATAGTGCCCCGATGTAGTGGAGAAAACCGTCTTCCACTCATCGCCCTCTCGCATGCGAATGAGATTGTATGCACTGCGAAGATCGAGCTTGGTCAAGTCAAGTCAAGTCACCTTTATTTATATAGCGCTTTTAACAATACAGATTGTGTCGAAGCACTTAACAGTATCAAATTGGAGGATAGAGTGTCAGTAATGTATAATAATAAGATTAAACACTCAATTTTCAGTTAAAGGCATTTCATTATTGAATTCAGAGATGTCATTGTCTAGCTCAGTTTAGTTTAAATAGTATCTATGAAATAAAATTGACGTTAATCGTAAAAAATTAAGTGTCCCCAACTGAGCAAGCCAGAGGCGACAGCGGCAAGGAACCAAAACTCCCTCTGTGACAGAATGGAGAAAAAAACCTTGGGAGAAACCAGGCTCAGTCGGGGGGCCAGTTCTCCTCTGGCCAGGATATTATTATTTATTTTTTTACTTATTGTTTTAATTAAATGTTAAATGTATAAATGTATTATATTTCTATTTTTATATTGTTGCAATTTCTAACAATAATAGTATTATGTAGTTAGGTATTTTATTATATTTATAGTTATTTTGTTTAATTTTAAGTTCTATTGTATTTAAGTTGAGGTCTTCACTGGGGATATGTCCCCGGGGCTCATCCAGGTGTCCGGCCTCCGCTGACGATCAGGGTCGCAGACATCATCTCCCGGCGCCGATCCACCATCTGATCCGGACACGGACTGAGAAACAGAATAATAAAGAAACAGACAAATATTACCGTAGATGCCATTCTTCTTACGATGTAACGAGTACATCGTGTGTTATGAGGAGTGTTCCCGGTTCCGGTTGATCTAATTAATGCAGCCTAACAATCCTTTAAGGGATTTGAATAATAGAAGTGTATTAGTGTGTTATGTGTAAGCCAGGTTAAAGAAATGTGTCTTTAATCTAGATTTAAACTGACAGAGTGTGTCTGCCTCCCGAACAGTGTTAGGTAGATTGTTCCAGAGTTTAGGCGCTAAATAGGAAAAGGATCTGCCGCCCGCAGTCGATTTTGATATTCTAGGTATTATCAAATGGCCAGAGTTTTGAGAACGCAGCAGACGTGGAGGACTATAATGTGATAAGAGCTCGCTCAAGTACTGAGGAGCTAAGCCATTCAGGGCTTTATAAGTAATTAACAAGATTTTAAAATCTATCCGATGTTTGATAGGGAGCCAGTGCAGTGTTGACAGAACCGGGCTAATATGGTCATACTTCCTGGTTCTAGTAAGGACTCTAGCTGCTGCATTTTGGACCAACTGTAGTTTATTGATCAAGTGTGCAGAACAACCACCCAGTAAAGCATTACAATAGTCTAACCTTGAGGTCATAAACGCATGAATTAGCATTTCTGCATTTGACGTTGAGAGCATAGGTCTCAATTTAGATATGTTTTTGAGATGGAAAAACGCAGTTTTACAGATACTAGAAACATGGCTTTCAAATGAAAGATTGCTATCAAACAGCACACCTAGGTTCCTAACTGATGAAGAAGAATTGACAGAGCAGCCGTCAAGTGTTAGATAGTGTTCTAGGTTATTACATGTGGGGTTTTTAGGTCCGATAATTAACACCTCTGTTTTTTCAGAATTTAGCAGTAAGAAGTTACTAGTCATCCAGTTTTTTATATCGACTATACATTCCGTTAGTTTCTCAATTTGGTGTGTTTCACTGGGCCGTGAAGAAATATAGAGCTGAGTATCATCAGCATAACAGTGAAAGCTAACACCATGTCTCCTGATAATATCTCCCAAGGGTAACATGTAAAGCGTGAAAAGTAACGGCCCTAGTACTGAGCCTTGAGGTACTCCATACTGCACTTGTGATCGATATGATACCTCTTCATTTACTGCTACGAATTGATGGCGGTCAGATAAGTACGATTTGAACCATGCTAAGGCACTTCCACTAATGCCAACAAAGTTTTCTAGTCTATTCAAAAGAATGTTGTGGTCGATAGTGTCGAATGCAGCGCTAAGATCCAGTAGAACTAATAAAGAGATACAACCACGATCAGATGATAGAAGCAGGTCATTTGTAACTCTAATGAGAGCAGTCTCAGTACTATGATATGGTCTAAATCCTGACTGGAATTCCTCACAGATACCATTTTTCTCTAAGAAGGAATATAATTGTGAGGATACTACCTTTTCTAGTATCTTTGACAGAAAAGGGAGATTTGAGATCGGTCTGTAATTAACTAGATCTTTGGGGTCAAGTTGTGGTTTTTTAATGAGAGGCTTAATAACAGCCAATTTGAAGGTTTTGGGGACATATCCTAATGACAATGATGAATTAATAATAGCCAAAAGAGGATCTATGACTTCTGGAAGCAGTTCTTTTAGTAGTTTAGATGGAATAGGGTCTAACATACATGTTGTTGGTTTAGATGATTTAACAAGTTTATACAATTCTTCCTCTCCTATAATAGAGAATGAGTGGAATTGTTCCTCAGGGGATCTATAGTGCACTATCTGATGCGATACTGTAGCTGACGGCTGCATGGTTACAATTTTATCTCTGATAGTATCGATCTTGGAAGTAAAGTAGCTCATAAAGTCATTACAGCTGTGCTCTTGGGAAATGCCAACACCTGTTGATGCTTTATTTTTCTTGGTGAAGTACTTGGCCGTTCGAAGTTGTTCCAAGGCCGCTGGGACTAGTGGTAGGGGGAAATGGAACTTGACAGTAAGATCATTAAGAGCTCGGTAGTCAATGCACGGACGGAGTCCTCCATCCTTCTTGACGAAGAAGAATCCGGCTGATGCAGGTGATGTGGATGGTCGAATGAAGCCTTTTGCTAACTCCTCCTCGATGTATGATTTCATGGCTTCAGACTCAGGTTGTGATAGAGGGAAAACTCGGCCACTGGGTGGATGTGAATCGGGTTGCAGATCGATAGCACAGTCACTTGAACGATGAGGAGGTAGTTGTGAGGCTTTGGTCTTGCTGAAAGCCTTGATTAAATTGTGGTACTCAACGGGAAGTCTGTGTGCAGGGAGAGGCGCCGTTCTTTCACTTTCCTTTTGAAGAGTTAGATCTAGACAGCGTTGGCGGCAGGATTCAGACCACTGAATTATCTGTTTATCGGACCAGGAGATAGTAGGATTGTGTTTCTCCAGCCAGGGGAATCCCAGAATGATAGGAGTTTGAGGTGATTGAAAGACAAATAGTCGGATGGTCTCAGTGTGAAAGGCTCCAGTGCACAGTGATAGATCCTCGGTGGTGAACTGAATCCGGCCGGAGCCCAGAAGACGTCCATCTAGTGCTCCCACTGCCAAATGAGATTCACAAGGAACAAGGGGAATCTTATGAGTTTTAGAGAATGCAGAGTCAATGAAATTTCCAGCTGCCCCCGAGTCGATAAGAGCCATAGTTTCAATAACCTCCCCATTAACCCTTAAGGTAACTGGTATCTCTAGGACAGAGGATATGGTGGAACTTTGACTCACCGTTGAAGGGTTGCGATGTGGACGAGTGGGACAAGAAGCTCTCAGGTGTCCAGGGAGGCCGCAGTATAAACATAGATTCTGGCGCATACGTCTCTGTCTCTCCTCCACGCTGAGATGAGTGAAACCAATCTGCATAGGTTCAGGTTCAGGCAGCGATGTCATACCGGCGGCAGCCGAGGAGAAATGAGGTTGTCGTCATAAGCGGACAAGATTATCGATGCGAATCGCCAGGTCAGTGAATTGATCCAGAGATTTACGCTCATCACAGGAGGCCAGTTCTGACTGAAGTTCCGCACTGAGACCCTTACGGAAGAGGAGTTTGAGAGGATCATCCGACCACCCTGTCTGCGCAGAGAGCGTGTGGAAGGATAGCGCACAATCTGCTGCTGTACCTCTTCCTTGACAGAGAGCTAGTAACTGCTCACCCACCTCCTTGCCCCCAGCGGGGTGCTCGAAAACCTCCCTGAAGTGCTGAAGAAAACTGGTGAAAGACGGGAAAACAGTGCGTTCTTCACTCCACACAGCAGTGGCCCATTCCAGCACTCGTCCGGTTAGGAGAGAGCAAACAAAGGCAATTCAACTATCGTCTGTGGAATATAACATGGGTTGCTGGTTAACAAACAGAGCATTGAAGCAAAAATCCCTTACACCTCGTGGGTGATCCATCAAACTTTTCAGGGAACACCAAGCGAGGGCTGGCGGTAGCGGGAGCTTGTGGTGGTGGATTTGGCAGAGAAGGACTCATCGCGGATGGCGAAAGTTGGAGAGCTTGCAGGGTCTTTTCCAACTCTTCCGTGAGCAAGGTAAGTCGGCTAAGCTGTTGTTGATGTGAAGCCAGTGCTGATGCTTGAGCAGATACCTCCGTAGTGAAGTGGTAGAAAACTGCTGGATCGATTTCTGGCGAAGTCTTCTGTAATGAAGGGTCAGTGACGTTGAGATCCATGTGCAGCTTTTATGTATACAAAGAAGAGGTCAGACAGGCAAAGTTCAAACAACAGTATCAAGAGCAACGTAGGCAAGGCAGATTCATAAACAGAGTCAATGCAAAAGGTTGAGGCAGGCGGCAGACAGAGAGTAAATCCAAAAGGCAGGCAGGGTCTTTGGTACTACTTATTGTAGTACCAAATGTTTATTGTTCATATTACTTAACTATGTATTTTTTCTATAATATATTTTTTTTTATTTGAAATCTGGACTGTGTCTGCAGTACATTAGATTTGTCTGGAAATAATAGTTCCTTTTTTTTTTTTTTTTTGGATATGTAAAGGATATGGAAATTTAACAGTGAAAGAACTTGGCATGATTCATTAATTTGCATGATTCATTCAGTACCACCTACAATTAAATGGAATCTGATACAATTCTGTTTTATCTTGGCAGCTATTAGTAAATAATCACCATGCATCCATGCTAGTAGGTGTCTTTATTAAATCCTAAATGTAAGTCTAACGTAGTCTCAGCCTCAGATGTCACACCAATGGACCATCCATGCTCTGTTCACTGAATGTCTGATGTATATGGCACACTAATGTGGGAACACTTTCACCAAGGCAAAAAGCTAAATCTGATTGGCTGACTCTCACAGGTTTCCGGATGTCATAAACTATGCACTTATATACTTTGTACTCAACCGTGTAGTATGCATTTTAGAAGGTTATTTTGTTATTCATAATTAGTGTCTGATAACCCCTTCCCCTTCGCTATGTAAAGCTGTGACAGTTGAGTGCATGAAGTGTCCAACATTCCACACTTTGTTTTTTTGTTTAATTAAGTGCATCATCCAGGTATTCTAAAGCGCACTTTTTCTTTTTGGAATTTTCAGTGTGAACACACTACTTACATTACTTATATTACAAAACAGCATAGAATAGTGCATAAGTACACAAATTGGGATGCACCTATTGACTCAATGGATATTGTATGGTTTTTTTTTTCTAAATACCTACGAATTTTGACTCTTTTGACTTTCCATAGTCCAATGTGCATTGCATATACAGTGGGTACGGAAAGTATTCAGACCCCCTTAAATTTTTCACTCTTTGTTATATTGCAGCCATTTGCTAAAATCATTTAAGTTCATTTTTTTCCTCATTAATGTACACACAGCACCCCATATTGACAGAAAAACACAGAATTGTTGACATTTTTGCAGATTTATTAAAAAAGAAAAACTGAAATTTTAGAAAAACTGATTTTAGCAAATGGCTGCAATATAACAAAACAGTGAAAAATTTAAGGGGGTCTGAATACTTTCCGTACCCACTGTAGATGTCACTGACTCCAAAAACAAATTATGAATTCCTCCAGTTCTTATGCAAACTGTATTTAGCATTTTTTCAGAGGTGTGTATGTGACTTATTCTGTGCATTTTACTTGGTAAAGCAAAAGCAAAACAATTACTGAACATTTTGTTACTTTAATTGTGTTCAACCCATTGCATGACTACACAAATTGTGTTTATTGCATTAACTGAAACTGGGCAGTGAAATTTTAGTTCCTAGAATGTAAGTGTTTTATGTTCATTTATGTTTGACATTTTCACAGTTTCTGTTATGTTTAAGTTTTTTGTGGTCACCATTGTGCTGAACAGCAGAGCTTGTGGTTGTGCCACCCATTTGCATGCCTGCGTGTCCTTTGGACTGAGGACACAAAATTACAAAAGAAAAAATCTAACTACTTTAACTTCCAGCTGAAAATAGGTTTGCTTCTCCATATTCAGTGGTCCAAAGGGTCACAAATATATTCGAGTGGGTATGAAAAGCACTTAGTTATCAGGACCGTCACTCATAGCCCTAACCATTTCCCACAGGAAAATTAAACAAAGGCCTTCATTAGCATATATGACCCTTCATTACGCATATGACTACTGAATGATGCATAAGAGCTCCACAGAGCTTCCGTTATTAGCAAGGGCCTTCAACTTTGACCTTTCATCCCTCTTATATTTCATACTTCCATAATGATCCTTCATAAAGACTTTGATGGATATCACTCGTTATCAGATTGAGGTGTCACTGGACTTCAGCTATCACGTTAGTCAAGAGACGTAGTGGCAGGCACAGGGTGGTGAAGACTTTGATTTGAGGTTAGTTAACTCTGCATGCTTCACCCTTTACTCATTTTAATATGCCTCAGTTCCACTAAGATCTTAAGCAGGTCAATAAAGATTTGTGCAAATATGAGAGATCTTACACTAGGGACTGACTGTGCATAACATATGACTTCCAAGAGAATGTATGTATATGTACAATAGTTCAATAGTTGCAAATGCATTACTGACTCTGTGTGTACATAATTTTATAGATTATTATTATTATTAATAATATACATATATATTTTTTTAAAGAAACAGTACAGATTGGACTGAAAATTGTCCTAACAGAAGACTGCTCAAACCCTGAGCATGCACAGTAACCGTTAGGCTGTGACAAGGATTGGTCAATTTTGAACGGCATTGTGTCTGGCCATCTGTGACTCTTGTTTGTGCTATGTAGATTTATTTTGTTTCCTGAGTATTCCAGACAAGTAACCGGTGATCAATTCACTTCTTGTCTGAAACCCAGACTCCCAAAAGAGCACTCTGGGTAAGAGGTGATGACTCAAGTGTGACCTCTTCTGCGTGGACATTGATCGCAAGCTAACGATTCTTTGCAATCAATATCACAGTTGGATTATGTGATTCAACCCATTTCGAAAGCTCCTCTTTATAGGGTCAGTCAAGATAATGCCCCATGAGTACAAAAATAAAAATGGAAGTTTTAATTTCTCACACAACAGAGAATTCTTCAGAGAAGACTTTGCTGTAATACATGGCTTCGAAAAATCACTGACATTTTCAGGTCAGTCTGGTAGGAAGTCCAAGAGAGCCTTGTTTTCCTTTTTGATCAAAAGGTCAACACAGCAGGGTCTGTCATCAGGCTTATAAGCAAGCTGTGAGGAATGGGATGGCTTGGTTCCTTTATGGTTTTCAAGCAATAAAGGTTCCTCATATGTTGGATGCATGTCTGGCGGTGTGAGATTATTGTCAAGTTTCTCCCACATGGCCTCTTTCTCTGTACACATTTCCACAGTTCAGCAAAGCCAGCTGTCACGAATCCGATTCATGGACTTCCATTCGCTCGCCACCAGAGGTCACTCCTCCATCACACTGACTCTCACACCACACAGACTGTTATATATTACCCTGGACTGCATTTCCCATCATTCTTTGCACTAAGTACACACAGCTGTCTCAAACACACGCTCACACCTGAGAACTATCTCACAATCACACACCCTATATAAACCATGGACTTCTTTTCACAGATCGCCGTGTATTGATCTTCGTATAGCACTCCCCTAGTGCTAACTGCCTTACTGTGCCATTCCGTGTTTCCCTAGTCCGAGTCTGCCATTCCGTGTAACCTTAGTCTTTGTATTGCCTTGCCTGTTTTTTCGTGTTCTGACCCTAGCCCGTGTTTCCTGGATTTAGCCCTTGCCAAGCCGTTCGGACTCTGTTTGCCTCTGCCTGGATTATTGCTGTGTACCTGGATTATCTCTCTTTGCCTCGGCCTGTTGGATACTGTTCGCCAATTGAAGACCCACGCTTGTCCTAGGAATACTCTTTGTCTTGTCTGTGTTATACCTGTTTGCCACTGTCCGACCCTGCCTGTGTTTTGACCATGTTTCATAATAAAAGCCTGCAGATGGATCCGCGTGCCTCACGTCTCGTTGTTCCCGTTACACCAGCTACTGATAACACTGATTTAATCAACCTTCAGCTCTATCTCTCTTTCTCTCTCTCTCTCACACACACACACACACACACACACACACACACACACAAACAAACACAAACACACACACGCGCACACACTGTATGTGCATCACTGCTTGTGTTCAAACAAAATCAGAGGGCTCACACACATAGAATGCCTCTTTGTAGCTAGTTTTGTTGCTTTTGTAGGTCTTTCATGAATTTTCTATCAATCCTTAGGTTCCACCAAAGAGGTCAAAGCATAGTCCTGTTCACCCATGCTGGTTAATGCCATAATTACACATTCTGTGGGGAAAAGCATCATTCTTCATTAAAGGAAAAGTTCACCCCAAAATTTAAATTTGCTGAAAATTCCTCACCCTCAGGGCTTCCAAGATGTACATAAGTTTCTTCTGTATCTTCACTGGAACATATTTAGATAAATTTAGCATTACATCAGCATTGATAAAAGCATCTCAATAATCCA
Source organism: Spinibarbus caldwelli (assembly GCA_039654775.1). Lineage (NCBI taxonomy): Eukaryota > Metazoa > Chordata > Actinopteri > Cypriniformes > Cyprinidae > Spinibarbus > Spinibarbus caldwelli. The sequence goes on from CM077237.1 coordinate 14,183,272, forward strand.
CAAGTACTCAATTCAGGTGAAGTGAAAACCTGCATGTGTGTAACAAGCAAATTAATCAAGATGTTTTTAACTTCAAACCATTGCTTCCAATTAAAATACAAGTCCTCCATCCATAATATTGGTTTCTTCAGTGAAAAAGTTGTCTTGTCTGAATCTGGAGAGAAATCTGCACAGATCAAACACAGTTTACAAGCCAAAAATAGTCTAAAACAGTTCTAAATAAATAGGTCTGTGGATTTTGTTGTAAGAGGACAACAGGGATGTACTTTTTCAGTGGATAAAAAGGTAACACTTTAGAATAGGGAACACTTATTCTTTTCCCTCAATAAATTCCTAATTTGCTGCTTATTAATAGTTAGTAAAGTAGTTGTTAAGTTTAGGTATTGGGTAGGATTAGGGATGCAGAATAAGGTCACGCAGAATAAGGCATTAATATGTGCTTAATTAGTACTAATATAAGGCTAATATTCTAGCAATATGCATGCTAATAAGCAACTATTTAAGAGACCTTAAAATAAAGTGTTACCGATAAAAGATTATTAAGATTATGGAGTAAATTTTGGGCAGAAGCCATGGTTTAAAGGTAAGACTTCTTGATGTTTTTTGCAAACATTCAGCTTTTCACTTTACAAGATGTTAACTGATGGACTTGAGTCATGTGGATTATTGTGATGTTTTTATCAGCTGTTTGAATTCTCATTCAGCAAGTGATGCAATGTTAAATTTCTCTAAATCTGCTACGATGATGAAACAAACATTTACATCTTTGAACAGCCAGAGAGTAAGTAAATTTTCAGCAATATTTTTATATTTGAGTCAACTCTTTCTTTAACGGGCATTCAAAAGAAGCTGTGTATTCTGGCTAAATAACATTTATGCAAGCAACATACATATGGTTAATATTTCTATTATGTTGGTGAAGTCTATTGAAAATTAATGTCTTGTTTATTTTCAAGTGCCTCTAATTCTCCACACACACTCTAAGAACATTATAACCAGGAACATTGCTAGTGGGAGGAAAGATGCTGATCTTTCAGATCTCTCATACTAGAGAGTTGGGCATTGGCTATTATTCATTATTATTATTGTTATTTGTCACACATTCAAAATGGAAACATATAGATTATATAAATATTATATTCTCTATACTATAGATTGACACACCCCTACTTTTGGGGGGTCCTGTGCCCACCGAGCAACTGCAATTAAGATGAATGGGGATGCTGATTGTGACCAGGTTTTTCTAATTTGTTAATTAGTTCAGTGTATTAATAACCCTTGTTTTCTCCCTTCACTGTCTTAAAATATGCACTATACACAAATGTACTTAAACTACACACTTGACCATCTAGTGTATATATTTTTGACATGATTTTGGAAGACACTTTAGTCACAGTTTAAATGCCTATGATGTATTGCTGCTACCTTTAGCATGTTTATCCCCATCTATCCTGATAAGCTACTGCATAAAGTGCCCAATATTCCACATTTCATTTTTTTTTCTTTTTTAGGTGAGCAGATATATTGTGAAGTGCATTATATCTAATTGCATTTTTCAGTGTGAACAAAATGCTCACACTACATACTGTATACTACAAAATATTGTAAAATAGTGTAAAAGTCTGCAAATGGAGACACAAACCTGCACATGTCTTTTTCTAGCATTGTTGTATTTCTTATTTTTTGGATTGCTCTTGTCACATCTTGTCCCGGTTACCTTTCAATGCTATTAAACTCTGCACTTAGGTTTCAACTCGACTGGGAATACTCGTTACAGCTGTCAGTGCAAGGAAACTGTAAACATACAAATTAAGAAGGAAAAGCATGAAATGAAGATGTTATTTCTCAACATGGTGAACCAAAAAATGAAAAAGAAAGAAAAAGAGAAAGCAAAAAAAAGTTTATATCAGTCGGCTATGTGATGCTTTAATTAGCTGTGTGGCTGTTCGGTATATGAGCTGGTATTTATTTGATGAATTAGAGGAGAGGTCCAGTTAATAAATCAGCTGAATGATGAATCAAGGCCTTAAGTAAGATATTAAGATTCATATCAGCAGCCTGGTACTCACTGACAACTACACAATCACTCCCCAGCTCACAGCAGACAAATCCACATTGCTGCAGGCAGGCCGATTCCTTATCACAGAGAAAGAGAGGAGGGGAGGGGTGAGGTGCCCAGGGAAGAGTGATCGAGCTCAGATGCATTAGAGATTGAAGAACGAGGAAGAGGGTGAAAAAAGAGAGAGGGAAAAAAAGAATAATGTACATGGCCATGAGAAAGGGAGGGTAGAGAATGAAGGGTAGAGATGGGGAGAGCTACAAAGGAGAGGACACATGTTTCAGGGGAGAGAAGAGTTTCCTATTAATGGCTGGCATATGAGAGGGGAGTGTGTATGTGCACCCGTCACACTCTGCCTCACTCTCAGCACTCGCTGATGGTGAGTTATTTACCCCAGTGCAGGCTCTGGAGGTCACAGTAATTGCTTTTTCCTGCTCCTGTAGCTCAGAGGAGGAGAGAGGCTTTGTTCCTAAGATGCAGGTGATGTTCACCACCTGCCATCTCTTTGTAGAGGAAAATATTCTGATAGAAAGGTGATGGGGAGGACAGCATCATTTGCATTATGGGAGGTGGGGACATGTCTCAGCAGGGTTTAACACTACAAAAGAAATAAGTTAAAAGAGGTATATTTATCTGATCTTCCAGCAAAATTGTTTAAACTTTCTTAAACTAGATACAGTTGTTTAAGGAAAAAACTGTGTAACATAAACTTACTTGTTTTCAGAGTAAAATATCTTGAATTAAGGTTATTTATTTATTTACAGTTAATTGTTTTCTTGTTTTAATAATGCTGCCCTACAAAGTCAGAACAGTAATTACACCAACATTGCAACAGGAAAAAATGGTTGCAAATTTGAGGCAAACTCATTTGTCATAGGAAAGATCATAGACAGGGATATTCAAATTTGGGTCTGGGGAATTCATATGGGAACAAAGATGTTTGTAGGTAGTTGAAATACTTCTCTTCAGATTCTTATTCATTAATATTGTATAGAAAAATAGGCACTTAATAAAAAGCTAAAATTTTACACATTTTCGCCATTTGTTTTGGCTTCAGTATAGTAACAATATAACCACCTTATAATGAAATTAACAAAATAATAATAATAATAATAACAATAATAATAATAATAATAATAATAATAAATAAATAAATAAATAAATAAATAAATACATACATACATACATACATACATACATACATACATACATACATACATACATACATACATACATACATACATACATACATAAACAAACAAACAAACAAACAAACAAAGTTTAAATGGGTCTTTATAAAAAAAATTCAGTTGCCTTAACATTTTAAGAGAGTTCCTTACAAGGGGCTCATGATATCTATTGGTCCTTGGCATTAAGAAGTTTGATCTCAGTTTAAAAGATATGATTTGTGTTTATAACAATAAAGAAAGTTAAAACAACACAGTTCTGGCCCCACTGACACAAAGTGATGCCTATGGAGAAGTAGATGCCCAAGCAGACAGATGCAAGGAGAAAATGAGAGGTGAGAGATGAGCAGAGAGAAAGTGAGAAGAGAGAGAAACTGATCTTAATAAAGTAAATAGAGTGAGAAAAATGAGAAAAGATTCAAAGAGAATGGGTTTCTTAACTGTTTCCCCTCTTTCAAGAGCAGCATCCAAACAGGCGTGAAGGAGAGTAATTGATGTTGCGGTTGTGGCTGTTGAGGATGTGAAGTCAGTGTCTGAGCTCTATTAGTGAACTAACAGATGAGGTTTTCACCCTCGCTCATAATTAAGCCTACAGAACAATTGAACACTCGAAACCATTTAGTTGCACGAGTAATGAGCTAAATTAAAGGTCTGGCGAAAAGAATAGGATTACCTTTAGACTCACCAGCCATAACGGAACCTATTAAAAGAATAAACACACACACACACACACACACACACACACACACACACACACACACACACACACACACACACACACACACACACTTCATTTTCTGGGTAAACATTCTGTTTCATAACGTTACACATTGGTGATCATGGCTACATTTAATGTCTCAGAAAGATGGGATACTGAAAACATGTAATGTGATTCTCTCATCTTATACCCACCCCAGAGTTATAGTATTTGTAAGATTTTTCCTTGATCAACCTAGGCTTAAAATATTTTCAGTGAATTGGTGGGTTTTTGTTAAATGTGAGCCAAAATCATCACAATTAAAAGAACCAGTGATTAAATGCCTTTGGCCAATGTCGTGCTGTCATTGAGCGTCTGTCTGCCCAATTTTGGTGTTCCACACCATTGGCACTAGTCAGACAAACGTCATCAGCTTTTTGGCCAATTGAGCATGTTGAATTGGTGTTGAAGCAACCAATAGGTGAGAGTCAGTGAGAGACCGCTCTAATTGGCTGTTTAACTTACCAAACCAGTGCTAAGTATACAGTACTGTGCAAAAGTTTTAGGCCACTAGTATTTTCACCAGCTAAAAATGGTTTTAAGTCAGTTATTTCTATCTGAGATAGACTAAATCCAGAACTGTGGCAATGTCAACAAAAAGCTTCAAGAAACCTAACTGCAAAGCTACAGTACTATTAAAAGTTTTAGGCACTTGTGTAAAAATGCTGTAAAATGAGGATGCTGTCAAAAATAATGTCATAAATAGATTTTCTTTTTCATTTAACTTCTATTAACTAAATTAAATCAACATCTGGTGTGACCATCCTTTGCGTTTAAAGCAGCTTTTGCCCAAGGTGCACTTGTGCATAGTTTTTCAGGTAGCTTTGCAGGTAAGTCTCTTGAAGCATCTTGGAGACATTGCCACAGTTCTTCTGGATTTACTCTGTATCAGTTTGTTCTGTTTCTTCATGTCATTCCAGACAGACTGGATGATGATGAGATCAGATCTGGCTGTTGTCAGACACACTACTGCAAAAGATAGAACTAACTGACTTAAAACCACTTTTTAGCTGGTGAAAATACTAGTGGCCTAAAACTTTTGCACAGTACTGTATATTGAGATATCTTATTTCAATAAAATAAAAAGTAAATATTTTTATAATGCCATGGCTGTCTGGAATGTAGAAAGTGAAGACCAATTAATCAAAATGACTCCTATTTAAAATGGTAAGCAAGTGATACTTTGTTTACCATTTGTATATTCACAACCCTAGTTCTGGTTTTCTTTTTTAAATGACAAATACATGCTACTGCCATATGCTGGTATGGAAAGTTATTTAATTTCTTATAGACACAGAATGTATTTGCTAGGTTTCCACTGGTTGCAGTCTTTGTGGTTTGTCCAAGTGCAATTTTTGGCCCAGATGTAGGTGATGCGAGGCAACACCACAGTTAGCTTTCATTGCCGTGAGTTCTTTGATGTCGGATTGGTGTGTCACAGCTTTAAAAGAAGCAGCTGAGCAGGTGCATTTGTTCAGCTTGGCAGATAACTAGAACATTCCACAGATACTGTAAAATTGTGAAAACTGGACTAGCCTGTAAACAACAACAACAACAACAACAAAAACAAAAACAAACAAACTTATTTTTAAAAGTGTGATTTCTAGAACTAGAAAAGTAAAAAGATACTTTTTTTTTTTTTAAAGAATATACATTTGTCTAGTTATGCCAAGCTCTAAAATATTGTATAGTGATTTTTAAAAATTACAGTAAATCACAATGACTGAATGAAAAAACCATGCAAATTCATGAATTAAAAAGAGTGGTATTCCTGAATAATATTCAGAAAACTGTAATAATAGCACACAGTTAATATGCCTCTAACAGACCTTTTGTTCAGTTCAGTTGTGCTTCATTGATCTGTTTTTAAGAAAACATCCTGCATAAAGTTCCCCTGAGATGTTCATGCCCATGCCAATGTCATAATCCATCTCTTGCATTAAGTCAAGAAGTGAAGAGATCTCAACATGCTAATTTGTCTCTTCACCAGAATAACTCAGTGTCGTGTCTTAGGGGCTCATTTAACTTGTTAAAATGGTTGCGGTTGACATCAAAACAGAAGGAAGCACACAAATGTGGTTGATGTGGCTCATGACGTAGATATGTATATTTATTATGTCAAAAACTTTCAGAATTGGTAAAAATGTAAACAGATGACATTTACAGACAAATAATAATGTATTAAACTCTAAAAAAAATAACTAAAAAAAATGTAGAGAATTGTCTATTAAGATTACACAATTAATCACTGCAATAACAAGAACACCACAGTAATCTAAAGCTGTCTGTTTCAAGCCTCATTTGTCTAGATTGTTCTGATTAATTGTTTTTGCTTAATGGATGATGGTTAATTGAGTTTGTTCTTTAAACCATTTTCTTTTGAAAATTATATATTTCCTCTCATAACTCAGCACCGCAGCCTTACACACCCATCGATCTCCATTCCCACATTCACTTCATCTTCAGCCCTGTTCTGCTCCTCTCAGCACACACGCTTTGCTTTTCTTTCATGCAATTAGTTTTCCTCAGTTCACTGCCAGCACTAGACTGCCCATGTAAGGTCTTCACACACACTCCCCCCTCACACCTCCCCTCACTGTCTCTTTAATGGTGAAAGAGTTAATTAGGCTCATCTCTCACACTCTCTCTTTAAGCGTGTGCCCATGGGTAGAGACGCCCCTCTTCTTCACTGATCACAGCTTTATTTTTAGAAACAACACAAAAGAGTCTGCTGAAGGTCACATTGGCTCTTCAGCGTGCGTGTGTGTGAGAGAGAGACGCCATTAAAAATTGCCTGACAGACTTGTCTGTGGAGAATAATGGATCAGCTCTGCTGGAATAATACAGTGTGAAAACAACACTCAACTTAAAAGTTTTTCCAGATATGAGCAATTTTAGGATGAAAAAATATAAACATCCTAGTCAAACAACATGCATTAAAAAAAATTATTATTCAAGCAATACTGTAAATTAACAAGAACACAAAAAAGAAAGGGAATAAACTTGATTTTTCGTTTTAGCAGATGAATGCAACTGGTAAAAGAATGAATGAATGAATAAATGAATTAATGCATTAATTAATTAAGTCAAAATAACTATGTCAACAAGTCAAAATACTAGATTTATGTTTATATCTAATTGTATAAAATAAATGTTTTGTATTTTATTTATTGAATTTAATAAATGTAATTGTTATTGATATTTTACTGTTATTGGTATTCATTCATTCATTCATTCATTCATTTTCACTATTTGTGCTTTTATTGTGCGTATTAATGATTTCGGCCAAATTCACAATTACACTAAATGTAAATTGAAAACACAACTGTAAAAGCCCAAAGTCAGAGCACCATAAAAAATCAACTTGACATGCTTCTCTTCATTTATTCATAAATAAACCAGTCACTTGAAGCAAAAGACACAATTAATGGGTAATTATGGAAAATAACTGGTTTCCCCATACACTTTCAATGGCTGTTTTACCCCTATGACCCATAACCCCCCACCAGCCCCCCTCCAGAGCACCTCTTAATTAACAACATACTGTATCATAGCAACATACTTCTTATTCCCTTCATGCAAGGGCAACAGATACGTAGTGTTAATTAACAGATATAAAAGTGTGAGCAAACAGAGTTGTACTGCATAAAATGCTCTCTCCCTCTCTCTCTCTCTCTCTCTCTCTCTCTCTCTCTCTCAGTCCTTATTTCTAGTACTCCCTCATTCTCCTAATTTCTATAGAACTTTATCTGTTTGATATCATTCCAACTCAATGGTCCAGAGCAGATAATTATGGAAAGATGATATTTCATGGTTTTGTGCATGAAAAGCTCTGAAAAAGCAACTCTAACAAATTAAACCTAATCTGCAGCAGATTTTATTTATAAAAGAGCTGCCAACTGTTTTACATTGTCAATACATTCAGGGAAGAGATAAGCACACACTAACAAATGCACAAAATGAGATCCCCTAAGAGGATATGCAGTAGGCTAATAAAGCAAGCAAACTGTTAGACAAAAACAACAGATAATCCAATAACAGATTTATTGGAAGCAAATAATTTGGACCCACTTTATATATTAAGTGTCTTTTACTATTATGTACTAACATTTAAATTAATTATTTGATACAATGCACTTGCATTGTACATACATGCATGTACATACATGTTTTACATTGTACTAAAAAAATGCATCTAAAAATAAAGATACATCTATAATCAGGGATGTACATAAGTTTTTCAGTCTGGCTCACATGAGAGCACCTGGAGATTTGGTTTTGGTGTTCAAAATGCACATAATGTCACCCATTAAATATAAATTAAATAAAAATCAACAAAATAATAAATAAAGTATGACAATACTATTATATTTTAATAGAAAAAATACAATGGACTTAAAAAAATACAATGCTGATATTTACTTTATACACACACACACACACACACACACATATATATATATGTGTATATGTATAATAATGAATTCATATATAATGAATTCATTATTTTTAAAGCTAAAATCAGCAAGCTTTTATTTTAGCGTGTTGCCGACAAGTATACACTCTCAAAAGTAAAGGTTCCAAAAGCAGGTTTTCACATCGATGCTATAGAAGTGTCACAATGTATTGTAGACAGATAGGCAGAGAATCCAAAATAGTAAGCCACACAAGTCTTTAATCCAAAATGCCAAGGTAAACAGAACAGATGAGAGATACAACACAACAAACATAAGCAAGACTGGACACTGACCACAGAAAAAGGAAGAACTTAAATACTGATACAAACGAGGTAAATTAATGACACACAGCTGAACTTAAGAACTAATCAAATCAGTAACTATGCCAACAAGAGGGAAAATCAAACCAAGGCAGACAGGAACTAAAGAATACAAACTAAAAGTCTGGATGCGCTTCTGGTTTTAGCGCTGCAGAGTGAAGCATGTTAAGTGAACGAAATGTCACTGTTTTGCGTTTTGCTCTGAAACCGGCAGCTCACAGCCTAGATTTACGCTTTCAGTTAAAATGGAAATCTTATACAATATTACAGTTAGTCGATCTAAATCGGTGATTGTGCATTAACAGCTGTCAACCATGTCGGTATGCAAATGAGTGGTCTAAACTTATTTACCCAGTGCATTTTTTATTTTGGTCACATATGTGCACATGTGCACCACTTATGTGCATCCCTGTCTGTAATTACACTGTTACACAGTCAGCTTTCATTGCCGCTAGTCTTTTGTCGGCTTGGTGTGTCACAGCCTTAACAGGTTCAAAGAAATTTTACAATTAGAATTAGTAATGAGTAATAGCCAATTTATATGAAATAGCCAAGAGTTATGAAATTGGTGGTAACCAAAACAAACAAATGCATAACCAAAGAGAGGCACTGTTTATAACTCATAAAGAGTGTCATGCTGTAAAGGCTACATGCTAATCATTTTATTATTATTATTATTTTTATCCCCTTAGAGGCCCATTTTCCACTCCTGCACCTGTAAGAAATTCCGCTTTGCATGTGAAATTAAATTCAGACAAACTGTGAATAAATACAAGTGATGTACCGTCTTTCAGTGTCAGAGCCTTTGCAGTGTGAAGACAGTGAGAAATGCAAGAAACGTCCCAGCAGAGACATCCACAGGTCTTACATTTCCCAAAACAGACCACAAGCTTTCCCAAGAGAGCCATTAAAATACCCTCATCACTACAGAGCTGTTTGTGAATCTCGCTTCCTTCTAACCTTGAAACACAAGCACACACTCATACATCCAACAGAGAAAAACCTTGAAATAAAACAAGGAAGAGATTAAACAAGAGTCTGACTGCTCTGGCCTTGAAGGAGGCTGTGTGTCTGCTATTTTTCAGCGCTATCTAATATCTGCAGCAGTTTGCTGAGGTAAGAGCCCTCCCCTAGTCTGAGGCTGTGTTTCAGGGGCACATAACTAACTCTGGGTTCATCCTGCCATTAATATCATCTTATAGGCATTCCCACATTTCGAAATGCCACGATGGTTGCGGTGAAAAGCCACCAGGTGACAGAGCGAGTCAGAGCAGCGGAACTGATTGCAATGTGGCGGCTGTTCCTCTCGGCACCATTACCCTCCCACCCCTCTTCAAACCCCCAGGTCCTGCTCTTATAAGCCGTGTCTCAGTTCCCTGCTATTGCTGCTGATATTGCCTTTCTATTACATCAGTCACGGCAGCTGCCCCTTAAAGATCCACAGCGCGACATGTGGGAGGGAAAGCTATTTCACTCCTATCGTCAAAACCTGCTCCCTGTCTGTTTATAACTTCCCATCTGAGCTCAGACATAGAAACAAAACACAGACAAACCCAAAAGAGCTCAGTTTACTTGGGTTTTTTATACATGCAGTGCTCTGAGAGAGATGGGTACATAGGGGTACATTCTGCGTTTACCTGGTCGAAGGTCAAAAATCTATGTTAATAAAGAAATATAACAACTCAGTGCTCATGACATTTAAATCTTGCACATGTGGCAAACATTCTGCATATTCTGTCGCTTTTTTCTTGTATAGCATAAATCCTCCCGTCAAAGAGGAAAACAAGCTTCCCTTTCTCATTCCATTCTGCTCTCCCTCCTCTCTCACTTATCCTGCTGAGGGCACATGCCTGAGAGATTGATGTAGTTGGCAAGAGTGTTGCCATGGTGCTCCCTGACGATGAGGAATGAACCACAAAGTGAGCACAGGGTGTGAGAGAGTGAGTGAGTGAGTGAGTGAGTGAGTGAGTGAGTGAGAGAAAGAGAAAGCATGTATAACACAAGTGACAGACAGTGAAAGAGAGTGAGAATGGGGGGATCTCTGTTTCATAGAGTGTCGACGTAGCCGCAAACTCCACTCTTCAGAATTAAATCTTTGTGTTTCCCATAGACACCTCACTGAATTATTTATGTTCTCTCTTCACCCGCTCCGCCTATAATAAAGTTACAGCTGCCGCTAATCTCCAATTTGATGAGGTGAGCTTTAAGCAAGGGATTCTGGGCAAACATTAAGCGCATATTGTCTTTACAGATTTGATTGCTTTTTTATTGTTATTGTTATTAATGCACTTGGCACAGTTCCTGCCAAATCACTACACGAGAGAGAGTGACCCTTGCTTGACAATGGAGATATTAACCTGCAAATGAAGTCTGCACATTTAAAAATACACAGTTTTTAATGTGAGCAGCACCCACATGCCATTTGCCACTATAAGTAAGTCCACAAAGTAAGCAGCAATTTGTGTCTTGAACAAAAATCCCACTTAATTTTCAGTTAAGAGCAGCTGGGAAGCATTATTTGGCATTTTTATTAAAGTTCAAACAGACTCATTCTTCCCAAAGGATTTTTCCCTCGGCGCACAACATCAAAACATCAAGACTAGCAGTTGTCACAAAAAAAAAAAAAAGAAAAAAAAAAAAGAGGAAAACAGCTACAGGCACTTTTTTTATCATAGGGATTGGCTATTATTAAAACTATCAGATTTAAAGTTTTCTTGTTATGTGAAGCTTAAATTTAATCTGACTTGTAATCAGTTGTTGTCTTCATTTATTTGTTTATTTATTTATTTTTGCTACTTAATTATTAGTGTCCCCCCCTACATTGAATATTTATTTTGTGAATTGAGAAAATGATTTTACAAATCATGACTGCTATTCAGTCATGATAGTCAATAGTGTGCATTTACGATACATAGAATAAAAATAAATGATCATTATCCAGATAAAGAAGTTTTCGATTTTATTGTTGTTATTATTTTTAAATGTTTAACATTTTATCACAATAAAATATAGAATTTGAGAGAGTAAAGCAACACCCAGATTATCCACACCATTCTATCTCGTAATTATAAAAAGAACTTTAAACAGAATTTCTTTAAATACATCTCTCTCTACATAGAGTGCCACTAGACAGAGACACAATTAGTTCCGGAGTGCCATGTACTGAGCTTGTTAATTGTCCCAGTGGACTGGTATTACAGCACAGACCAGCATGCTGTAGTTGTGAAGGCCATTTCCCTTATTATGGCTTCTATCTGGACAGAGATAAAGTGAACTAGTGCAATTGTCTCTGCTAAGAGCTGCTATGCAGTTTCAGTTTAATTAATCAAAACGGGACATCAAGAGCAAAGACGCTCCTGGGATTCAGAATTTGATGTCACTTGCAGTCGTGCCTTTACAAAAGGAGGAAAGTAGTCACCCATTGGTGTGTGTTGTTACTAGGATGTCTTAATCGCGGATGTATGATGCTGTCAGCTTGCAAAAGCACCCAGAGCAGCTTTGGAAACATTCTCTTTGGTATAAAAGGATAGGTCTTTTCATCCAGCTAAATGGTTTGTGAAAGGTCCCACTGACTAAATAAGCAGGCTGGCTCTCTAGTGCTCTGGGTTTTTGTGTGCTGTGACTGGACTGACAGGACTGAACAGTAGGTTCTCTCCAACTGATGGCTGCATCTCAACATCCCTGACAGAGATGTATCATCCAGCGGACGCATTAAATGCTCGGCCATCTGACAGATGGAAGCTCCGAGGATGAATATGATTCTGAAGAACATGTCATTGGAAAGATGTGTAGCTTTACAGATCAATATCACGCTTAAACCACTCTCTCCCTCACACACACACACACACACACACACACACACACACAAATACTGCTTCAAGAGTGTCAGAGTGCGCTCTCAGAAGAGAAAAATCCTCGTAACTGTTATGAAGGCTGTCATCAATCCGAATGTATTGGCTGTGTGTGTAATAACTCCAGTTCCACTTGTTTTTGCAGTAATGGCCCCAGTCACTGTGGTTCTACTCTTCTCTAATGGTTTAGGCCTCCAGCCACAGCTGATTCACCACTTACAGGTGTCAGACTCAATCTTCAAGGCTGCCATGATGCATTGGTGTGATATACAGTAAAGTGACAAAGGGGAATATAATAGAAATAGCTTTCTGGACTCCTAAGTGACTGTCAGAAAGACAGTTTGGTTTGTAAGAGTAAAATATTTTTTTGTTTGTTTGCTTAAATTTGAGTGTGCTGAGGGTAGTGGAGGATCAAGTGCATCGGGTATTGACCCAGATATTTGGATTAGTATGGGGAAATCTATTTAACTTACATTATGGCGGTATATAATAGTAGTATATGGTAAAAAATAAATAAATAAATAAATAAATAAAAATAAAATAATAAAATGAAAATTTGAAATGTTACTTTGGTGAGGAATCATTTTCTTATTTACATTAGTCTCAGCTAGTCACACGTAAAGTCAATTTTTAGCACTGCTGTTTACTCCTATTATTAAGATTTTAGTGAGATTTTAGCATTTTAGTGATCCCATGTAGTCAGACAAGGCACATTACTGTTTAAACCTGGTATTAACATGAGTTTCAAATGTCTCCTGTGACCACTTGTGTTTGGATCAAGACACTCTCTTCTTACTTTGTTACAGTCTACATTACTTTCATGGGACACAAATACTATTGAATGAATAAATGTTACAATAGTGTAGGATAAGGAGGGAAGCTGCGATTTCAACCATTTTTTTTTTTTTTTTTTTTGGTACAACACAGCATAGTTTGAATTGCTTGTTTTGGTGCACTTCCTCACAATATGTACCAGAACTATCATGTTTTCGTTGAATGGGCAGTGAGTAGGCAGAGCTTTACTATGTCTGGGACACATCAGGAAGCATGAAGATGAATGTTTGCGCTAAGCATGCAATGTGTTAACAGACATTTCTGACTACCTCCAAATGTAGTTTCAGTGACGCGACCACAAAATGTTTTAGACCCCGTTTACACAAAAGAACACTTGTAAATACCAGGTGTAAACAGGATCATTTAAAAGGCTGTAGTAACAACAAAAACAGTTTTGATGCCTATGGCTTTCCATAGTTCAATGCATATACACTGTACACTGAACAAAAGCAACATATCAATCATAAAAACTTGTATAGCTCCAGTATTTTGTATGTACAGTTTGCCCAAATGTCCAGACACAAGACTCGCCAACAAATTCATAAAGCACTATATAATATGTTTAATAATAAATATTTAGTCTCTGAAACCTTCTGTACTTATTATAACTGGATGGAGGCAAAATCACTATTGAAGTCAACACACAGTTTCAGCTAATTTCTTCAATGTTGTCGGCAGACCAGAACACTGATAATTTGAACGAGCTTCCAATTTGTTTTAGAAAAAAACAAAACAGCAATATAAACTATACTTTAATCAAATAATGAAAAGTCTGGCTTGCAAAACTATCTCTGAAGTTTAGAGCAGAGGTATAACTGTAATTTTATTATTGGAAAACATTACCATACAAAATTTGTAAAAACATTCAGAGGTTAAACTCCAGAAGCTCGCCTACTGTTGAGGGTAGTAAATACATGCAAATAACAGTGTCAACAGTTTTTACACTCTGTGTGGTTACTGAACAGGGCACTGCTAGCAGATATCAGTGGTATGTGCAGCATTACAACAAGTAAAAACCATTACACAGACTGAGGGAGGGAAAAAAATATTCAAAAGGCATAAAGAAAGAAAAAAGAAGAAGGATGGACAATTTAAATATGAAACACATGGACTGTGTTTGGGAAATAAAGATGAAAATGCAGCAGAACAAGTGACTCTTTGGACAAAGGCAAAGTAAATTGCTTCTGGGAGAAACAAGAGGGACTGTTCCACTTTCCTACAGCGTTCCACGTCATTTGCATAGTTTATAAACAGTCCTCTCAATAAGCCTTTCCATGTAAATGAATCATAAAGCAACAGAGAGCGAAAGGAAAGCAGAAGTACATTAACAGAGGCCTGGCGGCCCTAAATCTATTTCAATTAGATGACACTTTCAATATCGTGCTTCTGATTTCGAGATATTGAAACCTCTTTTTTATGCACATAACCTCTGCAGAAGCAATCTCCCATCCCCTCTACATGCGATATTCTATCTTTTTGGGATATTTTGAGGGACGACTGTAATTTCATGGAATTAGGTGAAATTTCAGCACAACTGTGATTCATAGCAGCAGTAGAAGGAATAAATATAAAAATAAGGCTGCTTTGGTCAAACAGACAAATCACACACCACCTTACTTGTTTCTTTCATCTATTCTCATTCTCCCTCTCAAACACACACATTTCATGTTCTAGCCAATAAAACTCCCATCTAAAAGGAGGAATATACTCCCTGGCGAATGGGGATGTGTCCAGCATTCCATGCTTTGCTCCTGAAAGGCCTGGGTAACTCTGATAACATGCTGGAGAACAAAGGTAATATTGTAAAACTAATGAAAGAGATCTGGCTCCAAGAATCCTGTCTATCAATCAAAGACTTGGTGGTGAAGTGCCTTTCAAACAGCAATAAAGAGGCAATAGTTCTCACCCTCTGGAGGCGAAGGCCATTTCCACATTCAGCACACTGAAATAAAGAGCAGAGAGATTATTATGAGCAGGGGCGGATGTGTCTATGTCCGACATACCAGTCTCAGCGCTCAGAGACAGATTAGCTTTGAAAACCGAGCCATTTTTTAAACGTCAACATTTCCATTGTGAATACAGTGTAGGATTGTTATGGTAAGAATCTCTCACACCATGAATGTGTTGGTGTTTCTTTGGATGATGGATCAGAGGTGTTGGATCTTCACTAGACATTTTAACATGCTGAAACGGAAACTGAAATTTCAGATCAGCTTCCAAAGGAAGTGTAAATGTTAGAAGTCTAAACACAAACAAACACAGATGGTCAGCTTTATGAAATATTCACACACACATTTAATGTGGTGAGTTCTGAAATGAGGGGACAGTTTTTCGTTCCATTTTTTGCTTTTGTTTTGTTGTCCAATGTAAATTCATGTTCCATTTGATGTTTACCCATTTTCTAAGGCATTTGGCAGACATTTTTAGTTTTTTAAGTGGCGTTTTTATTTTTATTAAAGGTATATATTTTGCCATTATGTTCCTTAAAGGGCACCTATTATGCCCTTTTTTACAATATGTAATATAAGTCTCAGGTGTCCCTAGAATGAAGTTTCACCTCAAAATACCTCACAGATCATTTATTATATCATTTTGAAAATGCCTATTTTGTGTGGAAGCAGAAACACGCCGTATTAGTGCATGTCTCTTTAAATGCAAATGAGCTGCTACTCCCCGCCCTCTTTTCCAGAATAGGGAAGTGCCTTTGCAGCTCCTAACTGCTAAAAAAAAAAAAAACAAACAAACAAACAAAAACATCTGTTTGGTTTTGATTATCATGTCTATCACACTGAAATCACACGTTTTAAAGCCATATTAGTTTAAACTTCTGACAGACGGTTTTCTGTGCGCAAATATCTGAAGCATGCGTATAGAGAGTGGCTGCACACGGCATGTGACTACTAAAGTTCTCTTTCACACACAAGTTTATGTTAAAAACATGCATAAGTTACAAAAACACAGTGGGTTATGTTTGTGAAAGTACACATCTGGGAAAGAAATCGCATGATTATATTAGATCTGTGCATTAAGTGACATCAGCATAATATACAGTACCTATACTGCTCTCTATGTTATTAATATGACCCAAAGAATAAAATAAAAGCAGACAATCACTTACTGCTCTGGACTGAATAACATCTATAGCCTTAATAAGAAGACATTTCTTACTTCAATGCTGCTTTTAAATGCTCTAGCGTGAAAATAAACAGGGCAGATTGTGTGCGGCTCACTGCAGGGTGGTGTCTCGGCTAGTTTACTGCATTGTCAATCAACAATCGTGGGTGGGGCAGGTCAATTGTGACATCACACTTTACGGATTCTGGGATCGGCTTGCTCTGAGACACTTCTAATGATATATGGAGGTTAAAAAAAAGGAGTAGGTGGATTTTTATCATTATAGAGTGGTTGTGTACACACACTACCAACACACATTTACTGTATGTCCAAACAACATGTGAAAGTGAATTTTGCATAATAGGTGCCGTTTAAGAGACAGTCCAATTACCTGGTGTTGCTAGTGCCGTGCTGTACCACTTGAATTACACATTCAGTGGTGTTTGTTTGTATAATATTTGTATTTATACAGTATTTGCATAATATTTATTACATTTGTAAAATCTTTTATGTTGCATTAAACAAACTACAATAATACAGTAAAAAGTATATTTTATGTAGGCTGTCTTTTATTTATTACAGTTGCTGTTGTTGTAGTTATTAGTTTAATTTAACCGTGCTATTATTTTCATCCTTTCAAGTTCATTTCTATCACTTTAAATTAATTTCAGTTTGGTCCCGAGCAAAAATGGTGATCTCTGAGTTGTTTATGTTGTAATTAATCTCTTCAGGCCCATTTGCAGAATGGTTCAAAGACAGATCAGACTGACTGGATGATCTGCTAATCACAGCGATGCGAAGGCACTGCCTCCTCTTGCTTTTTGTCCACATTTTGGCATTACACCTTTCACATTCATGCTGTAATTTAGAAGCTCAATGAGAACTTTTTCCCCCCGAAACGATCCACTGGTTCTGCTCTTGATGTTACATTAAAAAAAGTGCTGTAGACACTGTTCAAATTCATGCAACATAACATTTGTTTAGATTTAGTTTGGTACTGCAAAATTGCTCTAAAGAGTCATTATTGTCTCTCTTGCCTCCCACACCTTTCTGCTTTGATTAAAAAAAAGACCCTAACGTGTACACTATTGCAGAAAAACTCTCTCTCTCTCTCTCTCTCTCTCTCTCTCTCTCTCACACACACACACACACACACAGTCAGATTATAGTGATTTGACAGTGGTGCATTTGCATATTCTCAATTCTTTCTATGCTGTTCATCTCCTCCTATTTCAGACAACAGTCATTGTGCTGCAGAGGCACTGCAGCCGTCAGCTTTGTTCAAGACAGAGCAAGAGAGGGAGGGAGAGAGGGAGAGACAGAGAGAGAGAGAGAGAGAGAGAGAGAGAGAGAGAGAGAGAGAGAGAGAGAGAGAGAGAGAGAGAAGGGAAGTGGGGAGGGATGGGGAGTCAGAGGAGACATACTGCACAAGCCATGAATTTTCATTAATCATAACTCCTCTATTCACTCACTCACTATCACCACATACAGGGCACTCCAGAGAGAGAGAGAGACCTGTTAAAAATAATAAGCCACTACAGAGATGGGAAGTGCTGATTAAATTAAACTCTCGTTAATCAGAATTTTGACACCACCTCATCTCTCTCTCTCTCTCTCTCTCTCTCTCTCTCTCTCTCTCTCTCTCTCTCTCTCTCTCTCTCTCTCTCTCTCTCTCCCTCCCTCAGGGCATACTTGTTAATATCTATGCTATAAGGTAATATCTACACAGACATAAGACAGAGTCCAATAAACTTTTTTATCATTGAAAGAGAAGCTAACCACGAAATTATGTAGAGATGGGATATTCAGTTTGTACATCTAGAACCTGAAGAGAAATAGCATTTCAGAACCACAGGTTTTATCAGGATTCTGGGAAATTAGAACTACAACTACCACAAGGTTGTAAGGTTGTGAGGGCAACAATGTTGTCCCTACAGCAACTTCTTAGCAACCTAACATCTAAAAAATTTGACATTTTAAAAACAGTGGCTTCAAAATTAATTTTGAGATTTGATTGTGTTATTTACTGTATGTTGAATAAATGTGTAAGTCTCCTCAGTTAAACACCAGTTCCCCTTCAGTCGGTCACTAAGAGTCACGTCGGTGACCGACGAATGGGATCTCGCCAGAGAGACCAATCCACTTCGAGTGTAACTAAACAACCCAATGGACATTAGCATGCGGTATTTCGCATCTGGCTGCCACACCCCGCAGCGTGGGTATAAGAGGCAGCAGGTGTACCACATTAATTCATCTTTTCGCTTCGGAGCCGAGCAGTGGTGCATCACTACTGCTCTCTTGTTCCTCGAGTGATTGCTGAACAAGTGCAGGCGTTACGCAGCAGCGGTGGTCGCGGTCTCACGGGAGGGAAAAAAAAAGATTGTCTTCGTGGTCTTCGTGGCCAGCTCCCCAGCGTGCTTCAGCACTAAAAGAGCAATTTCTCTAAAAGAGCATTTCTCTAAAAGAGCAACACGGGTGATCGTGTGTTTTTAAAGATGTCTTATCACCCATGCGTTTCTGGGTGTGGTCATTTCCTGGTGCCTCAGGACGGTCACGATCGCTGCCTCATGTGTCTGGCCATTCAGCACGCTGAGGAAGCTTTCGTGTATGGTTCATGTTCTTCTTGTGGGGACATGACCATCTCGGAGTTGCATAAAAGACTCCATTATGTCAAACATGGCGGAGTCCCTCTCCCTCTGCCGCGACCCAACGTTCGTCCCGGCACCTGGGGCGGCGCTGCGTCCAGTGGAGTCAGAGGTGATTTGAGGATTACGGTGAGGGCTTCCCCAAGTGGAGTTCCTCACCCCTCAAGCACTCCGCAGCTGGTGGAGCTGCCGTTGGAGCGGGCTGGGCCCTCTGCAGGACAGAGGGCACCACTCGTTTCCTTCGGTGCCCCCTCTGATGACCAGATGTCGATCGCTGCATTGGAGGGCGAGCCCTCTCTCGCCGGGCATAATGACTCAGCTGCGTTGCCCCCTTCGTGTGTGGTAGCGTTGTCCGAGCCAGACCCAGAGATGACGGCTATGCTTTCCCGGGCTGCCAAGAATGTCAGGCTCGTGTGGAATCCTCCACCACATCCCGATCCTTCGAGGCTGAACGAATGGTTTCTCGGTGGGGTTCGCGCTGCCATTCTTCCCGGAGGTGCATGAGGAGCTCACTAGATCGTGGAGGGCACCTTTCACTGCCCGAAACAAATCTTGTGGCTCCTCCGCCCTCACCACACTCGATGGTGAGGCTGCTTTGTGGTACGTGGGCATCCCCTCGGTGGAGCAGTCTGTGGCCATACAACTGTGTCCAACAGCCGCTACAACTCTGCGGGGTGACCCGTGTCTCCCCTCACGGGCCTGTAAGTATTCATCAGGCCTAACTGGCAGTGCTTACAGAGCTTGTGGGAGGTGGCTTCTGGCCTCCACGCCATGGCGTTACTGCAGGTCCACCAGGCCAAAGCCCTGAAAGATCTGCACGGGGGTGTCCATGACTTGGCGGTTCTACATGAACTGCGTGCTGCGACAGACCTCGTGCTTCGAGCGACGAAGGTGACTGCACAGTCTCTGGATCATGCGATGTCCACGCTAGTGGTCCAGGAGCACCATCTCTGGCTGTGTCTAGCTGACATGAAGGAGCAGGAGAAGGTACAGTTCCTGAATGCTCCTGTGTCGCAGACCGGCCTTTTTGGCGACGTTGTCGAGAGCTTTGCCCAGCAGTTCTTGGCAGCACAGAAGCAGACACACACACATCATGCGCCGGAGGAAACCTGCTGCTTCCACCCCGGTTGCAGCCCCTCAGCCTGCTCGTCGCCGTGGGCGCCCCCCTGCTGCCGCCCCCGCTCCCGCACAGCCGCAGCAGCCTTCCACCAGGCAGTGTCGTGGAGCCGGTCACAGGCAGGAAGCCCAGCCCGTCCATGCCCCCGTTAAACCTGGCGGCAAGTGCAAGAGGCCCTGACACGGGCGACCCAGAGATGGAGGAGACTGCTCATCGGGAGATAGTGACTGCACCACTCCCTCCCCCGGAGGAGGGCTGAGTGGAGAATCTTTTGTTTCGTTTTGTTTTTGTTCCGCCGCTGGCCCAGAAGACAGCGGTACCCAAAACTTCAATGAAAGAGCGGTTTCCTCAGTCTCTAGGTCTCAAGAGGAGGAGAGTTGAGAGCTGTGCATCATGGGATCGCTTCCCTCCTCCTCTCGCCAGTGGGCAGCAGTGGGTTGCCCAAGAGCACCCCTCCTGCCCATTCGTGGAACCAGGTTAGAGCTGTAACACTCGAGTCCCCACTTCAAGTCGTCACACGCCAGGCTGTCACAAGCCTCGAGCCGGGTTCCTGCGTTTCCTCCCACACGAGGAGGAATTAGGTGAGTGTTACACTTTACACCCAGACCCCGCCCCCTGCCGTCACAGGTCAGGCCATCAAAGGCCCCGGGCCAGGTTCCTGTGTTCCATCATGCATTTTCGGGTGCATCCGTCCCCAAGATTGGTTTGCAGCGATCGACCTGAAGGACGTGTACTTTCATGTCTCGATCCTCCCGCGGCACAGGCCATTCCTGCAGTTCACGTTCGAGGGTCGGGCGTATCAGTACAAGGTCCTGCCCTTCAGCCTGTCCCTATTGCATCGCGTCCTCTCCAAAGGACAACACTGCGACCGTTGCGTATATCAACCAGCAAGGTGGTTTACGCTCCTGTCGCATGTCGCAACTCGCCCGCCACCTCCTCCTCTGGAGTGAGAAGCATCTGAGGTCCCTTCGTGCCATCCACATCCCAGTAGTGTTCAATCGGGCAGCCAACGAGCTGTTTCGAGCAGCACTTCCAGGGGAGTGGAGACTCCATCCCCAGGCAGTTCAGCTGATTTGGAGGTGGTTTGGAGTTGCTCAGGTAGACCTGTTTGTATCTCCAGAGACCACCCACTGCCAGTGGTTCTACTCCCTAGCCGAGGCAACGCTCGGCACGGATGCACTGGCACACAGCTGGCCCCGGGGCCTGCGCAAATATGTGTTTCCCCCAGTGAGCCTACTAGCACAGACACTGTGCAAAATCAGGGAGGACAAGGAGCAGGTCCTGTTAGTGGCTCCATATTGGCCCAACAGGACCTGGTTCGCAGAACTCATGCTCCTCGCGACAGCCCCTCCCTGGCCGATTCCTCTGAGGAAGGATCTGCTTTCTCAGAGACGGGGCACCCTCTGGCACTCGCGTTCGGACCTGTGGAAACACCACGTGTGATTCCTGGATGGGATGCGGAGGTTCTAGGTGACCTACCCCAGGAGGTAGCGCTCACTATCACTTCAGCTCAAGCACCGTCCACTAGACGGGCCTATGCTCTGAAGTGGATCCTGTTCATCGCATGGTGTTTCTCTCACCATGAGGAACCCCGGAGATGTTCGATCAGAGCCGTGCTTTCCTTCCTGCAGCAAGGGTTGGAGCGTAGGCTGTCCCCCTCCACCCTTAAGGTTTATGTTGCTGCTATTTCCGCTCACCATGACCCCGTAGAGGGGAGGTCGGTGGGGAAGCATGATCTGGTCGTCATGTTCCTTAGGGGGGCCAGGAGGTTAAATCCTCCTAGGCCTCCCTCCCTACCCTCTTGGGATTTGGCATTGGTGCTAAGAGCCCTTCAAACTGCCCCCTCTGAGCCTTTGCAGTCAGTTGAGTTAAAGTTTCTTTCTATGAAAACCCTACTCCTGACTGCATTGGCCTCGATTAAGAGGGTGGGGGACCTGCAGGCATTTTCGGTTAACGAATCGTGCCTTGAGTTCGGGCTGGCTGACACCAGAGTAACACTAAGACCCCGGCCCGGCTACGTGCCCAAGGCTCCTACCACTCCCTTCAGGGACCAGGTGGTGAACCTGCAAGCGCTGGCCCTGGAGGAGGCAGACCCAGCCCTAGCTTTGCTCTGTCCTGTACGCGCACTACGTCAGTACGTGGATAGAACTCAGAGCTTTAGGACCTCAGAACAGCTCTTTGTCTATTACGGAGGACAGCAGAAGAGGAAGGCTGTCTCCAAGCAGAGGATGGCCCACTGGATAGTGGATGCCATCACTTTGGCCTATGAAGCACAAGGTGTGCCCTGCCCGCTCAGGCTGCGTGCTCACTCCACTAGGGGTGTCGCATCATCCTAGGTGCTGGCTCGTGGTGCCTCGCTAACAGACATTTGTAGAGCTGCGGGCTGGGCGACTCCTAACGTGTTCGCTAGGTTCTATAGCCTATATGTTGAACCGGTTTCCTCTTGTGTTCTCACCTCAAACGGGTAGTGGCAATGAGAGGCCCAGTTCAGAGTCAACTTGCGGCGTCCTTAACGCCTAATTCTCCAGAGAGTTCCTTAACCAGGCAAACCCTGTCAAGTCCTCCAGCACTCCGGCAGCCGGACGTGGCGGAGCATCCGGTGCCAGGCCTTTCAGCCAATGAATTCCTGAAATCTGGTGTGAGGCTAGTGCCTATATGAGTGACCCTGTTGGGTTCCATATGTGTATTTCCACGGTACAGCTACTAGAGCCATGTTTCCCCTGGCAGACTGCGTTCTGCCGTCTCTAAATGATGCAGCCTGAGCCATCTCAGAGACTTCCATGTGCGATAGGGCCCTACGGGGTTACTTCACATGAATAAATGTCACTTAACCCCCTCTGGGAGGAGATGACTCCGCAGTGTGCCTCTTCCAAATGGTAGGGCACGCTTTCCCAGTGTTATCCAAGTCCTACTGTTGGGTTGTTTGAGGAACAGCAGTAGTCGACCTTCTCTGTGTAGAGCCCAGTCCTATCGTCTGCCTTGTAGGAGGGACCTGGAGGCCTACACAGGGCACTGGAGGGGGCAGCTCCTGTGGCGCTTTGGTAGGGATCCTCTTCATCGGTCACCGACGTGACTCGTAGTGACCGACTGAAGGGGAACGTCTCGGTTATGTATGTAACCCTCGTTCACGTCCCGTCGCCACAGTTGCTGTACCACAGCTGAGCTGTCGGGTCACCACCTCGACTCCTCAGCGAAAACATGAATTAATGCGATGCAACTGCTGCCACTTATACCCACGCTGCGGGGTGTGGCAGCCAGATGCGAAATGCCGCATGCCAATGTCCATTGGCTTGTTTAGTTACACTTGAAGTGGATTGGTCTCTCAGGGGAGATCCCGTTCGTCGGCCACCGACGTGACGTCTTCGTTCCCTGCTTCAGGGAACGCGGGTTACATACATAACCGGGACGATCTTTATTAGTTAGTTGAAGGAGTTATATGGCTGATTGTGAACTGTAATAATTATCCAGCAGACTGGGAAAACAGGTAGAAACGAAGTGAAATGTCCACTGAGTGGTGCTAAAAACACATTCAGTTTCTCCCAAAACGTGAATGTGACAATGTTTTATTACGTTGGATGCTGTGGCAGTTTGGAAACAAAATTACCGGTGAGTGGTGTTAAAACTACTGCTTTATCATGTTGGAAAATAACATTCTAACTTTCTATCTACAGTAAATGATACCCTAAAGCTAAACAGTTGTGTTAACAAAAGCAAACGCAAACGTGAGATGAAAATAACATTTGCTAAGTCTTTGAGCTTCTTTGTGCAGTTTGTTGTGCGTTCCAGTTGTCTACAAAATCAGAATTTTGTATTTCCTGGTAGGAAATTTTAACTGGAATGCCCCCTCAAGTTTGGAGTTCTGATTTGGAAACTAAGTGGAACTGCAACAACCCAGACTTCAGACTTCAAAACGGCTGCACAGTGCATCAACAGTAAGTGAAACAGTAGTGTTTATTAGCACTTATGTTTGTCTGTCTCTCAATAAACTCAGTGGTGCACACACACTCTAAAAAATGCTGGGTTAAATAAAACCCAGCACTGGGTAAAATATGGACAAACCCAGCAATTGGGTTGTTTTGTGCCAGCGTTTGGGTTACTACCCAGAAGGTTGGGTTAAACATTTAACCCAACCGTTGGTTGAAAACAACCCGATCACTGGTTTTGTCCATATTTTACCGCTGGGTTGTATTTAACTCAGCATTTTTTAGAGCACAGTATCTGTGGACATGCAAAGTGATCTCACGATAATTCGTATGTATTTTACATAAAATGCGGTTCTATAAATCGAACATTTACTTACGTTTTTAGAGGCACTAAAACGTACAATACTTACGTATTTTCAGCATTTAAACATTAAAAACTGACGTACTGACATCTAAAAATGAATCCTTATGAATATTGATAACGCGGCATTAATTTTATTATTAGTTGTCATATCAATTACCTTGTTTTCAACTGTTTACTTAATATGAAATGATAACATTTCGTTCTGTTCTGTGTGATTTCCGCCTGCTCATTTCCAAGAATAGGCCTATGTAACCCCCCCGGGTCCGCACCTGCCACACCTCGTTCCGAGTGGGTCTCGAACCCGGGTCGTCGGCATGGGAGGCGGGCGCTCTAACAAGGAGGCTAAAGGTCAGAGGTTTTACCTGCACAGCACTTACCCGCTGGCCTCTGTCACACCTACATAATGTTAAACAAGTCTTCACTTTAAACCCTCAAAATAAATAACATTTCTGCAATCGTTTAACCTTTACTTGTCGTGTAATGTTTACTTTGTTTGCCATGGGCCACAAAAGGCGTTTTCTCCGAGATGCTGTGGCTGACAATAGAACTATTAAAAAAAAAAAACGAAAAAAAAAAAAACAAAAAAAAAAACCACCAAAACCGCAACATAATTACGAAATAAAACCATTTTATTCGTGCGTTGTAATCCAGATCTCCAGAATCCATACGACTGCGAGGAACAGACCCAAATCCAAGCCTTTATTCAGCGATCTTCATCTCCATCCCGAGCAGCGAGTCCAGCGACCGTAAACAGCAAAGCCCGCGCTGACTGACGCGCTCGTTACGAATTCAAATGTTGCCGCTTCAAACGACAGGTTTTACGGCAGGATAATCGAACGCTCATTGGCTCTCGCCTGCATTCGTCATAGATTGCGACATGCCGTGTTTTTTGGTGAGGTGTGTGTTTGAAAGATGTGAACCAAGCACGCGCGTGCCTTCACGTGTTCACTGAGAGCGAGAGGATCAGGAAAATAATCTGGATAATATTTTCAGCGATTAACAACCTAAATTCTGCTCTGCATCTCACACAAACCTACTGTATTCCGCCAGAGAAGACTGCGGCTGCAACGCATCGTCATTTGGATTACTTTTGGTAGGTCTTTTGAATTTTTTGCAATAAATAAATGATTGTAATTGCATTTATCTGTCTGTCATGTTTTTCTTATACTGTACAGAAATAGCTATGTTTAGGTTTAGATGTAGGAGTGGGATTAGCGACTATTAAAACATTTGTAATGCTATATTGTTACTAAAATTGTTATTTTCCTGAATGTTTCGGTCAATTGCGTTTTGTATCCTTTTATATTCTCTATAAAATGGGTAGGTTTAGGTTTGGGGGTAGGTTAAGGGGTCTAACATCTAAATTGCTTATTAATAAAATGATAAAAAAAAAAAAGCATATTCGCTGTAAAATGGGTAGGTTTAGGTTTGGGGGTAGGTTAAGGGGTCTAACATCTAAATTGCTTATTAATAAAATGATAAAAAAAAAAAAAAGCATATTCGCTGTAAAATGGGTAGGTTTAGGTTTGGGGGTAGGTTACGGGGTCTAAAAGTCTAAATCGCTTATTGATAAAATAAAAATGCATTGATACGAATATCTTAATGATATAAAAGATACGTAAATATTTTTACGTTTTTTTAGCTAAAAATACGTATCGATTTGTACGTTTTAAACGTTGAAATACGTCTAAATTGTACGTTTTAGCATCAATAAATACGTACATAAATGTACGTTTTGTGCTTGTAAATGTTACGTATTAATACCTACGTATGAACATGAGCCCAGGCTGGGACATGACACTTTGGCATTATCTTTGCAAAATACAGCTTTATGTGTTTTTATCAACTGGTATAACAGCGGTTGCATCCATGTTGGTTTTCGGACTTTTGTACTGGAACACTGTCATTCCCAACTCCAATATCTGACTTCTTGGGTAAATTAAATGCAGCAATAATTAGTCTTGTGTAGGATTTTATGGAGCGCCCTGCTTTGCATGTGCAACACTGTAACTGGTGAGTTACCAAGCAAGTGTTCTGCATCAGAAAAGCCATACATATGGATCTGGTTACATGATACAAATGTCAAAATGTACATAATATTGTACATAATACTGTGTAAGGAAATCATTGTTCATTGGTAATGTTCCCTAATCTTTCTATGTCATTTGGAGAAAAAAGAACGTGTGGTGCCACTTTAACACCTGAAAACTGCAGCAATTTGTATGTACAATGAAGTTTTTACCAGCTATATATTTAGCAATTTACTCAAAAAATAAATAACCAAAAAAAAAAAAAAAAACCTTTAGATGAATCAGCTAGAAAGAAACATCACACATTAGCATGATAATATTGGCAGGTAGTGCAAGAAACAAGAGACTGCCTGGCATTTACATTGTAAGCAAAAGCTCTGATCTTCAATAAAATGACTACCAAAAAAAAAATAAAATAACAGAACAGTAACAACAGGCCTCATTTTTTCCTTACTGTAGAAAAGTGGGTTTGACTGCCCACTTCCTGGATGTGGTAACTGTCCCAGATCTTATACAAAAAAATTAAAAATTGGCCACAGATGCACTATGGTGCAATGGTGGTGTTTATTTACAGTGAAGCTTCATGAAGCAACCACAAAGTGTACTGTATGTACATATTTGGTGCCACAAAGTGGGCTGGGTTTCATAACCCCAGGTAACAAGCAGTGCTAACTCCGCTTCTAAATTACAAGTGTGAAATGTTCCTCTACACACAGTTAAAAGCGGGGTTTAGTACGACTATAACCCAGGGTTAAGTGCATGGTGAAAAGCCTTTACAGATTACAATGCAACACAAATCGCATACAAAACACTACAATTAAGTTGTAACAATGTTGTTGCATTTGCTTATTAGTAAAGTAAATTGTCAACAGTATATACTGTACCTGTCACAGTTGGGAAACAATATTTGTTCTTTTATCTTTTTCTCTCCTTTGATCTCTTTTTCTTTCTCATTCCTTTTCCCTGAATATAGTGTGTGAAGATTGATGAGTTCCTTTAGAATTCTGACCCCGCATTTCAAATGTCACTATACCAAGAAATACAGAGTGAGTGAGGGAGAGGCCATTGGAAAAAAATAAAACAGAGTGAAGGTGAGAGGAGAAAGGGATAGCCTAGAAAATGAAGAAAAGAAAAAAAAAACAGAGACTCACCCATGTGTGAAAGACATAATAGAAAATGTCAAAAGATGTGAGGAATGACGCTTCTGAACAGGCTGTAAAAGCCCCTGTGCATTCAGACTGTCCAGGCAGAATTTTCACAGTGTCTGTCCCTGCCTTCTCTCTATATCTTTTTTTTTTTCTAGCATGTGACCTCCTTCTTATCTGCTCAAATTACAATTTAGAAGGACTATGTGTAACAGTTGGTATGTTCAGATTGTGTCTATATTGCCCATGATAAAATATGAGCAATGTTAAAATGATCAGACACAGGCAGAGTCTATGATCAAAGCAGAACTTTGATTTTCATAATTGGTTTCTTTGGCAATCTTTACAACAACAGGAATTCCCTTTCATGCCAACATGAAATGGCACTCACAACCCATTTTACTTCTGTGATGTGACAGTTTAAAATGAAAATTGATGTTCAGTAAGAAAAAATTTGTAGACTGCAACTTTATTTTAACCGTCAGAATTTGACTGAATTGTGGACCAGACACAAAACAGACTTGTGGAGGCCGAATAGATTCCCCCAATCACTTTTTAAAGTGCATTGGGGAGTTGCTAATTGTCTGCATTGTTCTGTGTTCTCATTGGTTGGTTGGCATGTGGGTGATTTCATGCCTTAGAAAGGTTGTACCAGAATTGCTCACCCAAAGAGAAAAATAATGTACTGTTGCCAGAACTGTATATTTTTCCTCAAAGCACACAATTTGTGAAAATCCATGGAAAACATATTCCTCTTCTGACATAAACCAAGTACACATTATCTGGTAACATGAATTAAACATTTATTTAATGTAACCCTTATGTTAGTTACATTATGTATCTTAACATGACAATGTTATATATGTTACATACCAGTTTATATCCTGTTTGCCACTGTTATATACATGTAACAATTTAATTTAAGTGACTTAGTTTCTTAAAAGGAATAACTGTTAAATATTATATTTGTTTTTGCAGAGGTCAAAAATCGATCCTACAGTGCAAGCCAAGTTCTGCTTAAGGGCTCATTGAGGGAGCTAAATGCTGTGAATGCTAACACGAATGTGAAGATGCAGACACAGCAAACACGGTCATGTATGGAAGCTAATGAGATAAGTGGCGGCTTTGCAAATGTGGCAAGTGAAGTGTGAACACAGTGTTAAGTATGCAAACGAAACTAGAGGTCTCAATTATGTCATATCTGTTCACTTCACTGCATCAGCCACCAAACAAGTGTGGTGCCTTGAAAACGTATTTACACCCATTCTCACTTGCATACTACATTTGCACGTAAGCAATAAAATACAGATGCTACACACAAGTCTTCTAGCCATACACAACGAACAACCACAAGGGGGCCAGCTGGTTAATGAGTTTTACAGTTGAGACTTCTGACTGCAAATCAGTCTGTCATTGTAAATTTTAAAAAAAAAATCCTTCCTGAACCTACAGTATGGAACAGGACAAGCACTGCTGAGTATGACATACACTTTGAGAGCAAATAAAATCTGTTAAAAATATTTGTTCTTGTTTAAAACATAAATACATTAAGATCATGAATGATTCTTAGACTTATTGCAGTCCAGTATATGATAAGATTCAGATATTTGAATTTACTGGGGTAGCACACAGTGTTGGTTCATTTTAATTTAAGTTTTTATCAAAGTTACTTATTTAACTACCAAAAAAAAAAAAAAAAAAAACTATATTTTAATTTGAGCACAAGTAATATGTTTCTCTTTTTTTCTTAAGCACGTTTCACATGACTCTTAACAATGCTGTACAATGATTTTGATTGTAACTTACTACATGATGTTTTATCAGCACTGCATAGTTATTATTTGAATATCCTTTCACGAAAAGCCAGTATAACCTGTGGTGCTAACAAAAACATAAGACCGCTAATATTCTTGAAACTTGTGGGTTTATGCAATGCCTCAGAGAAATGCAAATGACAGCAGCTTCAGGGAAACTGGGTTTTATTAGAGCTGAGGAAATAATGATGACTGGGATCCAAGAACTCTCATAATTTGTGTCAAATTTCAAAGTTTTTCCTGATCCACCAGTCCTACTGGAAATCTAATAAAGGCCCAATCTTGAACTACCTTTTGGAAGTGTTTTAATCCCCAGAACAGCTCATTTTAGTTATTTTCAGCTCAAATTGAATGAGGCACTAAAACAGCACTGTTTTTATATAAAGACGTACAGCAATGTGAAAACAATTATCAAATCAACTAAGCTTATTTAATTGATTCATTAGTTGATTAATTAATAAATTAGCATGGTAGTGAAACAACATACTGTATAATGAAGCAAATGGCAAATTTATTCAAACCTCTATTTAAGATTAGTGAACACATACATTACATTAATCAGTTGCTTGAATTCTATCGCTTCACAATTCCTATATTTGACCATTTCACAAGATCAAAACAGCACAATGGCAGTGAGATGTTATTTCATGCAGGAGAGCAGATTAGTGAAAAAACCAATATCCAATCTTTGAAGCTGCTTGTTATTCATACTGTGGCCCATCCAGTGGGGTATGTTTCCTGCTGTGCATAAACAAATAAGGTAGGAAATTGATGGGGGCTGCACAGAGAGCCTAATGAAATGGCGAATTGCTCTGCCTCCTTTGAAGAACGGTGAGAAGCCTTTTAGGAACACAAGGAGAAATGTGATTTCTCTCCTCCTTTTGCTCTTTCTTTTCTTTTCTCTTTGTTCTTTTGTTCCTCCCTTCTCTGTCCCCCCACTCTCACCCTTTCTATCGCTCACGTTCTGTCTCACATACACACACATATACACATTCCCCTCCCTATTTTTCTAATTTTCCTGAGGACAGAGCAGCTTGGCACATGACATTGATTTCCATCAGCGTTTGGAAATAACCTCGCTGTTGCCCAGGCAACACACATTTACCTTTTCTCTCTTTTTTGCATATTAGTGCGAGTTTTTCCATCAGTGAGGGAATGAGTGTGGAACGGTGATGACAAATGTGCTCAGGTGGGGCAGCGAGCAGTAATGCATGTGTGTGTATATGTGTGTAAGTAATAAATGGTGATGCCCAGTGCTAGCAGGGCGATGCAGCGGGACTTGGGGGGAAGGGTAAAGAGAGTGCTTGGGTGTTGAGATGAATATTCTTCTGTGATCAAAGAGCAGGCCAGTGGACCACTCTCATTCTCCCATTAACACATTTCAAATGCTGAAAACCATTTCTGGAAGAGTTCCAAGTAATGGTGGACAGTAATGTACAATTTGTACATTTTCATTTTAGGAAACTTTTGTTTCAATACATACCAAAGCATATATTTTTACTCCTTTTTACTGCATATCAGCAGTGTTATTTTTGTATTATTTATATACTATTAGAGTATTTAATAATATTTTGAAATAGCTTTTATATTTTCAGTATTCATTTTAAGTTTGAATCATTTTGTTATGTGCTTTTGTCATCTTTTGTGTTTACATATTTTTATTTACCTTTTTTTAATTATATTTTAGTTTTAGTTTGAGTAATTTTAATACTTAAACTTAAGGCAGTATTTCTAATTTTCATTTTTCAAGTTTTAATCTAATATTTATATTTTATTTTATTTCAGCTTTATTTCAATTAACAAAAACTCTTTCATAATTCTTAGTTTTAGTTAACAATAACAGTACTGTGCATTTCAGAAAAATTAAGTGAAGAAATCATGACCGAGACTCAACATCAATATTTGATTGCAGCAGTTAACAACTCACTGCCTCAATAATCCATTCGGAGCAAGACTTAAATTTAAAAAAATCACTGAATTGGTCTCCACAAAAGTGAGTTTGAGTGTGCAGACTTCTAATAATTCATAATAATGTCACACAGAAATGTAACCTATTTTTAGCTCAATCCTAACTGTGTGTGAAGAACTAACATACACACAAATGGATATATGCGTGTGTGTGTTTGTATACATACACACAAACAGTAGTTCTTATAGAACAATTCTTTTACTTGCCACATTCAAATACTTTTGTACTTTTACTCAAGTATAAAAATTTTAATTCACAGCATGTTCGTAGGAACATGTGGCATGAAATTGGTGATGGGACTGTCCTACATTGACAGGACATTACTATACTGTACACATTTTTTTTGTGCCTGTGTTGTGCAGATGTTGGGCTGTCTGGAGTGGTTAACAGTTTGGCTTCTAGAGCTCTAATCATAATTGCTATTTTATGAACCTTAAGTCCCTCCTGTCTAGAAGACAATGTAATCCAGAGGGAATGCCAGCAAGTAAAAGTACAAGTGAGACGTTGATAAATGAGTGTATATTTAGGGTTTAAGTAAGAATGTGCGTATATTTCTTAAATGATTTTGCATCTTCAAGGACAGCAGCATAAGAGTACCCCACCTGTAGCCCGTAGCCTACAGTGAACTGTTCCTTGGAGTACAAGATTGATCCTTAAATGGTACAAAGTTATAAGGTACAATCTAGAGGTACAACTTGTCAAAGTGCAACCAGGAGGAAAATTAATTTCTTACTGTATTATTATAGTACCAGGTTTCACTTGGAGAGTCTTTAAAATATTCCATATCTGCATTTCACATTTCACATGTCACATTTCCACATACACACAAATTGGAATGAATAATGATTGGACACAAGGCTCCTCAGTCTCAGAAATAAAGATTGGCATTGCCAATATGTTGGTAGAAAGCAATCTGCACCTGAACTGGGTTCTGTCTCCAATTTCCCCACAACATAAGTATGCTGCCCAGTCCCTTCTCACTCAGACATTGTGTGAGCATGTCACATCCAGCAGGTCCTTCAAATCAGCAAAACATGAATGAATTGATCGGGTAAAGTTTCCCCTTCCATGATCATCAGTTTGATATGCGGTACTGCACATACTTACTGTAGTAAGAAATAACACGTTTCCATCATTTCAAGATTTGATGGGGGATTTGAGTGGTTTTTGGATGTATTAGAGTGTGTCTGGGGATTGAGAGCACAAATCAGGTTTCACTGGAACTCAAAAGCACCCCACCTGCTTATTCAGTGTAGAGTTCATTTTGATATGAAGATAGAAGGCTCAAAATACCCTTATAAGACTTCAGCTGGGTCTACATAAACAAATTTGTTATTACCAAATTCATGAGGAGGGAAAAAGAACCCAACTTAGATGTGGATTGCTCCTGGAGGGCAACGTTATTATTTTTCGGCCACTGCAAATGTGTTCCCAGCAATCAGGTATTTGAGAAAGGGCAAATTTGCATAGCTACCATAAGAGAGTAAATCTGATCATATAAATGTAAATAAGGAAAGATTTAACTGTTTTCACATAAAAATAAGTAAAAAAAAAAAAAACCTATATGCGTGGGCATGTGTGGGGGTGAGTTAGACATAGTAAGGGGTGAAAGAAAGAAAGAGTGTGAGAAACATGAAGAGCTGGAGGGCACTATAACTGTAAATCTGACAGCAGACTTAATTATCATTTTCCCACTGTCTCACAGAGCAGAACAAGACTCTACACCCACCCTAACACATGGGGCAGCAGAGATTTATGCTGCATTCACGTGCTATCGGAATTATCGTAAAAACGAGTTTCCTAGTCGGAAATTGGCCTTCTAAGGCCGTTCATGTCCAATTTCCGACTAGGAAGCTCATATTTCCAACAATTCGGATATCACGTGAATACAGCATAAATAACATGCTTGTCCATATGGTAAAATGACATTATGGCTGTAAAGGGACTATATGTAGAATTCAAAAACTCTTGATATAAGTGACACTTTGTGGCCGCTAAGTGAACTGCACCCAGCAACTTACTGCTCATGTTCGCACACGTGCACAGATTAATGTAGAAGAAAATTCAAGGCCCCTATATTTTTTAATCACAGATTAGTTTTTCTTTCTTTCTTTGCTTAGTAAAAAAGAAGTTGGAAATACCTTTGCAGCGATATACTGTTAATCCTTTCCTCTCAATAACAAAACAAACACAACAAAAATGACAGCGGTCAGAAAACAGCAGTTAAGAAAGCATCAGATCATAGAGATATGGATACGCCCCAGCTGTGCAATTCACCAGCATTATGTCAAAAGTTGAGGTGATTGAAATTACACTGTTATGATAGTTTGATTATAAAGCATATTAGACTATAGACTATATAATGTAGATCTGGCTATGTGAGACTTTAGTTTGAATTAATCCCTTTTCTTTGAATGACACATTGACATTAGAATGGCTCTTTTGGTATTATCCTGAACACGTAAGCATTCATTTCATGTGAGAGCTTCTCGGGAGCGCGCATAAAGTCACATCCTTTTGATTTTCCGGCAAAAATGTCCCTAGTCCTTTACATAAAAATCAGTCTCCAGGCTTTAATAGACAACCTAGGAAGTTGGGGAATGTCTCTTTTTTTTTTTTTTTTTTTTTTTTTGTTACAAGCCATTCACACATTTGCAATAAAAAAAGTGATTAATACATAAAATTCTTACATATAGCCCCTATAAGAAGCACTCAGGTATAGATTACCAACTTGTAATCCCATTATATTAACATTACACACACACATTCATAACAAACCAAAGAGCC
Source organism: Spinibarbus caldwelli (assembly GCA_039654775.1). Classification (NCBI taxonomy): domain Eukaryota; kingdom Metazoa; phylum Chordata; class Actinopteri; order Cypriniformes; family Cyprinidae; genus Spinibarbus; species Spinibarbus caldwelli. Next base: position 14,217,645 of record CM077237.1, read on the forward strand.
TTGGATATCTCTCAAAATGTCCGCAAATCAGAGAGCAAAGAATTTCACCCATCCAGGAAGGAACGGCACTGTCACTACTGTTCATTAGACAATAGTATCCCAACATGACACATTGGCAGTAGCCTGGGTCTCACCAAGCAGGTCTTCACAGTTCCCCCCAACTTGACACCTTAGTGACGTTAATAGAAACAAAGGGACTGGTAGGTTTGCAGCAGTTTCATAAACCTAAACTACTAAGTAGGTCTGAGGATCTTAAATTTTGCTAAGCTGTTTATTAGAAAAACAACAAAGATTGGACTCTAACCGTAACTACGCTGAATGCGAGAGAAAGTTCTACAGGCAGAGAGAAGACCAATGAGGTCTTGAAGTAAGCTCTGTGACAAAGTGAAAGAGGCGGGTGAATCTTCAAAACAGAGAACTGCAGTGAGGTAAAAGCTGAATTTCAATTTGTGACTTCAGTGGGGAAGCAGGCAACTCCACACACTTTACAGAAAATCATTGGTCATCTTTGACAACCCAAACAGGCACATTTATTATAGATATAGCGAGTGGAAAGCTCCTGCTCTTTATTAGCAAAAGAAATTGAAAATTTAATGTGGTCCTGGACCCTGCTCTTCATAGTATAACCAAGTGTTGTTTAACAATTGTGACGAAGCTGCCATGTGTTAGAAATCACTGAGTGGACAATATAACTGAACCATTTGGTTTGGATGCAGCAATGAGATAAACTGAGTGTCCTTCTCTGAAAATGGTCTACTTTTATAGAACAGGTTTGCAAAGAACAACATGAATAAATGATGCATTTATATAGCGCTTTTATTGTGTATTGTCGTACACCCAAAGCGCTTTACAATTATGTGGGGGGTCTCTCCTCAACCACCACCACCAGTGTGCAGCATCCACCTGGATGGTGCGACGGCAGCCACAGGACAACAGCGCCAGTGTGCTCACCACACACCAGCTACAGGTGGAGAGGAGAGAGAGAGATAGAGCCAATTCAGTGGATGGGGATTATTAGGAGGCCATGATTGACAAGGGCCAGTGGAGAGAATCTGGCCAGGACACCGAGGTTACACCCCTACTCTTTACGAGAAGTGCCATGGGATTTTTAATAACCACAGAGAGTCAGGACCTCAGTTTAACGTCTCATCCGAAAGACGGTGCTTTTTACAGTATAGTGTCCCCGTCACTATACTAGGGTGTTAGGACCCACACAGACCACAGGGTGAGCACCCCCTGCTGGCCTCACTAACACCTCTTCTAACAGCAACCTAGTTTTCCCAGGAGGTCTCCCATCCAGGTACTGACCAGGCTCAACCCTGCTTAGCTTCAGTTGGCAACCAGTCTTGGGCTGCAGGGTGATATGGCTGTAACCTAACTCAAAAACCTGAAACAAGTTTTAAATTTTTAGTTTTACTGTCTACAAATTTTTGACATTTAAGAATTATTTTTAATTATTTTTAATTATGTAAATTAAAGTGCCCCTTTTTGAAAATTACCTTTCATGCAGTGTGTAACACAGCTCTAAGCGAATGAAAACATCCTGCAGAGTTTTAAATCTGAAAGTGCACCATGTATAAAGTTATTGTCTCTCGAAAGAAAGAGTCGACTCTGAATCATTGAAACGAGTCGTTTTTAAAACGAATCCCAAGCCGTTTCAAGTTGACATCAAAGTGAAATATTAGCATATTGCCCGCCCACTTGTTTGTTGCGCGCGCAGACCTGGGAAAACTTGATTTTCGCGTTGGTCTGAATGAAAATGCAAATTAATTCTTTGCCACTAGGTGCCGCTTTTGGAGCGTTAAAAGCTCACAAACACTGCTTTAAATGAATCGACCAATCACTGCAGATTAGCGTCATGCAAAGGAGGGGTTTGGAAAAATGGATCATTGAAGGAATCGTTTGGGAGTCATTGATCAAATAAGGTAAAAATAAATGCATATTATAAAAAAATTGTTATTATAAAAACAATTTTTATGCATATTATAAAAAAGTGTTTTTTGACCTTGAATGCATGTCAACCTGTTGTTGGGGACTCCCAAAACCAAAATATGAACCTTTCATAACCCATAATAGGGTCACTTTAAAAAAAAAAAAAAAAAATTCTGTTGTGTTAGTGACATGAGGAGATTATATTTAGGAATGAATCATGCTGTTTCAGTCAAACAGATACTGGCCAGTCAGACACAAACTGGGGGATTAGAATGGAGGACACAAAAGATAGATAGATAGATAGTTTAAATGTAAAGTCTGATGTTTCTGTTATAAACATCTCAACCAGTAAAATGCTGATCTTGCATATGCTTTTGCATTTCTCATATGACTAATACAATCATAAAGATGAGGGAGGCTGACTCTTAGCTAAGGAATCTGTGTGCATACTAGTAATGACAGCTCTTTTAGGCTTCTGCTATGTTGTTATTCTAGCTTTTAATGTTACAAAACACATGAAACGATGCAATAGGGTTTTTCATCAGTGATGTTCAATAGAAACGCCTCATTGCCCTTCGTAAAAGATCTGCAACAACATACCTTTCCCTTTTTTCCAGTGTTTACTTCAACTGCAAGACTGGCAAACATTAATTCAAGCAAATCACTCCCCTCCAGAGAGGACCGGCATGATATTTCTCTCTGGTGTAGAATCTAATTAAATTTGCAGCTGTCTTTTAATCAAAATGAGGCTAATTTGCATATGGGTAGGGTAACAGCCCCACCTTCCTTTGAAAAAAAAAGACAAAAAAAAGACTTGGCATCATGCCAGGAGACAGTCAGAGAATAGGGTCTCGGTGTGAGAATACCGTGTGTACATATGTGTGCATGTGAGTATTAATTTGAAGAGGGTGGGGTGTAGAGGTAATAGGCGACAGGCAGATGAGGTAGAATGGAAATCAAAATTACGCAAGCGAACAAATTAATGCTAGCAATTTAGATAGACTAACAAACAATGTGGGCATTTGCAAAATTGGCTCAAGGGTATTGCAAACAGAGCAATGCGGGAGCTGTCTCAACAGAAAATTCAAAATCACCGAATTGTATCAGGTTAATTGCTAAAATTAGCAAGTATAACAAAACATGCACATTTAATATTTCAAAGTGGTTAATATACAGCAATTAATTATCAGCAATTACCTTGGTTTTCTTGGTCTCAACAGATGTGCTAGCGTTGCGGCGATTAGCTGATCTTTAGAAGGATGACGGGCTTTTGTTTTGGAGCTTGTTGACTTTCATAGATGAGGATCAGAGTGAAAGGAGAGACGATGACGACTTCTTATGGGGAGACTAAGGACTTGAGTTAGATGACTGTCTGCCACCAGTGTGTATAGACTCACACATGCATGCACACAAAAATGATTAGCAAGCTATCTAGCTACCTAAATGGAGACTTCTACTATTGCCATATGAAGCAATTTTAAAGCAAATTTTACTTTTTTAGAATGCAAATAAAAGATGCAGAGCACTGTGAAATGCATGTAGCCTATTAGATTGTGTATTGAGGATGAATCCAAAAGCTCACTTCTGTGGGCATATATGTTATATCTGTTTGAAAGAAAATATTAACCTGGGGTATCAAAACAGTGGTTGTGATGCAAAGAACATTGAGAATAAGACATTCATTGACTGTTAATCTGTAAGCCCTCACATAGGTGTGCAAATAGGTCCTTTACAAATCTAAAAGGTCATAGTTTCTATTGAGTAGCTGAACTTGAATTGGCTGAACATTATATAGTTGTAGAATAGCAGACTAGCAGTGTATTTAAATATATGCTTGAAACAGCATTCACAAACCCATTTACTTCCATAATATGACATACTTCTGAATGAATAAAATTTCCAAGTTCTTGGTTTTCAAAGAGAAGTCATCATAGTTAGGTAAACTATTAAAGTAGTGAACAAAAAATACAACAAATATATATTTTTTGCAGAGATATTATCCTTTGAAGTGTCCATCGAATGTGCACAATAGATGGACACACACCCAAAAATTTAAATTCTGTCATTAATTACTCACGCTCATATAGTTCCAAACCTGTAAGACCTTTGTTCATCTTTGGAACACAAATTAAGATATTTCTGATGAAATCTGAGAGCTTTCTGACCCTGCATATACAGCAAGGAAACTACCTTGGTAAAGGCCCAGTAACGTAGTAAGGACATCATTAAAATAGTCCATGTAACATCATTGGTTCAACCGTAATATTATGAACCTTACAAGAATACTTTTTGTGCGCAAAGAAAACAAAAATAACTTTATTCAACAATTCTTCTCTTCCCTGTCACTGTCTACTGCCATTCACATGAGTACCACTGGGTCATTCGAAACCCCAAGTAAACAGAATCCTTATTTTGCTTCACATTTCACGCTGCTCATAATTTATCAGGGTTAACAATTAATCATGGGTATCCATAAGATGATGTTTCTCACTGTACAGTGCATTCCTAAACTCTGGGATAATGTTCTTATTTGCAGATTCACTATCATTGATTGGATGAATGCAGCATGCAAACTGTTTACATAACTCTAGCATTGTACATCCTTATATTTTAGCAGACTGCTCATTCTTGTGAACTGATTTGTTTGGACGGTTCTTGTAAATAAACGGATTTCAAAAAGATTCAGTGTTTCAAGTACCTTTGTGGCATTTCATGTATTTTTTGTTTATGTCTGAGCTATATAAATTATTCTAGGTACCTGTTACTCACCCAATATATACCGCCAGTCCCATGGTCAAACCAGCTCCATTCTCTTGAGAGTCAGAGGAATGGCATTTTACTACAGTGTTCATTATCCCTCGAAATGCAACCACATTGTTGCTAAGAGGAAGAGCTCTACAATGGGCGCAAACAATATGGCAGCAAGGTGGCTGGCTGGAATGAGCCAGGTTTCCTCACCACTACCTATGATGATTCAATAGGTTTAGAACAATTCATACAACTCTCCGTCTGTGTTGCTCACTGTATGAAAGTCTGCATGAAAGAAATGCCTACCCCGCAACTTCTGACTGCTCCGTGTCTTCCTACCACCACCATCTCTTCAGAACCAGTCCGTGAACCCATGCAAATCGAGTCTTCATGACTGTCACCGGCAGAGCACTAATGGCAGCTGACCAGAGATTTTGCCTGTGTTGTGATGATGGAGAACACGTAATCTTCTTGTGCCCCATCTGTCCTCTAAGAACAGAGGTGAGCATTGTTACAACTCCCATGCCACTCAATATGTATTAGGTATTTAAGGTGAACTTGATGGCATCAGTTTAGTGACTAGTGTCAGTATAGTTCCAGCAATTGGTCTTTTCCAGGTTCTGATTGTCCAACTGAAAGGCAAACAGTGTGAATGAACACGTCTCTATTTTTTTTTAATAATTAATTAATTTATTTATTTTTAGAGACTAGATTTGCTGGAGCTCACAGTTGGGGTTGATTTCTTGTATTGTCATCTGATGTTTTCGTTAAGTGGTCTCTTCCGAAGCTGTGTGTAAGGTCAACACCTTCAAGGACTGCCCACTGAATGCCTATGAAAGACAATGTATGCCTACCTTAGTAAGACTTTGATGACTGCAGCTCCACACAGCAACTTCTGAATACGGAAACCATCTGAAGATACACCAGAAGCCCTTGGTCTTCGCTTCAAAGTTTCCTACAGCCTCCAAAAAAAAGGCCCTGTACATCCACCCTCAAAACTTACTCCATAGTTGGCAAACCTTTGGGAAAAGGAATTATTTGTCATTGTGGTGGTCCACTCACCCTTTAAGTCAGATACCTCCACCACAAACAAATCACCCTATTGGTTCTGGAAAGCTCATCAGCTGAGGTAGTCCTGGGGCATCCGTTGCTGATCCAACACTCACCCATTCTGTCCTGGACCACAGGGAATGTCCTGAAATTAAGCTTGACCTTCACATTGCATACATTCTCATTTGATTATGGCAGGGGGATGAGTGGAAGACCACATTTGTTACCCCTACCGGCCATTATGAATACCAGGTCATGACGAATGACTTGGTCAACACCCTGACTGTATTCCAGGGATTCCTGAATGAGGTATTCCGGGAGTACCTGCATCATTTTGTCATCTACATCAATAACATTCTTATGTACTCCCAGAATGAGACTCAACATCATAGACATGTCAGGCTTGTGTTGGAAAGACTGAGGAAATTCCACCTATTCCTCAAGGCAGAGAAATGTGAATTCCATCAGACGGTCATCTAGGTCCTGGGCTATAATATCAGTCCTGAAGGAATCCAAATGGACAAGGGGAAGCATTTCATTTTCTTCCTAGGCTAGTTTCTACTTCAGGTTTATCCAGAATTATAGTTCCATAAGCGCTCCACTCACCTCTCTATTTAGATCTATTAAGTCTCTGTCCTGGACTACCAATGCCTCCCTTCCTCCCAACTCCATCATTGTGCCTTCTCCTGAAAACTCTCCCTGGCAGAACAGAATTATGACATCGGCAACCAAGAAATTATTGCCATCAAGCTTGCATTGGAAGAGTAGTGGCATTGGCTGGAGGGGGCCACCATCCATTCCTGGTGCTAACTGACCAACACAACCTTGAGAATCCACATGAAACCTGCCAATTAAAAACCAAGCATGGCTCTTCTTCACCTCCTTCAATTTCTCCATCTCGTATCATTCAAGGGCCAAGAATATCAAAGTGGATGGCTTGTCACATCTACACTCACCTGATGAGCCCTAGGCCCCAAGAGGAACCAGAATCCATTCTGAAATCAACCTCAGTCCTATCCAGTGGTCCCTGGATGATCACATAGAGGAGGACGCCACCACCAATCCTGCTCCGTCGGGTGCCCAGCTGATAAGATCTTTATCCCTACCTCTTAATGGCTTACACTAATGTGGTCAGTTCTTGCCTCTGTGGGCTCTGGCTACCCAGGGACCAATAGGACCCTCTCATTTCTTCAGGACCAGTTCTGGTGACCGCGAATAGACAAAGATTTCTCCAGGGATGTCAGGAATGTGCCATGTGCCAAAGCACCCTGGCACCTTCTATCCGAAAAACCTCTGCCCATCCTTAACAACTGGGAGTGGACTTCATCACTGATCTCACCTCTTCCGATGGATATACCTGTGTCCTAGTCACTATCAACTGGTTCTCCAAGGCCTGTTAATTGATCCCTCTCAAGGGCTTATCTACTGCAATGGAGACGGCCAAACTTCTGTTCAGTCTTGTTTTCTGCAATTGTGAGATTTCAGAGGATATTGTATCTCACAGAGGCCCTCAGTTTGTATATCACATACAGAGGGCCTTATTCAAACTCCTGGGTATGAACATAAGCCTCTCTTCAGGATATCACCCTCAGAGCAATGAAATTGGTCGCTTCCTTCATACCTTCTGTCATCACCACCAGAACCAGTGGAGTCACTTCTTGTCCTGAGTACACATCACTCCGGCAACCCTCTACAAAGCTCACCCAATTCCAGTGCTTTCCAGCTACCAGCCACTTCTGTTCAAACCACCGGATGTCCCATCAACATATTCAATCGAACAGTTATTTACATTGGTCCCTTCACTAAGACCATCCAAAACATACCTTCTCCATTCATTGTCTACAACAATCTCATTCAGAAGTCCTAAATCTCCAGTGATCTCCAGTTCTCCCAGTCTCCAGCAGTCTCCTCCCTGCTTACCTCTATTTACTCACCTGTAATACTCAGTGCCACTGACCTGCACCCATATCTTAATTGCAGCCAGATTATCAGCTGTGTATACAAATCTTTCCTACCTGCTATATTTAAATGCTCATCATCTAGACATCAGTATCTGCTGTACTGATATACTCACCTGATATGTTGTCTTCATTCAACCCTGTTGTAAATACACACTGCTTTGAGTTCAACCTTACCGTCTTGTCTGAGTTCTCTGTAACAGGTATCTGAATGAAAGGAAAATGAGTAGAAAATAGGTGTCTATCTATCACTATGCATGTGAATAGTGTTATATATAGGCCTATATATATATATTTAGATTTCTAACTATATTCAAGATTTATAGAGACTATAGATACAATATAAAAATCAAATATGCAATCTCAAAGGTATTGCCAGCCACTATTGAAATGACCTTTTAATGACTTATTTTCCACTTTCTTGTAATTTACCGAATATACAAACATGCCCAAGGATACAGATTACTTCATTTACTATCAATTTCTCTCTCTCTGCTGGAGGTCCCTGGTGAAATGACATTTTGATTATTTCCACAGCTGGATAAATAAAGTGCTAAATAAATGTTTCCCTTTTTCATTAAGCTTCTGTACAGAATATGGTCTGTTTCATCTTTTTGTTTTAAAGATTATATTTTCACTGTGGTATTTTTATATTGAGTTTAGCATAATTTCCTCATGATCATTACCTCAGAGACCTTATAAGGAACATATTACCTTCTGATTCATAAACTTACATCAACATGTGATGATATGCAGAACAAATCACAAGCCCAGCAGTCTCTTAATATAGCTATAATTTAGCTATAATTTGTAATGCATTTTCTCCTACAACCCAAAGTGCTTGAAAATATATTTCTTAATTCAACCAATTCTTTAAGACTAGGAAATAATCAGATGGCAATAAAAAATAGCAATCTTTATTGTTTCCAAATCTACAATAAGATAAATCTTACCTTATACTACAACAAAATACAATGGGTGTACAATATTCGTAAAATAATCGGTTTTAATAATATTTCTGGCCATTTGGGGCATGACATAGCTCAATATGGGTTGAATAGGGCATTATAAGTTTATGAGACTAGGATGTGCTATCCATTCATTATGGCTCCAAAATAACATGATTGACACCAAGAATTTTCTTACAGCCAGGATTGGTTTAAAAAAAAAAAAAAAAAAAAAAAAAAAACTGTACATGAGAAAAATAAAAATGACAGGTCATCTGCAAATAGGCTAAGATATGAATGGCATCCATATGGTCATAACTTTTCCTTTAAATAGAAAAAATGGTTGGCATACGTCTCGTATATTATTCAACTTCTCCCATATTATTCAAATATTACCCCAGAAAATATTTTTACAAATTTTGGACACTTTAGTCAGACATAAAAATGAACGAATTGTCAAATCCCAAAAAATGAAACTAAATTTCAACTGCAAAACTTCACATTTCTTACCTATTTTTGTAATTACTTTTAACTAACAGATCTCGAGGTCAGATTCAGTGAATGCAAACTGCCCCCCTCTTGTTCACACACATATTGGGGGTCACTGCATGGTTTTCCACTGACATGAAATACATCTATCAACAAATCATGGTCAAATGTATATTATAGAATATAGATAGAAAACAGAATGGCTCAGGACTTGCTTTACTGAATACTGACAGTTGCAAAAAAACAAAAAACAAACAAACAAAAAAAACTTAGTACAGGTGCTTTGGGTCACTGTGGTGCTTTTCTGGAAATCTAAACATTTGACCTACAAAAGCCACACTATAACATTTGGGTAACATGATGCGGTATATAAATACATAACTCTTTACAAATCAAAAACAAAAAGAACATTTCATTTCACATTAGTATGTCATGGCCTTTACAATTAAAAAGCACAACAATAATTACTATGACAAAATAATCGAACAATTCTTGAAAAAAATGCAAACATGGCACAAAGCACATGAGAATTTTATAGATCAGTAAAACACCACACAGGGCAGAGTAACTACAAAAAGGGGGATACTAAAATTGCATTATGTTTATAATCAACTAAAATTTTATTCTTACAAGGCTATAATCAAGATCAAAACTCTTGCCTAAGAGTGTGTGACTACACAGTCAGAAGTCCGGTAATATACCATAGATCCTTTTCCACTTGTCTTTGTTTCATTATATTTTTAAATAGTGAAAAACATTATTTATTTGTATTTTTATGCTCTAGAGCCCCTCATTTTTATACCCAATAGCCATAAAGTATGATTTAGTTCAAACTGCAATTTAGCCACTTATTTGTAATGATTAAGTGAGAGAGCTTTAAGCATTATGGTATGTTGCACTTCTGACAGATGTCATTTTTCCGAGCTCTAAGTTGTTAACATAAACGACAACATTAAAAAAAAAAAAAAAAAAAAAAAACACCTTTAATAAAACACTCATTACAGAATATCACATTTTGCTACACGCTTATAGATTCATATTCCACAGATCGGAAATATTTTTTGGTGTTAAAATTCAATAGTCAACAGACACAGCCAGGCAAAATGATGAAGGCAGAATGAACTGAGGAAAGACTTGAAAATTGAGGCATTGAAGGAAAAAAAGATAGATGGACGGACTGAATGATGGATGGATGGTCTGACAGACATCTACATCTCATGGGAGAGGACTTCATGCTCAGGTACGCCATTGGCGTGGATTGCTGCCTGCCCGTTTGGTTGCGTGTTATTCTCATTGAGTCTGCGTACACGGTACATCTCGTAATGGATGCTGCTTGTGATATCTTTGATGTTCTGCATATGACTTCTAGATAACAGATAGAGAGAGAACACTTATACTGAAATATATTTATTAACAAATGAACTATAGTTTTGTTTATACAAACACTAAAAAATATAAATGTTGAATCATTGAATACCTGATGAGCAGGTCCCGCAAGTAGGCAAACTCGCAGTGTGCGGTGTTCTCAACTGCAAAAATAATAAAAATAAATAAATAAGATGATGTGATTTTAGAGAGTAGTTTTGTTGTAAAAATTATTGTATAAACCGTCTGTCTGTCACTGTATGTTTCTATATTTGCTATTGCACTTGAGGTGTGGTAGTATATTATTGCCACTAGATGGCAGTACTGTATCAGACAACAGAGTATTTGAGCAACAAAATGCTTCTTAAAGTAACATCACATTTAAAATAGGCACTGTGAGAGTGAGCAATTGCATTAATCAAAGGAAATGAAATCTAATTTGAACATGTTCCATTAGAGCGTGGTTGAATTATCACAGCCAAATCTATCAAACCAATTTTTTGATTTTGTTGATTAGTGGCAAATGTTAAACACTAACATGTAAGGCTGAAAATTAGCTAATCTGTACTCCTATTGGTAATCGCATTGAATTTCTATGCATTTAACAGAAAATCTTTAAGCTTTGTTGCATTACTAACAGTCTTTGTCAATTCTTTTCGACTGCTCACTGCAAATCACAGTCAGTATGAACGCCACTTAACTCTTATATGTAACACACACAAAAGCATCTTAATAAAAAGACTGCACTTACAGTACACTGTCATCACTCCTCACAAATTAATGCTATCAGACTGGTTCTACTTTCAACCAAACTTTAATGACCCTCCTGTCCATGCAAAGTTGAGCTTTTCTTATTAATATTGGCCCTAGACCTTCTATGAGTAGTTTGAATTCTCATTGGTATAGTGATTTATTCCTTATGCTCTCTATTCCTGCTGGGTGAATCGGTAACAGGAACTTGATTTTCTCTTGGCCGCAAGAATGACAAACAGATCACATACTGTAGACACAAACACCACATAGAAATGTGAATGTGTGTATTAGGGCTGTAAATTTAGAAATTACTTTACTTACACAGCAATTACATTTAATATATTTTGCAGTTAACACTTTTCATTTAGTTCCATCCTGTTCCTCACAAACAAATGTCAATGTTAAAGAAGCTAAAAAAGTGTTTATTTTATATGCATATTATTTTATTTTATAATGCAATTTTAAGAAGCAAATCTACAATAATTATATTTAAAATATTTAGTTGTTGCTGCAGTGCTTTGATTCAAATCTCTGATAATTTTGCTCTGATAATTTTATGAAATTTTAAATATCACAGAACAGAATGAAATACTTATTTCTATTTGAAAAAAACTGTTAACAACATTGAAAAACATAACTGCGTTAAACATATTCAGTCAATCAAGTGTTAACTCCAGGATGTCCTGTAGTCCATCACATTTATGTGATGTCGCTCTTTTAAAAGTTTAGTCCAGCTGTTTAAATCTTTAAAATCTGTTTAAATACAGTAAAACAATCAAAGCAATGTAGGATGATGTGGGCACAAGTACATAAAATTCCTTTCACACAACCAAATGTTTTTAAATCAAGAAAAAAAAAAGCACAGGACGCCAATTCAACAACAAAGCTCACTGCCAGAGATGTGCAGATGTGATTTTGGGCAAGAAAAAGTAAGATTGAAGAAAAGTGTTGTGAGAGAGGCTGAATGTTTGTGTGTACACTACCTTCTACTGTCCCCCATCTTGTTTTCCTGCCCAGAAGTCTTTTTCCGTTGACCTGATATTCTTGATCACTTCCCACCACAGCAAATGGGATCATCTCCTAAAACAGAGATCACATGAAAACCTTCAATATAGAAAAGAATTACAATATACAGTCAGGCAGAAACAGAAAACACAAAAGCTCACTTCGTGAACTGTAAGTGAGAACAATCTCTTTTTAACGCATGCCACAGTAGCAGTGATTGAGTAATAGAGATAAAAAGTGACAAGTGGACATACCTGATCTTCTCATTAATCATTCTGTCCTCTGCATCCTCATCAAATTCCTTTTGAGGATAGATGTCGATTTCATTGGCTCGCAAGTCCTCTCTTATCTGCACAAAAACACACACACACACACACCAGAAAGAATCCATAAAACAGTGTTTAGTCCCTCATTCATCTTTGGAGAACATGAATGAGTGTGCATCCACAGAGCATTAGGTCATTATAGAAAATAAAAAATACAGAGTCCTGGCATGAAACTCTATGGTGGCAGGTCTAACTCAATCTGACCTAATGACATCATTATCACATGGCACAGCTGATTGGTTTTCTCCTGCATCAGTAGCCAATGAGCTCACTGCTCAATATTCAAATACCTGCTTTTGTTTGTTGTTGCAGTTTGCAGCAACACTTCAGAAACCCTCCACCTTCCCCAGCTCCACCTGTATAGATCTGCTACAAGGTGATTCATGTATGCTATAGGGGTTATTCATATGTGTTATATGTGCAGCAGCAGTATTTTCCTACATGCTCACAGCAGCATGTTGTGGATGTATTGGCAGTAGCAAGTCTTGGTACCTGCTCTGCCGCAGCAGCAGCAGCGTAGCAGATCTATTCTGCCAAGACCAAATACATTAACATTGTCATGTACATTACCATGTCAATCCCTCAGAGAGTTGTCATGACAGAAATAATGTTCTTACTAACCTGAATGACTGACTTTCTTCTATCAAACACAGAATAAATTTTACAGAATGTACTGATTGCTCTTTTCCATGCAATTAAATGGGACTGGAGCTTTCAAGGTTTGAAACAATGCAAAAGCATCATAAAAATGGTCCATTCAACTCAATATATTCCAAGTCATCAGAAGATATACAGATAACTTTGTGTTATGTACAGACAAAAATGTCACAGTGAGTTTGATAATGAATTAGTCCTATTTGTATACAAACCATTTAGACCTTTTTCCATAAATGAATGTGAGTGTTTTTTTAGTCATTTTCAACTTTCTTCATAATTTTTCCAGTCACAAGTTTGGAACTACATGAGGGTGAGTAGAAGGATGACAGAATTTATTTAATTTTTGAGTGAACTTTTCCTTTAATGGCACATTGTAAGGGTCACCATGCTTTTCAGATGTCAGATTGAATAATCGTAACCCACATGACTTCAGACCTCTGGCAGTGAAGATTTAAACTGGCCATTGGGAGCATATGAAAAGAATACAGTGAGAGAGCTTTTAGCCAGCGGGAGGCTTTAATGAATGACGACGAATCAAACCTACATCCCTTCACTGAATCCACACTGTTTGTTTTGATTCTCTGCTTTCATGTGGTTGATGTCATTAAAACATTAAAGCAAATAAACTAGACAAATTCAGCAAGTCCACATCAATGTTCTCAAGGTTGAAAATAGTGTCACCCTACTCTCCTGTCAGGTCAAAGACCATGTGGGGGTGGAAGAAAAGGATCTAAGGATTGTGCGCTGACCACACAGCCAAACATAACAGTTATATATAAGCCCGAAGAGCTTCTAGAGCCTGGGGTTTGTTCTGTTTGGCAGGTGAAGCAAATGTTAGGAGGAAACGGTAGCTTGGACACCCACTGAGTTCCCTCTGGCAGCTTTTAGACAGGCAAAATCAATAGACGTTATGCGAGGTGAAGTTTGAGAAGGATAAAGTTGCCTTCACCTACTACAAGAGCACAATGCAAACATGTTCAGTGAATAAAAACATGAAGCAATAACACAAATAAAACATTCAGTTGAATCTCTTCAATCACTCTTCAATTACTTCTATGAAAATTAACATATAAGAGCTTGATACGTGCAGTCTTTACTGGCTGAACAGCCTGTTATTGCTGTACATTAAAGGGTAAGTCATCGGTTCACATGCTTGTGCAGCTTTTATGGCAAACCTCCACACACTGTACCAACTCCAGCTGCCCACTGCTGGATCTATCCTGTGAACCGCCTCTACCAGCCTGTGAAGTTCTGCCAAGTTATAACTTAAGCTGAGGTCAAATAAAACACAAGTGCCTCACCGACCCGTGAACCCAAAAAAAGATTCAACACAAAATTACTCAACCAGATCCAGGGCTTTTCCTTTTTCGTAATTAAGAATGTCCAAGCAGGATTGAAGATATTTTCCCATATTGATTCTACAAATTATGGGTGGTTATAGAAATTACTTTCAAATGTAATGCATGAAGCACAGCTCACACAGAAGTCACTTTCAAGCCAAACAGTTTTCTGTTGGTCAACACAGCGAACCCGCATGACCAACTTCTGTTTACAACCTGTTGCAAAATCTGCATAGGGAAATCTTTTGGTTTCATGCAAAATTCCCAATTGCATCATGTATTTCAAACACTAGAACACTAGCAACCTATCAGCAGCTAGGACTGGAACAGTATTGCATCAAATATTTACTCATGCCTACAGTTTAGTCTGTTACTGTTCCAGAAGGTTTAAGAAATGCCATGAGAAATGCCCAGAAGGGAACAGTTTTGCCACCATTCACACCATCACGGAAGGTGATTCCCACAGATATTTACACAAGAGATTTCCACAGACATTGTGTGATGGCAGTTTGTATTGAGGTTAAATTCTTGAAAAATTCCATCATTGTTCAACTGGTGTAGCCTCTGGATGAGTCAGGCAAAATGTCTTCAAATTAATGGAAAGCATGCCAGATGCTCTCAAATAAATTCCTTATGTCATTCTATTATGGACGATGGTGACTGATACAAACAAGATGAAAAATACCCTTACCAGAATTTTATAAGGTGAGAAATCGAAAAGATATAATAAAACCTCATATCATCATATGGTTGGAAAAGATCCTTTATCTACAAGCTGAGAGATGACTTGCTTACCTTCTGTTTGAAGAAGTCTCTCTCCTCCAGGGTGAGTGTGTCCTGCCTTGGCGATAACAGGAACGATGTTCACCACTTTACTTAGGTGTCTCATAAACTCAATGTCAATTGGCCGCAAACTGAAACAGAGAAGACAGTAATGCAGTCAGACCCAAAATGGATGAATTAAAAACCAAGTAAAGTAATAAATAGAATGGTCTCCATTCAATATTGGTTTAAAACAACACAGTGTAACAGTTGCTTCAAACTTTAGTACCAAATTCTAATATTGTACAGCACAAATAATGGAGAATTTATTACAGAAAGTTAGAGAGTTAAAAATGGAACAAATATATGTCATTATTTATTCACACCTAATATCATTCTTATTTTCTTATAGTGGATCTCAAAAAGCAGATTTGTATGAAAAGGAAAAAAATAAATAAATAAAAATAGATAATAAAATGTTTTGGTCTGTAGTGGAAAAGAAAATCATATGTGTTTGGAACAACATGGGGTAAGTAAATATAACTAAATGTACTGTACATTTTTGGTGTGACTATGCCCTTAAGGATATGTTGAACTTTCTTCAGTGCTTGTGACTTTGCATTTCTTGTACTGAAAAAATACTGCACACAACCACCCAGCATGTGTGTTTAAGTCTGCTTTGTGGAGTGTTTATTTGGAGTATGTACTGCATCCACAACCACAAGGCACAAACCAAGCAACCACTGACATCTTTAATGGCCAGGCATCCGGTTCACTCAACTCACATGACAAACTGAATTTTGCCTTTTTAACAAACTGGAGTGAACATGCACAGAGCCCTCTTAGCCCCAAGGACAAAAAGATGTCACAATCTGGGCTTACAAACGATCACATGGTGAGGGACTGGGCTTTGAATATTCCACTGAGTGCTAAAACATGCAAAAAAATACATGTGCAAACAAAAAGCCCTTGTGAGAGAATTGCATGCATTGATGATTACATCGCCTCTTTGAATATATAACCATTACCTGCACCAGTGACACAATATAGAGCATATAAGATGTTACAAAGTGAAAGTCCATAAAACTAAAAAACCCATTTGGTGTTTTGGTATATGCTTAAGAACATACATAAAGAAATGTGTTTAGGGTGCAACATTTGAATTATTAGAAGCTGCATCTGTGTAGCATACAGAACTGAATGAACTCAAATTCTTGAATTTGATTTGAGATAGCAAACAATATATTTACAGAATTGTACATTTTGTTTTATTTTTTTCTATTTATATACTATATATATATATATATATATATACATATATGTGTTTTGTATTATATATGAAGACGGTTAGATGCAGAAACTCATCTGAGATTTTTCTCATTTTTTATTTTAAATGAGCATTTTTATCAGGCTCTGATGTGTAGGTTCAGTAATTTCCACTTTAATTGCGAAGAAAAGGTTTATTTTAATTTTAATTGTAAAGAATTTATTTTTCAGTTTGAATTATCAATAAAGAACATGCTATCAAACACACTGCATATGAGCTATTTCAGGAAACTCTTTAGATGGTATTAATTATAAATTTTAAGTATAGGTCAGAATAAAGGTAAACAGTACATTACATTTAATAAATTAACTTCTATTTATAGATCATTGTGAACACTATATTTCACCATAATGATCAAATTTACCCAGTACTCAAAGAAAAAGTCATCTGTTTGCCGTTTTGTTTAACCAACAATTCAGATTTCTATTTTAATGCCTATTGGGTTGTAGACAATACCCTATTTCACTTAGGGCAGTCAGTTTCCTGGTGTAATCTACTTCAGTTTATTTACTCATGTGTATTTGAAAGGAAACTTAATACACCATCAGATGCACATAACTTGCCCAAGCCCTGGCATGGGAAAAGCCAATTTGATATTTTAATCACCTGTCCCCATCTGTTGGTCTCATAATACTTTCAGAGAGGAAGGAGTCTCCATTTGTGGTGGACACTTCTTGTTGTACCTTCCTGTTTCCCACAAAACCACACGGAGATGGCTAGCCACCAGAGTGCGACATCCACTAATGAGATTATAAAAGTTTCCACAAGGTCTCAAAGGATCTGTGTGAAATGTTCAAGAATGAAACTCATGCAATTTGCAGCCAGTGCTGACATCTGAATCTGGGCTTTGATCAACAACTAAAGGGTTTATAGTTCGTTTCTACTTTTCTGAAAATATGATGATTTAAAAGTAAAGAGCCAAATGCTGACAGTGGTACTGTGGTCTTGAAACTCGAAAATAAACATCTAATTTTACATGCTAAACCATCCCACTGCTGATATATTCAGGGCTGCATTATTTTTTTTTTTAAACATAGAACTTCTTCATTACGGAATTATGACACAGCAACCAACTGAAAAATGCACAGCTATATGTACATGAACATTCTGCAAAGATTTTTTGTAGGTATTGCTGCCATGAGTTTGCATACTTCCTAGAGATTCTTTGGAAACTATAAGAAGTAAGAACTGGACTATTTCTCGAGAGTCTTAAAGGGATAGTGCACCCAAAAATGTAAATGTCATCATTTACTCCATGTTGTTCCAAACCTGTATGAATTTCCTTTTGAACCAAAAACATTTGAACAAAAAAAAAGAAGATAATTTGAAGATTGTGGGTAACCAAACAGTTGCTGGTCCCCACTGACTTCCATAGCATTTTTTTTTTTTCCCCATACAATGGAAGTTAATGGCCAGCCGCAACTGTTTGGTTACCAACATTATGTAAAATATCTCCTTCGTGTTTAGTAGAAGAAAGAAATTCATACAGGTTTGGAACAAACTTGAGGGTAAATAAATGGTGAACTATCCCCTTAAATTTGAAAGAGTTTGCTGTTGCCATATGGGATCAGAGGTGCACAGTAACAAGTTAAATTTACTTGAGTATTGTACTTAAGTACACTTTTTGAGTATCTGTACTTTACTTGAGTATTATTTTTCTGGAAACTTGCGACTTAACTTCACTACATTTGAAAGACAAATATCGTACCTTTTACTCAACTACATTTATATAAAGGTCCCAAAGTAGAAAGTCGTTATATATATAGCAGTTTTTACAGTGTGTGCATTTTTCAGATTCACTGAACCCTTTTTCTGCGAAAATCCGGCCTGCGATCTGCCAGGACCTTCCAGTGTTGCCAAGTCTTACAGTATTTCTAAGCCTGCAGTTTTTCCGCCTTGCTTTGAATGGGTATTTGGGCTAATTTTTTTACACAAATCTGGCAACCTTGGGATCTTCCCCACTAAACTATTGTAAATGTCCGTGCTGCTGCACAGCTAAAAGCGCTCTAAAAAGGCATGTGTTAACTCATTAAAGCCCTTTGGAAAATTAACCATGTTTTTACTATAGTAACCATAACAATAACAATGGTATTTGCAGTAAAATCACAGTATCCACAAATTTACCATTATCTCACAATAGTAACCATACTTATGCTATTTGTAGTAAAACTTCAGTAACCACAAATTTACCATAGTTTCATTGTAACTATAGTTTAATTTTTGTTTAATTTATGTACTTCCCTGACCAGTTTTTTCAGCAGTTTACCAGTAGGCAACTGGTCTGAACATTATTTTATTGTCAAAACACTGCACATAAATACATATATTTTTTTGCAAACAAATGATCAAAAAGTTGGTTAATGAAAACTTTAGAAGCTAAACTGGGAATCAATAAGAATTGAAATCAATAAGCAGAATCAGAATCGGAATGAATAAAATTCAAATAATACCCAACCTAGCCACATGCTGTGAAGTTCACTGATTTCTGAGCATTTTATGAACACTGATCAGTTGATGGCAAAATTAAAAAAGACGGTTCTTTGGTGCAACCTGCACACCCATGGCCATACTGAGAGAGTATGTTCCAGTTTTCTGAAAAGATTAAAGATTTTTTTCTTTTCAGTGTTTGCTTTGCTTGCCTAAAATGAACCATATCATAGTCTTCAATATCTCTTTGAAAAAGAACTTTGTAACTTTTAAACAAGTATTAAAATGAGTTCAATGTAGTTGTAGGAGTGTTAAATAAAAAAATAAAGATGATTATCTTCATTCAGTTGTTCCATTTCAATAGGTTTTGTAGCATAAAACCTCTTAATTCCAAAGATAATACAAGCTAATCAGTGTCTTCAGTAGGTTGCCTTAGTAGCATAAGGTTTTGTAAGTATACAACAATGCGACAATAAACAATGCATTTACTTTTTACTTTTGATACTTAAGTACTTTTAAAAACATGTACTTCCGTACTTTTACTTAAGTAAAAATCTGTCTTTACAACTTTCACTTGTAGTGGAGTAGTATTTGACCAGTAGTATCTGTACTTTCACTCAAGTAAGGAAGTTGTGTACTTTGTCCGCCTCTGTATGGGATACAGCGGACATATTAAGACAGAGTACAGTCGAACAGTGAACAGGCATGAGCCCACACTGCACTATCCAGTCAGTAGCCATGCTGTCCATTGCACCTCACAGAAAACTAGTCTGCATTTTGTGGTTCAAGTTAAATTAGATGTGCAATTTTTAACAGATCACCAGAGTTGAAAATGTTATATGACTAATTAATCATATGAAATATGACAGCTATTTCCATGAACACCTATTTGCTGATGGCACCGCATAAACGAACAATTCAAAGTTTTGTGTTTAGCTAAAACCCTTCCACTAGTGGCTTACTATCACCAATGTTTCCTGTTCCTGCCTGCCGTACTGCTGTTTGTAGCTCCGTGTAGCTTTGTTTATCTGAAGAAATCTCTATCTTACTCTATCTGTTGTTTAAATCACTAAAGTATAATTTAATTCTCACCATATTTCTGATTTAAGACTAATTTGACATCATCCGCCTTTAATCTCTTAATCTAAACCGCAAGCGCTGCGCGTAGCAGCATGTTAGCGTTCCGTTAGCCTATTAGCTTGACAATCGCATCTCCATTAACGTTTTCTACCGCTTCTTCTCTCTCTCGCTCTGTTTCTTTTCTCTCTCGCTCCTTTTTTACGAGTCCATCAAACTACTGTGGTGAGTCGGAATTACTCTACAATCATGGTGAGTAATGGCTTCTCCTTGCATCTTCACCTGCACCGCTTGCCACATGTACAGTTTATCTGTCTCTGTAAGTAGCGAGGGATTCACGTGCGATAAATGCAGGGAAATAGTTAGGCTGACAGAGAAGATTTCAGAATTAGAGACACGCATCCAAACTTTAGTTGAGGACAGTAAGAATGTGAGGGCTGTAGATACTGCTTTGGATGCGACTAGCTCAGGGACTCCTGTACATTGTTCGTTTCCGGTTTCAGCGCCTCTGCAGCAGGGCAACTGGGTGACTGTGAGGCGGCATAGTCACGGGTCAAAACACCACTCTTCCGTTCCGATCAAAACATCAAACAGGTTCTCCCCACTCAGTGACGCACCCACTGAGAAACCTGATGAAAGTGCTCTAGTTATTGGTGATTCTATTGTACGGAACGTGAAAATAGAGACAACAGCCACCATAGTCCAATGTCTACCGGGAGCCAGAGCGCCTGACATCTTGGCAAATTTAAAAGTGCTGGCTAATGTTAGACGTAAATTCAGTGAGATTGTTATCCACGTTGGCGCTAATGATGTTCGACTTCGCCAGTCGGAGATCACTAAAAATAATGTTAAAGAGGTGTGTGAACTTGCAAGTACGATGTCAGACACTGTAATATGCTCTGGTTCCCTCCCTGCTTACCGGGATGATGAGATTCATGGCAGACTGTTGTCACTCAATGGCTGGATATCTAAGTGGTGCCCGCTGAATAACATATGTTTCATAGAAAATTGGAAGAGTTTCTGGGGCAGACCTGACCTGTTGAAAAAAGATGGTCTTCATCCCTCCTGGGGTGGTGCTGCTCTTCTCTCTAGAAATATGGCACATAGTCTTAGAGTTCGTACTTGACTAACTGGGGCCCAGGTCAGGAAGCAGATAGACTGGCTAAACTGATCGTCTGCTAGCCGCCTCACATCAGTTTGAAGTCAGTTAATTCTCAGCACATAGAGACTCTTTCACCTAGATATCACACTATAGAGACTGTGTCTGTTCCCCAAACTAGAAAATACAGAAAATGTCCAAACCACAGTAAAGAGTAACAATTTAACTGATGTTTAACAAATAAAAAACAGATATAATACAGATAAACAAATGATAAAACTTGACTTATTGAATATTAGATCCCTTTCTACAAAAGCACTTTTTGTAAATGATATGATCACTGACCATAAACTAGATGTGCTTTGTTTGACAGAAACCTGGATAAAACCGGATAATTACATTTCTTTAAACGAGTCTACCCCCCAAGATTACTGTTACAAACATGAGCCATGTCCAAAAGGCAAAGGGGGAGGTGTTGCTACAATTTATAGCAATATTTTCAGTAATTCTCAGAGGGTTTAAAGTATTAATCGTTTGAAGTAATGGTGCTTCATATAACGTTATCCAAAGAAACAAGTGTTAATGATAAATTCCCTGTGATGTTTGTACTGGCTACTGTATATAGGCCACCAGGGCACCATACAGACTTTATTAAAGAATTTGCTGATTTTCTATCTGAGTTAGTGCTGGCTGCAGATAAAGTCCTAATTGTTGGTGATTTTAATAACCTTGTTGATAATGAAAAAGTTTTGTTGGGATCAGCATTTATAGACATTCTAAACTCTATTGGTGTTAAACAACACGTGTCAGGACCTACTCATTGTCGAAATCATACTCTAGATTTAATACTGTCGCATGGAATTGATGTCAGTGGCATTGAAATTTTGCAGCAGAGCAATGATATCTCAGATCATTATCTAGTTTTGTGTATATTCCATATAGCTAAAGCTGTAAAGCCAACTCATTGTTACAAATATGGTAGAACCATCACCTCGACCACAAAAGACTGCTTTATAAATAATCTTCGTGACTTATCTCAGTTCCTCAGCATATCCAATAGCTCAGAACAACTTGATGATGTAACAGAAACTATGGACTCTCTCTTTTCTAGCACTTTAGATACGGTTGCTCCTTTACGCTTAAGGAAGATTAAGGAAAAGAGTTCAACACCGTGGTATAATGAGCACACTCGGGCCCTAAAGAGAGCAGCCCGGAAAATGGAGCGCAGCTGGAGAAAAACAAAATTAGAGGTATTTCGTATTGCTTGGCGGGAAAATATTCTCTTCTACAGGAAAGCCTTAAAAACTGCTAGATCTGCTTACTTTACGTCTCTTTTAGAAGAAAACAAACACAACCCCAAGTATTTATTCAATACAGTGGCTAAATTAACAATAAATATAACATCAGCAGGTGCAGACATTACCCAGCAGCAAAGTAGTAATGACTTTATGAACTACTTTACTTCCAAGATCGAAACTATTAGAGATAAAATTGTAACCATGCAGCTGTCAGCCTCAATATCGCATCAGATAGTACACTACTGATCCCCTGAGGAACAATTTGACTCATTCTCTTCTATTGGAAATGAAGAATTGTATAAACTTGTTAAATCATCTAAACCAACAACCTGTATGTTAGACCCTGTTCCATCTAAGCTCCTAAAAGAGGTGCTTACAGAAGTAATAGATCCTCTTCTGAATATTATTAACTCATCATTGTCATTAGGATATGTCCCAAAAACCTTCAACTGGCTGTTATTAAGCCTTTCACAAAACTCTGGAACAATCTACCTAACACTGTTCGGGAAGCAGACACACTCTTGTCAGTTTAAATCTAGATTAAAGACCCATCTCTTTAACCTGGCTTACACATAATACACTATCGCATTTCTATAATTCAGATCCGTTAAAGGATTGTTAGGCTGCATTAATTAGGTCAACCGGAACCGGGAACACTTCCCAAAACACCCGATGTACTTGTTACATCGTTAGAAGAATGGCATCTACGCTAATATTATTCTGTTTCTTTCTTATTCCAAGGTCACTGTAGCCACCCAGATCCAGACTGTATCCAGATCAGACGGTCACTGCAGCCACCCGGATCCAGTCCGTATCCAGATCAGATGGTGGATCAGCACCTAGAGATGACCTCTACAGCCCTGAATGTCAGCGGAGACCAGGATAACTAGATGAGCCCAAGAGACTGATCCCTAGTGAAGACCCTGTCTCCTAGATGGCCACCGTGGCAAGACCACAGGAACCAGATGAGTCCTTTGCACAATCTGACTCTGCTGCAGCCTAGATTTAAACTGCTGATTTTGTCTGGCCAGAGGAGAATGACACTATTTCGACACACTATTTCCCCGTCTAAATACTGTAAAGATGATGTAAAGCCACCCAGTTTTAGATCAAGCTGATGTAAAGCTGCTTTGACACAATTTGCATTGTTAAAAGCGCTATACAAATAATAGTGACTAGTGACTTGACCAATGGGCCCACTGCCCCTTTGGCTCCACCCGTATTTCTGCATATTCTCTTAAGGTGAATGGAGCTGTTTCCAAGACAAAATTTCAGGAACTACAGTCTGTGTATACTCATGTAATGTGACGTGGCAAGACAAGCAGCTGTTCAGATATCTTACAAGCATGCAGCAGCTGCGAGACAGTGTCTAATAACAGTGTGCACACACACTTGTGGAAGGAAATACCCCATTTAAAAAACATAACCCTGTCCCCCAACCTTCCTCTCCCCAGTGCAGACACTACACACACATACAAATATATATCTAGAAAATGAGAAAGCAAACAAAACCACTAACAGGACCACACAATGTAATTTCCCCCTGGCCCCATCACACTCACACTCACACACACACAAACACTGGTTTGCATGACTCCCATTTATGCAAGTGAGTTATAAAACTATAGCAGACAAATGGAGAGGGATAAAAGATATACATGACCCTATTTACACCTTATATTAAGATGCATTTCATCTACAAGAGGTGCGTTTATGCTTGGTAGTGTCTCGTGTGACCACTTCTTATTGGATTGTGAGAAAAGGGTCTCCAAATCCGTGACTAACTACATCAATTACTATGCGTTTTATTTTATTTATTTACATTTCTTCGTAAAATGTGTGCACCATTTTTCCAAAATATATATTTTTTATGTGCAAACATGTCTGTTTGTCAAGCAGAATTTACAATTAATTTGGTCAAGTTCCTGTATTAATCACCCAAATGCAAAAAAAAAAAAAAAAAACCCTGAGCAAAACTGCACATAAGTGCAAAGCTTGCTTTGGTGGATTGACAGCTGAGTAGGTGGCCAATCACTGTTCTCCAGGATGCATTAATGTGGTCCATTGTAGTTTCCAAAACGGTGGTCCAAAATGTTTTGTACCCCTTTTATACCTCTTGTATTGGATCATCCAAAGCGGATCATAATACCAAGTGTAAATGGGGACTACACTGTAAAAAGTCAGAAGCTGTGACAACTCAAAAAACTTGAGCTTCAGGACTTTTTTACATGTTACTCTTGGGAGATATCATTAGGAAACATGGTGTTAGCTTTCACTGTTATGCTGATGATACTCAGCTCTGTATTTCTTTGCGACCTGATGAAACTTACCAATTTGCAAAACTAACGGAATGTATAGTTGATATCAAAAACTAGATGACTAGCAATTTCTTACTGCTAAATTCTGAAATAAACAGTGTTAATTATTGGACCAAAAACTTTTGCATGTAATAACCTAGATCACTGTCTAATACTTGATGGCTGCTCTGTAAATTCTTCGTCATCAGCTAGGAACCTAGGCGTACTTTTTGATAGCAATCTTTCCTTCAGAAAACATGTTTCTAGCATTTGTAAAACTGCATTTTTCCATCTTAAAAATATATCTAAATTACGACCTATGCTCTCAACGTCAAATGCAGAAACATTAATTCATGCGTTCATGACCTCGAGGCTAGATTATTGTAATGCTTTATTGGGTGGTTGCTCTGCACGTTTAATAAACAAACTCCAGCTGGTTCAAAGTGCAGCAGCTAGAGTTCTTACTAGAACCAGGAAGTATGACCACATTAGCTCGGTTCTGTCAACACTGCACTGGCTCCCTATTAAACATCGTATACATTTTAAGATCTTGCTAATTACCTATAAGGCCCTGAATGGTTTGGCACCTCAGTATTTGAGTGAGCTCTTATTACACTATAGTCCTTCACGTCCGCTGCGATCTCAAAACTCTGGCCATTTGATAATACCTAGAATATCAAAATCAACTGCAGGCGGGAGATCGTTTTCCTATTTAGTGCCCAAACTCTGGAAAATCTACCAAAGACTGTTCGGGAAGCAGACACACTCTGTCGGTTTAAATCTAGATTAAAGACCCATCTCTTTAACCTGGCTTACACATAACACACTATCGCATTTCTATAATTCAAATCCGTTAAAGGATTGTTAGGCTGCATTAATTAGGTCAGGGGTGTTAAACTCATTTTCACTGAGGGCCACTTGAACATTATGGCTGCCATCAAAGGGCCGGTTGTAACTGTAAGACTACAAACTTTACCACTCCTTAATATATTGTTAAATAACTGTCTCTTTATTTTATTATAGCTACTTATTTAAGTTACAAATATTGTATATGTATTTGCATAGATGTAAATATATATGTTATTACTCTGTGTTATTTTAACATGAATCCTTTTTTTTTCAGGTCAAGAAATCCACATTACTCCATAAATCGAAGTAAATAAAAAAGACAAATATCATCAAACACAAGTCATTACATAAACTTTGTTAAAACTTTTTTGTTACATTTATGGTACCACAAATAATTGTGCGCTGCTAAAAGTGTGTGACAGATATGGCATTTAAAAAAAAAAATGAGCCCGGTCTCATGAAAAAGCGTATCAATAGCACGATTTTCTGTTTCTATTTGGCGTGTGATTTATACACAGAAATTGACTTTGGCGTGCATATGATACACACATGTTTGGCGTACATATGATATGCAATCAATGCTTAAAGTAGAAAAAAGAAGTGGCCATACTCAACCCCACTCCCCCACCCAAAAATAAATAAATAAATACAAACTAAATTACTAAAAAAGTACTTTTTCATTTTCATAAATCGCAATGAATGTATATAGTGCCACAATAAATAAATAAAAAATTAATTAATAATCGTTTGCAATTCAATTAACATCTATTTGTATAGCGTTTTTCATGATACACTGTTGCAAAGCAGCTTCACAGAAAATGAACATTTCTACATTACATTTAGTAGTTTACAGCACAAGTCAATATGCGATACCAAACAGGAAGACAGGGGGACGCCAAAAGGCCACTAAATGAGCTACCTTGACCTGACTGTTCCAGAATTACTAAACCACTGACTACTGCGTATTCTAAAACACCTTCAGCCACCATCCAGTATAAACCACTCGTGCTTTTAAGCCAAATAGCTTGCTGATTATTTATTTATTTATTTTTATTTTTTTTACTGACATCTGTACGTGAGTAGCCTACTGTTATCTCCGCCATTTCTGATAAAATCGGCTGTTTTCTCTGCATTAGAGTGGTTTTGAACTAACTGTTTGAATGCACACACTTTCTGGATCTTAGACATTCCAGGAGTTTACCAGCTGATCTGATTACAAAAAAAAAAAAAAAAAAAAAAAAAAAAAAACCAGCTTCTTTTTGTTTTCATAATGTATTGTTTTTGTTAAAATTTACTGATTCAGATTTTACTACTCTGCGCTAGGGTGACCACCTGGCTATAGATCTGTTTCAGGACAGTAGATGTGATTTTACCGGACAATGCGGGACACGTGCGAGACAGATAGGTACATTTATACTGTTATGCTATGTAAATACTGATTCACATTTGTTGGCATATGCACCAATTTATGTTTCTGCCGTTGGATGCCCACACTCCAGGTTGCGCTTTATGGCAACATTAAACTCAGGAGAGAAGATAATTTTTTGAGTGCACACATGTAATGTCTGACCGATAAAGAGCGCGTCCGTTTTCTGTGAGAGTGAATGAGAATCCACCTGTGAGCGGAGAGATTTGCGCTCGCGTATTTGATGCGCTCTTACAGGCTATAATCCGCTCTGGACATTTGTCATTAAAATAACTCCATAGAAAAAGGAGAAGAAAGTCGTGTCTGAAAGCTTCCATCGATTTTTTAATTTGTTAAATGAATGGAGAATATCGTGTTTTTCCGTCGGTTTTGCTCGAGCACTTGATGAGGTCCGCTTTATTCCTTTGAGCCGTCCACGTAGTCGTCAACGGAAAAACCCCACATCCCTAATCCTAACCATTGCGTATCATATGCACACCAAAGTCAATTTCTGTATATAATTAGAACGCCAAATAGAAACAGAAACATGTGGTATTGATAAAGCTGTGTAGATTTTTTTGTTATTTTAAGACAATCAAATGCTCTCGGTCTCGCGGGCCACATAAAATGATGTGGTGGGCCGGAATAGGCCTGCGGGCCTTGAGTTTGACACATGTGAATTAGGTCTAAATACTGTAAAGCTGATATAAAGCCACCCAGCTTTATATCAAGCTGATGTAAAGCTGCTTTGACACAATTTGCTTTGTTAAAAGCGCTATACAAATAATAGTGACTTGACTTGACTTTTTTGAGGACTTTTCATAAAACATAACATATTAAGTTTTATAAACTAAATTATGGTTTTTACTTGAGGATCCAAGTTTAGTAAGCTTGCATTTTAAGTTAGGCTGAGCATTGTACATAATAGTGATGTTCTGTTGAACTTTCAGAGTTTGTCTAACCTGAAATTTGTTGAGCAAACTGAAAATGTTTTTCTGTATAGTTACTTCTATACACCAAAACAAGTTCATATGCTCAAATGGAAGATACTTCACAAAAGAGAAGACTAATCACTCTAACTGTGACTTGAAACATAATGAAACTTTTAGATATTAAAACATCAATTAATTTTGAATAATAAGTGTAACTGAAAATAGAAAGCATACATAAAGCTTAAACAACAAGTTTGACGATTCTTCATCCTGACTTCACAACTAAGTGCGTTGAGCAGCTTATAGTATATGGATTCACTCAAAGAAAAAACTCAATTATCATTTCAAGATCAGATTTCAACAAAGCCCTCCTATCTAGGTAAACAATGTAACAATAACATAAACCTTTCTTGGTAGTGTTTGGTATTTGTTCGAGTTTAAATGTAATGTGTTTGTGTGTGTCTCACCAGTGTCCAGTAGGAGGAATAAAATATATGCAGCAGTGGACTCGTGAGTCTGGAATCCTCTTCTTCCTTTCGATGTTGATCTCTTCCTGTAAATACTGTTCGTACTGTGCATTAATGAACTTCATGATGGGCTGCCAGCTACAAACAGATCAGACAGATAGGGAGGCACCAGGAAACACATGAGATCTAACAAGACCACCAAGAAATCAAAGAATTAGTTGAATAACAGTTAGTAAAGCTGACACTGACCAGTTCTCATTGTTTATCTGGTCTCCGAAACCTGGAGTGTCAATGACAGTCAGCTTCATTCTCACTCCTTTCTCCTCGATATCTGTATAAATGATTAGTTTGAAGAGATGAATATACAAAGTGGATAACTACATTTATCCCTAAATGGATAAGTAGGTGTAGTTTCAGTTTTAGGTTGGAAGTCCTTTGTACCATGACTGACGGACTTGATCTCGATTGTCTTGGGAATTCGCTCTTCCTCTGTTGTCATCACAGATCTGCGACTCACTTTAGATTTAAAAAGTGTGTTCATCAACGTGGATTTACCCAGACCACTCTGACCTGTACAGAGAAAGAAAGAAAAAATATTGTTTTAAGTTGACACTGGGGATGTTGATTAAAGAAGTTAATTTAGTGCAATTGAATTTTTCTTTTAAATTACATGGACAAAATTAGACAATTATCCTTAGAATGCATGAACCAAAAACCTACAAGAATGCATAAAGTGGGATGTATTAGTTCCCCTTCTAGGGAACTCAACGCTGCGTCCTGGTGGACACTTTGGGGAATGCTGCCAGCATGACCGTTGTCTGAAGCATGTGTAAAACAACTCCAATCCTATTGGTCCACGTTGGCCGTGACGTCATAGGCAGGTACTCGAAACACCATCTTGGTGTGAAACATCATCCTGATGAGTCGAGCAGCGCTTTGAGGAATATGTGCCTCCGTGTTGGGATTCTAACACTTGAGGGGATATTCTAAACTTTTCGTCTTTGTCTCGGTGACCACGCACTCTTTGTGATTAGTCACTTAATGTGCTCGGCTCACGTTTGTTCCTATTCCCAAGGGATGCGGGGCAAAGCGTTCGCGCCTCGGGCCGTTGCCGCGGCTCGGTTTATCTCAGCTCGCGGCGATTGCTTTGATCTGCGGTGTCCGCATACCCTTTACTATCGGGTTGCCTGATGCCACGGATATTGCTCACGTTGTTATAAGGATGAAGTGTGAGCACTGAGTCATTTTAGCAGGGCGTGCGAGATCGCAGGCGGAGCTATATTCTCTCCCAGGGTGCTTCAGTAGTTTGGAGTGGTTATGGGGAATGTTCCTTCCTGTGTTTAACCGGGTGATAAGTGAACAGTCTCTGCTCAGAGTATAGCCATCTGCGGATGATTATGCTCCAGCTCGGGCTATTTTGCTTTGGAATATAGCAGTCTGAGGACAGCTATGTTCTAGCCAGGCGTTTATGACTGGGTTTGGTTCCCCTTGGGCACAAGCTCTCTCAGGTAAGCGCTGAAGTCTTGTTTGGAATCTGCTGTCTGAGGATAGCTGTCTTCCAGCTCGGAGACTGCTCCCCCTTGTGGGGTCTTTAAGTAGTGGTCTCCTTGAGCCCTTGCTGTCTCCCCTGTTCGGGTTTTAAGTAGATGGCCCACTTCAAGGCCTGGGCAAACTTCAGCCTTATCTGAGGGAAAGGCTATTTGAGGATAGCTGTGTCCAGCCACCTAGTGTTATGGCCATTGCTTGCATCAGGCTTTGATCTGGACTAATGGGTTTTATGTTTTCGCTCCTTAGCGAATCATTACTATGGTCTGGATCTTCCTATTGTGAGCCTCTGGTCAATATATCGGTGACTCGCTAGACTACTGTGGGACTGACATGGATTGGGGACCTCCCTAGTATAGCCACCTAAGGGTGGTTATATTTCAGCCATTGCCATGGCAGGACGGGCTTACTTGGATAAAACTTTCTGAGGCTAGCTGTGTGTGTTAACTTGCCCTTTCCTGGAAGCGTAGCTATCTGAGGATAGCTATGTGCTAGCTCAGTGATTGCTCCACTGCTTAGGGTTGTTAAGTAGCGGTCTCCTTGAGCCCTGCCTAGATAGTACTGTCTCCCCTTATAGGGTTTATAATTGGACAGCCCACTACTGGTGGTCTTGGCAGTTGCAGTGGTCCCCTTTCCTAGAGCCTAGCTATCTGAGGATAGCTATGTGATAGCTCGGTGACTGCTCCCCTTCCTAGGGTCGTAAGTAGCAGTCTCCCTGAGCCCTCACCTATATAGCGCTATCTCCCCTGCTAGGGTTGTAAGTAGATAGCCCACTCTTGTGGTCTGGGCAGCCTCATAGGAGGGCTTACCGGGGTTTTTCAGGCTAACTGTGTGGGACCAGCTGCTGATAGCTCGGTGATTGCTCCCCTTCTTAGGGTTTCACTTTCACTTTTCTAAAATCCTGTATGGTATGGGTTACGCGCTCGACTTCATTCCCATTCTCTGAGTTGGTTCTGGCCTCAGTTCACCTTGGGCCCCACTCCACTTATGTATTTCTGGAGATACTTCTGAACAGGGCTTCCTCTCGTTTAAGAGAGTCATTCTGCTGAAGCCTCTGCTCTCCAGAGCTCCGCTTAGGCAGTACTATTAGTATGTAGGCTCTATTGTGAGCCTTGCTAACTGTCTCTAGCGCTGAGTGTAGTCAGGTCTCCTCTCATTCTAGAGAGTCGTTATGCTGAGACCTCCACTCTAAGAGTTCCCCTACCAAGATTGAAGCCTTCCTAGGTACATGGCTATCTGAGGATATCTGTGTGCTAGCTTAGGGACTGCTCCCCTTCTTGGGGTTTTTATGTAGCGGTCTCCCTGAGCCCTTGCCTAGACAGTGATATCTCCCCTGCTAGGGTCATAAGTAGATAGCCCACTCTCTGTGGTCTGGGCAGCTTCACAGGAAGGTTTACCAGGGATTTTTTCGTTTTTGGTCCTGTAGCCCCTTCCTAGGGATATAGCTATCTGAGGATAGCTATGTGACTGCTCCTCTTCTTGGGGTTTTTAAGTAGTGGTCTCCCTGAGCCATGGCTTAGACAGTGCTATCTCCCCTGTGGGGTTTTAAGTAGATAGCCATTCCCTTGGTCTGGGCAGCTCTTTAGGAAGGTCCTTTTTCATAAGACTCTTTGGATATAGCTATCTGCGGATAACTGTGTCCTAGCTGGGATTGTTGGTAGCAATCTTGAGAACACCTCTAGGCTTCCAGCCTCTCAGTGGTCGTATGTATCTGGCTACTATTGCTCACATAGCATAGCTATCTGAGGATGGCTGTGTTCTTAGCTTGGTTAGGGTGTTCAACCTTATCTGGTAACGGGCTCCCTCATTTTACCAAGTTATGTGAGCGGCCCGAGGCATCAGTGGCTTGGGCCCTTTCTGAGGAAAGGTTTGGTGTATGTCTGTCACCTCCTTGGTGTTCTCTCACCAGGTGGACAGGCATGTGCCTCGGCATGGCATGATTGGATATCATTCCCCAAAGTGTCCACCAGGACGCAGCGTTGAGTTCCCTAGAAGGAGAACGTCTCGGGTTACTCATGTAACCATGGTTCCCTGAGAGGAAACGAGACACTGCGTCCCCTTGCCATGCCTTCGGCCTGCCTGTTTACATCTCCTCAGACAACTGAGTTGGTGACGTATTCAGCAGGTGCCCTTTAATACTTTCGGGTACCCGCCTATGACGTCACGGGCCACGTGGACCAATAGGATTGGAGTTGTTTTACACATGTTTCAGACACCAGTCATGCTGGCAGCATTCCCCAAAGTGTCCACCAGGACGCAGCGTCTCGTTCCCTCTCAGGGAACCATGGTTACATGAGTAACCAGAGACGTTTTCTTTAAAAAAGGTGTGCTGTTAATAAAAGCAATAAAGGAATTGATGATACATAAATATTTTAATATATCAACATGTTTATTTGTTTACTTACCTAAGACACTAGATATGCATTTTCTGAGCTAATTTAGAACTACTATAAAGTAGGCTATGTTGCAGTCTGAACTTCTCACAAGATAATGTGAGAATGAACTTTGCATACAAGGATAGAATATTTCACACACAAGGTTTCTATGCATAGCTTTTGGGCAGATTTTGCACTTCTTCTGTTTGTTTGGGCCTTCAGATGTCTTTTCTTCTCTGTAGTCATCTACTGTGTCTAAAATTGCATACTGTCTGATGAGATACTACATCTGATAAGGCATTTATTGACCATTAAAAAGTATGCATATGTGTAGTATGATTGTAATTTGGACATACAATAGCCATATATGTTGGCACTGTCATGTGTTTTACGGCATCAGTTGGGTTGCTTCCCTGTCATACATAACTGTTCTCTGTGGGCTTTATATAGTAAAGCATCCATTGAACCTCTACCGGAATCTTGGTGGAAGTAGTAGGTCATTCAAGTACTTTTCACCTACTGTTTTATGAATACTGCAAATTTTCGACAAACTATTAATTTCATGTACCGATTTTTGCCTACTGCAGTGTTTCTCAACTCTGGCCCCTTAGGATCCACTGTCTGGCAGAGTTTATCTTCAATCCTAATCAAACACACCTGAACAAGCAAATCAAGGTCGTCAGGATTACTAGAAGATGACAGGCAGGTGAGTTTGATCAGGCCAGAGCTGAAAAACCCTGGCCTATTATACAACATTTGGTCAAAGGGCTGATGTCCAACACAAATTCTGGATTTAGGGCAAAAGTATTCATAGCCGGTCAGGGGAATTTGAACACATCTTGCTGTTTTTTAGCATCTCACACCAAGACACTTCTATTAAACAGTTCAGCTACAAATTCCTCTCCAGACACCTGCATTCGACTCTATTCTGATGCACTAGATCTACCCATTTTTTAAAGCATTCAAAATGAACAACTCTAATTAACAAACAAACAGCCTTTTTAGTAAATATGGCAAAGGGACTATATGGTCGGTGCCAATAGCCTCGTGGGCAGCACGCTGACATATAGTCCCATTGCGCTTCGGGCGTCCCGAGTTCAAGTCCCAGCTCGAGGACCTTTCCCGATTCCGTTCCCCCTCTCTCTCTCCCATTTCCCGCTTCCTGTCTACATACTGTCCTATCCTAATAAAGGCAAAAAGGTGTGTGTGCTTTTATGTGAGAGACTGTGAGTAGCATTTTCATTTACACATGCTGATTTGACCCAACACCTGCCCCCTGGTTCATACAATGACCACACACACACACACACACACACTTCTCTCATCATATTCTGGACTATAAAAGAATCAGTGTTTCTAGAGGAGGTTCATGGGAGCAGTTTGTTGGATCTCTCATTGACATCCATGATAAAGCAAGAACAAAGGTTGCAGCTGGAATCAGTTGAGTGGAGCAGCCAGGCAGATGCTCTGACTGCAGAAAGCATTAACCATGTCTGATTGAATTCTACAGGGATTTTTTTTTTATTTTTAACATATTGGTGTGCATGTAAGTAACTGAAAAACCATCCCCTATAAAATCCCTGAAAGCAACTGCATCAGTGAATATGGCATATAGGAATGAGTTTATATTTGTAGGAGATCCTTGAATGGACACACATATACAACGAACAGACTCATTCCAGAGGAATGAGTGAATCTCTGGTTTCACCTCTGAGAGTCGTAAAAGTAACTAAGGATCCAAGACGATGCCTAAGTGTCTGGACCAAGATCCTGTCTTGTTAATCCTTATCCCTCCAGAGATCAGAACTGCTAAAGAGAACCAACTTCACCAACGCAGAACAAAGGAAACTTCTGGCGAGAATGATACCAGATCCAGATGGTAAATGGACCCTTGACCAGCCAACGTATAAATTGACAAACTTATCAACAAACGCGCGATGGATTTACAGTTGTAGGCCTGACTTAAACATATGCCAGAACTCCCCTCCCGGACACCTTCTGACCTCGGGACACTCGCGGCCCCTCCTCGGGTGCATTCCTGAAAATTTGCCTTTTCAGACAGACAAGGAAAACATGCAAAAGTGCGCCAAAAATCCAAAAGACAATATTCAGGGCTTTTAAGTAATGAAAATGTATTCCCAAATTATGTGTGTTATGCCTTAGATATGCTTGATATGTTAGTAAAACATACACTATTTTAATCTATCCATTATAAGGTCGGTACCATTTTAATCTATGTATTATGAGGGTATGAATATGTGTGTGTGTCATGCTTGGTGTTAAACGAAAGTATATTTTATTTGCAACAACTCTGTGTGGATGAAATGTAGAAATTAGGTAAATCCCGTAACGTTATAACGTTTATCAAGATAAACCCTGCAAGGATTTTCAGTCACTTGATGACACGGGCATCTTGTTAATTTATGCAGAGAAACGGAGCCTAGGAAGCTGAGCTCCTCCTTGCAACAAGCGGATTGGTACCCCAGCTCCGGGGTGGGCCTAATGTGGCCTGCTTAAATTCTAATGTTCAACTAAGGATCAGCGCTCTTTGCCATGGTTTGAAAACTGCTTCAACTTGTGCGCTCATACGCCACATCAAACCATCACCTCATTCCAAACTTCAAGCTCTTCAAGAAAACTTTGTGACTTCTGAAATCTTCAACTTCTGCAACCGAGAAAGGAAAGAAGAACTTTTAGCGCATCTCATCCAACCAGGCAACCCACCAATCACGGCCGGGGTTCCCTAAGAGACGTCAGACAAACAACGGTTCGCCAGCCAATCAGCTTGTTGACCTTCTGATAATCACCGAAGTTGAGACTTCCTTCATAACTCACAAATCTGCATAATTCCGTTGACTTTTGTGTGTGTGTGTGTGTGTGTGTGTGGTCGTATTTGTGTGTTTAGATAATTTAGTCTCATGTAACTGTAGGAGATAGCTCAATAAATTGTATTTTATTACAAAGAAACGTTGTCTTGTGTTGTGAGTCTTAGAATTCAAACATTGCCTAAAAGAGAACGCTACAATAGCTCATAATTAACTAAATACCAAATTTCGTGTTATTCTGTGGCCAAGAATTAACAGAGTTGGTAAAAATACACTGAATCGAGCTATTCGCTGGACGGAGCTGGCGAAGTGTATAGGAAATTTGAATCAGTTCAGTTAAATCAATTTGAATCTTTTAAGATTCGATTCTTTAAAAGCTAAACCCTAACTTACTTAATACAATTTCACTACATATTGTATAAAATAACAAATAAATTTGTATTGTACCAGAAGAGGTGAAATTGTTGGACTAGTGCTGGTTGGTGTTGCCTGCTGATTAAAGATTTCTGACTAGTTACTTAAGAGTTGTAGGTTTAAACAGATCTGCCTGAATCCAAGATGTAATGGCAATGACCGAAAACCTTCCTGCTCAGAAAAACAGTATGATATAAAGTATTCACTTTAAAAGAGAGTGGTGTAAGAGTAAATGCATATAGTATTATATTTTATGGATAATATGAAATTTAGTTTTCACCAATTACTATTGATTATAGCAAGGCCTTTTAACTAACAGCTTGTTGGGCCAAATTCAGCCTGTTAATCATTTTTATATGGTCCTCTGACTGGTTTAGTTGAAATTGCTTTACTGTCTAATAGAGCAAATATTTCTTGTATGCAAAACTCAGCACGTCAAAAGCACCCAGGCATGAACCGTATTCCATATCCAACCCAAACCAGACCAATTTACAACCAGAACCAAATTGCCACCTTGGAATTATGAGGTTCTATCTGCATTCTGAGTAAATTTGAGATATTGAGCTTTTGCTTTCCATATACTTTGTACATAGAAACTTTTTGCTTTCTAAATAAAAAGCCCCAAAATGTGGAGATGGTCCTCACTGCAGAACACAAGATCCAGGGGGCGTGGTTGGATCTAGATCCAACTCCTCACACTTTACATATACCAAAACCTACCCGTCTCCACACCGATCCCTAAACCCACCCATCCCCACCCCTAAAC
Organism: Spinibarbus caldwelli; assembly: GCA_039654775.1. NCBI lineage: Eukaryota > Metazoa > Chordata > Actinopteri > Cypriniformes > Cyprinidae > Spinibarbus > Spinibarbus caldwelli. The sequence goes on from CM077237.1 coordinate 14,254,080, forward strand.
CTACCATCTACTGAAAATGTGCACAACTAAAAAATAAAATAAAAACCTTCACAAAATGTAAATGCTGAATATGTGAATAATAGTATTTGTTTATTACCCTTATCAAATGTTTATTTGAACAGTCTTGATCTATTTAATAAATTTTATTTCAAGGTTCCAGTGATACTAAATGTGCATTTTGTACATAAGAACAAAAAAAAGCAACACATCTGTAATTGCACACGAAACCTCTACTTACCCACTACCATGATGTTAAACTCAAAGCCTTGTTTCATGGCTTTCCTCCTCATCTGCTCCAAGATGGCATCGATGCCCACATAGCCAAACTCACTGTTTGTCTTCTCATTCTGTGCCACAGGCGTCTTTCCTACATCTGCCATATTGCCGTAAAAACTTGCAATGACCTCTGGCCCTAATGAAATTATGAGATACAAAAAGAGAGAAACAGCCAGTTAGCATTTTCAGTGTATCTAGCAACAATTGGCTTAAACATTTCTGCACGTACAATTTTCAATTACATGATCGGTGTCATAGCTTTATTGGTCAACTAACCCAAACAGCAATTTTTAGTTTGTGTAAAAGTCACATGATGCAAATTCTGCTGACCTGCAGTAAATTTTTACCTCTTGTTTTGAATGTAATGGTATCTAAACTCAAAAAGTCTGATTACTGGTTTCAAGTTATGCTAATTATTTACAAGTCAGACAATATTGTATTGGTATATTTCTGTAAAGAGACCATATGTCAGAACACATGGAAATAAAAAAGGGCAGAAAACTCACAACAGTTATACGGTTACCTCAGATTAACAAGACACATGTAAACATATTAGCAACCCCAATATTTCTTTTCAAAATTTTCTAAATCACCATTATAGGGTGAAGTCAGATAAAATGGGCCACGTTTTGGTAAATGACTTATAATACCATCAAATAAGCTATGCATGAGATCTATTGATATTCTTATAAATTAGCATGGGTCTCTTAAATACATTTATATTTTAAATGTGAAAAAGTATAAAAGTTTTAGAATTATGAGAGTTAGAGTATCAGCAGGTACCTTCTTGAGCCACGGCACAACATTCAGGTAAAATGGGCCAGCTGTTCCGTTAAAATGGGCCAATATAAAAATAGAACAACACAGGTAATTTCAGCTTAAGTCATTTTATTTTTAACAGTAATTTGACACTATTGTCTTTAGTGTGCCATAGCAACACCATAAATGTATTTCATTAAATTGAAAGTTGAATGAATATTTAATTAAACAATGCAATTAAAAATGAACTGATCGTGTTGTTTAGGTGTGTGTTTCTGTGCATTGGTGTCTTTTGTGTGCATGTATGTGTGTATGCTTGTATTTTTTTTTTTAAAGACTTAAGATTTTGTATGGATACATATCTAGGCTTATAAACCTATGTTCACCCTCAATTTCTGTGTAAAAGTATGTGTGTGAATGCAGCCTATTTTAGTTGAAAATTGTGGCCCATTTTAGCTTAACCAGCCATTTCTAAATAAAATGACCTTTTCACAAAAATCAAAGTTTCTTTTATAAATTAAACTTTTTTTATGTGAAAGAGCATGTCAAAACATTGTTCATAAACCTTTGCTTTGTTAGTAAGCTTACTTATAATTGCTTTAGTACCCTTATTAGTGATTAATGAAATGTTCTATGTCAATTACCTTACAATTTCTCTGACAAGCTTCACGTAACACTCTGCCCTGCCTGCCTCAGACCAAAAAACTCAGACCAATAAAAATTATTGTTACATGTCAACAGGTGTTGAAGCAACAATGCAAGATTAGTTATTGTGATTTTCTGTAAAAAATAGATACGATGCTACAACCTTATTTGGCCCATTTTACCTGATAGCCCATTTTACCTGACTTCACCCTATCACCCATGTTTTACAAAAACAATTTTCACAAGCTCTTAATTCCTTAACCCCTACAGCAAACTAAATTCTCCTCAAATTATCAATTGATCATTGTTTTTACCAGAAGATGCTAAAAATGCCAAAACATAAATCAAATGTTAACCACAAGCTTACCCAAAAGAGGGTATTCAGTCTGCAAAGTTGTTGAATTTGATGATTCAGTAGCTTGAAAAATGTGTGTGACAGAAAGCAAGTGACATACAATTCACTTGTGAAAGTGGGTGGAGACAAGGTTGCTGTTTTTCCTTTTTTTAACGACTAAATGTGGCTTCCTCTTTTCATAGAACGTCTAGATACTTGCGGAAACTTCAAACAAAAAGATAAAACCAAATATTCCAGGGAAGTTTTCATAAATAAATAACATGTAATTCAATATAATAAATAATATACTGTATCCAGATGATAACAAGGTGAATTTACTTAACAGCAAAAAAGCATAGGCATGTACAAACATAACATATCAGTTATGAAACACACTATTGCTTCATCAGTTGCCTGAGGTGGAAAATCTATGACTTAACCAAAACAGTCTATGTTACACATCTGTACATACCATTGTTTATTAAGTATAAAGAGAAGGGTTCAATAAAACACAAAACTGAGAGTGTAGCCAAATTTGGGGAACAATCATTATTTTATGTTTCAAATATTCTTTGTTCTTTCACTCCTATGATTTCAGTTACATTTTCATGTCTAAGAAGTCAAGTTAAAACTATCAGTTAGTCAGTCAAATACAAAACAGTTTTGCATGTCTTCTGTAGCTGATGTACAGTATCACAGATTTAAGAAAACCGTTTCCTGTCAGTGAGTTACACACACCATTTGGCAGCCTTTTCTGAGAAAACAGAGTCTAAAAACACTTCAGTCCAAAACACTAGACAGTTACACAGACAACTACCAGCAGCCATATTTTGACTGGAGAATGTAACATATGCCATTTAATGTCATGAGTTTCAGTTTCTGTGTTTTACTCATTATTTAAATTAGAAACACCATTACAGTCACTATAATGTCTCTCACACTATATACTGTGATCACATTTTTCACTTGTTGTCACCTGAATAGTAATCCTTTCAAATATGGGGGTAGATCTCTGCCACAATTCTGAGCGCGAAAGATCATATTTTGAGCACGCAAATGTGCATTTTGCACACGCGCAAACAGTTTTTTGGAGAAAATGTTCGTCTCGCAAAGAAGAAAGTACTTTGAGTGAACGAAAATCAATTTTGCATTTAAAATACGTTTTTGGATGTGTGCAGACCTTCTCTTTTGCACGTGCAACGTTCCACTAGCTTACTCCCCTGATGCCCTCCCTCAGTGCTCTCTAAACGCCGATGGCTTGCTTGCTTCGTTCGCTCAAAGTACTTTCTTCTTTGCGAGACAAACATTTTCTCCACAAAACTCAGTTCGCACGCGTGCAAAATGCACTTTTGCGCGCTCAAAATATGATCTTCCGTGCTCAGAATTGTGGCAGAGATATAACCCCATATTAAATCCCCTCACTCTAAATGTGCGATTTCATATCTAGAACAAATTGGGCCTCCTGTGCAGAAAAAGCGTCTTAAATACCAATTTAAACTTGCACATTACCATGCACACACACTAAACAGCTCCCACTTTAGCTGTGAAGTTTGAATAACAGGGCCCATTTTACTCATCACAAATGAATGCAACTTGGAGGCCATAAAACATAGACATAAAACACTGGCATAACAAGAGGCAAAAAAAAAAAAAAAAAAAAAGAAAGAATCAGGCAAACCACACCCCTCATGCGCCGCCTTCTACATCAGGCTCCGCCTTCACCTCAGACTCTGGCTCCAAACACTCAATGATTAATGCAGTCTTTCAGTTTGTGTGGAGTTTTGGCAAAAACTCCTTAAAGCAAATTAAAATAAAATGATGGGTCTAGGTAAACCTAACCCATCAATGAGCTTCACCGCTGAAGCCTAGAACTTTCCGTTTGCCTCAGAGAAGCCTCATGGTTTACTGTGACCTATATTTTTCATATGTTAACCCAACAGTCAATCACATGTGAAATCCACACTTCAACCTTGAGTGAACCACAGCTTTTTAATGCCAAAGCGGAATGTTATCCCTGTAAGTTTAGTCAATTTGGAGCCAGAAAGGCTGAGGTTCTACACCAAATCTTGAATTACAATATTAAGTGTGAAGACATTGTGCATATGTGTACTGATACATGCATACAGAAAAGAGAACCAAAATCTACCATGGAAACAGGATGTTCAGAGTCTGCCAAATACCTAATCATTATCTAAGCCAGGACAAGACTTGATTTTTGCTGGCCTGGTGGGTGGAACGGATCACAATGTGTGTGCATGTTAATTATGGTATAATACACAGACACCAACGAGCATTTGTGACATAGATTACATGACTACCCCGCTGCCCCTTCTGCCAACACCTGTTGTGGGCCATCTGCTAAGAAACAAAATGAGGCATGAATAGGAAAGGGGGGCAGTGACATGGGCACACAACCTATTCTTTTATATATATATATATATATATATTCTCAATTAGTTCCCCTTTTGGTTATGCTTTACACCCTGTTTAAAATGCAAAGTGCTAAATTTCATATCATAGTCCAGACCGATGGATTGTCCAGAGCAGTGAGTTTCAAACTGTCTAGGCACTTTTTAGCACTGGGGAACCCGAAATCTCTAAACAACTGTTAGCAACATACAAACAATGCCACATTTTGATAAATGTCAACATTTCTGTAGTTCAGATAAATGATATTGTTGTAAAAGCCTCATAAGTCCTGATTTAGCCTTTGCAGATCTTTGTGAAAGACACCTTTCAGCATCTAAAAACACACAAACCATATAAGACGTTAAAATTGAATTTAATATCCAATTCAAACAAACATCTAAAAAACTACAGTAAGCATTATTATGTAAGTTAAAGATTTTATCCTAAAACTTAAACCTCAGCAAATAAAGCCTCACTAAGCACAAAATACTATATGTGGGTTGTAACTCCACAAAAGATCAGTGAATTATTATGCATTAAAACAATGAAAGAGGATTCTTAAAATGTAACAATTTTATGGATGATATAAAAACTTTCTCTTTTCCCAGCTTAATATGCAGAGAAAAGGTATAAGCCTTTCATAAGTTAGCTGCTATCAACCAAATCAACCAAATTACATAATGCACCTTTAAAAAATTAATTAGGATAAGAATAAATTGGAAATTGATTTACCAACCAAAAAAAAAGTCTTATGGATCTGAATAAACACACATTTTTATGTTGGAATTATGTGGTACAGCAAAAACGAGATATGCAAAATAATCTTTGTTTCATATAGGCCACGAAATGTGGGCCAGACAAACAAACAAACAAAAATCTACAACATAACATATTTAAAGCCAGAAGTGATGTGGCAATGACCAGGATTTCCTGAGGGGATCAGACCCTGTCTATGCCACATGCAACAAAAGAGCTCTATGCATGATCAGCCCACTCTGTGAATTTAATACACAAGACCAGTTTTAAATAATAAAGCCTCCCAACAGCAACCAATAAAAATCAGTTCTGAAAAGATTCAGTGGCAGTTAAGCTTCAGTAGCAGTTATCCTACCTCTCATGCAAAGTTTGTGGCCTATATTTTTCACTAGCGTGTGTCAGTGTTCTAACAAACAGGAAATAGGGGTTACCGCTGAAGTGTGTCCCTGCACACACATGCAGGCAAATTTACGTGTACATTCAGCTATTGTAAATGTCACATTTAAATTACTATCATTTATTGTCTTAGAGTTTATACCATTGTCTTATATTTCATATATTTATTTTAAAACATTACATTACATGTTTCATTCATAACATTAAATGACTATATTTATTCAAATCAATTATACACTTTTTATGTAAAAAAAAAAAAAAAGAGGCATCATAAGTGCAAGGAAAGTCAAGAAGAACTAATGCTGAATTATTCTGTTCAAATACATCTCAGTCCATTCTGAATAGCATGTCTGAACAGTTGATCGTGCTTATAATTTTTTATTTTGCAGTTTGGTCAAGGACTACGATATGTATTTCATCAGGTACATCTAGAAGTATGACCGGGTTTGTCCTCTCTGAAAATTATAACATTTAGAACCACAGAATCCCCAACTATAGGCCAATATTCCACAGGTCTCATTTTTCCAATGAGTTGCCCCAAGACATCAAGAACACTCTCCCCCTGTATCCAAAATTTGACTTGGTTGATTTCCTGTTTTCACTTTAAGAACTCAAGAGGTTGTGTGTCCCCCTTCTGAAGCTGATCCAACCCTGTACAGAAACCACATATCCACAGAAAAGCAAGGCAAACACTGAAACAAGGCCATCTAACAATTCATTCCTTACAGGCAACATACAATTTAATTCTGTCTTCATTCTGAGCCAGAACAGTTGGGAATTTGCCCATGTTTAGTGGTCTGTGGTATATTGGCCCCTGTAACTGGACTTTGGTCTGACAACAGACATTCAAAGTCAGGAGTAGGCCAAATGAAAAATGTTTGTACAACTAACAATTAGTGTCAACAGCAAATGAAGCCTAGTAGACCTGACAGTTGCCCTAAATGTGTAGCTAAACGTGTCCTGGTTACACTAGGCTAGGAGTGTAAATGCTGCTAAGGCTGTTCTTACAGGAAAAAAAGAAAAGTGCAAATGTATAAGAATGAAAAAATGAAGAAAGAACAAATTGATACAGCCTTATTTGCTGGTAAATGGAAAACTAAAACTCTCTATGACATATCAGCAAACTCCCAACAGAGTGACCAAATTTATCATGGTTCAGTGATATTATGTGGCTGCAAAAATAACTATTCATAAAAAGTGCAAGGAAAGTCAGGCAGAACTAATTCTGAATTATTTGAAACACATGCTCCCATAGATGTAGACCAATGAAAAAAAAAAAATCCTCACAGCCAAGTATGATCTTTTCGAGTCGATTAAAAATCCTCAATTTGTGACACTCACTCCACTGACTGTATTAAATTATATGGCACTGTATGTATTGACAGTTCTAGACTGGTCTCAAATCAGCTACAGCAGCTTAGCCTGTCTGTGTTTTAATCAGTCAGAAAGCTCAAGATGCCATATCTATGGATCAGGAAGAACTTGAAGGAGGAAGCGGTCATAAAGTTTTATGTCTCTCTTTGACTGAAGCAGATATATGGAGCTTTGAGTTATATGGAGCATTTCTAGAAACTTTCACATAAAAAAACACCAGCTGGAAGACATGGATGATTCTTACATGCTTCTTGTGTTCACCAGATGCATCAAACACAAGAACGAAACATTGAACGAAACACCTTGAGTCTTATTATAACAGAAAATCATAATCTGTCACCATAATTTCTGTAAAAATGTAGGTGCGTTTCTCATGAATTGGAGATTTCTGAAGATATTTGCACTGAAGCTCTCCAAGTCGTGCTCTATACACTCCAATATCAGTTAAGTCAGTGGTGACCAATCCTGTTCCTGGAGATCTACCTACCTACAGAGTTCAGTTCTAGCCCTGCTCCAGCACATCTGTCCGTAATTATCAAGTGCTTCTGAAGATCTTTATTAGCTGATTTAATTGTGCTCATTCAGGGTTGAATTTTGGGGAAGAAGGTAGACCTCAAGGAACAGGATTGGGCACCCCTGAGTTTTAGTCAATGAAAAGTAATACACAGATTTCATTAATCTCAAACCTAGCTGCTTTCTATACTTATCAATGTACGAAATGTAAGTTTAATGAGGGATCCCTGTCCAAGCTATGTTGAGCTTTGGTCCCTGAAGCTCTCCTGGTCTGAGGTGACTTACTTTTATTCTAGGAATACAATATTAACCTACCCAATGATTTTATGATTGAGGCTGGTCACTATACTTCACCATGGTGGATCTATTCAGTATTCCAATATAGAAAAATTCCAAATTAAGACTATACAATTTGGGATAGCGATAGCTCAAAAGACTTAACAGTGTATTAAGTATAAAGAAAATTAAGTATGAAATCCCTGGGGAACCTGTAAAGTTCTTGAATAATTATTATACGGTGGGCTTTGGTAAATAGTAAAGAAATCAATAATGGTATTTGGTCAAATTTGTAATTTTAAAAAATTTTGTTTTTTTCCCCCTCTTTAAATGGCATAATAGACAGGAAGGGTCAGGGGCTTGGGGGTGGGTTTATTGTTAATATTTGTCTGTTTTTGTTGTAAAACATGAAAATTCCTTTCAAAATATAAAAAATCCACCAATCCTTATGGAAATCTAAAGAGGCCCAAGTATCTAAAAATGTTTTGGAAATAGGGTGTTTCTTCTTAGGGCACCTGGAACCCAGAAGTTTCCATCTTATCACAAAAGTAATTTAATTTATATTTGTGTTGATTTTCATGTCAGTGTCTCATGAAGTAAACTGAGACTCCCTTGACATCATGCATCAAACACTTCCAATCAAAAGCTGCCAATGCACAACCAAGTCAAACCCTAGATAACATAATCCACAGACCAAACCAAGAGGCTTGTATTCAGGATATTTTCTTTCCATCTGTTTTCAGGTGTGTACAGCTATTGTAGGTTACCTCACAAGTCCTGTCAAAAGTCAGATGCAACTGTAAACTACACAGCCAACATACATAGATCTGTAGATGTAGTGAGGTGAACTGTGGTGCTCAGCATGAAGAATGCTACTGGTGGACTCATCTTTCATTCTGCTCACCTCTTGAGAATTCAACCTTTGCCATTACATGCCACAAGCAGATGGTGATGAAGGGTGTTAAAATACTGCTTTCTACAAAGAACCATCTAGAAAAAAAAAAGTGCTGTAGACAAACTAAATTGCAGAGAACCAAAAAAGTCATGGGAAGAAACACTGTAAAACCATTTGTGATGAGCACAGATTGCTAAATGTAATTTTTAATCTAATCACTCACAAGAAAATCATCTTTACAGCCTATATAATGTAAATGTCTTATCAAAAGCACTATGTAGGATGAACATCTGACTTTTTAAAAAGATGTTGCTAGACATCGGAACTGACATAAATCAGTTTTACCTCCTCTATTATTTTGTCAGTATTTGTCCTAAAATAATATTAATAATATTAATTTGTCAGTTTATCCCAAAATAGGCAAATGTCTGTTGATAATTCAGCCTGACCAATATATATCTTTCTATTACTATTGTGAAAAACAAAACAAGGTAGTGAACATAAATGTTGAGGCCTTGCACAAGATGTCCAAAACAGTAATAAAACTGATGGCCAACATACATCAGTGTGATATGGTACGGTGGTTGCAGGGATCCTCATTTTCCACATGCACTCCATATCATGCACGTACTAATCATCATCATTATTCAACAACTTGTTTTCTTGCATTTTTACACATCTCTCAGTAAATCTACACCTGTCCAAAATAAATAAATAAATAAATAAAAATAAATAAATAAATAAATAAAAAGCATGAAGATACAGTGTAATTTTGTTCCTAATTCATTTGTTTTAGTGTCATAATATGGGGAATATCCTATATATGTTATGCAACCTTTCAGAAGATGTGTGAAATTTGAATCATCCACATAATTCCAAACGGCCCTCGACATTGAGATTTATCCCATGTAACATATCTAAAAAAATAATTGCAGTGTCTAATAAAGTTGGCCAGTTAACTACTAAATCATCAAAGCCATTTTTTTTTTACATTTGGAGCATGACAAGTATTACATTTAGATTCATGTACATGATGCAAAAAAAATAAAAAATAATGGGTTCATGCTTCCAAAAAGAAAGAAAACAGCTGCAGTGGAATAATATATTGCAGAAAAAAAAAAAAAAAAAAAGAATTTCAGCTATTCTACAGATATGGTAGGATTTGCTGTGAAAAAAAATTGGGTCGATATATGAGGAAGTGGTGTTTTATCTGAAAAAGGAACTCTGCTAAACAGGTATCATATAACCTTGTTGATGTAACTGGGGATGACAGAAGTATTTGTAATTGGTTTATAACCATGCTCAAACACAACTGAAAGATCAGTGTTCTAGATAAATTGCTAACTACTGTTACTGGAAAAAAATGACTGGAAGTATTCTGACACTCACTGACGAATGGAACCAGAAGATAAACAGAGGAACAGAACAATGAATGCACACAGGTCAATTAACTTCCATGTTAATGACAACAATTAAACAACACAAACTGTATTGTCATGCAACACAAACATGAGAATGAACATAGGAAGCCATTCAAACAACGCTGATTGGATGTTTATAATAAACCCAAAGAGAACATCTGAAACTATGACAAGTTTGAACGTGGGATTCTGGGTCCAATGTAAACTAATCAGAAGAACTGATTATCAAAATGATTGTAGAAACTAAGAGCAGTGATGACACACACCCCACACAAAGAAAAGAGAGGGCCAGGAGGAGGAGAGACAGGAAGGGGGGTGGAAGAATGTAGAAGGAGGGGTTCCCTGAGCTTATCATCTGTTTCGATGCACAGACAAACAAGAGAAAGAGAGGTCTTTAAAAACACAGTACAAAACTCCACAAACGCTAGCCAAAATCTCCCCTTCTCTTCCTCCCTCACTTGCTTCCTTTCCTCACTGGCAAGAACGCAGTGAGGACACCTGGGAAACTTGTGCATGCAGCAACACACACACACACACACACACTCTCTCTCTCTCTCTCTCACTCACACACGTCACCCACTCTGTAGCTATGTAAAAGCACTACAGCCTCTCTGAATGAGACTCTGGAAAGAGATGTAAAACTCATGCAAAGAAAACCTGTTTTAGCAGAAGTAAACATGGAGAGCAGATAGTGACTCACCCTTCCTTTAGTAGCTCTTGCTGTCTTTCTTTATCTCTCTTTCTGTCCCTCTTTCTCTGTGCCTGAGTCAGCCTGCAACACCAGCTGGACTCAAAGCCACGCCCACTCCAAGGTCATGTGACCACAAAACAGCCAAGCAGCACTCATCACCCATTCAAACAAGCTATAGTGGAATCTGTCATGGTGTGTGGCTCAGATTTTGAATACATTGTGGGGACCAAATGTCTCCCTGAAAATAGTATAATTTTACCTAATGTACTTTGTGAAAGAAAGAAAACGGTTAATAAACATATCTGAGATAAAAAATGTCTGATTAAATATGAGTAGGGTAAATAGAAAATAGCATTAGCTCAGTATAAAAACAATGGAAGTCTAAGGAAAGTACCCACCATGACATAAAAACAATCTCTTGAATGTGTATTGCCACGTGAAGAGTACTTTAAATGTTTCTTACTGAAATAAACCCTTATTTGTATTAGTGTATCATTGAAAGTGGATCAATTTTGTTTAGAATTCTGAAAAAAATAACTTGTTTTATAAATTAATTTAAGAAAATGTCGTTTATTAAAAAATTATATTTATATTAACAATGCTATTTATATTTTAGCCTAAAGCTAGGTAGTACTGGTATAAATGTGTTCCCTCCAATAATCAAATTAGTTGTCATATTGGTTGAAAATAGCATTTATTTATTTAGAATACATAACTGAGTAACTCTTTTGACATCACTCATTCATTGTGCCGGGTAAATCACTTTTCTCTTTTTAAAGATGTTTTGTGGCAGAATGTTACAGGGTTGAAGATCAGTGCGAAAACGCCTTGGAAATATTGTGAAATGCCACATTACAGTCAGTTTTCTTAGGATGCTAATACAAAAGTTAATTTTCACTACACTTTGTTTAACAACATATGTTTATGTAAATTTAACAAAATCAGTCACTGTCAATACAAGAGGAAATGATTAAATATATTTGCCATCACTGTATCAGTGAAACACAGATGTGTATGAACATGTGCATAAGTATGTTTGTATGCATGTGTATACAAGTGCATATGCACGTGTGTGTCTGTATTTTTTGAATGTGCAAGAATGTAAACATGCAAAATGCAGGAAGTCATTAAACAGCACAAAACAATGCTGAATCTTTAAAAGGCTAAAGGAAAGCCAACTACCAATGTTCAGCAGATTACATTTATTCAACTCATTGTAAACAGTTCTTCTGCAACACACTGATACAGTTTCACATGTCTGAGAGTAACCACATCCAGCCACCTGCTGTGTAGCAAAGACTGATCACAGAAGTGATAAAACTGCATTCTACACTGAATACAATGAGATGACAGTCATGGCAGTTGGGTGCAACATTTTGTTTGACTTTTTTAGATGGCAATAACTTCAAATCAGTTCTAAAGAAACGAATCAGACAGAGAGAATAACGAGAGAGGCCAGACCATGATTTTAAGGTACAGGAAGTAGTCTGTCAGGGATGTATTGGTGTGTAATTCTGAATACATCTGAGAATAGCTACATTATGTTATTCAGGAACTCCTAGGCTTTTTTGGAACCATAGGCCAGAGAAAGGGTGGGAGAGAGACTGCAGTCTACTTCCTGTAGTCATTAAAGTTTTCTCTGCTTATCTTAATTACGCATATACATGAGAGATTGGTCCTTAGAGGTTTGACAACATAACTTCCTGTCCATGATAACTACCATAAACATCCAAATATTACCAGCTAGTTGTTCTTCACACATAGTCAGCCTCTTCCTGAGATTCTAGGCTGGAATTATTTGTTAGAGTGAATGTTTGTGTTGGTTTCCTCACAGGAAGTTATCAGAGAGCAAATGAAGGTGCATTACTGCCCAGTAGCAAAATGAAGAAAAACCAGTCAGAGAGACAAAGGGCCAGCGAGATAGAGAGTGTAGAGGAGGAATTCTGTGCTGTGCAAGATTAGATATGATAGTGAGAGGCATGCTTTATAATTACAGCATATGGAATTGATTTCACAGCTTTCTTAGTACTGAGGCAGTGAGGATGACTCATTCTTAAGGCCTGCAGAGATTTAAGACCCTCTCTTATCTGTAAGAAGCTTGGGTTTAATACTTTCCTGTCCCCCTGGTGTTTTTCTGTTCTATAAAGACATTTAGTTTGAGGTTGATATGTGGTTATAGTAAAACTGTCACCTTTGACTTAAAAGGTCTCAATGGTTCAATATAGTCATAATCCACGGTCAGACACTGATTACTAGAAAGCATTTAAGATTGGTTTTATTGTTTTTTTAAGCTAATTTACTCTGTGTCCAAATATGCAAAGCTTGTTCTTTACTTTTACTCAGTATTACCAGAAATATATTTTAAATTATCCAGCTGCATGTTTTTCAAAGCAATCTTTTTTTTTAACTCTTGAAACAACCAAGTTATGAGTTTCGACAGCTGCAAGATCTGAGTTTACTGTAAACCCAATGGCTGTGTTCGAAAGCTGTATAATACTGCCTCTGCAGGCAGAATACAGAGGTAGGAAGGCAACAAAGCATGTCTGTCTATGTCACATCCTGTCTACTGAGACACCTTAATTTTTTTTTTTTTTTTTTTAAGTATGTATCCCTTGCTGTCTATGAAATCCCACTATCATGTGTGTTTGATTATGTGACAGTTGAGCTAAAAAATAAAATGGCATCTAAAAGTTGTTTTCCTTTATGTGTAAATGCATTTTGAACTTTTGCATAATTTTTAGCAAGAAATTAGTTTTAATATTAAATTAAAAATATATTATATTAGCATTAATTAAATATTCTTTAGTTGTCATCAAAGCTCTCTATATTTTGTTGGAGATCATTTTACTGCTTCAGAAGCTTGTCCAAAATCATTTTCTTGAGGTACCTTTGTTCGCAAACACTGCCTGTGAATTTATTGCAACAAGGCAACTGCCTTTTGGACACTGTCAATGTCTCCAGCTCCTTCTTTTACAACTGACTGCTTACGAAATGACCTTTTTGAAAGCCCTGTCAGAAGCAAAAGAATTAAAACGAGAAAAACAACCTTGGGACAGTTTGTTCAAGCCTGTTTCTCTGAGGTATAGTAAAAGACAGACATTGTATTGTACCCATGTTTGTTGTTAATTCATTCCAGTTGTGTGGTCACTTCCTGCACTGCTGCACAGCTTCTAATTCGGTTATAGTTGCTCAGCCACAGGTCCACATCACAACTCTCATGAATCGCCACATAAGTAGCAGTGTTGTTCATCGCATCTTTGGAATCAGTAAAGAATGAAACCTCCTAGAGCTGGATGAACCCTGCTGTTCGGTATGCTGAGGCTGACAGCTGTGAGTCATGAGGTCATAATGTCCAGAACACAAAGGGAACATAAGGTAGGTCAAAGGTTGCTTTGCACCCCCCACCGATTAAATAATTTCTCTTTCTCTCACTCAAACACGCACATCAAAGCTTTTCATTGGGGTCCACAGCAAAAACACAATGCAGTCAGGCCACTGCGGGGGAGGCGGTGAGGTAAGTCCAAGGTTGTGATTCAACTAACATCCTTATGTGATGATAAGCTAGAAAAGGAAGCTAAATAAATAGAAATATGTAAGTAGAAGCCTCATTTGTTTAACTGTACACAGGACATCACTGGCATCAGTTCTCTCTTTCACACATGGTTGCACAGTACTGTATCTTCTGATTTGTTTAAACTAGCCAGCCATTCGACTACTGGTGGAAATGTACAGTATTTTGTTTAACGTATGAATTAAATTGGAAAAATGGGATTTGAGGGATCTGAGAAGTTTTTCACCTCCACTCAAGCACACCAACTCAGACTACCTGCTCCACGTTCACTTGGGTAACTGAAGTAGTATATGCTACACAATGCCAAGTGGCAATATTGAATTAATGCACCCATATACATTTGAACCAGAAACTGATTCCAACGAAGAAGAGGAAGAGTGAATTATACAGGGATGTCTACAAGGAGATGTATCGGAATGGTAATGCATTTTATGTATCACTCTCTACAACGTCAAACATGTAACGGTAACTGATATCACTAGCTTTTGGCTTGACTATCTTATCAAACAGCTAATAATGTGTTGCTAATGTTCCACAAACCATGTTCCTGTTTGCTATCTCAGACAGCTACTGATATAAAAAATCCCCATCCCACAAGCTGACGGGACCGCGGTCACATGTTTGTGACAGTGGGAAACAGGGGCTGTTTCACACCACATTTTTTTAAACTGTCTTTGGTCCAACTGAAGTTTTCAGGAGAAAATGCTCAGCAATAGTGTTGACTGATGAATTTGCACATGGTTTGTCTTTAAGCGTATTAAAAACACCAGACAGACATGTAATCATTCATGTTTCCTTATCATCATGTTTGGTTTACAGTGTATTATTCTAAATTAAAGAATTGTACAGTTCTAAGGTACTGACAATGTGCATCTACTAAATCCATTCCATGATATCTTGATTAATATTGATAAAAATGCTTTCTTATAAGCATATATATGATATCTACACATCCAAAAGCTCAGTTTAAACATGGTTTAAAAAGATCCATTTCAGGTGGTCCGATCAGAAGTTGTTAGGCAAGACAGTACTTTTTTTTTACACCTTGTAGTAGCATCTCCAGTGAAAGCACGTGATCACATTTTAAGGAGAGTATCTTTGCTTTCATTACATATGAGGGCTCTCTGGAAAGTATCCAGCCACTTAATATGACAAACAGAGAGATTTCTTGAAGATACAAGAAACATTGTACATAGGACAATGATGCCTGAGTCCCTTTCAAAGTAGGCACCTTGGGACCTCACACAGTTCTCCCAGCAAGTCTTCCACTCTTCAAAACATTCTGCAAAATCCTTTGTTGGAATCGCCATCAGCTGCCGTGATGCATTTTCCTGAATTTCGGTCTGAAATCTCTTCCCTTTTTAAAGGTGATTTTCAAAGGTGATCTTCTTCTATAAATGTCTCTATTTTTCATATTACATGGCTGGATAAGTATTTCACTCACTCATGTTAGTAATGCTGCACACTGATGAAGTTTAAAAGAGCACAAAAAAGCACTTGGTCATTGTTTTTTTAGTCAAGCAGCTGTAATAAATGAACCACAAATGTAAAGCATACAGAAGTTCTTGAGGAGTTATACTGCATGTACATGTATACTTGTTACTTAATTAATGTCAATAACTTAATATAAGGTTATATTATACAGGCTCTTACAAGAGTAAAAGAACGTGATTTTAAAAATATGGTAACACTTTATTTTAAGGACCATTTCACTGGCATATTGACTGTTTATTAATATTTAGGAAGCACATATTAATGCCTTATTCTGCTTGACCATATTTTAGATTCTTTAATCCTAACCCATACCTAAACTTAACAACTTTCTTACTAACTGTTAATAAGCAGCAAATTAGGAGTTTACTGAGGCAAAAGTCGTAGTTAATAAGTAATAGAGAGAACTGGACCTTAAAACAAAGTGTGACCAAAAAATTATGGTAACACTTTAGTATAGGGACCGATTCTCAATATTAACGAGCATGCTTATTACTTATTAGCACGGCTATTATTAACATATTGGCTGTTTTTTAGTACTTATAAAGCACATATTCTGCATGACCATATTCTACATCCCCAATCCTTCCCAACACCTTAACTTAACAACTATCTAACTAACTATTACTAAGCAGCAAATTAGGAGTTTATTGAGGCAAAATTCATAGTTCATGGTTTGTTAATAGTGAGAATCGGACCTTAAAATAAAGTGTGACCAAAATGATATCCCAAAAAAAGGGAAGATAAAGAGGGAGAAAATGTTAGAGAGTGATCAAGAAAACAGAATATCTAGGATAAGACAAAAGAGGAAGATTAAGCCAGTTGGGCCCCAAGATAAAGTCTTTTGGATGGAGCTGGTTTGCACTGTGGGAAACTTGTGTGACTCTTGACCTTCCCTCTCGCCATGTAAAGTAAACACATGTTTCCGGAAATGTTATCAAGAAAGGACTGTCATATTTCCAGTGACGCATCTCAACTCAACTCGTCTCAGAGACAGAGGGGTCCTCTGTCAACATTACACACAACTTTATCAAAAACAACATAAAAGACACCAGAACTCAACTTTTTGTTTCTGAACCTGACACAAAGTGCAAGTGGGTGTGCTTGTTGCAGATTTCCTCACTTTGTTTGAAGCTGTGTACATTAGGCTTGTACTTTTGACTTCAATTAATAGAGCCTGGAACATCTTTTATATCAAAAGTGCATCATATCACTTGTGAGAACTCTTCTGAACATTGAAATGACAAATAGGACATTTTAACCTCATGTAAAGGTTAAACTTTAACCTTAACCCTAAGTAACTTTGCAACTACTTGTCAACTAACTCTCATTAGAGTAGGCTGTTAGGTTAGAGTTAGTAGAAATGACAAATTACTTGCAAAGTTACTTATAATGAACAGAATGTCTGTTGGGGGACTCCTAAATAAAGTGTTGGCAGAGATTAAGCAGACAGTCTACTAACACTCTGATGACTGGTAATTGACATGTAGTTGCAAAGTTACTTATAGTTAGTAGAATATCTAAAGCAGACTGTCAAAATAAAAGTGTTACCGTAAGTGAAAGCCATGGAACTGCTAGTATGCATTAAGTGTGGGACAGAGTCTTAAAAATTGTATTATTAAAACTTGTAATTTGTATGTTAAGTGTTTCTCTGTTATGTCCTACTGATATAGTTAACAGGATATAGTTAACTTTGAACTTATCAAATTATATGATAAATTTACTTTTGTTGTTTGCGTAGTGTCTAATAATTTAATTTACTTCTAATATATGATTGATCCAAAAACAGTTATTCAGTCATGTATACAAATCATAATTACATAAATTTCAAACTCACTGAGTTTTAGGGTTAGTAATGATAAATATTTTTAGTACTTTGCAATTAGTCATTCTAATGATATTGTTCCTTATGGTTATAGCTGCGGTGTAGAATTATTTATTTTAATAGATTTAGAATGATTATTAAAACTTTATTGACATATTCATCATTTTAGTTATCATTCTATTTCAGTAAGATGCTCTTAAAAAATGGTATACTTCATAATCCAGGCCATTCTGTATACTGATTATAGATGCATAATCAACGATTGACTATATATACAGATTGATTATATATTTATAATAAAATAATTGTAATTTGCTTTCCATGTAGGAGCTCTCTGCTATCTCTATAGTATGAATGCTGACAGTTGGAGTGATCTTTCAGTATTCTTCTCTACTTGTTATTGCTTACATCTGTCTTGCTGAATGTGAATTTAGAAACAACAACAGAAACATATTAGAAATTACAACAGAAACAGAGGAAAAAGCAACAATAACAATCTGTGTATCTTCTTTCTACTTGTAGGTCTCAAATACCTTTCTATCTCAGATTCAGCTGTTGAGAAGAGAGGGGTCAACACACACACACATGTTCGTTTTTGTGAAAAGTGGGGACATCCCATAGGCGTAATGGTTTTTATACTGTACAAACTGTATCTGCTATTGCCCTACACCAACCCTACACCTAAACCTACCCCTTACAGGAAACTTTGTGCTATTTCTGATTTTCAATACACTCCATTCTGTGTGATTTATAAGCGTTTTGAAAAGTGGGGACATGAGGTAATGTCCTGAAAAGTCACCTTCTCTTTGTAATACCTATGTCATACCTTTGTCATTATACAAATCTATGTCCTGACTTTTCATAAAAACGCGTACACACACACACACACACACACACACAGGATGAGGCATGGAGCCAGTCAAAACACTCTGCAGAGGGTCTAGAGCACCAGCAGGAGGCGCTTAGTTGATGAAACCTATTTGTCACCATTTTGACAGGCCCTCTCTCTTGTGCATGTGTAACTTGTTTGGTTGGGTGATCTGTGTATGACCTCACTGGAGCCGAAGACACAGCTCTACTTCAGCGTTACAGACTCAAGAGTAAAGCTTTTAAATTAAAACTCTGCAATAAGAGTGAGTCACAGGATCTGTAGGAGGGACCCAGGGATTGGTGTATGTAGGGCAGGAACAGGTCAAAAAACTAAGTTTAGAACTGTTTAACATTAAAAAAATTAGATTATCAGTTGCCCTTTAAAGATAATTAAACAATATATAAAAATACAAATAGTTTGAGCATTTCTGGATTTAAGCAGATCTGAAGTTTTCAGCGAATCAAAACTGAATACAAAAACTTCAAAATATACTACGTGAGTAAATTTCAGATTGAGGGGAAACAGTTAGAAGGAAGGACGTGAGACAATCTGGTGTGAGACAATCTGGTGTGAGGTCACTTCCTGTCCAAAAAAACTGAATGAACAGGAAGGAACCTAATCTGTCACACATTTACAACATAGCTAGATGTTGCCTTCTGACACAATTCACCCAAATACAAACTTTACTGTACTGTATATTTGTATAGGGCCAACTACAAAATCTAGCTGTTAGATATTATTGTAATTGTTCATAAAAAATAACTCCATTGTGGATAAGTGCGTATGCAAACACCTATTAGATAATAAAATTAAATAAAGTGACCCTAATGCGGGGTTTCACATGAACCATTCAGTTATGTTTTACATGGTAACAATTAACTGGTGTAGAATAACTGTCACATGTATGTTCCCGTTTTGTTTCCTGGTTTTCCTTATTTGGTCGTTTTCCTGTTCCTTAATATATTAGTCACTAAAATGTATCATTTTTAATGTTTTTTTTTAAGTTTCTACTTAATTTTAAGATCCATTTAAAGTTTTAGCAGCTAAATATGCTATATTGCTAAATATCCTAGTTTCAAGAACTCATAAACCATCATGTTTGATTGCATGATTGACAGATGCTTTGCTTGATTTTAAAATGTTACATTTGAAGTGTGTGTGTGTGTGTGTTTTGCTTTTTTTAAAAGAGGGATTAGTGAAAGTGCCTGAGGGCAGGTCAGCACCAGTATAAGTTGATAATGTCTTTAATAGGACATGTCATACACTGTTAGAAATTGCTGTTAATTTACAGCTGAATTTCAACAGTATAATCCTGTTAAATTCAAAAGCAGTACGTTACTGTTTTTTTTTTTGTTTTTGTCAAATGACGTAGACAAAATATAACGGCATTTTACTGTATTTATTAGTCGAAGGAAACAAAACATTACTATCCAGTATTTTTGTAAACTGCAGTGAGCACGCAGGGACTTTCATCCGTCTTCATACTGTTAATAGGTGAGTTTTGCACGATATCTTAGACAAAATACATTACATTTGCTACAGCAACTAACCTGTATTGTGGATATTGGAAGTGAAATGATCTTTTATTTGTTCTTTTCAGAGATAAACTCGCCAGATGCGACATCGTGGATAGGATTTCTGACTCGGATTATATTATTCCCAATTACAGGGTGAGTTTCATTTAACATGGGATAATTCTTCTGCAATTTTTTTTTTATTTCAAATACTGTTGCATTGAAATCACATTGATGACTCTGTACCGCGCTGAAAAGAAAGGTTGTTCGCTAATAGGCTAGTTTGCTTTTCTGTAATCCGCCAAACCTCTAGAGTTAGAAAAAAAACCTTAATTTCGGTGTCATTGTGATTGCAAATTTGGGTAAGCATGTTCTAATATGTACATATCTTTATTCTGAGGTCGATTTATTTGTAATACTGTTGTGCTTGTTTTGTTATTTTTATGCTGGTTACATTTTTGCATGAATCCAATTTGGTTTTGTAGTTATCCTAAGTAATACTTATTATCAGCTGGATTTTTGAATGATATATTTCCGATTACAGAGTAAATTCCGTGCAACATGAGAGAATTCTTCTGCAAAGTTAATTTTTCAAACACTGTTGCTTTGAAATTACATCGATGTCTTTGTAGCGCGCTGAAATAGGCTGACCGGTGTAGTTAGGTTATAGTTTGCTGTTCTGGAATTGGCGAAACCTCCAGCATTACGAAAAAAAAAAAAAGTTTAATTTCGTTGTCATTGTGATTGCAAACTTGGGTAAGCATGTTCTAATATGCACATATATTTATTCTTAGGTGCATTTATTGTAGTACTGTTGTGCTTTGGTTGTTACTTTTATTTTGGTTATATTTTTTTCATCAATCCAAGTTGGTTTTGAAGTTAAGTGATATAATACTAAGGCCATTTTATTTTGTTGGATATATTTTTGACTGATATTCATTTTCATGCACAGGGACTGTCCAGTTTGACTTGTCAGCATGTTTATGTTTCATGTTTCATGTTTCATGCACTACAGTGGCCTATGTGAAGCACATGAGGATTCATAGCAATATCCCTAACTTGCTGCTTCATTGTTGCATGCAAACCTGCAACAGAAAGTTAAAAAAAGTAGCAGCTTTGAAATCACATCTTTACAGACATCACTGTCATTATTTACTCACCTTGTTGTTCCAATGTCATATGCCGCTGTTGTTTTTTCAGACCACAAAAGAAAAAAAAAATGTCCTGATCGTGCATGTCCACATAATAACAGTGGGAAGCAACTGGCATAAAGTTAAAAAAAATTAAATAAATAAATAAATTTAAAGAGTGTCACAGATTGTGATTCATATTTGATGGGTTTAATGAAAAACAAACTAAAATTTCATTTATTATTTAATGGAAATCCTGACATTGGCTTTTGGTGGTCTGTGCTTAACTGTGTGTCCATGAGACTATTAGTGCCATGCACAGTTCACTCCAAACTTTACTAGTAAGAAATCATGATTAACAAATCAGTATGATACACAACATGTAGAAATCTCCTGTACATGCAGTTGTGCACAGCAGACCAAAAGACAATATCAGGATTTATGTTAAATAAAACACTACATTTCAGTTTGTTTTTCTCCAAAACTTATTGTATACCCCCAAAACACTTGGAATATACAACATGTGTCCCATGGGCTCATTATGTGATAACTTTTGCCTCCTTAAAAGCTTGATGCTGGTCACTATTCACTGCCATTACATGGACGAGAGCGAGCAGATCATTTTTAATAATCTCTTGTGTGGTCTGAAAAAGAACTTGCAGAGCCTTAGCACAACACCAGGGTTAGTAAATAATGGCTTAATTTTGAATATTTTGTGCGGTGCAACATGAGAGTAATTTATGATTTTATTTTATTTATTTTTTTGGTGAAATAAACTTCAAAAATATTAATAAATAAAATACAAAATGTATACACATTTACACTTAAAGGTCTGTCCTGACCAGTCCATGTTGAAATGCATTTCTGTTAGAAGGACAGGACTCTGTGACTGTTTAAAATTATTTTAGCTTTCCTTGCATTCATTTGTAATTGGGAATGTCAAATTAATGTTGTCAGTGCTGAAATTGTTTTTTCTTTTTACAGTTACAGGTGAAACACCAGGAAGCAGTATCCAGCAGTGGATGATCAGCCTCGAGGAGCACATCATTTGCGAGGGCATCCGACCGTCTTCCTGTCTGGGCTTGCAGCTCTTTTCTCTACTTACTATAATCTCAATCTTCAATACCAAGCTGAAGCCTCATGCACACTGGAATTTATCCAAAGGTTAGATATTTGGATGCATACATTCAATTTACTTCAGATTTTATTTGTATATCTCTTATTAAAATACACATAGATTTAAAACAGCTTTACAGAAAATGTGTTTATCTAAACACTTGGCCCTAATAAACAGGGAATATAGCATCAAATAGAGAAATTTCCTATCAAATATTTGAGCCCTATTAAGTAGCCATAAGTGACTGTCAAGGAAATAAAATGTCCATCGGTGGTGAGGTTTTGGTGGAAACCTTGAAAGGAAGCAGACTCATCCAGGACCCATCTTTTGTTGCCATTAAAATGCTGATCATGTGCATTTGTTAATTTTTTTTTTTTCAGTCAGACTGAAACATCATTCAGCCCAAAAGATCTGAGTGCTGGAGCTTGTTAAGAGAATTTCCTTTCCTGACAATGTAAAGAAAAGTGTTCTTGACACAAGAATAGACTTGCTATATTTATATATGCTATATTTATATGTTCCCCATGAGTAATCTTTTTCCCCTCCACACTAATTCTAAACACACCCATTTGTTTTGCAGGCGGTTCATCGGGATAAATCCGGAAAAGGGCACCAAGGCCAGAGGAGTTGTATCAAAACGGATGGGGAAGGTTACACAGAAAAAGAAAACCGTGAACCCTCGTGTCTCCAGTCTGCTTAAAAAATTGATGGATTTTGAGTGGGACTTTATCTAAGTATTACACACCACAGACCACACACACATCAGACACACACTCATCTCACACATGCATCACACATATGCGCATTTCACACACACTCACATCACACACATCGGACACGCATCACACACACACACATTCATTCATTCACACACTGTTTTTTCAGGTATTCAGTAATTCTTATTCACTCATAAACATTTACTCAGTTGTTCTTTAATTTGTTCACTTAATCTCTGTGTCCAGAGTTCATTTTTGGACAGCCTGTATGACTTGGACAGCCATCAGAATAATTTGTTAAAGACTTGTTAAAGCAGTTGATTTACCATTTATACAGCTGAAATGTAAATTTATTGTAATAAATGTAATAATTTTTGAGCTTTGTTTTACCTTTTTGTTTTCATTTTGTACAAATGTCAGAATTTGATTTGGGGAATATTTTAAGTTTATTTCTGTTATGACCAATTCTTCCCCATAAATAGCTGAATTTTCATTTCTTTTCTTTACTGTTATCTAGGCTTTTTCTAAGAAAGTTATTCAAAAGTTTAATAAAACAAGACATGTTTTGAAACAATACTTTAAAGCTGCTTTCCTTCTGTTACATTTTTAAGTCACTGTTTCAAAAGGTACACACTGTACACTTATATATATATATATATATATATATATATATATACACACTGTAGTAAAACATGGTATTTTGTAGTAAGACTGTTAGGGTCAATTTATTAAATCACACTGTTTAGAAAATAAATATGTATGTATTTTTTATATATATATATATATATATATATATATATATATATATATATACATATATACTTTGAATGTAGAAACAGCATTATGCTGTATTTGCAAAAACAGTCTCCAACTGTAAATTTCACCAACAGTAAGAGACAGTTAATTTTACAGTACCTTGCTGGCAACCGTGCTGCCAGTTCTTTACTGTTCTTTACTGTTTTTTAACGGGAATTTTTTACAGTGCAGTACCAGAACTAGCAGATCCTAAACAGTGGGCACACAGAATACTAGGAAGAAGTGGGATAGAAAAGAAATCAACCTATAAAATTTACAAATCGTGTGGTTCCAGGGGGTTCTGCACCAGCCAAGCGTCTGTAATTTAGATGAATAGGAACGCTATAAATAGGACGAATAGGAACATGCTTTCTCCAGGTATTATAGAAAGTGAAAATGGTTTTTGGCAATTCAGTACAGTAAGTATATTTTCTACTAATTCAACTTTAAAAAGTTTGCAGCCTTTAGCATACAAAATATATTTACATGACATAAACACACACATACAGTACACACACACACACACACACACACACACAGTGTGGCTGTTTAGGCATTAGATCATTCTTGGCTGCAGCTGTTCTTTCCTCTATTTTTTAGCATTTACAGGAACTCCTCTGGCCCAGAGAGTTTCAACGTGTGCTGTTTGCCATTCATTGTGTGTGTTCTGTTAATGTTTGGATGTGCACCTGGTTGTGATGTACATGTGTTCTGTTGTGCATGCACTGTATTAATGATAAGGAGGTGGAGTTTGGATGACCAATCAAATCCAAATGTGTGAGACCTTGTTTTAACTAGGCCCTTTTTCCCTTTCTCATGTCCATCACTGTATTTTCCACATGCACAGTTTGACTTCTGAAAGACAGGGTTAAGTTACTGGCTTTGAACTTGTCAGCAGGCATTTTCTTTCCAACATGCTTTACAGTTCACTATGCACAGGCATTTGCAGCTCCTGAGATTAAATATGTTACACAAGGATGACAGGATGCTAGATCTAAAAAAAATATTGAATCAGCAACTTTTGTGCTATCATTTCTAATATTAACAATTAGGCAATTCCTTGACAAACCAGAATGCATTTTCACAGGCAGTATTGACATATATTTCACCCTTTACTTTACTTAATGGGCATTAACTCTTAAAGTGCGTGTACTGACTGCTGGCTTGCATGTGCACAGACTGCAGGCTTTGAAACACAATACAATTACCTAAGAAGTGGCTAAATGGGACTACAGAGGTTGTCAGGGACAATAAACATAACATGAACAGGAAAATTAATTTCACTAGTCTGCTTTTACAGCCTCATTGTGTTTAGATTTGTGCTATTCTAACTCAGACTTTCAGGGAAAGTGTTTTTTTAAACACACACACACAAAAGAGTTTTCGGAAGCCTAGTTATGCTGATTCTGAAGACAAGCAACCTCATGATGAACCAAATATGTAAGAATCATAAACTTTATTGGTAACAGAGCTTATTTTCTGCAGTTTGGGTTATTGTCGAGGGAATCAGGGTCATGCTAACTTCTGGGTTGGTCTACAAAACTACATCATCCTACAAAATGGTCTACAAAATAAATCATCACTGCAGTGTTCTATACTTGTAGACATTGCCTTAATAATTTACTATAGCAACGACCTCCGTGTGAGCTGCTGTAACATCATAACCATATCACAACCACGAAGGCAGAGAAAATTTAGGACTGCAAATACATCATAGTCAGACGTGGTGAGCTGATTGTAGGTTGCACACCTGTTGTAACCTCTAGTTAAAACATGACTTGATTTTAAGCCATAAGGTTAGTTCTACCTTCCATAAAAGCAGGGGTGCCATGAAGAGTTTTAAGGGGGGTATGCAAGACTGAAATTTGGGCCCCCTTCTTCCAGATGATTTTTTTTTCTTTTAACGCTTAATAAGAAATTGAAACAGAATAAGTATAAGAAATTTAAATAATTTATCTCTTAATATTTATATTATTTCAAGTAACATTGAAATATTTTATTTCAAGTAGCCTAACTTTGTTGTAAAAAAAAAAAAAAAAAAAAAAGTTATAATTGTTTTTTACCCGTTTTCTTATATTATATAATATATATGCTTAAATAAGACCAAAATTACATACCAAATTAAAGATGTTTTGGGTTTTTAGATTTGTAGGTGTTCAAGTACAGAAATTAAATAATCAAATGTAAAATAACATTGCATATTCATCACTGTATAAATGAAATAGGCTATAGATTAACCATAAGTTATTCAGTCAAGAGCAGTGAGTTCATTTCGATAGAACAATGGTGTCACGGTTCGGTAGCCTATGATTTCGATACAGCAAAAAGAACGAAATTCGAGAGAAATTTCCTTGTTTTTAACTTTTTTTTTTGTATTTATTAAAACTAACATCACAAAGTATTTATTATTATTATTATTATTATTATTACTTTGAACAATGCAGTGTGCCGAACAACAATCGCATCTCAGATCAGCTGCAGGAGTCGGATTTCATTTATCACGTGAGGAGAGTGAGTCGAGCTGACGAGGTGAGAAAGACAAGGAAGTTGGAGAAAGATTTAGTTTCGAAACGAAATACAAAAGCGCCTGCTTAAAAATATTTTAGACTTTGGAAGGCCTTTTGACTTTTGCCATTTATCTAAGATGATTTTGGAAGCTTCTTTAACATTCTTTTCTTATTTATTTGGTTGCACCAAATAAATCTGTTAATAATGTTTGTTGATTTTCAGTGTTTTAGCCTATATTTAAACTTTGTGTAAGTTATTTATTTTATATTAGGCCTGATAGCATGGTGTTTGTATTTACTTTGTTAATATATTAAACATTCTATGTTAAACATTCTGTGTAAACATTCTATGTTTAATATAGCCTAAGTGAGTTTGCCGTACTGTTTTTTTGTTGTCAATTCATTCAATTGATGCCGAATTGCCGCTAATTCGAAAGTGAAAGTAAAATGCGCACATGGATTTAAAGTGAATAAAAGCAAGGAAAATAGGGAAAACTCTAACAAACTTTTGGGGGTGGGAGGGCCAGACATCACGTTGCCTGTTACATCATTTGGGCTGCCTTGTTGAGTATTTTAAATTGTCAGATAATAAATTGTTTTTGAGGCGGCCAAGAGAGTATTTTGACATACTTTTGTATTCCACGCTGTTGAGAGTCACTTCAACGATTTTACATATCAGTAGTTCTTTGGTCACTGGCTAAACATGACAGAAAGTTGCAGAAGGGAGTCAGAGAGAGGCAGTGGTGTTGTTTTACGGTGTATTACAGTGACAGCTCTACAAGCTAAACATAAGGGGTCGTGCTGTATTTAAAAACTTTGCTGTGTTTCTCCTCATCTTCGTCCTCCTCATAGCCTGCTCGCGAATTTGCTGGCTTTTGTGGCACATCAGCTTATAAATGAAAGCTTAAACGCGTAAAATTTGGGTAAACTATTAAAATTCAGTGGCCTCCATGTTTACTTCCTTATGACAGCGCGCTTCACGCTGTCTTGTTGTTCTTTTGCGCATGTGGGTCAGTTCAAGAATGGCATTCATTCACAATGAAATTTGGTCACATTTAATAAAAAACTATTATGAAAGGCAAAAAAACAAACAAAAAAAAGAACGAAAGAAAGAAAGAAAGGAAAAAGGCAAATTGGCTAGGTCTATCTGTCCTTTAAAGTGCTAGAAGACACGCTCAAAAAAATAAAATAAAATAAAATAACCAAAGCTGTAATTTGGGGCCCCCTAGCGGCATGGGCCCATATGCCTGGCATATTCTGCATCCCCCCTAACGGCGCCCCTGAAAGTGCTTGTAAATTTGGAAGAAAATAGAAAGCACTTATATTATCCCAAATACAAATACAACCGACAACATATTCATCAAATTTAATGCTCCTTAAATAAACAACAGCCTTCATTATAACAATTTTAAACTTTAAATGAAATCTGGCATAAACAGCCTCTGGATGTTTTTTATAGTTTTGACTACAAATACCATTAAAGTTTGCAGATACTGCACAGCTGCACTGACTTAAATATGACCTCTTCCCTTCTCATTCAGCACAGTTCTCCTCTACCTCAGGTCCTCTGTGATCCTGAGTTACCACAGTATGTTTATGTCTCAGTATGAAGGCTGTCTGAAGCACAGCTGGACTACAAGGCTCCAGTCCAGGCAGAGTAAGAAGCCTGCGGCTGCCTTGCAGCTTTCTTCCACTCATGGCTCATTTGCATCTTGCTAATTTGTCATGGACAGTAAGGGCCAAAACTCAACGGCTCGTTCAGGATGTCAGAGTCAGTTTAAGTTCAGTGTCCAGCTGAGATCAAACACAGAACAGAAAGGCTTAGGGCTCAGGCTAAGGGGGATGAGGCTTAGAAAGTCATAATCAAAATAAAAGTCAAAATAAAACACATGAAGCAGAAGACTAGAAGAACTTGTCTCAATAATGAATGACACACATTTACATTTCACACAGTGTTTGACCACCCTTTAAAGCAAGAGATGAGGTTAAAGATAATAGGAACCAACCACAGACCAGGACACCTAAGGACAGACCACCAGAGATGAAATAACATATGTGTGCCACTTTGTTAGAAAACATTGAATTTGCATGGAAATGTTTAAAAAAAATCAAAAGACAATTGACCAGCTGTGTGGTTTTCTAAGAGCTTCATTCCTCTATTCTGGGAGAAATACATTTGAATAACTGGAATTTTTTTGAATAAATTGTACTTACTATGCCCATCAGAACTAGGGGATTTCCGTCCGACGTGATTAGGTGACGGACACCTTTTTGTAACTGGTGAATGGTGAAGACTGTCATGACCTTTGGTGTCTGATTTGGTGACACTGATTTCAGGCTTTCTTGCTGATCCATCTGCAGGGCTCGGTGGCTCGCTTTTCCTAAAGGTGGTCTCTGGGAGTTTAGCACTGGCGTGAGGAACGATGGTAGATGCTGCACGTGTGATGGGGGCAATGGTCTCCAGTGTCTTGCTGAAGGTGACTGAGTGCTTCTGAGTCTCAGGCGTCTTACTGTGGCTCAAGACATCTGGCCTCTTCAGCCCAAACCGAGCCGTGCCAAGACTAGGACACAGTAAAATTTTATGTAGTTTAATTAGGCTGCATTTCATCCATTACACAAGCTAGGACTAATCAGCATTATACAAATGTTAGTTCCTCAGATTGTTCAAGAGTGCTTGTATTTCATATAACAGCAGTGGGACTGTTTGTATTACTTTTTCACTGCTGGCATCATTCCGGTTGTCCAGCACTATTTTTGTTGTTCAGTGTGAATTCAGAAGTATTGTATAAGTTGGTGATGTCATATGAATTAGTATGGTCTAAACAAAAATGTATTATAATACAAAAATGTATTATTATCTTATTTATTGTTGTCTGTCCCAGTAAAAGCATAAGCCATGTCAAGGGCGAAAGACAAACATATAAGGGTGAGAGCAGACAGCATTTTAGACTGTGTGTTCCTCCCTGCCCGCGCTACGTTATGGGTGGGGATACACACAGGTTATGTGTTGTTTGTTTGGAAGCGCAGTTAGCTCTCAAGGGAGCTGATTGGCTTCTGCCCGCTGCAAACGCTCCGCTCCCGCCGGGCATGCTTCGAGGAGTGTCTCCGTGTTTGTGATCTTGCGGTCCCGGTCCCGCTGCTGCTGAGGCACGGCGGCGATTGAGATCGCAGGGATCACACTTGGATCTAGTGGACGGGTTGCAGACGGGTTCGCCTTTTCTCCGCCTTTTTTCCCTAGATCTGGCTCTCTCTCTCTGGGTTTGGAAGCCCGCGCTGCGGTCTCTTCTCCCTCTGAGTGAGAGCTCGCTGCTGCAACTTTCTTTCTCCGAGGAGACTGATGTTGTTTGCATATGACAGACTCCATTTTTAGATCGCTCGTATCTCCCTGCCCTCACTTAAATAAGGGGTGGGGTTTATGTGTAGTTTGTTTTGGAGCAAAGCACGCACAGCCAGCTCTTGAATGGAAAAATAAAGAGGGGGCTGGCTGTGTTCATGCTAAAAATCCCTAATGTTATGAAAGAAAGTGTGCATTACCGTGGATGTTTAGCTCTGCTCCCGCTGGCGTTTTCTTCTCGAGGGAAGAAAGCGTTATGCAATTTAGAATCGCGCGCGTCGCTGAGGCGGTAGTTCATGATTCTTTATCGTATCTGTATCATATCAGACCATGTCTACTTGTCTGGTTGTTTGATTTGATTTAATTCTGAGGAATTAAATGATGTATGTTCATCTGGCTGGAGAAGTTAGATATATTATATTTATTTATTATATTTATTAAGGGTTCGGAGACAGGCACCCTTTCTCCTCCCTCACTCTCTAAATGCAGCGAGCTCTTCGGATTAATTTCTCGAGTAAGATCACGGTGTTATACCTCTCTTCCTCTGAGGAGATTGATGTGGTCATTAGGGGCTGATGGGCGGGAGCAGCCCCAGCCGTATTCCAGCTCCTCATTTGGTGAGCGTCGCTTCTTGTACTCCCCCAGAATATTTGGAGTCAGAGCGGCGCTTACGGGCTGAAGGCTTCTAAGCAGAAGTTGGATCTGCGGACCATCATTCTCACTGGATAGTCATCGGCTAGAATGTCCTGATACCTTGGCCCAGGATTTTTGAGGGCAGGCCCCTCTGGGGAAGAGCGGTGTACACCTCATCATACGGTGACCGTCTCTCCTCAGTGCCCTCAGGGGATCGATCTGTCGACCCTGCCACCTACAGTGCTTCAGGGCACAGCGGTCTCCAGCGAGCGCTTCTCTCAGCTTCTGCCCAGAAACTTAGCGGTTCTGGGAGGCTCTGTACCTCCAAGGAGGTCTCCAGAGCAGTTAGATCGGCCGTTCCCTGCCAGTCCTCCACTTCAGGACACTGAGCTAGCTGCTCTAAGTACACCAGAGGCCAGACTCGAGAGACTGGTTCCCTTAGTAGACTATTTGGTAGCATGGAAACTACTGCCAAATGTGTCTCGTTAGGTCCTGCACACTGTAGAAAGAGGCTATCGCATTCAGTTCGGCGCTCCGCCGCCACCTTTTGACGGGGTCATTCCCACACTTGGTGGGTCCTGAGCAGGCTCTGGTAATGGAACAAGAAGTGAATACTCTCTTGAGGAAGGAGGCCATCGAGGTGGTCCCTCCTCTGAACAGAGAGTCCGGGTTCTACAGCTGGTACTTCATCGTTCCTAAGAAGGATGGAGGGTTGCATCCTATTTTAGATCTGAGTCAACTGAACCGCTCAGTCATGCAAGTGAAGTTCAGGATGCTCTGTATCGAGCAGGTCGTGTCTCAGACCAGGTCCGAGGACTGGTTTGTCACGATCAATCTAAAAGATGCATACTTCCAAATCTCCATCCTTCTCCATCACAGGGAGGTCCTGAGGTTTGCTTTGGGGGTAAAGCTTACCAATACCGGGTTCTTCTTTTCGGCCTTGCACTCTCACCCCGCACTTTCACAAAGTGTGTGGATGCTGCTCTGGCACCTCTGTGACTCCAGGGCATCCACATACTGAACTATATCGACGATTGTTGATATTAGCTCAATCGGAGCAGGTGGCGGTTTGGCATCGAGATGTCGTTCTCGCCCACATGAAAGAGCTGGGGTTAAGACTAAATACCAAGAAAAGTGTGCTTTCTCCACTACAGAGAACCACTTATCTGGGCGTCTTGAGGGATTCGACCACAATGCAGGCACAGCTGTCTCCTGCTCGGATTGAGTCGATCCTCATTGCAGTAGTGAGAGTCAGAGAAGGCCGGTCACTTACTGTCAAACAGATTCAGAAACTGTTGGGTCTGATGGCAGCTGCGTCCAACGTGATACCTTTTGGCCTGCTGTACATGAGACCCCTACAGTGGTGGCTCAAGACCAAGGGGTTTTCCCTGAGGGGAAATCCACTTCGCATGATCAAGGTCACGCAGTGATGCTTTAGTGCCTTAGACATGTGGAGGAAACCTTGGTTCTTGTCACAGGGCCCGGTCCTGGGAGCTCCTTGTCGTCGTGTAATGTTAATGATGGACGCGTCCCTCACCGGTTGGGGTGCAGTCATGAGTGGCCACCCTGCCCGCGGTCTGTGGAGCAGCCGTTATCTCACGTGGCACATCTACAGCCTGGAGGTGCTGGTTGTGTTTCTAGCATTGAAACACTTCCTCCTGGACCTAGGAGGCCACCATGTGTTGGGTGCACTGACAACACAGCGGTGGTTTCTTACATAAACAACCAGGGAGGTCTGTGTTTACGCCCCCCTTTACAGGCTGGCGCACCAGACCCTTGTGTGCACTGTTAGGTCTCCTCTCGCTGCAAAGAGTTTTCAAGGCCTCCGCTCGCCAGAGCTCCGCTTGGACAACATTTGTGAATGGTAGGCTCTAGGTGAACCTCCTTACGAGATGTCTGGTGTGTGGAGTGTAGTTAGGCCTCCTCTCAGTTTAGAGAGTTGTCATGCTGAGGCCTCCACTCCAAGAACTCGACCATTTCTGTGTCGAGCTCTGTGTCGTCAGGTCAGTGTCGTCAGGTCTCCTCTCGCTACAGAGAGTTATTGAGGCCTCTGCTCGCCGGAGCCCCTGGGGGATGGAGGCTCCACCCTGAGGTGGTGAAGCTCATCTGGAAACTGATTTGGCCGATGCTTCGTCTGTACACCTCCCCAGATCGTATGGCTCCCGGGAGTTCTGGAGAGAGTGTGCCGGATGGGTAGCTCCGGTCTGGCCGGGCTGAATATGCTTCTCGGACCTGATTTCCCTTCTCGTTGGCTCTCAGTGGGAGATTTCCATCAGGAGGGCTCTCCTCTCTCGGGCGGGGCCTTCCCCCCGTCTGGAGTTTTGGAACTGTGGATGTGGCCCCTGAGGGGGCACAGCTCATAAGCTCCGGTCTCTCAACTAAGGTTGCTGAGACCATTCTCCAGTCCAGAGCTCCCTCCACAAGGAAACTGTACTCCTTGAAGTGAACCTTCACTTCTTGACGTGGCAACTGCCAGCTCGACCCAGTTAACTGCCCGGTTGGTTCAGTGCTGGAGTTCTTGCAGGTACGGTTCTCTGCAGGGTTATTCCACTCCACCCTGAAGGTTTCCGTGGCGGCCCTAGCTGCTTTCCATGCCCCTCTTGGTGGTTGGTCTTTCGGGAAAGACCCACTAGTTACTTGTTTCCTCCACGGTGCACTAAGGCTGAGGCCTCCGGCCAAGAGAAGCTTATGCTAAGTGGTGAATCGGGATGCTATCCATAGTCTTGAGTCATCTGATCTCCCCTCTCCCTTGGGGGTCAAGGCTCACTCCACTTGAAGCGTGGCGGCCTCCAGGCCTTCCAGTTGGGTGCCTCTATGCAGGACATTTGTAACGCTGCGGGTTGGTCCACACTGCTCACGTTTGTGAGGTTCTATGACCTCGATATGCTTGCCACTCCCAGCTCCTCTGTTCTCTCGCCTAAGCTGTGCTCTTCCACACTAGGCAGGGATTTGAAAGTCTGACGGCGTGGGCATTCTTGTTCCCAAAGCGTTTGACGCAGCTCGAGTTCCTGAAGGGGAAAGCTTCAAGGTTACGTATGTAACCCTAGTTCCCCGAGGGGACGAGATGCTGCATCTCTTGCCATACTTCCGGCATCCCTGCGAGCGCTTCCCTCATTCTACCAGAAGTTGCCGCTGTATTCACCGCACGTGCTTTTAAGCTCTCTGGTCTCTACGTCACCCCGCCCGTGATGTCTCGCCCATCCATTGGTCTGATTACACACGTGATTCAGAGCGTGGTCACGCTGAAGGCATTCCAAAAGCGTTCGACGCAGCGTCTCGTTCCCTCATGGAACTAGGGTAACATGCGTAACCTTGAGGCGTTTTTTTGAGATGCATCTGTATGTATGTGTGTGTGTGTGTGTGTATGTATATATTATATATATATATATATATATATATATATATATATATATATATATATATATTACTTTTATATGAAATATTAAACTTAAATGTTCAACACAATATTAGCAGTTACTTTTTATATTTTTACTCCTATGACAAACATAAGTCTGAAAAAAACCAAAGCAGAATCAAAACCGTCACGTGTCTCAGAGTAACACACAGTAGTGGTTGTTCCTAAATGAATCAGTGTTTTTAAACAAATCAGTTGAGTGAAAGATTCAGTTACACAAAAAAAGAGACCGACTGCTGTATAATGCATATTTCAATCCAAAAAACAGATATAACTCATCCTGAATGAAAATCAGGGGTTGCTGCTGTAAATCCTGATAAATTCAGAACACCTGAACTTCCAAGACCAATGCATTTTTATACTTTCATGTTCTGAATTTTGAACAATATTGAAACCAGTCTGCTAAGAGGCTAGAATCTAGTCTTATTTTATTCTGTTTGTGAACTACAGAGCTTACTTATTCATCTCTCACTTTTACCAAAAGTGCTTACAGCAAGACTACACAGCTGGAATTGCTAGACAATGCCACACAAAACAATTTTGGTTTTGCCAGTAAAATGTAGTAACTGACAGTGAACATTGTGACTACATGTTTTAGTTTATACCTGGGAGAGCCTTCCATAGCTTTGCCATTGTTGTTGGATGGGATGTCAAAGCCTAGCTCTGTCCTACGTGACACAGGTTCAGGGGTTCGAGCTTTGGGCTTTGAGGTGTCAGGGGGCTTGGTACCATTGGAGCCCAGCTCGTAATACCGTCCGCTGGTTGGGGACATGGCTGAACGCTGAACATTGGATGGTGCTCGCCGTGTGTGAGGCGATGAAGAGTGCGAGGAGGAGTCCACATCTTCCACTTCAAATGAGCGTTTCAGGGCTGGAGGAAAAGGACAAATTAGAAAACCTTCAGCTTGGAATTTATTGTGTTAAATTCGTAGATTTATCTCCTGTAGTTAACACATGTACATCTATCCATCAAATTCTAGAGAAAGATTTGAGGTCTGAAATACAAATTATGTAAGTAATACAAAAGAAACCATTCATTTGTACTCAACCTAACAATTATATTTTATAGTGTTAGCAAAGTAATGGAAGGCTGAGGGCATCCAGACTGTGAGGCACGTCGCCCAAACCCACAGCAAATATTCTGCAAATGGTAAAAGTGACATGGTAACCAGGGTGCACTTATCAGCCCAGAAGAGTTATGAAACACCATTTTATGTTATAATGATTTTTCAGTAGGGTGGAACAGCCAGATTCAGTGCTCTGGCCAAAGACTGGGCCTAAAACGTTAACAGTGTGTACAGAAATACACTTTATTAGATATCATTGATTGTAAAAGTAAGCAAAATATTGGATAACAGCTGAAATATAAGCAGAAATAACAGGCACAATAGACTCAGTTTATCCTTGAAATAATTACTACGTAGTTCAACTTTTCTCAGAAGGTCCAATTTGATTTGCTGGTCTCAAATGAGGAGGTATCATTTTGCTTGAAATTACATATCAAATATGAAAAACATTAACAACAACATTGTTGTGATATCAAGCTTTCAATTTGTGCTTCCTTTCCTAATCCATTCACACCTTACGCTAAAGACCATCACTTGGGTATGAGGGGGGGTCAGAGGGAGTACAAAAATCCCTATATATGAATATCCCTATATTTAAAGAGCAATAGATGTCCAACCAACCCCTGCATTCACTGCTAGCGAGTGTAAATTTTGATCCCTTTCCATGATTCATAACTTAGTTAGACATCTTAGACAGGAAATCTTAGAATAAATCATAAGCATCTGCCTTACAAGCCTAAAACAAGAAACAATCTCATATCAGGTCACACCATATCAGTAACATGGCCTGTTGTAAAGCGTGCTGTTTTTTTCATGCTTGTCTGAATGCAGATGTTCTGTTTGGTGGCAGTGCCAGCATCACTGTTGGAGTGTTGAAGGTCATAGAATCTCCAGAGGAGCTGCCCTGGTTCTGCTATTTGATTAAGCATTTTAGTTGATCTTCTAAGACATGATGGATGAACTGGTGGCCAAAGGCTTTAATGTCCAAAAGTTGTGTGTGTGCCATTATAAGTGTAACAAAATCAGCAATACTGCTGTTCTTTTTTCTTTCCTCTTTAATGTATTATTTTCTGCACCAACACTTGCTGACAGTCAAATCAAACTCACCATGGACTGCAATCCAGTTCAGGCTACATGTCTTTCAGACAGAACAACTGAACACTCTTCACTTATAGGGTTCTGTGTATATCTGCTTAATTCATATGCAATTGCAAATATATGAAATCCAGTTTCCGCCACATAAAAAAAAGTCAAAATTATCAGCTAAAAAGTCTAATTTCTAACATAGTCATAATTATGACATAAGTTTAAAATCATAATTATGACTTTTTATGTCATAATATTGCTTTTTTTGTCACAACTGACTTTTTGACAAAACTTTGATTAAGAATCTTACATAACAATTATGACTTTTTCTCAAATGTTTTATTATTTATCTCATAATTATGCCTTACCAAACCTTTTATTTATTTATTTATTTATTTTTTATGTGGTGGTAATGGGCTTCCATACAAATCAGTCCCATTAGTATACAATATCTCACTTAGTTGAAAGGGGCTTGTGTCTTGTTTGTGGACGTATGTTAGATGTATAGTTTCAGGTTTACTCTTGCTATTTTTATAGACTGGATAAAAAAAATAGCCACTGACAAAATACAGGCCCACACCCCTTCAAACTGCTTTGGCTAAAAAAGCATCTTACGAGAACATATGAGGTGCATTATCGATGCTGTTACTTGACCATGCAGAAACTTTCAGTCTTCCTTTCGAAGGAATCAATTCTTTGAATGGAAAATTTAATACATAATGGAAGACAGAGCTAAAACTCTTGAGCTGACATTTATTTTGCCCTTTTAATTTAATGGCATCCGAATAAATGGTTAAACCCAAGACTTGCTGAAAGACAGTTAAATTTTCTCACAATAACAGCTTGATAGTAAGTTAATAGCAGTCTGTCATAAACTTTAACATCTGAATAAAATCTGAACTGCTCATTTAAGTATCTTACTCACTTCCAGTATATGTTTTACAATCAAATCTGGATATGTGAACATGGTCAGAATAAAACTTACAGTCTAAAAGAGATCACAAGCATGTCCAAACCACTCTGCCACTGGATTCAAAATCCCACCACCCAGTTGTTTATGACTTGGAAGAAAATACAATCTCTCTAAAGTTGGGCCAGATATTCCGGACAAAAACTTTCCCAGATACATATATGGGTTTGCCAAAGTGCCTGCAACAGTCACAGTGCTTTGAAAGTCCCCTAAGAGTTTCTCACACACAGTAATGAACACAAATTCACACAAACAGTAAAGAATTAACACTACATACAGTATACAGTACTTATATATTCTATGTAGCAGATGATTGTGTTTGTCACTCAGCACACACCGATAATCTGTCATTATTAGTGTTTTCTTTGTACAATGCTTTATGCTCATGTGAACAACTTGGAGTTTCTGAGAAAAGCAACAGTTGATTAACAGCTTCAGTGGGAAAAATGAAAGAACATCGGGAATCTTCTGTTCTGTAAAGATGCAGGGTGCTCTGCACTTGTCTTTTTGTTATTTGAAGGTCACAATAAACATTAGACTGCACTGAACTGTATTCAGCCTTACCATTGTATCTACCCTTGACTTTCATAATAAAAATGATTATTATTACATTTTAAAAACTATTATAATCCAAACAAGTGTATGTATTATTATGAAATAAGAGACTTTTATTTGTAAAGAAAACTATGAAAAATTAAGGTACATATCACTTGTGAATAATTGTGAATCATTTAAAGCTTTTATTTTTTGAAA
This sequence comes from Spinibarbus caldwelli, assembly GCA_039654775.1. Taxonomy (NCBI): domain Eukaryota; kingdom Metazoa; phylum Chordata; class Actinopteri; order Cypriniformes; family Cyprinidae; genus Spinibarbus; species Spinibarbus caldwelli. The sequence goes on from CM077237.1 coordinate 14,291,619, forward strand.
TTATGCAAAAAGTGTTAAAACATAATTTAACTGTTTGTATCTATAATTTGTATGTATGCATAAAATGCTACTGAATAAGTCATTTTCACAACTGTCATTTCGTCATTTCATGTACTGTAAGTTAGTCCAAATGACGTTTGTACATGTGGGTTCAGAAAAAGAACTCACTGCTGAACATACTGCTGAACTAGACAAATGAAATAAAGTAGTAAGAATGTGAAAAGTGTGTTTTAAGGCAATTTATTCTTAAAAGTCCATGGGGTCAAAAGTTCCCTTACCTGAAGTAACACTCATTTACACAATAATGCTATTTACATTAACTATTACCCAATTTTTTTGAGGGTAGTTCTAAATAAAACTTCAGAGATGCACAACCCATAGATCAGCCTTTCAGAAACCTGCTCAGACAGCTGTTTGTGTACTAAAACGTTTTGCTTTTAAATGTTATATGGTTCGGTACTGTATCTACAGCTGTTTGGCTAGGCCAAGTATAGCCCAAGAGCTCCTTTTGGCCTCAGTTTCTGAAGAAAAGCCAGCATGCTTTTGAGGGATTATGGGAGCACTCCGTTTGTCCTTCCCACGCACCTGGAATTAAAGTAAAAAACAGAGAAAAAATAGGAACGGCAAAGAGGAAATCTATCCCAGAACAATACGTATGACAGCCTGTAGCTGTTATAGATATCCTATAATAAGCTCTTACTCCAGACAGAAAGATTTCCATTATAATCTGCTGCTTTCAGAAGCAACTGCTCTTAAACCAATTCAGAGATACTCAGAAGTAAATTCCAGGCTGAACTAAGTATGATCCAACAGACCTCTGCCACACACACAAACAGATATAACTAGACAGAGAGAAAGGGAAACATCTGGAAACTACCTGTATTCAATTTCCAAAGCAAGAAAATGTAAATGGATTAAAAGCTGCTACATTATACCTTCAAAATCTGATATAAATCCAGGTGTGTGTTCCTAGTGAAATATTTCCTTGTGCTCCCTGCATCAAAGAAGTCACTCATCAAAACAAATCCCAAATTTGAGGCCTCTGTAAAGTAAAGCCTGAATATCAGCAGTGACTCAATAGTCACTTAGAAGTAAAGTTCCTAAATGAGCTGCTTTCAAAAGCCCAAAAATTGGGCAATGGTTAAACATCCTCTACTTAATCACAAAACGCAACTATTTTTGAATGGTCATCAGTGTGGAAAAAATTTCTCCTGCAAACTGGTGCTGTGTTAGCCCTGTTAGTTTGACCATACTAACCTGTTAAACCCACCATACTAAACACCCAGCAGACATAAACTAAGCATAAACAAGCAATTAGATTGTTTAACTATGACCTGAAATCCCTAAGTCTCTCTCCTGACCAGCGCACAATCATTCGATTTAGAACCAGGCCAGTATGTTAAAGCAGCCAACCTTCATTGGAGCTTTACTTTTCTTGGCTTTCTAACAAGGCCTCTGTGTTGAGGCTTACGGCAGCTTTAGGGCAGACCATATATTAAGATAGATAGACTTGTATTTCCAGTCTCTTCATACAACTAAAGAAGCATCAGCTTTCATTTGTCTCATTCCACAGAAAAGGGCTTAGTGAAGGGAGTATGGTGTCAATTAAAAGCCAACAGAAAACAGGCCATAATTTGAAGAAAAATTATAATAATAAACATTTTGCCAACATAAAAGATCAGAGAACCTTCTGAAACCAAAGGGGTTATGTGCAGCATTTGCCCAAAAAGCATGCAAGGATGCACATTTGGAAAATTTACCAGAAATAAAACCAATATGGGACACACATTCATCCACTAATACAAACTTTGTGCATACTACATAAGTTGCATAGTGTGCCAGAGAAGTTATAAAGTGATTGACAGAGATCATAGAAAATGCTAAACATAACTGTTTGAAAACAAGTTATCAAATTATATTCGACAGTATTACCCATAGGAAAGAAAAATCAAAAGTGAAATCTCTTTACTCAAATATTTCTCCTAGACAGAAATAGGTTACTATTTGGAGATCGAATGGAGATTTTTACTTGAGTCTCCTGCTTCTCAAGCTTGTCTCCTGAGACAAAAACACTAACACTCGCACAATGGTCTCCTTTAAAGCTTTAAAAGAGATCTCAACAACATCGCACACTGTGTTCAGATTTTTCTACTACTCTGGTGGTCTCACATTTGTCTCATCCAAAGTTTCAAACAAGATTTCACCAACATCACACACCGTGCTCAGATTTTTCTCCTTAGCTAAAGACACTGGTGGTCTCACATATGTCTCCTTTAAAGCTTCAGAAGAGATCTCAACAACATTACACACTGTGCTCAGATTTTTCTCCTTAGCTAGAGACTCTGGATCTCTAACATTTGTCTCCTCAAAAGTTAAGATTAGAGATCTAAACAACATCACACACTGTGCATAGATTTTTCTCTTTAGCTAAATAATCTGGGGGTCTCATATTAGTCTCCTGTAAAGCTTTAGAAGAGTTCTCAACAACTTTACAAAGAAAAATCAAAACAGATTTACAGAAAATATAACCCTGTAGTTTTCTTTGCTGAAAGGCACATAAATGGCTTATGACTCAGTCTTGATTATTAATTGACTAATTTGATTATTAATACATATTATAAGATAGAAATGTTTGAGCTCATATTGAGGCATTTGACTTGGTGCACACTTTGTAAAGTTATTGAGATCACTTCTGAAATTTAGAGGAGACAAATGTGAGAGCTCGAGAGTCTCTAGCTAAGGAGAAATATCTGAGCACTGTGTGTGATGTTGTTGAGATCTCTTCTAAAGCTTTAAAGGAGACCATTGTGAGAGTGTTAGAGTTTTTGTCTCAGGAGACATGTTTGAGAAGCAGGAGATTCAAGCAAAAGTTTCCATTCAATCTTAAAGTAACCTCATTTCTGTCTAGGAGAAATATTTGAAATGTTAAAGAGATCTCTTTTTTATTTTATTTTTCTTCCCTCTGGTTAGCTTCAATGCCATTTATCCACAAAATTTCAATCAAAGACAATACATGCATTGTCATACTTGAAGTTGTTTTATGTAGAAAGTGTTTTATTGCACAATGATTTAACAGAGGAAACCATAACCTATATGCATGCAGAAATGGGCTGTACAAGACAAAATTCTGTCTCATACAAGTTTTTCTTTTTTAATAAATCTGCAAAAATGTCAACAATTCTGTGTTTTTCTGTCAATATGGAGTGCTGTGTGTACATTAATGAGGAAAAAAAAAATGAGCTCGAATGATTTTAGCAAATGGCTGCAATATAACAAAGAGTGAAAAATTTAAGGGGGTCTGAATACTTTCCGTACCCACTGTATATACAGAATATCATATATGAGAATCTCATCTAAGTCTCCTGAGCTTAGGAAAAGCAACCACTGAGCAATAATTTTTTCCTATGGGTAGTTCTCCAACAAAGATAGACTGAGATTATGACACCAATATTTACATGACTTTTTTCTTTTTATTATATTATTTTTGTTGTTGGCCCTAGAGGCCTATTCACACCAAGACAAATGTTTGGTGCAAAAAATTTGGTGCGATAAACGTTTTAATTTGAATGAACAGAGTATTTTGTTAAGTAACAGAAAATATCAAATATCAGAGGAAGAGTCCAGAACCGAATTTCTTATCACTCTTGTATTTGGTGGTTCATCTTTCTTTCTTCCTCAGTGGGATTTTCACACTAGAAGTCAATAAAATAGTTAACGTACTATAACCCTGGGTTAAAAGCTGTGTTTAGAATGATGATATCTCGGTGTGAAAAGCCCTCATGACAAGCTGGTGACAATAAGAAAATTCCACAGAGTGCTGTTTACCAGGGTATTTCTGTTTTTTTTATAAGTGCCACCTTCTGAATCAGCAATTTTATTTAGCCTGTCCACTAGATATTTTATTTTGCTTGATGGTCTGAACAGACAAAGAGTATGGGAAAATGGACCAAATTTTTTTATCCCACATTTTTTTATCCCACATAAAAGTTTCCATTTGTCGCCTTCAAGGAATAACATTTAATTGACAGCACAGTGCAACTCTAAGAATACAGAGTTTAATAGTCTGGTTTATTGGCTGTCTGTGGGGACTAAGATATAAATTAAACTGTATTAAATGGTTTCTTCATGGGGGGTCATAAGTATTTTTGTGTCAAAAATCAAATCATTCCACTTTTATAGGGTCTGACATCAAAAAACACCCAATATACTGTAGCTACAATGTGGTATTATAACTTCTGTGAATGAAAATACATACACATGAACCTTCAACTACCCTGTTATATTTAAAGTGAATATTTGCACAATGATTTGTCTTTAAGGATAGAGTATGCTGAGAGAATTCTGTGCTACTCTTTCTCTGAATCTCTCTGCCAAATCTGCGGCAATCCAAAGCCCTTAAACACCAGTATTTCTAAATGGTAAGACTGAGTTTTCTGTTATAAAATATCAGAGTAATAATTACTGACAGCGTGTTGGCTTATGTGTGTGTCTGTGTACACGTGTGAGGTCATGACTCATTCAGGATATCCCATACGCCACTTTAATGGAACAAGACCAGTACTTGAGCGTCCGGTTTGGAGGTCACTGAATGCAGGATGTTAACTTTAAAGGCTGGAGAAATTACACAACCATGTAATTAAACTGCTGGATGAGTGATTTTTCAGTTACACAGATGCTGTCTGTGAACACACAGTATGTGTGCATCATTGTAACTAGGCCACTGACTGAAAACACACGTTCATACAGATCCTTGTGAAAAAGAAGTGTTCTTAATTGTACTGAATGTGCGCTTGTAGTGTACTTCAAATCTTAAAAATGTGTTTTTAAAAACTATGTGTGCCGATAATATATTAATGAAACAAAAGGCCACTTAAGTGTACTTAAATAGAGTATACATTCATAACTATGTTTCTGTTAAGTACACTTTTAAGTAAATAAATAAATACAGTAAGTAAACTCTTAAGTACACTCTTAAAAAAAATTTGTAGTAGTCAAATTAAACCTTTGTGTATATTTTGTGTATACTTTTCATACAATTAACTGTAGTGTTATTCAATGTTATAAATAAAGTTAATATAGTGTATTTTAAATGTAATAAACTGCAATTTCATCATTACAAATGTGTTTAAATATATTACATACAAGTTTTAATAAACTATATTTTAGTTTACATGCTTGTTAGTACATTTAGACAATATACAGTACTTTAACCATATTTTAAAGACTATAGAAGTATTAATGAAATTACATATAAAGACATATTTAAGTCCTATTTAAGTGGTGCAAAAAAGTACACTAAAGTTCAAATAATTGGATTTAATATAATTTGAAACTCTCCAAATAGCCCTCTCTGCTTCCACAATAGAATCCAGAGTGTTTACATGTAACACGTGATCAGTGTTTCTCTCTGTGTGCTTGTTATCTTAACTATGCTAACGTGTTGACGTGTAACATAATCTTGGGTCTGAGCTCTGAGAGCAGACACAAGGGCAAAAACGTTCTAGGATTCTCCGCCATATCACTTTCAAAACAATCCAGTGTGTTAATTACCATGGCAACGTGCAAACCAATGGATACGCAGAACCAGGAAGTACCTCTGCCCACAACTTCCTCGATGAAGCTGAATTTACAGTTCGGAAATCTGTTCCCAGCCCTGATAACAGACTCATACACTTCAACACAACACAATCAGCTTTACACAAATACGAACAGCTTTCAACACAAAGACGATTGCCCTGACACTTTCACAGACTCAATCCTACACTTTGTCATCATTTTCACCACAAACAGAAGTTACATTTGAATCTACAATATATAATATTCTGATGCAGAAAAGCTTCAATGCCCATCTGTGGTCACCTGTTAAACTGCATAGCAATGCAATACAGTTCTACAATACCAGTCCATGATGTGACATTCTGATCAACAATACAAAGAATGAGCGATATGGTGTGCAAAACTAATGGATGAATAAATTAAACACAATATACTATATCAAGGAGTGTGTAAGGCATGTGGCATTGCCAACCAGAACAGCTGATGTTACAGGACCTCCAAAGATTTGAGGCATGCCACACAGCAAACCCCTCCCTGCACAGCTGCTCTGCAGTGTGATACAGACACAATCCTTATGAGAGAATCTGCTGAGTAAGGTAAACTTTCTCACTGTCACTCACACACACGTACTCCATTAACTTAGGGAGTTCACAGGGAGTTGTCTACATGCAACAAGTATATTTCTATATGGTTTCCCTTCAAAGTGAACACTGATGTCAGTAAGTTCACCTGTGAAACGTGTTTAACAATATATAATTGAAAAGAAAAAAATACTTGAAATGGAGAATGAGAGAATTAGAAATTAGTTACAAAAGCAGAAACTAAAAAGAGGTTCCACTTCCTTATTGATAAAAACACACCCTTGGTCATGTGTCTTCCTTAAAAATGAAAAGCACAATCCACATAGACCAAACATAATGATTTTTGCACTTTGCATCTTGGAAAACTGATTTCCTTTTTGGAAGAAAAAACAGTTTAGAATAGGTAGACACAAGTGACAGAATACAGTTTATTCAGACCAACTACTGTACTGTAACTACTTCAACAAACTGCTTTGATCCAAACTCAACAGACAGCAAAACACAGAAACTGATAGTACTGAGTGTCACACCTAACTGTGCCTGATCACCACCTGACCTACCTTCACAAAGCGGAAATTACATACACTGTACTTTCTCTAAAGAAAAAAATGATGTAAAGAACAAATTTCAAATCAATTTATGAGGGTTCTTATTCACAGCTGTCTTTTAAACTGAAAGAGAGAGAGAGAAAGATTTACTTACCAGCGATTCTGTCTCGCTCCATAGCTGGATTATGGCTCCTAACAGCCACATGTGGTTTCTAGCGTTTCTCCTCCTCTCCCTTTATTTGCAGACTTCCCCTTTTGCTTTTTCCGAGAGTTTAGTCACTCTCCCCCTCTCTCTCCCTCTCTCTCTGTCTCTCTCTGTTCTCTCACTTTGTTCTTCTTGTTTTTCCTTTTCTTTCTTTCTTTCTTTCTTTCTTTCTTTCTTTTTTTCTTTCTCTTTATTTCTATCTTTTTCTTTCTTCTCTCTTCTTCTTCCTCGATACTGATCTTAAAATTGTTCAAAGTGTTTCATTGACAAATGTATCCAATGGAACTTCAGTGACATGTGCTGATCATATGGCTTTATTCTATCTTCTTTCATCTTTCTTTTGACCTCTTTTGACACTGAAGCTTTGTTGTGTCTCTAAGATGGGACAAGCCATGTGACTATCTGTAAACAGCCCTATGCCCTCACTTTGAAAGAAAATGAGAGAAAATTTAAATCACTGCATTTGATACAGCTGAATGTGAATTGCAATATTTCCTAAGTCCAGTAGATAGTGCTATGCATTACAAGAGCGAAAGTTACAATGCAAAATAAACCTGTCCATATAGATTCTAGATAGCACGTATGATACCAAGATGTATAGGAGATTGTTTCTTCTTTGTTCCTCCAGATTCGAAGAAATTTAGCATTACATCACTTGCTCACCAATTTTTTTTTTGAGTGAACTGCTTATTTAAAGCAACGGAATTCAGCCCATAGTCTTCATGTCATTATTCAAAACAAAGTCATGATGATATATGACCTCTGACATAAACTTTACACATCTAAGGTCAAAGGTAGCATAGGACTTTGATTAGTGTATGTGAAAGAAATTGGCATACATGACTTCATCTCCATTTCCAAGAATAAAAAAGGCCTTGGAGCACTCTACCACACTGATTATTATTCCTTCTGGGTCACTGATGACGCAGACAAAATAAGCTTATAATAATCAGGTTCTAGAAATAATTGGCTTTTTCAAAAAAAAAAAAAAAAAAATGTACTATTTTTTTGCTCAAACATGTTGTTGATGTAAATCATCTAGGGTATGAGACATGCCACCAGTCTAAATATCAGTGATTCCCTACTATTGAAAACACTATTAAAACTAATTTTTTAGATCATACATAGCATAAAAATAAGTTTAAAAGTTGATTGAAACCAATCTAATCATAAGTAAATCGTGAATCACTGAGGGAAAAAACAGAGCATGCCACTATAGAGGAAAGACATCAGATAAGAAAATGATTTTTAGAGGCCTTACAGAAGAAATTAAATTAGAGGGTTTGCTTATTTAAAGGTGCCATAGAATGCATTGATACAATATTTTAAATTGTTCTCTGATATTTACATAGAAGGTATGTGGCTTAGGTAAGGCCAAAAAATCTCCAGAAACGGTTCTACATGTCCATTTATGTCTACATATCTACTCATGGTATGTCATTTCCATGTACAGAACTGTTATTATTCAACTATGCCAAGGTAAATACAGTTCCCTTTTGATATTTCCACTCGTACTGCGTCTGTAAGACGCTTGTATGGGAAAAACTCTTTTTTTCCTCTTCAACTGAAGCCTTTTCAATCACGCAGTGAAACTGCATGTCCATTGGTTCGAACCAATGGCTCGGCGGCGGCGCTGAGCGAGCCTATGGCTATGCAGCCCGCCATAGCCCGCCAAAATGGGCAGGGTCTCTTGCTATATAAGCGGCCGCTTCGCCGCCACATCTCAGATTTCTTCTCTTCAGCGACGGAGCTTCTTCCTTGCTGACTCTTCGCTGATGCAGAGATTCGCCGTTGAAACACCTCAGCAGCCGGATTGGACCTTTTGCAGCGCTCAGCTCGCAGATCCCGGTGTATCCCCTGCCGCCATCCGGCGACTATCCAAAAGAGCCTCACAAAAGAGCAAATTTTTACGGTGTTGTTTCAAATGCCGCGCCGTCATTGTAAGACGTGCAGGACTCCACTGCACGCTGATAACGGTCACGCTGAGTGCGTGTAATGCTTGGGGAAATCCCACGTTGACGCTGCACTCAGCGGGACTGACTACTCTCATTGTGAGTTTCAGTCTCGCCTCTCTGCGCTCGCGGATAGCTTTCTTTCAGAAAGTGACTCCGCCCCTCACGCCCTCCCGTCTTTTTCCTCCCAGGGACCTGCGAGGAAAAGACAGCGGGGCAAAGGATTCGAGCTGCCGGAGACGAGCGAGCTCACGTCGGCTCAGTGCCCGTGTGCCTCGCCGTCACCGCAAATAGAAGATTCGCCGGTCCTCTTCACTCAACCTGATCAGTGTCCCTCCGCGGCTGTAAGTGACATGATCTCGCTCGGTGGGAGTGACAATGAGATGGATGACAGCCTTTCTCTGGTGGCTTCGGACGCGGAGGAGTTTTCGGGCTTGGTGTCTGACTCCGCCCTCTTGCCGCCGTCCTCTTCACGCAGCGCCAGACCCAGATGACTAAGGCTGTCAGTGAGCTCGGGCTCGAGTGGTCTCCGCCTGAGAAGCCGTCTTGCAGCAGGCTGGACAAGTGGTTTCTCCCGGGGCGCCAGCAAGCCCCCCCGCCAATGCTCGTCCCCCTTCTTCCTCGAAGTCCACGATGAGCTCACTAAATTGTGGCGCGCCCCCTACTCGTCTCACATCCGTCCTTCTGCTTCCTCTGCCCTCACCTCCGTTGACGGTGCTGAAGAGAAGGGATACAAGCACCTGGATGAGGTGCTCGTATGATGATTGCCCCTCTGGATGAGTCCGTGGCTGCGCATCTCTGCCCGCTCACGGCTATCAGATGGAAAACGAGGGCGAGCCATCCGTCCAAGCCGTGCAGAGCCACGTCTGCACTCGCTGGACGCGCCTACTCGGCAGCTGGACAAGCGGCAACGCTGCACTCTATGGCTGTGCTCCAGGTCTTCTAGGCCAAGATGCTCGCCAGTGAGGAGGCCGGTTTCGATGCAGCTTCACTCAGGGACCTGAGAAGCGCGACGGACCTGGCCCTGCGCGCCACCAAAGCCACCGTCCAGCCTGGTAGTGTTGAAACGCTACCTTTGGCTCACGTTGACGGAGATGAAAGAGGCGGATAAAGTTCCCTCCCTCGACGCTCCGGTCTCGTCGAACAGCCTGTTTGGGCCAGCTGTGGAGGGCTTTGCGGAGCGTTTTACGGAGGCTCAGAAGTCGTCTCAAGCGATGCGACACTTCCTCCCGAAACGCGCCAGCTTTTCTGCTGCTTCTAGTCGCCCCAAGCCTGCGCCGACTCAGCAGCCCGCAAAGCCAACGCCGGCCACTCCCGAGCCCCGACCTAAGGATCGGCAGGATAGAGGACATTCCCGCTCGGCAAGACGCTACCCCTTCCCGAAATGCCAAGGACCCCGGCCCAAGGTCAACTTGGATCCGGCGCCTCTGATGTCCTCCTGATCAGCCAGGCAGAAAGAGGAGGGGACAGAGTCTTGCTACTGCCGGACCACCCCGTAAGCAGTCTCTAATGTGCCTCTTGTCAACCCGCTCAGCGCTGAGTGCAGAGGGAAGTGTGTTATTGGTTCCCCACGGGCCCACTCTAGCGCCCGGGCATCCAACTGCGGTGACAGCGGACAAAATAAAACACATACATTTTCGAAAAGAGAGCAAATATCCTCTTCTGCCTACCATAAGCATCCTGCCCTTATGCAACCAGTCTTTAGAGCCTATTCAACCTCTTGCCACACGCGCCGAGGCCTGGCAGGCCATCCCCGGTGTGTCAGAGTGGGTAATAGCTACGATAAGACGAGGTTATTCACTCCAGTTCGCTCGAAGACCACCACGCTTCCGCGGTGTGGTCACCACCACAGTGCGCAGCGAGGACGCTCAAGTTCTGCGCGCAGAGGTGATGAATCGGTTGATAAAGGGAGCCATAGAAGTCGTTCCTCCAGCCCAGAGTGAATCAGGCTTCTACAGCCGCTACTTTCTCGTCCCCAGAAAAGACGATGGCCTGTGACCTATTCTAGATCTCAGACTCTTGAATCACGCCCTGGTAAAAAGGTCGTTCAGGATGATCACACTGAAGCAGATCCTCCCGCAAATATGCCCAGGGGACTGGTTCATGTCTCTGGATCTGAAAGACGCATACTTTAACATCCAGGTAGCCCCCCATCACAGACGATTATTGAGATTCGCATTCGAGGGGGTGGCATATCAATACAAGGTCTTCCCGTTTGGGCTGTCCCTGGCTCCCTGCACTTTTACGCAATGCATGGATGCGGCTCTCTCCCCTCGGCGACACATGGGAATCCGCATCCTCAACTACCTCAATGGCTGGCTCATTTTGGCCCAGTCAGAGGCAGTTTCAACATCGCACAAGACCCTCCTCCTCAGCCACTTAGATTGCCTGGGGCTCAGGGTCAACTTTGCCAAGAGCAAACTGTCACCCAGCCAACGAGTGTCATTCCTGGGGACAGTTATCGACTCAATGCAGATGACAGCAGCTGTCTCAGTGGAACGAGCCATGACGATTCAGCGCCACGCAGCCTCCTTCAAGGAAAGGACCGCCCACCCGCTCAAGGCTTTCCAGAAAATGCTGGGCCTTATGGCAGCAGCTTCGCCAGTACTTCAGTTGGGCCTGCTTCACATGCGACCCATCCAGTTCTGGCTGAAGCAGAGGGTTCCAACCGTGGCTTGGGGTCATGGTCGCCATTGCATAATGGTGACTCGGGCCTGTGTATCAGCCCTGGCCCGTTAGAGGGACCCCCTCTGGCTGAAGTGGGGTGTGATCTTAGACACGGTGCACAGAAGGAAGGTTGTCATGACAGACGCTTCCAACAAGGGTTGGGGAGCGCTATGCGAAGGCAAACCGACCTTCGGTCTTTGGTCCGAAGAAGAGTCGGGTGTGCACATCAACTGCCTAGAGATGCTAGCAGTGTGCCGTGCCTGTCAATTCTTCCTGCCGGACATGAGGGGACACCATGTGCTAATACGCTCAGACAGCAGGTCCGTGGTGTCATACATAAATCACCAGGGCGGCCTCGTCTCGAAGCACCTCTGCACACTGGCGAACAACCTTCTTGTTGGGGCTCAGACCAATCTGCGCTCACTGAAGGCGACACATGTGCCGGGCAAAATGAACCAAGGAGCGAACATGTTGTTGAGGAACAACGTCTCGCTCTATGCGTTCCCTCCAATTGCTCTGCTACCGCAGGTACTCAGACGAGTCAGGGAACAATGGCACAGGCTTCTTCTAATAGCCCCCCTCTGGAGGAAACAGCCGTGGGTGTCGGAGTTATTCCAGCTGCTCGAAGCAGCCCCGTGGCCCATTCCCTTGAGACAGGACCTCCTCTCTCAAGCGAACGGCACGCTGTGGCATTCACGGCCCGAGTTATGGGCCCTGCATGTGTGGCTGCTCAACGGGAGCCTTTCGACCTCCCAGAGCGTGTCTTGAACACAATGGCAGAAGCTAGATCCCCGTCTACCAGGCGCCTCTATGCTCTGAAATGGTCTATTTTCTTGACTTGGTGCCAAGACCGCGACTTAGATCCGGTTACCTCTGATGTATCAGTGGTTCTTTCGTTTCTGCAGGAGAGGCTGGATAATCAGCATTCCTCATCCACCATCAAAGTTTACACGGCAGCCATAGTGGCTTTCCATGCCCTTGCATGGCTCCATGCTGGCCAATCGGTGGGCAGGAATAGTGCGGTGGTCCAGTTTATACGAGGCGCCAGGAGAATTAACCCCCGCGTCCTTGTACAGTTCCACCTTGGGACTTACCAACCGTACTAAGGGCCTTGAAAGGCCCCCCATTTGAACCATTGCAATCCACGAGCCTCAGATCACTCTCGTTTAAAACCGCCCTGCTGTTAGCGCTGGCGTCGGTTAAGCAAGTAGGGGACCTACAGACCCTTTCCATCAACCCTGCTTGCCTGGAATTCGGGCCTAACACCTCCAAGGTCGTCCTGAAATCAAGGCTGAGTTATGTACCTAAGGTGCTCTCCACTCCGTTCAGAACCCAGGTCATAGCGCTTTCCGCGCTTTCCCCTTTGACGGATGACCAGGAATTGTCCCTGCTCTACCCCGTCAGGGCCCTGAGGGTATACATCCAGCGTTCTGCCTCATACAGAAGATCAGAACAGCTTTTTGTCAGCTTCGGTAACCGCGCTAAGGGTCGCCCTGTTACGAAGCAAAGAATTTCCAGGTGGTTAGTGGAGGCTATCACCCTGGCATACTCCTCCTTGGGCTTGCAGTGCCTCATTGGAGTCAAAGCCCATTCCAGAGGCATTGCCTCGTCCTAGGCATGGTCAAGCGGGGTGTCCATTTCGGAAATTTGTGAGGCGGCCGGCTGGTCCTCGCCGTCCACATTTGTAAGGTTTTACAACCTGGACATCCCTGCCTTGCAGGCCAGAGTCCTTTCTGCGTAGTTCGCCACCTCCGGCTAGTTAAGCAGTCTTATGGGTTCACTTGACCAACATTGTTGAAGTCCCTCCTTCACTTGGACCGTCCATATTATATGGGCACCAAGTATCAACTATACGGGACGACACCCAGGCCACGGATGACCCTGAGGGCTCTTCCTGTGCTTGGTGTATTTTATTAACTCCCCTGGGTCTTACTCCCACGTGAGTTATGGTTTTGAGTTGTTCCCCGTCATAGCACGGCGTGATTGTACTGGTTCCCATACAAGATTCTTACAGACGCAGTACGAGTGGAAATATCGAAAGGGAACGTACTCGGTTACTATCGTAACCTCGGTTCCCTGAGATATGGGAATGAGTACTGCATTCCTGGCCGTGCTATGAGCTGCACGCCTCAGTCGCTTCATTCGAAGAACTCTGAGATGCGGCAACAAAGCGGCCGCTTATATAGCCAGAGACCCTGCCTATTTTGGTGGGCTATGGCGGGCTGCATAGTCATAGGCTTGCTCAGCGCTGCCGCCGAGCCATTGGTTTGATTTTATAGCACTGCACGAACCAATGGACGTGCAGTTTCACTGCGTGATTGAAAAGGCTTCGGTTGAAGAGGAAAAAAGAGTTTTTCCCATACAAGCGTCTTACAGACGCAGTACTCGTTCCCATATCTCAGGGAACCGAGGTTATGATAGTAACCGAGTGCGTTTTCCATTCTATGGCACCTTTAAAAAAATAAAATAAATCCCAGCAGTGGGCCTCAGACATTTCCGTGTCATGGATTATAAAACCAGTTAAAACAGCAGATTAAAAGAAAAAAAAAAAAAAAAAACCAGCAGGTGACAATGTCTGGGTTACTATTGTAACCTATTTTAATGTAGTAACACTAGGGGTCGCACCTGAGAGCCCAAAACACCTCTGATACTTCCAAAAAGGCCAATGAGAAGTGGCGAGTGGAATCTGCATGCTGCTCCCCTGGACATGCAAGTGTAAAAGGTATGCAAGCCTGCTTGATCCACGCATTCAGGTTTGTGCTAAGGAACAAAGACAATGTCCTGGCCATTTCAGCAGGTAGTTCAGTATTGTGGCAGGAGGGACACAATGTCTCATTCCCTCCATCAGGGAATGGAGGTTACAGTAGTAAACAAGACATTCCCTATCTCTCAGTTACTCAACATTGTGTCAATGTAGTGACACTAGGGGTCCCTATACTAAACGCCACAACCAGCTGAACTGTGTTACAAGGTTTGGCAGTGCAGATGCAGGCAAGCTTCTGCATGCCTAATAACAAGTCCACTCAGGCCAATTTGTAACCTTTCCAATGCCCCAAGTAAGTTGCCATAGCTGCTTATATTTTTAGGGGAGGGTAAGGATCATACTTACAATGGGAATAGGTTGCTTCAGCCAATTCTTGACTTTTTTATAACAATAAAAACTGTGCACACCAAAATTTTGCGCTGGGGAAGTATTCTTTTCCCTATGTTGGAGAAAAGAAAACTGTAGAGACCACATCCTGCTTGAAGGGAGGTTAACATGGAAAACAATGCACATGGACTTACCAGCAGGAAAGCACCACATATAGAAAGATGTCTCTGTGGTAATACCTGCCTGAGAAGGGAGGAGCGCTACAGCTACATAGAATGATAGCAAAAAGTGGAAAATACATCATTACCACTAGCGAAATGTGGAGTACTTAACCTAAAAACAAGGGCTCACCTGAAAATGGGCATATCATGGGTAATGGGCCTGATAGTGAATTTCTCTGCTAAATTCAGCCACAGATGAGTGCTGGAGAGTAAGAAGGTGTCTAGGGTTTATGGGACAGGGGAAACTCACCTGGATAACGGCAGTTAACGCCTCAGAGAGGGGAAAGGCACAGTATGCAAGGTATACACCTGGCCAGTTGCCCAAAGTTTTACCTGTTCATGTCTAACAACACTCAGGAGAAAACTAGCTTAAACTGGAGATTATAAAATCTCACAAAGGTGTTGGGTGTAGCCCAACCTACCACTTTCCACATGTCTGTTAGAGAGGTGCCATTCGCTAGTGAACTGGAGGATGCAACACCCCTAATATACATTTTCAAGGTGGAGGGGTATAACTGCCTCTCTGACCTTTCCTGCAGGAAAAATAATGCCACTTGAAAGCAGGCAGCTGCCTCGCAGAGGGGGCTCTGACTTGAGTGATAGCCCACTGGTGATAGCCCATCCCACCCAGGAACCAGATGTGGAGGTTCCAGAGGTCTGGACGTGGGTGCCACATCTTGCCCTGCCCCTGAGAAAGAAGGTCATTCATTTTGGAGGATTCACCAAGGAGGAGCTGTCACAAGGAATGAGAGTTTCAAGAACCAATTCTAGGTGGGCAACCAGCAAGACCCTATCCTTCCTGACTTTGTACAGTGTCTGTGCAATCAGGGTCACTGGGGGAAATGCATACTTGCATGGCTCCGGGGAAAGCTATGTGTCAGAGTATCCATGCTGAGTGGAGCTTCACTCAGTGAATACCACAAAGAGAAATGGGAGGATTCCTGGGAAGCATCTACCTGTGCCTCGCTGAATCAACTCCAAATCATTTGGACCACTTGGGGATGGAGTCTCTGGGAACTGAATCACCTGCTGTAAAAGCATGTTGGCTGTGCGATTGAGGTCACATGGAATATGAGTGGCACACAGTGACTTCAGTCGCTGTTGACTCCAAAGGAGGGGATGGTGGGTGATTTGTGATCTGTGACAAGAATGGATACTGCCCTGGTGATGATTTATGTACGCCACCATTGCTGTGTTGTCTGTCCAGACTAACACAAGCTTGTCCTGAATCAGGGGTTGAAACCTCTGCAGGTCCAGCTGTATGGCCAGCAACTCTAGGCTGTTGATATGTCAATGCAACCAGGGCCCTGTCCAGGGTTCTAGGGCTGCATGCCTGTTGTATACAATGACCAGGCTATACTGGACACATCTGTTGTGACAACAACATGCCTCAACACTTATTCTAAGGGAACCTTTGCCCATAGAAGCACAAGGTCTGTCCAACACCTGACAGTCTAGTGACAGATCGGCGTGATAACTATGCATGCTGAAGGGGTCTCATATGCATATGAGTGGGGTAACTGTCACCAAAAGCACCATATGCCCCATGATCCTCTGAAATTCCTTCAGTTGAACTGCAATTCTTCCCCTGAACAAATTCAGGCAGGTCAGCACCAACTGGCCTGTTATAGTGACTGAGTCCAACTCCATGCCGAGAAAAGAGATGCTCTGCACAGATGCTCTCCCAGTTGACCCAATCCCAATCGTCAGCCAATGTCGGGCTGTCAGCGAGCGTCTGTCAAGCTAGTTTTTTTGTGTGTTCCACACATCAGCTCTTGTTGGACTCACGTTGGTGGCAGTTTGCCCGCATTGTGGCTGTTGGCAAGAGTGAGAACTCAGATTGGATGCTCAATTTAATGAACAAGTCGGTGCCCGAGAATTAAAGTGAAAGTGATGAAAATGAGCAAGTAAATGAAGGCGGCACAGACAGAAGGCTGTTCTAATGTTACGTGATGTGTAAGCCTTCAAATATACAAATATTTTAACAACAACCTGAGCTGCTTAAAATGAAGAAAGTTATCCACATAAGTGATATTCAAAATGGTACGCAAGCGCTGCTTTGTTTCCGGGCACGGGCGCAGGCGCAGAACACACTTGTTAGTTTGCAGTCAGCTTTTTATTCTAGATTTGTTGCCATTAGTTCATTGAAGTCGGCTTGGAGGATGTAGTAACTTAAGCTCTTATTTTAGCTTTTGGGGAATCGATTCTTATAAGATTCGATATTGATTTGATTAAATTGATCTTAATTAAAAATTTATAAACGGTTTGTCCAGTGAACGTTAAAAATCAGTATATCTTAACAGTTTTGATATTTATATTATGCCCTTGGCCAAAGGTCACAATAACTGTTAACAATAGCTTCTTAGGCTGAGCTATAGGTAACGTAAGATCTAGGCAAATGTTTAGACTTGAAAATTTCACAACATGAGGATTCTTATAAATGAAACAAAAGTTTATTTGCTAACTGTTATTCTACAATACATGAACTAAACCTATTTAAACACACATACACACCCACACCCATGGTTTAGGAAATGAGTTATTGCGTTTGCATGAAGTTCCCAAAGTTCTAATAGTCGTTTTCTAAGAGTTCTTTAAATTCAACCTGAGAAAAATCATAAGCATCATAAGGTTCTTAGCTTATCGTTACTGCTTAAAGATCAATTCAGCGCCAGTTCAGTAAGAAATGGTGATTTGTTTGCTACTTGCATTCGAGTTGACAGCTGACAGCGGGGTTTCCTTTCCTGGTTGAGGGAATCCCTTTGCTGGTTGGTTGCCGATCTGTCATTTGGATGACGTGTTTCTGGGAGCCCTTGCGGTGATTGGTTGGTTTCCTTGTGACGTGACGATGCGCTGGAAGTTCTTCGGAGAGTCTGGTTGCGTGGCTTTAGACTTTGTAGATTTAGGCAGTCATGAAGCATCAACTGAGTGTTCAGAGTTCTGAGTGACCCAATCGCATGATGGCGTGGCGAGTGAGCGCCAGTTGGAGCGCGATCAAACGAAGGCGATAGAGCAAAGAATCAGTTTGTGACATTAGGCTTTAAGTGGGCCGACTAAGTCCATCCCAGGAGTGAGTGTCCCAATCAGACGTTGTTGCAGGGCTTTAACCACGCCCCGTACTGTTCCTTATGCATGAATCACATGATGCTTCATCTATCATGTGAGACCAACTCTGGAAGTTTGTTAACAACTTCTATAAAATGTCGTACAACTAACACTGTTTATAATAGTGACTTTTCATCCATTTCATTGTTCTGCAATTAAGACAAGCTTTCATTCAACATCAAATATCAGATATCCTGCATATACAGCGTACACTTACTAACTTTATCTACCAAAACGTGGTTATAATGCATAGATTAAAGTACCACCGATTACATAAAACACATCAAGCTTACAAAAAGGCATATAGCACATTTGCAAATATATTTTCTCTAATAGCAAAGGGAAATAAATGATTGTCTTTTAGAAATCCTCTATTTGAAACTTTGTTCGTTAAAGAAAAGAGCTGACGAAGAAGAGCAGGAAGCGAGTCATGGGACAGTCATGTTGCAGATCCTGTGTTTGCAGGCCTGAGGGTATCAGTTGATTTAATTGTCCTTTTCCTGTTGGATGTACTATGGTTCCATACATTGCCTGATCACGAGGTTCCTCTCGGGTTACGAAAGGACTCTTTCAGTTCTTGATACAAAAGATCTTTGTCGTTTTCTTGATCAAATTAGTTTTATCACCCTTCTGAATAGGTAACAAAGAAGCGCTGACAGGAACTGATTCAGACTATTGATAGTGTGATTAGTTTAGTCCTCATGATTAGTTTAGTTTAGTTCTCCAGGAATATGTTCAATATCTCACGTGGTGGCCTGCTCGAACAACAGAGATCCTACAAGGATTTCTGATCTTTAACCTAGGCTCATTGGAAATACATGTAAATATACATTTCTGCAGCACCGTAATTACGTACCTATATTTACGAATCACTGCAGTTTCCTGTTGAAATGAACACTAGAGGCAGTAAAACAGACAACTTTTATTCCTTTTCACACAAAGTATGATTTATAGGTACAGGAGTTTTCATTAATAAGGCTAATTTTCACACAATTGCTTGCAGAATATTATGTTATGACTTCAAAACAATTTTAACATCCTCTGCGATTTGAAAACTGATACTTTTGAATGTTGTCGTCACATACAGTGGGTACGGAAAGTATTCAGACCCCCTTAAATTTTTCACTCTTTGTTATATTGCAGCCATTTGCTAAAATCATTTAAGTTCATTTTTTTTCCTCATTAATGTACACACCCCATATTGACAGAAAAACACAGAATTGTTGACATTTTTGCAAATTTATTAATAAAGAAAAACTGAAATATCACATGGTCCTAAGCATTCAGACCCTTTGCTGTGACACTCATATATTTAACTCAGGTGCTGTCCATTTCTTCTGATCATCCTTGAGATGGTTCTACACCTTCATTTGAGTCCAGCTGTGTTTGATTATACTGATTGGACTTGATTAGGAAAGCCACACACCTGTCTATATAAGACCTTACAGCTCACAGTGCATGTTAGAGCAAATGAGAATCATGAGGTCAAAAGAACTGCCTGAAGAGCTCAGAAACAGAATTGTGGCAAGGCACAGATCTGGCCAAGGTTACAAAAAAATTTCTGCTGCACTTAAGTTTCCTAAGAGCACAGTGGCCTCCATAATCCTTAAATGGAAGACGTTTGGGACGACCAGAACCCTTCCTAGAGCTGGCCGTCTGGCCAAACTGAGCTATCGGGGGAGAAGAGCCTTGGTGAGCGAGGTAAAGAAGAACCCAAAGATCACTGTGGCTGAGCTCCAGAGATGCAGTCAGGAGATGGGAGAAAGTTTTGGGAGAAAGTCAACCATCACTGCAGCCCTCCACCAATCGGGGCTTTATGGCAGAGTGGCCCGACGGAAGCCTCTCCTCAGTGCAAGACACATGAAAGCCCACATGAAGGACTCCAAGATGGTGAGAAATAAGATTCTCTGGTCTGATGAGACCAAGATAGAACTTTTTGGCCTTAATTCTAAGCGGTATGTGTGGAGAAAACCAGGCACTGCTCATCACCTGTCCAATACAGTCCCAACAGTGAAGCATGGTGGTGGCAGCATCATGCTGTGGGGGTATTTTTCAGCTGCAGGGACAGGATGACTGGTTGCAATCGAGGGAAAGATGAATGCGGCCAAGTACAGGGATGTCCTGGACGAAAACCTTCTCCAGAGTGCTCAGGACCTCAAACTGGGCCGACGGTTTACCTTCCAACAAGACAATGACCTTAAGCACACAGCTAAAATAACGAAGGAGTGGCTTCACAACTCCGTGACTGTTCTTGAATGGCCCAGCCAGAGCCCTGACTTAAAGCCAATTGAGCATCTCTGGAGAGACCTAAAAATGGCTGTCCACCAACGTTTACCATCCAACCTGACAGAACCGGAGAGGATCTGCAAGGAGGAATGGCAGAGGATCCCCAAATCCAGGTGTGAAAAACTTGTTGCATCTTTCCCAAAAAGACTCATGGCTGTATTAGATCAAAAGGGTGCTTCTACTAAATACTGAGCAAAGGGTCTGAATACTTAGGACCATGTGATATTTCAGTTTTTCTTTTTTTAATAAATCTGCAAAAATGTCAACAATTCTGTGTTTTTCTGTCAATATGGGGTGCTGTGTGTACATTGAGGAAAAAAAATGAACTTAAATGATTTTAGCAAATGGCTGCAATATAACAAAGAGTGAAAAATTTAAGGGGAATACTTTCCGTACCCACTGTATACAGCTTCATATGCATGAGTTTTCTAATTCAGTAGGTTTACGGAGTAGCTCACATGATACAGCGTTGCACTTGAGTGATAAGAGCTCCGGTACGAACCATGTGAAACTACGGTTTGACAAAACCGCTCAAATCTGCATAAGGAAGTTAAAATGGCACAGCTGCATCAATAAATGTGTTTTTATATCACTTTTTGCATTTGTTAACACTATCGGGTTGGGTTTGGTGTAGGGGATATTTCCAACATGATAGAGCATTGACCTTTAGTGACACTGCCCGGATATTTGAATTCTGAACAGTAGCAATACGTACCTCAAGCAATGTAATAAAAACGTGTCACAGTCACGTATTGAACGTGTGTTTTAGCACCACTCTCTGGACATTTCACTTTGAAACTGCCGCGAAACGTGCAGTAAGGTACGTAATTACAGTGCTGCACAAATGTATATGGAGGAATGTAATTTCATGAGCCTGGGTTGCTGATCTTTCAGGTGCCATGAGAGCTTTCCACACTGCAAGAGAAGACGTGGTGTAGAATCCAACAGTGTATACAAGGTGAACGGAGAGAGAAATTTACACTGACTTCTCAGCTCCAAAGAACAAATCTGAATGACTGGAACAAGATGGATCCTTTTCTGTTTGGGGGAGTGACATGCAATTCACTTGCTAATTCTCGCTAGCCTTTTCTTAAAGGGATAGTTCACACAAAAAATGAAAATTCTGTCATTAATCATCCTCGTTGTTCCAAACCCGTAAGAACTTTATTCATCTTTGGAACACAAATTAAGATATTTAATGCACAGAGAGCAATGCAACTGAAATTTTCCTTGGCCCAGAAACATAGTAAGGACATCATTAAAGTATAATTTTGGACATGATTTCTATAACAAGACTATGGTACATTTGACAAAGAATTGATTGAAAGAAACATTTAAAGCATGATTTTTCAAACTCATACATACCAAACATGAATATTAACCCTTAAGCTATTCCCTATTTATTAAAAAGACATACATGATATGTGATTAAAACATGATCGTCAATTGTGTGGGTTACATACATAATATGGAGTTCATTAGTTATGATTCATAAGTCCTCGTAAGATGATTTTGGTGCATCTATATGTGAAAAGGCAGTTTCTGTACCATTTTGTGAACATAAGGACCTGTTCTGTGAGGACTAGAGAGTTTAAAAGGTCTCCTAAGGAATTTCAGTCTCAGTCTTTGTCTTTTATGTGGAGGAAAAGTCAGTCTCAGGAAGCTCATGATTTCCATCGTGGAGCACATGTGATGGTCACGCGGTGCATCTTTTTCACCATTAATCTTGATTACTTGCCTCAAATTTGACAGTTTCCTTCCTTCATTGGAATTGTCAATAAGTGTTCTTTTGTTTTAATGTTGCAAGCTGTTCTGTGAAAGAGGCTTGTTGGTAAGGTTTTCTTCAGGCGGGCTGGAGCTAGGAATCTGCTTTATGACATCCTGTTGCAGCCTTGGGGCCTCTCTGGAATTTCGGCTCCTCATGTTTCGATGTTCTGATCGAATCTTAAATTTGTCTGATTCACTCTCTGATATCTTACAGCATGCAAACACAATCTTGGTACAGCGGCCCAAAAAAACAAAACAAACAAAAAACAAACAAACAAACAAATAAATAAATAAATAAAATAGTATGAAGTTGACGACCCTGACTCCCCATATCTCCTCATTGGACGCGCCTTTAGAAAGAAATGCATCTTCATGGATTACATAGGCTAATGAAAGAGTTTTTAATTTTTGATTTGAATTATTTCGTTGTAAAGTAGTAATTTATAGCATTCTATAAATATATTTACCATGTCAGTGAGGCAAGTATTTGCTGAGTTTCAGTTCAGTTTTTGTGAAGTGTTCCTGCTCAAGATCAAGACCACGCTGTTTGTTTTCTTTATTTTACAATAGCAAAACATTTTGTTGATATTGTGAGTGCACACAAATAAAACAATTTGCAGCTTCGAATGATGTATACTCTTACCTTTATGAGGAAAAACTATGGCATATTTTAATTTTCCACTCTTATTAAGAAAAATTGCAAGTGATCTTGCTAGCGCCTCCATGACCTTCACAGTGCGCTTCAGCTTCCACTTTTAGCACAATATTTGATATGTAGGCCCTATCACACATTTATCTTAATTTTTTTAATTTATATTGTGAAATGCATGAAGTTTTTTATGTCTCAAATCGTGTTTATTTGAGAAGGCTAAACTGATCAAACATATGCTCAACTCACTGTCTGGCGCTGGCTGCTTGGTATTTAAAAAAAAAAAAAAAAAAAAAAAAAAAAAAGAAAACTTGAATTTAACAAACATAAAATGTTCCATTCATGTTTCTAAATTAACTTAATAAAGAAACGAAACGAAATATAACCACTTTGCCATTAAAAACCAAAATTGAACTTTTTTAATGGCTGCAATAGCAGCTATGTTAAGGTGAAGAGAGAGAGAGAGAGAGAGAAAAGACACAGGCTCGGGTCAGACTCGGGTGGAGAATTCTGATAAGCTGCCGGGCCCGTGCAGGGCTCTATATTCATTCCCTTGTTTCAATTAAAAGTTCCCCCTCGGCTCGGCGGGCCCCCAATCTGCTCAGGCCCATATGCACCTGCATACTCTGCATACCTAGACGCTACGCCCCTGTTTTACAATAATAAGTGATACATTGATCATAATGAATTAATTTATCAGGATTGAAAATTAGAAATAAAGCGGTATGAACTTATTTCACAAAAGAAAGAGCACAGCCTACTTATTCAGTCGAGTCTGTTTCTGTTTATTTGTAGTCACAGTATACATCACATTTAAAGAATGATCATTTCTATATTTTTTCCATCAAGAGTGCAGAGGGAGCTCCTGAACAAATACCATTATTATATTTTATGTCATACGCGGAGCTAAAGTCTCAAGACGAGACTTATGACAGATAAAATATGTTACTAAATAAATACATGATTGTGATAGAGAATGAGAAGCTGACGTCTGATTTCTTCAAGTGGTCATATTTACAATGTTTACTATAGTAACGTTAATGGTATGCATAGTCTTTTGCATCGCTTATAAATGTTTCTGCCTGGTATGGTGATCATAATCCACATCGGATCTCAAACAGAAGTTATTTCAAACACTCGCTGCTGTCTGAAAGTGAGTTTTGAGCTAAAATTATTTTAAAAGTCTTTAATGCTGGTGTTATAGCTGTTAACTTTCTGAAATGATCCGCTGCGCTGATGCTCTCCAGACGTGGAGAAACTCCAGCCCGAACTCAAAACTCCACCTTTCTTCATTACCACTCCTCTAGCCCCAGTTGACACGATTTGGCCCAAGGTTTTCATCAGGTCAAAAAAACCTGGCCGTTGGCCCCAAGGAAGCACCGACGAGGCACGATCAAGCCCCGGAAGTGACAGTGGAAACGAGACTGGCCCTGGCACACACTAGCAGCTAATGTCTCCGCTCCCTCCATCAGTGAACAAAGGTTAGCATATGTAAATGAGACGTTCCTTTTCAGTTGGTCACTTCAACGTTGTGTCAAAGTCTGACACTAGGGATCCCTATAGTAAACGCCACAGCTGCTGAATTGCATTACGAGTCCATGGGGGCTGCAGATGTGTTGACAGATGAGACACAGAAACAAGCAACAGCCACCTGAGTTCATAAACTAGTGTTCAAAACTGTGGATTAAACTGGTTCCATTTGCAGAATGTAGAATCTGGCAAATGTATTAGGTGTAGCCCAACCTGCAGCTCTATAAATGTCAGCTAGTGAGGCACCATTCACTAAAGCTGATGAAGTAGCAATGCCCCTGGTCAAGTGCGCCCTCACTCCCAGTGAGCATTGTAAGCCTCTGGCTTGATAGGCCATAAGAATCGCATCCACAATTCTTAGTTTAGAGATAACATTCTCCTTCTGCTGACCTCCAAAGCAGACAAATTGCTGTTCAGCACTGATCTGATGCCACATCTCCGAGGGTTCTTCGCCTGAGAAGAACAACAATTCATGAAAAAGCATCATTTCAGAGATGGCAGGTGAGTTGTGACATGCGATGGGAGCGAACACTGCCCTGATGGTTTATACACATGACCATCACCGTGTTGTGCTTGCCCTGGATCAATATCCAAAACCTCATCAAGGCCAGACAAGAGGGCCTGTCTAGAACACGGAGGCTTCACGCCCATTGCATATAGTGCCCCAGCCCAACTTGGAAGCATCCGGTGTTACAACAATGCATCTAGATACTTGCTCTAAGGGCACCCCTGCCCATAGAAATGAAATGTCCTTCCAAGGACTGAAAGTGCAGCGACACTCCAGTGTGATGCTCACACGGTGTGTAGCCTGGTGCCATACCCATCTTGGGAATCGGATATGAAGCCAGTACTGAAGCAGTCTCATATGCATCAGTCCCAACAGTGTAAATGCGGCTGAGAATACCATATGTCATATGAGAGGGGAAAGGGCAGCTTTCGTGACTTTCAAGGAGACAGGGACAGCCCGAAGGGAAAAACTTTGTACTGATATGCCTGTCCTCCGAAAGTAAACCAAAGAAACGTCCTGTGCCTCAGAAGGATGGAGACATGAAAGTACGCATCCTTCAGGTCTATTGTCACAAATCAGTCACAGTACCTGACACATGTTAACATGAGCTTGATGGTGAGCATTCTGAATAGGAGCTTGTGAAGGGCCTGGTTCAGCACCCTTAGGTCCAAAATTGGTCTGAGCCCCCCACCCTTCTTGGGTATGGTGAAGTTGGGGCTGTAAAACCCCCTTAAGTCCTTGGGGACTCACCCCGCAGAACCACTCTCGCCTTACCATGCTCTTCCCCAGTGCACATCGCTGCGACCTCATAGGTGGAAGTAGAAGGATTGGAACGGGAAGCAGTTGGGGTGACTCATGGTGTTTTGGAGCCACAAGCGCAATGTAGCTATGTCCATATCCTTACAAGCAGGATATGAGCCATCAACGAGGACTGCTTCAGCATGGCCACAGCCCACTGAACACAGCGATTGTGCCGGTCACTAGGAAAGATTTAGAAACCACAACCCGAAGGACATGGATGGAAAGTCATGATGTAAACACACAATTCCACCTGTGAAGCTATTTTAGAGAATTTGCTCTTTTAAGAGGTAATTTGCTCTCAAACAGACACATAAATCCCATAGAAAAGTACTTCTTCCCATTGATTCATAGGCAAACCATTCTATGAATGTTCATTCATTTCCACAGGGCTTTGTGTGTAGTATTGCTGTTTTTGTATATTGTCTTTTGTATTGTATACTGTTTTATACATGCCTTATGATAGAACTGTTAGATAATGTAACCCTATCGGTACCGTGTTTGATATCAAAATAACCCTTGTTTAGTCCGCCATCCATTGGTGCATACCGCCTCCTCATAACAAGCATTGTATGCTTGTTATATTAATCAGAGTATAAAGGGCCATAAAACTGCCTGCCCACTCTGATCATGCAAATGAGCCAGCTTTCAAACAAAGAGTCGTAAACCTTCCCTCCGAAAGTTTAAGCTACTATTGGCTCACTGACCCCTTGGAAGTGTGACCTCCACAGAAGTTAAAAGGCTTCACATCAGTGACTCGCTCTCTCTTTTCTGCTGCACTAATTGCTTTTACCTCTTGGACATCAATCCACGGGACCTCCCCCACGCCAGCAGGACTCCATAGTTGCAACCGGCTATGTTGCAACTTTCCACCTGAGAGAAAACTCTCCCGACCCCAACTGAGTCAGAATAACATCTTTGAAGTTTGTCAATCTTCAATCCGGAAGAACGTGATCGCAATTCCAACACTACCAAACCTTCAAAGCATCAAGACTTTTATCCGAGACTAAATCCGGATGCTTGTTCAATGGCCAAGGCAATGCAAGTGTCATACATTTAACTAAACGAAACAGAGATTTAGTATAAACTGTAGACCCCGTTGTAAAACGGCACTGATGGTTTTTTTTAGATGGTTAATGACTCTTTTTTTTTACAGCTTCATTCCCGTTTCTCTAACAGTTTCATTCATTCACTCTCACTCTCTGTGGACACGTAAGATCCAAGATCCCTGTGCCGTAGTTCCAATGACGAGGAGATCGAGAGGTGAGTGAGGTGCCACTTCTCACAAAGAGACGTTATATTCGACTCCAAATTACAGAACGAGTGAGCAAATCCAATGCTTGCCTATTTATTCCCGGATGTCCGGTGTGTGGCCAGCTATGCAAATTTTGCTGACCAATTTCATTGGCCTTTTCTCAATGATGTCAGAGGTGTCTGGACTCCCAAGTGCGCCCCCCATTGCGTCGAAGTGACTGACTGAAAGGGAACTGCCAACTAAGATGAGTGAGAAGGCTATATAGTGCATGGGTTTAAAACTGTCTGGCTACCACAGCTTCCATGATGACAGAACACGTCATTGGAATTAATGCCACAATAACAAGGATATTTATACATTCATATTGTAGGCACACACTCATCTGGCTGTGCTGGATGAGCAGTGGATGGGAAAAATAGGGAAGGCCCCAAGCTTTTATCAGTCCGTGAAAGAGACAGAGGAGATCTCTGCCATACCTTTCAGCACTGCCATCAAGCCTCACACAACACACAACACAATCTCCTGCAGCCTGTTATCCAAGCACATTCCTCTTGCATGAATGAACATCCTGTAAACACACATGTGCATGCACACATGCATGCTTGTGTTTTTTCTTTCTTTTTCAGGAAAGCAGATGGACACAGACACATGTGGAAAAGCATCCATGCACAAAACAGAGATGTAGATAAATCCACAAATAGCACAGCATCAGTGTAACTAAAGGGTGCATGCCTTATAGCCCCAAACACTCTGACCTACAAGCATTACTCAAACATGCACATTTTGTTATATAAGAATGTACTGTTTAATCACCAGACTCGCAAGCTCTGATGGCAGTGCCACAGGGCAGCAATTCTTATTGAAGCAGAGGAAGTAGTCAGAAAAAAATAAGACATAAAAGAAAAAAAGTGTGATGTCATTGTAGAACTAATAAAGAATGTGATAGGGTGATCCAATACACGGGACTTTTTATTTGTGCATATAAGGAAATGAGGACAAAGACCAAGAATTTCTTCAAAATGCAGCATATTCTGTAAAGTCATGGTCTTTTTTCCTAGAACATGGTCTGTGTGTCACTTCTTCTCTTGACCCATTTGGACAACCTTCTTTTAGCCACCAAATGCCAGCTCACTGATGGCCTACTGCTTATAAATGGTGAGGCGTATGATTAGTGCAAACTGGTTTCCTCTGTCTGATGGCTGCCAAATGTTCCACATTTCCAAATGTCCAATAATAAAACCCTTGGCCTGATGGTCACCAAATGTAATAAGAGAGGCATGTGTATTCTAGGATGAGCGGGAGGACGTTTCTCCCTCTGTATTATGTATTCTCCCTGAACCTGTGTTAAATTGGCCCTGACAATCCTGCACAAGTACAAAATTTTAGCATGAGAGAGAAAAAAAAAAGATATGCAGTGATCATGGCCTAAAGAAAAACATATGGAGGTAAAATTCCCATGTTTTCCATTTTGCTTGAAAAAGTCCCTGTTAAAGATTCTTTGACTTCAGGCAATAATCTTCGACTATAACCTAGAAAGAGTTCTGAATTATCAAATGATGCTACATTTAATTGCAGTGTTTCTGATCTATTTATTTATATCTAGTATAATAATAACAATTGCTGTATTCAGTGGGCTGTGGCCACGCTGAAGCATCCCTTGTTGGTGGCTGTCATGAAGTAATTTGCCATTTGTAGCTGAATAGGTTTCTAAATTCAGTTACCTCTTACATCTAAACAAACAGGTACACTGAATGCAGACCAGCCAGAATTGCAGTTGTTATGTTGTTAGTAAATATTATGCAGTTTGTGAAATCTGTCTTTATTTACTGTAGCTAGTCAAAATGCAAATGTCTAAATCTACAGCAGCAGCAGGACTGAGATAAACTCCTCTCATGTGGCGTTTGGCCACAGACTCCACAGACTTGGCCACACTTTTTGGCAAAGCACACAACTCTAAATATGAAAGCACTAAGCATGACCTTGAGAGTTACATAACTATTAATTAGAATGTCAAACCAGGCAAAATGCAGTCTTTAAGCATTTGGTCTTTGCACATTTCCTGCAGTTCTGAGCAAAGGGTTTAGGCTTAAAGGTATACTTAGTCACACTGTAAAAAAAAATTAATCATGGGTATTGTAATTTTCATTTTAAAAAATTAAATTGATAATTAAAAATAGTGTGTATACTTTATTAAAGAAATTATGGTTCAGTGTTGTGTCGAAAATACTGAGTACTTTTCACCAATAAAACTAAGAGATATGTTTTCCTTTTTTTTTTTTTTTAAGGAAACTTAAAAAGTTAAACAGTTTTGAGGCTTGAATTGAGGAACTAATTAAACTGAAAAAAATTAAGGAAAAATGGCTGCCTATTTATTTTAAGAGAATTAGCTTAATTTTGCAGTTTTTATTTTAGCTGTGATTGTTAGATCCCAGCATGCTTTGCATATGGCTGGATATGGAGAGTAAATATTTAAATTAAGTGCTATTTTATGTGTTTTTTAGTGAAGGGAAACATCTATCAATGTTTAATGTTCAGTTATGTTTAACATTTGAAAGACTTTATATTATGTTGACGTTTCTGTCATTACCATTGTGCAGAAGAGTATGCAGAGTAGAGCTTATGGTTATGGATAACTACATGTACTAACACTGTGAGGCATGATGCTTTGTTCAATGAGCAGTAGCTTGCTCGTGCAGTATTTTCCAGTATTTATCAAGTATTTTCCTACTTGAGCTGTCTGGCTGTCATGAATCCGGTCTGTACCCTTCTGCTCACTCTCCACAAGAGGTCGTTCGTTTATCATATTGACTCTCACACTGCACAGACTGTTACACTTACACTGGACTCCAGTTCCCAAAATCAATTGCACTCATTACACTCATCTGCAGCCAATCACACACCTTACATAAGTTCAGAGTCTGGTCTAGTCTAGCCTTGTCTGGTATTTTTCCTGTTTCCTGATCCTTGCCTGGTTTATCTCGTCTCGTCTCTCAGCAGCCTGCCCTGGATTTATCGTCTGTTTGGATTAACCCTTGCCTTGCCATCTCGGACTCTGTTCGCTCCTTGTCTGGATTATTGCTCACGTTTATGGATTACCTCTCTTGTCAAGCCCCTTTGGATATTGTTCGCTGTCGACCGACTCACGCCCGTTTTGGATAACTCTTTTCCTTGCCTGTGTTGTACCTGTTTACCTTTGTCTGAACCTTGCTTGTGTTGTGACCACGCCTTTGTAAATAAAAGCCTTGCACATGGATCCACACGTCTCTCGTCTCGTCGGCTCCGTAACAGAATACTCGGCCACACAAGGATCCAGTGGCTTTTCAAGAGGACAATGGCCAGGTATGGACATTGCAAGACTGTTATTAGCCCTCGAACAGGGCACACGTTTGCTCGAGGACTATATACAAGAGTATTTGAATGTTGCTTTTTACTCTGATCTACCAGACTGTGTTTTGATAGACTTTTTCTGTGAGGGTGTTAATCAACCACTGAAATCTAAGCTAATTCACGAGGGTTCGCGTTTGTCACTCAGTCAGTTTCTGGACTTTGCTTTACTGTCTGTTGGCTCTTTGTTTACTGTGGGTGTCGCGGAAGAGGAACGCGACGCCGCACTCACTCGTGAAATGACGGCCGCACTAGAGCACACTCACAAAATGGCGGCGACAACGGAGCTTGATCGCAAAATGGCGGACACAACAGCATCCCATTCTGTCACAGCTGCCAATCCTGAATTAAGCGAATACACTGCTGATCATCATGAATCAAGTCAAGTCACAGTTGATCGTCATGAGTCAAGCCAAGTCACAGTTGATCGTCGTGAGTCAAGCCAAGTCACAGTTGCTCGACATGAATCAAGCCAAGTCACCGCTGATCGTCCAGAGTCTCGCCACGTCTCAGCTGATCTGCCAGAGTCTCGACACATCTCAGCTGATCTGCCAGAGTCTCTTCACGTCTCAGCTGATCTGCCAGAGTCTCTTCACATCACAGCTGATCTGCCAGAGTCTCATCACGTCACAGCTGATCTGCCAGAGTTTCGTCACGTCTCAGCTGATCTTCCAGAGTCTCGTCACGTCTCAGCTGATCTTCCAGAGTCTCTTCATGTCACAGCTGATCTGCCAGAGTCTTGTCATGTCTCCGCTGATCTGCCAGAGTCTCGTCACATCTCCGCTGATCTTCCAGAGTCTCTTCACGTCACCGCTGACCATCCAGAGTCTCATCACGTCTCAGCAGACCTTCAAGAGTCTCTTCACTTCACCGCTGACCATCCAGAACCACGTCACGTTGCAGCTGATCAGCTAGAGTCTTGTCACGTCCTGTCTGCCACACCCAGATATTCAAGGTCAGTCCTTCGGTATCCTAGTCTGGTATCCAGTGTGAGGGATGCACCACTGGTGTCTGCACGTGCAGCTGGTATCCCCAAACCAGCTCACTTTAACCCTCCTGTTCCTGCTCTAATTCCCCTGTCTGAAGCGCTTCTCATGATGAGGATCACTTTATGTTGCGTTTTGGCTGCATATGCCACCTCAGAACTGCCCCAGGCGATGGCACCCGCAGCAGCTTCTCCAGAGGTGGCGGCACATGCTGCAGAACCTCCCGAAGCGGCGGTGATCGCTTCAGCTACTTTTATGGTGGTGGCACCCAGCAATGTTCTCTCAGCCTGTCGTGTCGTGGTCAAAGAGACCGTTACCACTGTAGAACCTCCAAAGGTGGCGGCAACCACTGCAGAACCTTTGGAGGTGTCAGTGGTACCCACCTGTGAAGTCACGCCCTGTCCTGTCACGGCTAAGACAGATGGATGTGAACTCTCGCCCTGCCCCGTCACGGCTAAGGAGGCCATCTGTGAACTCTCGCCCTGTCCTGTCACGGCTAAGGAGGCCGTCTGTGAGCTCTCATCCTGCCCTGTCACGGCTATGGAGGCCGTCAATGAATCCTCGTCCTGTCCTGTCGTGTCGCAGCCAGAAGGGCTGGCCCTGAAAGCTCGTCCAGTTCTTTAAGGCCACAGAGGCTGCTCTTGAACTGTTGTCCTGCCCTGAATCAGCCGAGGAGGCTGGTTATGAACTTTCGTCCTGTCTTGAGCCAGCCATGGAGGTCAATTATGAACCATTTTCCTGTCCTGACCCAGCCGAAGAGGCTGGCTTTGAACTATTAGTCCTGTCAGTCACTGAAATGTCTGTTATAGCTCAAGGGTCTGCCTTGGAACTTTCTATCCTGCCTGTCATAAACCCCGGTACTAAAAGACCACTCAATATCTGCCCCGTTAGCCCTGTCAATGATAATATAACCACTCATAAACTACCTGCCTGCTCTGTTTCTCTAAATGTGTCTGATGTTAAGCCATCTGTCTGTTCCCTTCCTAGTAATGTGTCTGTCGTGCCAGTTTCTATCAATGAATCTGATTATGAACTGTTAGTCTACCCAGCATCAGCTCATGAGTTGTCTGTCTGTCCAACTACTCTCAAGGATGCCAATACTGAGTTTGTTGCCCTGTCTGTCACAACCCAGAAACCCGCCTTTGAACCCTTAAACCCGCCTGTCATGAGCCCAGAGAATATCAATGCATCCCATGTCTTTCATGTTAACTCTGTCACTGCCATAAGGGCTATTTATGAACTGTCATCACATCCAGTTTCAGTCCATGAACCCAATTATGAACTCTCATTCAGTCTGGTTTTAGTCAGTGAGCCTACTGATGACTTTTTTTGTGTTCCCTGCCACGGTCCCTGAGACCATGAATGCACTGCCTGTGTTGTCTGTCTCTGCTCTCCCTAGATCTCAGTCTCTGCCATGATTTCCTGCTCAATCTGCTCTCTCGTGTTGGTCTTCTGCTCCGTCTGCGCCGCTCTGGTGGTCTTCTGCTCTAGTCTGGTGGTCTTCTGTCCCACTCTGGTGGTCTTCTGCTCTGCCGTGGTGGTCTTCTGCTTTGTCTGCTCTGGCCTGGTCGTCTTCTGCTCCACCCTGGTGGGCTCCAGTCCCGTCTGCTCGGCCCTGGTGGGCTCCAGTCCCGTCTGCTCGGCCCTGGTGGGCTCCAGTTCTGTCTGCTCCGCCCTGGTGGGCTCCTGTACCGTCTGCTCCTCCCTGGTTTCCTGCTCCGTCGGCTCCGCCCTGGTTCCCTGCTCTGCCGGTTCTGCCTGGGTGTCCTGCTCTGCCGGCTCTGCCTCAGTCCCCGGTCTTCCCACTTCAACGTGGACCTAGCCCTCCATCCCTCCCCCTGTTCCACCTCCACTCCACCACTCTCCTGGATTATATTGAAATTGGAGCGTCTGGAAGCCGCTCCTTGGGGGGGCTCACTCTCCACAAGAGGTCGCTCATTTATCATATTGACTCTCACACTGCACAGACTGTTACACTTACACTGGACTCCAGTTCCCACAATCCATTGCACTCATTACACTCAGCTGCAGCCAATCACACACCTTACATAAGCCATGGACTTCCTCTCTTTCACTGCCGAGTATTGTCTAGCATTTATCGTTCACCTAGTGATAGCTACTCTACGGAGCCAGTTCCCAGTTCTAGTTTCTAGTTCTTAGTTCAGAGTCTAGTCTAGCCTTGTCTGGTATTTTTCCTGTTTCCTGATCCTTTCCTGGTTTATCTCGTCTCGTCTGTCAGCAGCCTGCCCTGGATTTATCGTCTGTTTAGATTAACCCTTGTTTTGCCGTCTCGGACTCTGTTCGTGCCTTGTCTGGATTATTGCTCACGTTTACGGATTACCTCTCTTGTCAAGCCCCTTTGGATATTGTTCGCTGTCGACCGACTCACGCCTGTTTTGGATAACTCTTTGCCTTGCCTGTGTTGTACCTGTTTACCTTTGTCTGAACCTTGCTTGTGTTGTGACCACGCCTTTGTAAATAAAAGCCTTGCACATGGATCCGGACGTCTCTCGTCTCATCGGCTCCGTAACACTGGCTGTATAGTCTTTTAATTGTACAAAATAACTCAAAGTCAAATACAAACAGGCCTTATTCAAAATCACAGACTTTTGTGAATCAACTTAAAATAAATGAGCACATTTCACTAATAATATTAAATTCATTGTGTCATAGATTACATAATTTTGGAGATTTTACATGATTTATTTAGGTAGATTCCATTAAAAAATCAAGCCTTGAAAACTACTCAAAAATATTATTTGTTATAGTGCATAAATTAATAGAATTTTTTTAAATCATGTTATACATGTGAAACAAGTGCATTCATGTCAGATGCAGACCTAATGAAAACATTCTGTATTTTAAATGGAGCAGGTCACTTGATGGGGACTGGTTGTAGAGATCACAAGATTAGCTTAATATTTCTCACTTTACCTCAGAAACCCACATTAATAATTGATTATTACTTAATTTTAAGGATGTTTACATCTATTACACGTGTGTGTGTGTGTGTGTGTGTGTTTGTGTTCTAATTCTCTGGGATGGAAACATCAAACTAATCTGGCAACAATGGTGCCATTTTGCCTGGAGCCTTGGTTAATTTCTGACCCGTACTTTGCTGTAAAATGTTCTTTACATTGGTTATAATTAAATTAACACACAGCTCTATTTTGGGCTTCAGGACCAGTTCTTTGACAAGTAATTTGTGGCTTTGGCTAAATGTTCATGCTTAATGACTTACCATAAGCAAAAAACAATAACAACATGGCCTGTTTTTCCCCATCTGTTCAAAAGCTTTTTCAGTCATGACATCATGCATTAGCTGCACACTTCATAAGAGCTATTTATATATAGTCTATGACCCAGAGTGGATGAAAAAAATCACTTTGACATGAGTTCAAATACATATAATATTCATGAATAAAGAATTATTTTCATTACGTCTAGACTGCATAACTGTATAGCAAAAATGACATTCCAGGAAAACTAGCTCATACCAATGGAAAGGGACTACATAGAGTTAATAAGTCATGAATCACTTGCTATTAGAATGTTAATTCCAGTCTTGCAAAGCAGTCTCAGATGTGATGATAAGCGAAGCAACTGCTTGATAAAACAGACAGCCGGCATATGTAGGAGATTTTTATTCACTGAAAATTATTAAACAACCCAATAAACATTTTTTATATCATTATAAAGGAATGCTAAAACCTCTGCATTCTTCTGTTGATAGAACAGCACCTAATGTATTATTATTAACAAAATCCATTGCTGTTATGTAAACCATTCAACTATGCTTTTGATTATTTGCTTATGAATATAATTCATAGGGGGAACTGAACTGCTTTTGACAGCAGGAAATAATTCTGTGAAAATCTCCAGGTTAAACATTTTGTCACATATCACCTCTGTTTTATAGCTTTACAGATTAGTAAAATGTGATTTGCATATATTCCAGCACAATAAATAAATAAATAAATAAATAAATAAAAAATAGCTTAAGCATATCTCTTTGCTGATTTCATGACCCAATTTCAGTTCTTTCTACAAAAGTTTTATGGGTATTATTTTTGTTCCTGAAACAACCATAACTATCTAGACCATTGCATCTCCTTCTGGCAATTTTAACAATATAAAAGATGTACTCAGGACTGAGTGACTTAATATCTAAATATATTAGACGACCACTAGTTGGAAGGATAAAGTCCATTTATGCATTTAACAATAACTGCCATTGACATAGTTTTGCAAGCAGGACCAGCATATCCAGCTTTTCAGTTATGATATATAACTTGCATATTTTGTAAAAGCACTATATATATATATATATATATATATATATATATATATATATTGTAAAAGCACTATATATATATATATATATATATATATATATATATATATATATATATATATATATATGGTCAACATTGGTTCAACGTGATCTGATTGATGTGTCTCTATTTTCACCTTCCATTTAAGTGACTTCTCCATTTAGGAATAGAGGTTAGCTGGCCTCATGCTTGAGTATATTAATAGAACTCTCAGACTGTAAGAAACCCCCAGGATAAAGAGAAGGAAGAGAACCTAGAGATAGTAATTACTTTATAACACAAGCTCACAAAGAAAGAAAAAAAAAAAGAAAGTAAAATACATATATATTTTTACATACATATAAATTTTTGTCCAATTTTTCACCATCACCCAAAAATCACGACGTAAATCTTT
This sequence comes from Spinibarbus caldwelli, assembly GCA_039654775.1. Lineage (NCBI taxonomy): Eukaryota > Metazoa > Chordata > Actinopteri > Cypriniformes > Cyprinidae > Spinibarbus > Spinibarbus caldwelli. The sequence continues at coordinate 14,327,436 of CM077237.1, forward strand.
TAAAATTCATACATACCCATACGCCACATACTCGTAATGACAGATGAAAGTCTTACCTTGATGCGAAGTAGTTTTCTTCATCTTCAATAAATAGCCACTTTAATGACACAAAATACAAATGTATTTTATTTTATTTTATTTTTTTTATATATAAATATATATATTTATTTATTTACACGATGAATGCCTTGGCGTCCAGTTATCGGTTCACGTGTAATCCGCGCGCTGATCTTGTTGTTCAGGTTTGTAGGGCTCCAGCGTGCATCTTCCAGAGAGCGTGACGCGTGATAAAACCATGTAGGGCGCGCGCATAAGCTCACATCTGCCAAGAGCGCGCTTTTTACACATAGTCTACTGCTAGAAGGATTTGATGGCTCGCTAGCAATTTCCTGGTTTTGTTTCAAGGGTTTTTATCAATTGCCTTAATTCACTTAATGAATACAATTGAATAAATCAGTGTTTTGGAGCAATGGAGTTCATAAGGCAGCATAATTAGACTCCGGATATGGGGTTGAATAACAAAATACAAAAAAGAAAAACAGAGTCCAGAGTGCCACTATTGATGCAACAATGGAGGATCAACACTTTTTGATCCTCTGGAGAAAAGTTTTGAAACATTTACAGACCTATGGACCCCCTCACTCACACTCAACCAACCCAGGGAGCTTTGACATCCTTTAATGAAAACGCATGGAACTTCCGAATCATTTGTTGCACTTACACGTATTGGACCAGAAGATGTCGCAATTATAAAGTATATTATCATTTGTTTCAGCCATCATTTCATCAGTGATGATAATGCGATCGAACCATCGTTAAAAGGGCAAATGGCAGTGGGCAAATAGCAGAGAAAACAATGCAATATTTGTAAAGTTTCTAGCAATGCTGAAAACATTGATGTTTCAGATGTGAACACTGCAGCATAGCGGTCCTCCAGAAAGATTTTTTCAAAGATTTTTTTGTTTTATAATAATGATGTATCTGATCTAAAGTGCATGAAGCTTGTTATGTAGTATTACTACACTCTAAAAATCCAATTGCTAGGTTTGTCAATATTTTACCCAGTGCTGGGTTGTATTTAACCCAGTATTGCCAGATTTCCCTCAATAATCCTAATACGGAACTCACAGCATTCCAGTCCAAGGACAGGAAAGGCTTAAAATGTCCTGGCAGTGGATTATTAGTTTTAAAACAGTGAGCAACTTTGGACATGGCACACATTCATCACGCAATCAGCCATAAGGATCGATGGTCTGATTTTCCAGGGTATCAGGAGTAGCTTTCAACCTAGGAAGCTCCTCTCAAAAAAAGCTGCTTGTTATCTTGGTTCTTTCTCATAACACATCTGATTAATCATGTCATATAGGCTATTATTTACCATTACCACCTCCTGATGGTCCGAGGTTGAGGGCTTTTCACACCCTCAACAGTGTCCTCCAATCCCATCCTTTGATCTAATCCCCTGACTTCTGATTAGAATTCTCATCTATTTTTCTGAGCAGCCATTTTTCTATATATACAGTATACGACCAAATTCAGTCAGTCCTTGTCTAGTCATCCAGTTTATTTACTGTGTTTATAGACCCTCCTTGTGATTTCTGAAAATTTTCAATCAAGATTTTATTATTATTATATTTATTTATTTATTGTTAAACCACAAAAAAAACCTTCCCATGCATCACATATTCTTTCAACAATACATTACATCCATACACAACTCATGTATGCTTTCAAATACAAACATCTATTCTACAGAGGAGAAGGTTGATAATTTCCTCCATCTGTTCTCAAAGACTTTCCATTTCTTTGACCTCTGATACAATTTGTAACCACTCTTCTTTCATAGGTGGATCTTCTTTGCACCGTTTCTGTGTTTTCACCTTTTTGCTTGTTACCTATAACACCTTAGATATCTGTCCTCCTTTTTAACCTCATCAGATAAATAATACTTTTAACATGTGGACTTTAAAAACAACCTGTGCAAACAGTGTAAAAGTAGCCCAATTCCGCAGTAAAACTACAGACTTGGCAACCATGTCCTGTTCGTACCTTTCCAGACTGTGTTGTCATTTATTTCCTTCAAATAATATTGGTGTAAATGTAGGTCTCTAAATAGGGCTTGGTTTACAAGACCAAACGTGTGTTTTATTGTTTGCAAGCTTTCCATACTGCCATCATTTATAATTATCCATTTATAACGATCCTATGATCAATCGTGCCTGGTTTAAAGTCTGGGCTGTGTGCCACCCAATTTCACCCAATGCTTTCAATTCTTGCACTAACATCTAACTATGGTAATATTTTAAATTGATTACATTATATTTCTTTTTACACAACTTTGTTAGATCTTGTGTTAGCCATACTCCCAGATATTTATGTGAATTTAATTTTCAATTAGTAGTTAAGCTTATGTTCCTTTGTTGGGTTAAAAACCAAATGACAAAATATGAGTCTTCTGTATGTTGAATTTGTATTCCAAGAACTGCTCATTGTCACGATCAGGTTGAGATGAAGATGAAAAATGTTCAAACATGTTTCCACAAACAAAAGGTTCTTTAATAAAACAAACGTATGGCTCATTTCCACTGAGCGGTACGGTTCGGCACAGTACGGTACGGTATGCAATTATTTCCGTTTCCACTGTCAGAAGTTGTGAATGGTCCCAAAATAGCGAACCGTACCGTACCACTGTTTTGGTAGAGGATTGCGCAGAACCTGTGCAAGCACAGCTTTTAATGGAAGGCCTAAGTTTTTTTGTTTGTTGTTGTCTCATACTTTTAGATACGCTGTTATTTGTAAATGCTACTGCTTCTGTTAGCTATTAATATACGGTTTTATTCTGACTAAAGCTTTAATACTTCTCATAGCTACAGTATGTGAAAATAAGTATATTCACTGAGCTGATGATTTGAATGAGAGAGAGAGAGAGAGAGAGAGATGCAGAGCGTGTGCAGAGCAGGGCGACGCGAGCAACAGTATTAAGAACCACTGCTAGAACATTTGTTTTGAAACTTGTGAATCCATTAGAATCATTAGAAGACAGAATTGCGATTCATATATGAATAGATTTTTACGTGCACCCCTAGTTTTCTCTTCCTCTTCTCTAAAGCAGTGCAGCATGGCCTCGCCCCCTTTGCTGCGTGTTCCCGGGGGTGAGGTTTACGTAAAATTCTGTTTTTTTGACTTAACGGACCCGGGAAGTAACTCGTTGTAGTCCCTTACCAGTCGTTTTTGCAGGCATTAAACTGCCAGAATTTTAAAAGACGATATCTTCGTTTGCATTCAGCTTCGTAACTTTGCAGATATTGTTTATGCTCAAACAGCAACATAACTCACTAACTTTAAAAAAGTGAAATCGCAATCAACCACCCCTTTAACAGGCATTCGTGGTCTCGTAAATCTATTATTTGTTCCAGGTCATATCGTTTTGGCTGAGCATAAAGTTATGTTTAACTTTATATATTTATTTTTAACTTTACAGTAGCACAGCGCTGACCTGTAGCATACGTTTGACTGAATTGTTTGCTTTTGTCTTTATTTCCTCTTATATATGCCTCTCTTACTTTGTACTTATACTTTTATAATGGCTATTATTGTTCAATAAAACTGACATTTAACAAAAAGAGGCAGAGTTGTGCATATTGTCGCACTTTATCGTCGATCGCTACTTTCCGGCATACACCACGCCTACCAAGTAAGGGTACTATTGGCAGTGGAAATGCAAGCCTGAGCAGGGTTACCCATACCGAAACGTACTGTACTGAACTGTACTGTACCTTACCACTCAGTGGAAACGAACCATTAGGTAATCCAAATACGAGAAGGCAATGTAACTGCGTGTCCACACACATACAATACCAGACACCAACTGAATGAACAAGAGAAACTTAAATACACAGGGTGATAGAACTCAAATGATGAACAGGTGATGACTCATTAATCAGAAACCATAGTAACAAACAAGGAGCGAGAAACTGGGACAATGGAAAACAGGCCATAGACAGAAACTAATCGAAAAGGTGCAACCTTTGCGCCGTAACAGTCTGACTGCGGAGGAAAGGAGGGGGCTCTGGAAGTGGACGAGGAGCTGGCAAAAAACCTGGAAGCAGGCAGAGATGTCAGTCGGAGGGACCAGGGTGGAGTAGACGGAGGAAGTGCCCATGGAGGATTGTACGGTGGAAGCTCCCATGGAGGAACGGATGGAAACATCCATGGAGTGGTTGGTGAAGGAATCCATGGCTGAATAGAAAGCTGATGAGAGCCAAGAGCACAGTGGAAGGCAGCCAGGATGAGGGTGACCCAACGCTGAACTGATGAAGGGAGGAGCCAGGGTTGAAACTTGAGCCCGGCCAACTTAAGTGAAACGGAGATGGTGAGTCCCAAGTGAAGTTTGATGGCCAAGAGACCTGATGATGTTGATGGACATGGAGACTAAGGTGGAGTCCCGATGACGAGCGGCCGAGGAGGAGCCTGGGGGCCGATGGACGAAGGCGACGCATGTGTGAGCAAGAATCCCGGGGAAGCCTGAGGGATGGCGGAGTCTGACAGAGCCGTAGGGATGCAGGGCTGGAGGGCTGAGGGGAGCCAGCGGAGGCGGGGTCGAAGGAATTATTAATGAGTTATAATCATTAGTAACCTGTGAAAGTGCATTAAACAGTTCTGAAAAAAGTATTCCACCAAAAAAGCTTCACATCTATATGATAAAAAATATTTGATAAATGCAAGCTGTATAAAGGCACTTAAATATTTATATTTTAGCTAATTTAACAGTTTTTAAATAATCATTAACTCAATGACCGAAAGGACTGTTATAGAACATTATCATATTAATAAACAATTAGTAAATATTTCTGATATCATGATAAAGCCTGAGTATTTGGCCATCCACACTTGCAGTCCCTGTACGCAAGTGAACTTTCCTCGTGAGCGCCGGTGTGGTTACTTATTTGTATGGTAACTAATCAGTTCAACTAACAAAGCGACTACACATATAAACACTTGAAAAACATAGTCTGCAAGTCACCTCAGCTGGCTTACCCATAAATTCAGTAAACACTATGTCAGATTAAAATCTGCTACAGAGCACCTTGGAACAGTTCTAACAGTGTGACTTCTTTTCTTGAAAACTTCTTTTCTTGAAAATATTGAATGCTCACAAGCGCCAACTACAGGCTTTGATGACACACAGGCAACTACAGACACACAGGCTTTGGTGACATGGACCTTTTTTATTTCCAAATTGTAACAGTGTATAACAAAAAAGGCAAAAGAAGACACAAATTTGCACATCAGAATTTATATAAAAATAATTTACATGAATTTTCACAGGTTTGTAATGTTGATAATCTACATATTGTTATTGTCATGAATCTGGTCTGTACCCTTCTTCTCACTCTCCACAAGAGGTCGCTCGTTTATCATATGGACTCTCACACTGCACAGACTGTTACACTTACACTGGACTCCAGTTCCCACAATCCATTGCACTCGTTACACTCAGCTGCAGCCAATCACACACCTTACATAAGCCATGGACTTCCTCTCTTTCACTGCCGAGTATTGTATTAGCGTATATCCTAGTGATAGCTACTCTACGGAGCCCCCTCAGTTGTTATAGTCTTGCCTTGCCTGTTTTCTAGTGTTTTGATTTTTGCCTGTGTTTCCTGGATTAACCCTTCGCCTTCCCGTTCGGACTCTGTTTGCACCTCTCTTGGACTACCGCTCGTGTACCTGGATTATCTCTCTGCCTTGCCCTGTTGGATATTGTTCGCAGATCAAAGACCCACGCTTGCCCTAGGACTACTCTTTGTCTTGCATGTGTTGTAACTGTTTGCCATTGCATGAACCTTGCTTGTTTTGTACCACGTCTCTGTCAAATAAAAGCCCTGCAAATGGATCCGCACGTCTCCCGTCTTGTCTGCCCCGTAACAGAATACTCGACCACATCAAGATCCAGCGGCTTTTCATGTGGATATTGGCCAGGTATAGACACTGCTAGACTGTTATTAAACCTCGAGCAGGGCTTGCGATCGCTCGAGGATTATGTACAAGAGTATTTAGATCTTGCCTATTTTTCTGATCTGCCGGACTGTGTGCTCATAGACTTCTTTTGTGAGGGCATTAATCAGCTGCTCAAATCACGTTTAATCCGTGAGTGTCCCCGTTCGTCTCTCAGAAATTTTATGGACTATGCTTTATTGACTGTCGGTTCTTCATTCACTGTGGGTGTCGCAGAGGAATGCGACACCACACTCACTCCTGTAATAGCGGCCGTACTGGAACGCGAGCACAAAATGGCGGCTACAGCGGAACCCGTTAGCAAAATGGCGGCCACAACGAAGCTCCGTCAAGTCACCATTGATCTCCGTGAGTCCAGTCAAGTCACCGTTGATCGTCATGAATCCAGTCAAGTCACCATTGATCTTTGTGAGTCCAGTCAAGTCACTGTTGATCATCATGAGCCTTGTCACGTCACAGCTGTTTGTCCAGAGCCTCGTCAAATCACAGCTGTTCGTCACGAGCCAAGTCAAGTCACAGCTGTTGGTCACAAGCCAAATCAAGTCACAGCCGTTCGTCACGAGCCAAGTCAAGTCACAGCCAATCATCACGAGCCAAGTCAAGTCACAGCTGTTCGTCATGAGCCAAATCAAGTCACAGCTGCTTTTCACGAGTCAAGTCAAGCCACAGCTGTTTTTCTCACGAGTTACGTCAAGTCACAGCTGCTCTTCACAAGTTAGGTCAAGTCACGGCTGCTCTTCACGAGTCAGGTCAAGTCACAGCTGCACTTCATAAGTCAAATCAAGTCACGGCTGCTCTTCACGAGTCAAGTCAAGTCACGGCTGCTCTTCACGAGTCAAGTCAAGTCACGGCTAATCTTCACGAATCAAGTCACATCTCAGCTGATCTTCCAGAGTCTCGTCACGTCTTTGCTGATCTTCTAGAGTCTCATCACATCTCAGCTGATCGTCCAGAGTCTCGTCACGTCTCAGCTGATTGTCCAGAGTCTCGTCACGTCTCAGCTGATCATCCAGAGTCACGTCACGTCACCGCTGATCGTCCAGAGTCACGTCACGCCTCAGCCAATCATCCAGAGTCATGTCACGCCTCAGCCGATCGTCCAGAGTCACGTCACGCCTCAGCCGATCGTCCAGAGTCACGTCACGCCTTAGTCGATCGTCCAGAGTCACGTCACGCCTCAGCCGATCGTCCAGAGTCTCATCACGTCCTGTCTATTGCACCCAGATATTCAAGGTCAGTCTTTCGGTATACCAGTCTGGTATCTAGCGTGAGGGATGCACCGCTGGTGTCTGCACGCACAGCTGGTGTTCCCAAACCCACTCACTCTAACCCTTCTGTTCCTGAACTTATCCCCTTGCCTGAAGTGCTTCCCATGATGGGGATCGCTTTATGTTGCATTTGGGCTGCGTACACCACCACCGAACTGCCCGAGGTGGCGGCGTCCACTGAAATATCTCCGGAGGTGGTGGCTGAAGCTGCAGAACTTCTCGGGGTAGTGACTCGCGCTGCTGTGTTCTCCGAGGCGACGGCACCCGCTGCAGCTTCTCCAGAGGTGGCGGCACATGCTGCAGAACATCCTGGAGCGGCGGTGCTCGCTTTAGTTCCTGGTGTGGTGGTAGTGTCCAGCAATGTACTTTCAGCCTGTCATGTCGTGATCAAGGAGAGGGTTACAGCTGTAGAACCTCCAGAGGTGGCGGCAACTGTTGCAGAACCGCCGGAGGTGTCAGTGGTACCCATTCACCAGCTCTCGTCCTGCCCTGTCACGGCTATGGAGGCTGTCTGTGAACTCTCGTCCTGCCCTGTCACGACTATGGAGGCCATCTGTGAACTCTCGTCCTGCCCTGTAATGGCTATGAAGGCCGTCTGTGAACTCTCGTCCTGCCCTGTAATGGCTATGAAGGCCGTCTGTGAACTCTCGTCCTGCCCTGTAACGGCTATGGAGGCCGTCTGTGAACTCTCGTCCTGCCGTGTAACGGCTATGAAGGCCATCTGTGAACTCTCGTCCTGCCCTGTAATGGCTATGAAGGCCGTCTGTGAACTCTCGTCCTGCCCTGTCATGGCTATGGAGGCCGTCTGTGAACTCTCGTCCTGCCCTGTAACGGCTATGAAGGCCGTCTGTGAACTCTCGTCCTGCCCTGTAACGGCTATGAAGGCCGTCTGTGAACTCTCGTCCTGCCCGGTAATGGCTATGAAGGCCGTCTGTGAACTCTCGTCCTGTCCAGTCATGGCTATGGAGGCCAATTATGAACTGTTGTCCTGTCCCGACCCTACCGAAGAGGCTGCCTCGGAACACTCAGCCTTGTCTGTCACAACCCTAAAACCCGCCTTTGAACCCTTAAACCTGCCTGTTATGAGCCCCGAAACTAATAATGCACTCCATATCTGTCCTGTTAACCCTGTCACTGCCATAGAAACCATTCATGAGCTGTCTGCTTACTCTGTTTCCCCTAATGTTTGTGAACTGTCTGTCTACCCAGCTTTATTTACTGCATTGTCTGCCGGTTCAGTTGTCACCAAAGAAGCCACTGATGAACTTTTTGTGTTCCCTGCCTTGGCCCTTGGGGTCATAGATGCTCTGTCTGTCTTGTGTGTCTCTGTGTTTCCTAGGTCCCAGTTCCTGCCGTGGTCTTCAGTTTCATATGCTCCGGCCAGGTGGTCTTATGCCCTATCTGCTCCGCACTGGTGAGCTCCTGCTCTGTCTGCTTCGCCGTGGAGGTCTCTTGCTCCATCTGCTCCGCCCTGGTGGGCTCCTGCTCTGTCTACTCCACCCTGGTGGGCTCCTGTACCGTCTGCTCCGCCCTGGTGGGCTCCTGTTCCGTCCTGGTTTCCTGCTCCGTCGGCTCCGCCCTGGTTCCCTGCTCTGCCTTGGTTCTCTGCTCCGCCCTGGCTTCCTGCTTCGCCGGTTCTGCCTGGGTGTCCTGCTCTGCCGGCTCTGCCTCAGTCCCCGGTCTTCCCACTTCAACGTGGACCTGGCCCTCCGTCCCTCCCCCTGTTCCACCTCCACTCCACCACCCTCCTGGATTATAATGAAATAGGAGCGTCTGGAACCCTTCTGCTCACGCTCCACAAGAGGTCACTCGTTTATCATATGGACTCTCACGCTGCACAGACTGTTACACTTACACTGGACTACAGTTCCCACAATCCATTGCACTCATTACACTCAGCTGCAGCCAATCACACAGCTTACATAAGCCATGGACTTCCTCTCTTTCACTGCCGAGTATTGTATAGCGTATATCCTAGTGATAGCTACTCTACGGAGCCCACTCAGTTGTTATAGTCTTGCCTTGCCTGTTTTCTAGTGTTTTGATTCTTGCCCGTGTTTCCTGGATTAACCCTTTGCCTTCCCGTTTGGACTCTGTTTGCACCTCTCTTGGACTACCGCTCGTGTACCTGGATTATCTCTCTGCCTTGCCCTGTTGGATATTGTTCGCCGATCGAAGACCCACGCTTGCCCTAGGACTACTCTTTATCTTGCCTGTGTTGTACCTGTTTGCCATTGCATGAACCTTGCTTGTTTTGTACCACATTTCTGTCAAATAAAAGCCCTGCAAATGGATCCGCACGTCTCACGTCGTCTGCCCCGTAACAATTATAATATGTAATATATAATGTATTTCTGTCAGGACCACTATCGTCAAATGATAGACACTTAGCATACAGTTTGGTTTGGTGGTATGGTTCTGTTCTGGGCAAAAACTCCCTGCCCATCCATGCAGTCTGTCATGAATGGGCAGGGAGAGCAGCAATAATAATAACCCCCCAAGGGTTAACAGAACAGAACCAAGCAGATCATTAATGTACTTAATTACATTTAGTGTAACATTACTCAAGATTAGGGAGTCTGATTCAACAGGAATATCAGAACCCAAGTCCTGACTGTGGTGAAAGGTAGAGTTGGGGATGGAGGAGGGTAATTGCTCCCGAGCAAGCAAAAGCTGCTGAATAATACTGAATAGCACTTATGTAGGGATGCCGTGATAGGTGTCGTATTCCTATAGGTAGATGTGATCAGCTGAGAGTCAGCTGATGCAAGCTTGACTCACATGACCTGCCAGAACTAACACTATGCTTGATTTCTGTCAGGACCACTATCGTCAAATGATAGACACTTAGCATACAGTTTGGTTTGGCGGTATGGTTCTGTTCTGGGCAAAAACTCCCTGCCCATCCACGCAGCCTGTCATGAATGAGCATGGAGAGCAGCAATAATAATAACCCCCCAACACGAACGATATGCCAGAACCCCCCAAACCACAACTGATGGCGATCTGAAAGAAGCATGTCATTCTGGAATAACAGAGATTGGGGCAGCAGCCCAGAAGGGTAGCAGCGAAGGGGTGCAGCAAGCCCCTTTAAGAGCAGCAAGCCCCTTTAATGCAGTACCTGAAAAAGATTAAAGATGCAGAAAACCCATTAGATTTGGCGGACTAGTTTGCAGCAAACACAGTGCACTGCAGCCATAGAGCGAGCGAATGATTTGGTTCGAATCGCAGATTCAAACTGGCCTAAAGGTTCAGAATCAATTTAAACTCTATAACAACAGCATATAATGAATCAATAAATCAACTCTTCAGTTACAGGTTTGTCGCCTTCATTGTCATTTGTGCTCATTTTTGTTACGTGTCCACGAACTGACAACCCACGTGAGCGTAGACAAATTCCTTATCAATACACTTGATGCTTTATACAACAAGCTTGATGCTTGCTTAATCACAGCGTATTGCAATAATCAGAGAAACTGATTTTGAAATAACTGAAAAGAAATAGCATTCCCAATACCAGATGATCCATTAGCAGCAAGCATATTTCGAGAACAATCATATTCCTTAAACAGTTTAACATTAGCTTCTTGCTGTTAAAGTTTACCGGCTACCAGCACTTGCAGTAACAACCAATTGCTTAAGCCACGAGCAGTTCTAGCACAAACATGATTCTGATATTATAATCTGTGTGTATGTGTAACGAGGTCATATTCAGAAACCGAAACTAAATCGCGTTGAAACAGGAAGTGAAGTAAACAGAAGAGAATGACAAAATAACGGTCCACATAAAATAACATAAACCTGACAATAAGATCGTTAGTCTGTTGTTAGCCTAATATATATAATTCTGATCCTCGAATCTGAATGGACGAGACTTTTTCTGTTGATATTTCACCTGCGTGTTCTAGAGGGCTGTCAGTCAGTGCAGTTTCATTGTTGCGCCACAAGGTGGCGGCAAGAGACTGTCTTTGAGTGAGTCTTTAAACCGTTCATTCAACTACATGTTCAAAAGCGCCGATTCATTCAAAGAGATTCATTCAAAGAGAGATGTAATGAAACACGCTGTTGAAATCATTTTAACTTTGAGCAACACTTTTAAAGGTTCAGCTGATCAGCTGAGCGTCGATGCTAAGACAGTTTTCGTTTTCCTTGGACATGACAACCTATTTTCTCAAATATACAAGACTCAGCCTGAAGGACAGACGCAGGTAATCGCACGCGCTCAGTCGATCTCTCTGTCATTCGCAGTCTGTTAGGCTTGTTAAGTGCAAATCTACTGAGCCTCTGTACAAATCAGCATGGTACACATTGTTATCATTACTAATATTCAGTACATATGCACCAAGTATAAAACGAGAAGGGCGTAGCCTTACGAAAAAAAAAAAAAAAAAATAAGGAAATATCGTGGTTGCTGCGGTTGTTGCATTCCTCTGCGGTTATGCTCGTCAATAGCGCGGTATTGCGATATTGCGGTTATCGCGACAGCCCTAGATTCTGAACAATAGATAAGCCTTAACAAGCGGCAAAATCCCAATACCCTGATAGCTTTAAGCAAGACCTTCTGAATAGCATAGACTGGGGCAGCATGCCCTTTACAGAAGAAGAGCAGTAGTGAAGGGGTGCTCTTCTATAATAAGCAGCTGAGAAGAGCAGCATGCCCCTTTATGCAGTACAGCATTTGTGAATACTCAAATTTAGGCAATAGGCATGTTGCCCTTATCCAGATAATCGTTAGCATAAATAACAACCTGTAGTAGCAAAATCTACATACTGCACGTTGAGTATCGAGCACTTTACCAATGCACTATAGCTTAAGCAACAGCATATCGCTGACTTAAACACAGCTTGTGGAAAATAATGGACGGATAGTTTAATGAACAGCGTTCCCAATATTAGATGAGTCTTAGGCAGCAAACCTGTTTCATGTCAGACAGCTTAAAACAATCGATTTAAAACCAAGCCTCAGCTGTGGTAAGATTAACTGATTAATGTTAACATTACCAGCGTGTCAAAATACAACCAATAACCTAAAGCAACAGTGTGCCTAGCAAACACACGTACTGAACAACTAGCCTTAAACAACGAGCAAGATTTGACAATAGCATATTTGCCACGTAGCATGAGTCATGAGAATGAAATGAGAACTTAGCTTAGCTCGTGAATACATCAGAGATGAATAAGGGTGAATTTTTGTTTTTTTAATACAGGAAATGTTGCTTAATAATCATATTTATGGGGGAAGCATCACCCCAAGCTCAGCAAGCGAGGACATGCAACAAGCGTGTTGCTTGAGCTGCTTAGCAACTGTGGTCATGAAAGGGGGAAGCATGCACCCCTAGCAGCATCAAGTCTTATACAATAGCATGTTGTATTATCCAATTAAAGTGTCTGACATGCTATTAATCGCATTAAGGGGAAAGCTTCGCCCCAAGCTGGGCAACGAGGACGTGCAGCAAGTGTGTTGCTTTGAGCTGCTTAAACCAATTATGTGATCGTAAAGGGGGAAGCATACATCCCTAGTAGCAGCAAGTTTAAGACAAGATGTTAATAGTATATGTATATATGTATATATGTACAATATTTGGGGGGGAGCGTCACCCTGAGCTGATTAACAAGGATGCGCAACAAGCGTGTTGCTTTAAGCTGCTTATAGCAAATTATGTGATCGTAAAGGGGGAAGCATACACCCTTAGCAGCAGCAAGTTTAAAACATGTTAATAGTATATGTATATATGTACCATGTTTTTGGGGGAAGCGTCACCCCCATCTGAGCAACGAGGACACGCAGCAAACGTGCTGCAGGGCTCGCAAAATTTCAAAATCCCTGGTAGCCCTTCGGGCAGGTACTCTTCAGATTTTGGTAGCCCGAACATTAATTTAACAAGCCCAAATAAATACTTTTATTTATTTATTTTTTTTTTAAATATATAAAATCAGGACTCTAATTGTCAATCAAACATTTTCAATACACAAATATATATAAATATGAAGGAAGGAATTTTTTTCACTATTTACAAGGTATCTGCAATAAATAAATAAATAAATAAATAAATAAATTTTAGGCAATTTGACCCATTTTAAGAGCTGCACAAGTAAAATGAACACAGTATGAGTGGGGTTGGACAATGCCTATGGTAACATACAGTATTAAGCCATAAAATGACATGATTTACAGTTCAGATACAGGTTTTCACAAAAACAAAAAATATTATACAACAGCATTTCAGCCTTTAGACCATTTTTATGAAAAGGGATAATTCAAGCATATAAATTATTATATTAAATTAAAACGAATAAATTTTACGGTCTAATTGTTTAGATTTTTAAAAGGCACATTAACTTCTTTCTCATTTGCAACTATGTGTTTGCTGCTTAAAAAAATGGGTTGATATTTGTATTGATCTGACCATAAACAGTAAGAAAGGCTTATTGGAAATGCAAATTCACTCTCTGGCACGGGGTGGCGATTTTGGTGCGGCTTAATATAGCGGTTTCCCCGTTAGCGACTGTACACAAGCAGCACCGTCCGCGCTCATAAACGCTGCTTTATCAGGCATTATAGGTAAGATGAAGTAAACACATTTCTGAGGACAGTCGGTTCCCTTCAGATACATTCACATAATCCGTGCCGTGTTTTGACTTGAAACATGCAGCACTCATATTTATTCAATGACACCATTGCCTTTTGAAGTTTAATCAGTCCCTATACGCAGAGTACGCAGTTTGCGTAGGGCACCAACTCCAAGGGGGGCACCATCCCGATTCCTCAAAAACAAAACAAAACAAAACAAAACAAAACAAAAAAACACTTGACGCGCCATTCCCGCGTCAGCACCCGCCCGCACCTCATGTTTGGGGCTGAATGCAAATGATCAGAACTGATGGACAACTATGCCCATGAAAAAAACATCAGCAATCCCCCGATAAGAAAAGAAAAGAAAAGAAAAGAAAAGAAAAGAAAAGAAAAAAGGAGACCCGTGCGTCACTTTCAGGTAGGCTACATTCATAATCCTGTGAAACTTTTTTGGGGTGTTGAGATTAATAACGTGTTTTAATGTCGGTAATAATTTCACCACCACCAACGCATCTAATATTCTCTCCGAGTTTCCATGTTCACTTACGAAAGTTTGCCATGGTTTAACACACACACACACACACACACACACACACAAAATAAATAAATAAATAATAATAATAAAATAAATAAATAAAAATCATGGTCCTTGTAGCCATGGTAACCGCAAATTAACCATGGTTTTGTTACTTCAAATAATAATTTACAAAGAAGTATTAAGATAATATTTTGTGTGTGTGTGGTTATAAAAACAAACCTAAGCCAACAACAGCCTTTTAAATGACTTAAAATGCATTATATAAAAAACAATGAGGCAACCCTGCTGAAAAAAAAACCAAAAAACAATAGAATCATCACAGAAAAATCTAATACCATCACAAATGAATCACAAATAAATCACAAATACAAACATTACAAACCATCAACTTTTAACCATTAAAACCATAAAAAAAATAAAATAAATAAAAAATAAAAATAAAAAGTTTTCTGTAGTGTGTTTTGGGACATAATCCATTAGGATTTATTGGTTTTAACAAGCCACCAATAGAAGGTGACCAGTTACCAGTAGAGACCCACAGGGACCATTAGAGTTTCCATTAAAACCAATACAAGTCCCATTATAACCAGTAAAACCATTACACATTTTGTGATGGTGTCTATTGTTTTTTTTTTTGTTTTTTTGTTTTTTTTTCAACATTACATTTTATTACAAATGCCTGCAAAGGGAGCCAAAGGCCTGGTAATTGCTGCTGTTACACTTACAGGACGATCATATCCTTGTTTAATAGGCTATTGACCAAACATTTAATTCAAATATCCACTTAATCTTTAAGTTTTGGCTACCTTTTTGCTATAGATGACACAGCCTCTATAATTTCTTCAACAAAAAAACATGTGGACATCACAACCTTTACAAAAATTAACGGTTTTCGTAGTAAAACTGCTAAATTTTCTTTTGTGTGATTTCTGAATGTTTGAGACTATAAAATCAATCAGACAACTGTATTAATAAAATAATAGCCATAGGTAACTGTCTAGAATTACAATTGTAATTTGTAAATAATGCAATTTAATTAAAATTTATTTATTTATTTACTTTTATATTTTATTAAAGTTCTATTTTGACCCCTATAGTAAGTGTTTTTTTGTTGTTTTTTACTTCCATAATATTTGAGGGAGGGGGCACAACAAAACAATCCTGCTTAGGGCACCCATTTGGCCAGCAGCGGCCCTGAGTTTAATACAGCCATATCGCCATTCTTGTCTTTCCGTCCCCAACTGTAAGACCTCCAGAAATTATAATTAAGACATTTCTTATACCATTTAACGTATTTAAAACTTTTTATGGCCTTAAGTTTTATACAACTAAATTGAAGAGTTTTTAAGGACCTGTGGGAGCCCTGTATTTAAGGTAGCCCGTCGGGCAGGGCGGTGATACATTTTGGTAGCCCGACTGGAAAACACAATAGCCCAGGGACGTCGGGCTAGCGATTTTGCGAGCTTGAAATTTGCTTTGAGCTGCTTAAGCAAATTATGTGATCGTAAAGGGGGAAGCATACACCCCTAGCAGCAGCAAAGTTTAAGACAACAGTATATTGTATATTGCATAGTTTAGTTTGGAGCTTGTGAAACTACGTCATTGTACATGGCCTTCTGGGTAGTCACCGCCATGTTTTAGACACGCCAGTAGTGTACAATGACAACGAATATCACCAGAGGAAACGACTGCATTTACGGAAAACCTTCCCAAGCCAAGCGCTGCTGCACTTGCTTAGAATAAAAAGACTAATATTTAAATCATTTGTGTTCATTTGAGCGCTCAGTCATGTGGCCACACTCAAAGAATCATACGGCCGCCTGCTATCGTACGTACAGGACCAAGTGATTTTATTTTTTATTTTTTTCTTAACGTTAACGTATTAAGGGATGGCATAGCCTAACTGTCCTCTCTTCTAATGCAAAGAAACGTATTTGGAAGTGCTATACCAGTAGTTTATTAATTTAAATCTAAGAAAACAGGATTGCTTACAGAGAGGAGCTGAACTATTAATCAGAAGAACACTCCTTAAAACACAGAGAGTGATCATAACGAGCCAAATCTCCATATTACACCCATCATCCTAAAAGTGTTTCGTACATACTCATGCGTGAGCACATATATATTCAAGCGGATCAGAATTATGAATTTGAAATAAGTATTGAGTGGCAGTCCAGCAAGGGAAGCATACACCCTGCTGAAATACTTCGAATGACTGTCACTGATATAATATTATTCTTATTTGTATAGAAGCCGTTAAAAACGATAAACGCGTGCAGCTGAACAACCCCACGAAGCTAATGAAAACATCCAACCTTAGGAATTATGCCGCTGAATACGGCGAACCACTGTTGAAACGCATACACGAGAATGCTTATTTAATTTAACCTGTACTCCTCTCCGTTACTATCGGTGTGTCCTCAGAGCGATTACATACTCTAGACTGCGTTTGCTTCAGCTGTATAAACACAGATGCGTAAAAGCTGCTGCAAATATGCTTAATATTTTGCTCCAGCAAACCATGCAAAACTGCTAACATCACTTAGTTAATTCAATTGCAGATCACGCAATACACACAGCGATGTGGATTAAAAGAGCATTCTTATCTCAGATGTTGATTTCAGATGTTCTGAAACACGCTCCAACAGTTTGATTTACGCGCAGCGATGCGTAATTCGCTCCCGAGCAAGCAAAAGCTGCTGAATAATACTGAATAGTGCTTATGTAGGGATGCCTTGATAGGTGTCGTATTCCTATAGGTAGATGTGATCAGCTGAGAGTCAGCTGATGCAAGCTTGACTCACGTGACCTGCCAGAACTAACGCTACGCTTGATTTATATAATATTGTCATGTTTAGGTTTGTGTTCGTCTGCTTAGAGATTCTTATTTTAATATATGCATTCTGTTGTATGTTTTATTCTGCATATCTGTTGTGTTTTGTTCCTTCTTTCTTTGGTTCTTGTGTATTATAGCTCTGAGTTTAATCTTTGTTTTTCTGGAACGATCCACAGCTCCTGGATACGGTGGCCCAGTAGTGCACAACACAATGGAAACAAGCCCCAACACAATGGAATTAGCACAACACAACGGAAACAAGCCACGGAAACGTTGTCACACAACAGAAACAAGCCACAACACAATGAAATTAGCACAACACAATGGAAACAAGTTGCAACACAACAAAATTGCCACAACACAACAGAAACAAGCTGTAACAGTGAAATTAGCACAGAAACAAGTCGCAATACAATGGAAAAGCCACAACAATGAAATTAGCACAACACAATTAAAACAAGACATAACACAGCAAAATTAGCACAACACAACAAAATTACTCCTAAGTATGTAGCTTGTGGTGATTTTGTTGTGTTGTGGATGATTTCATTGTGTTATGGAGATTTTGTTGTGTTGTGCACTACTGGGCCACTGTACCTGGTCTCTCTCTGTATGATTTAGAAATTCAATGTCTGCCCTATGCAGATGACCTGGTTCTGCTGTCTCCCACTGAACAGGGCATACAGCAGAACCTGGACCTGCTGGATCAATACCATCAGACCTGGGCCCTGACAGTCAACCTCAAGAAACCTTCCCAGAAAAGATCCTAGGGAAAACAACACATATTCACATTAGGAATTAACACACACACCACACTACAATTACCTGGGTTTGAAAATCACATCCACAGGTAACTTTAAACTTTAAACACACAGAGCCTTTTATGCCATAAAATGTCAATGCCCAATTGAGATCCCTGTTAAAATTTGGCTGAAAATATAATCATCTGTCATCGAGCCGATTACCCTCTATGGAAGTGAGGTGTGGGGTCCACTGACAAATCCAAATCAAGAACTGACCAACTGGGACAATCATCCAACTGAGAACCTACATGCAGAGTTCTGTAAAAAATATTCTACACATCCACCGGAACACAACAAATAATGCATGCAAGGCATAATTAGGCAAATATCCACTTTATTATAAAAAATAGAAAAGGGCAATTAAATTCTGGAAGCATTCAAAACTCAGTGACCCCAACTCCATCATGCCATCATAAAGCCCCGCAAAACAAAGAGCTGAGCAATGGAAGCAATCCCCTGTATCAGCTGGTCCTGAGCTTCAGCCATGATGTTTCACTAATATCCACTGACCCCCATCACACTGACGCTCTGGACCAGAACAATACTGTCAAACACATTAAATTCAACCAAACTGATACTGATGGCAGATTCTTCGTGTTCAAAGATCAGTAAGAAGGATTTAGTCTAGGGTGGCAGGCCCTTAAGTGGCTGTAGAGGCCAATCCTGGATTTGCAAGATTTAGCACAGATGGGACAAGGAAAGACTGGGTCACTGCTGTTGGCTACTTGGACAGCCAGACTTTTCCTGCTGTATGTTTGTGCTTCTCCTGGGCAGTTGCCACTTTGCATTTCTCAAACTCCCCAGCAGCTTCCTTTGTGGTGATCCTCCATCTGAATCTGTCGGCTGCCAGTGTCTCCCAATTTTGGGGGTTGATGTTAGCCTCCAACAGCTGCTGCTTCAGCTGATCCTTGTATCACTTACATGGGGCTCCTTGCTTGCGTTTTCCCTGACAGAGTTCCCCATACAGCACTGCTTTTGGTAATCTTGTGACATCCATGCATGAGAGTATTGCCTTGATGCTTGGTAAACCTGCTCTCTCCAGAACCTCTGCGTTTGTCTTGTAGTCCTGCCACTGGATTCCCATGATGGAATGACGGCACCGCTGGTGGAAATGTTCAAGAAACTGGGTGTGCTTCTGGTACAGGACCAATGACTCAGATCCAAGTATGACTGCTTTATAAACTTGGAACTTCATCGTCAGGTACAGGGAGCGGTTTTGCCTGACACATTTCTGGAGTCGGTCAAAGGAGCTGCAGGCTTTGGCAAGTCGATAGTCCACGTCCTTTGTTATTGATACTTTATTTGAGATAATGCTGCCCAAGTAGATGAACCGATCCACTGTGTTAAGGGAATGGCCATCGATGTTAATCTTGGGTGGTCTGTAAGTACCTTGCGGAGGCTTCTGGTACATGACTTCTGTTTTCTTCAGGCTAATGGTCAGGCCAAAGGTGCTAGCTGCTGCTGCAAAATGGTCAACGAGTGACTGGAGGGCAGCTTCCGTGTGTGCCAGAAGTACACAATCATCTGCAAACAGCAATTCTGTGATTAGTCTCTCTGTTGTCTTTGTTTGAGCAAAGAGGTGGCAAAGGATAAAGTCACTACCATCTGTTCGAAACCTGATGTACAGTACTGTGCAAAAGTCTTAGGCCACTAGTATTTTCACCAACAAAAAAAACGGAGACATACTAAATCCAGAAGAACTATGGCAACGTCTCCAAGACGCTTGAAGAAAAAACCTTCCTGCAAAGCTACCTGAAAAACTATGTGCAAGTGTACCTCAGGCAAAAGCTGTTTTAAACGCAAAGTGTTGTCATACCAAATGTTGATTTGATTTAATTAATAGAAGTTATTTGATAAATAAAATATATTTATTGCATTATTTCTGAAAGCATCCTCATTTTAAAGCATTTTTACACAATTGCCTAAAACTTTGAACAGTACTGTAGCTTTGCAGGTAGGTTTCTTGAAGCATCTTGGAGACATTGCCACAGTTCTTCTGGATTTAGTCTGTCTCAGTTTGTTCTGTTTCTTCATGTCATTCCAGACAGACTGGATGATGATGAGATCAGATCTCTGTGTGGAGCACTGGCTGTTGTCAGACTCCTTGTGCAAACAAAAATCTCACTGGATTATTACAATTAATGGCAAAAATAATGTTTGCAAATGTAAACTGATATTTCCAACTGATATGCTACAGCAAAACATAGAAATAACTGACTTAAAACCTTTTTTTTTTTTTTTGGTGAAATTATTAGTGGCCTAAGACTTTCGCACAGTACTGTATATGCCATCAGATATGATAGATCTTCCTTGGCTGCTCTCAACATCATGCTGAAGAAGATAGCAAAGAGTGTCGGGCCTAGGACACAGCCTTGTTTAACACCATTACCAATAGGAAAAGGGTCTGATAGGTTGCCACTGAGCTTCACCTGACCTTGATGACCTTCATGTAGCTGCTGAAGGATTGTAAGAAACTTGGGTTACACTATGGTAGACTATCTGTGCAAAGTAACAAATAAAAAAACTGAGAGCCACCTTGATCAGGTACAGAAACAGTAGACACAAGTTCATGATACAGATGGGCAGACACAGGAAACATGACTGCCGCAGGAAGTGCAGGTTGTGTCCACACTGCCATCAAAACAAAATCAAGACAGAGCTGCACTTTCTCACATGATGCACTTCAGGAAAACTTTTATCATAAATGTATACACATACACCTGAACTTTGAGTCTCTGTCAAACAATGAGAAACTGCCCATTTTACTAGAGGAATGTGTAGACTGCTGCATTCTAGCAGCACAGTATCTGTCTGCCTGTCACAACATGAGGGACAGTGAGTGATCCAGCTCCAATCTGTCTCCTGCACACTTTATTAATGCTCTTTTTTATTTTATTGTATTACTTATTGTTTATTGCATTATTCTTATTTACTTCTACCTGTGTACCTGTTGTACTTTTATACTTCAATTACTGTTTTTGTTCTTTTCTTTATATTATTTTGCACTACTCCTTTCTTGCACTGTTTTAATTGTATGCTGCAACGCTGCATTGCTTTGGCAGTACGAATGAACAAATATGTGTCATGATAATAAAGCACCTAAACTGTGAAACTGTTAAGTCACGCTGTTAGGACTGCTAAATTTTAATCTCACATAGTGTTTACTGATTTTACGAGTAAGCTAACTGTAAAGTGACATTGCAGAGTGTGGTTTTCAATTTTATTTATTTAATTGCTGTGTTGGTTCAATTTATTAGTTACAGTACAAATAAATAACCTCACCGGCACTCCCGCAGATGATTCGCTCGCGCACAGGTACTGCAAGTTTGAATGGCCAAATAATCAAGTTAAAGTTGGCATTATCATGATATAAAAAAATAATTATTGATTGCTTATTAATATGATAATATTCTGTTACTTTCAGTAACTTATTTAATGATTTTTATAAAACTGTTAAATTAGATAAAATATAAATAATTAGGTGCCTTTTCTTTGCTTGCATTTATCAAATATTTTTGGCTTACAGGTGTGAGGGTTAGCTATAATTTAGTGGAATGCATGATTTTTTTTTTTTTTTCGTAGTGCATTAGCAATAAAATACATTTCACCAGAAAAAATACTCACTTCTGTGTGTGCATTATTAATTAATAAATAAATTATTAGTGTGTCCACTTTACATTAAGGTGCACTTTCACCGGTTACTAACATTTAGAACTCATTAATAAATGGTTCACAGCTGTTCACTTCACATTAAGGTTCACTTTCACAGGTTTCTAACATTTTTAACTCATTAATAAATGGTTCACATGTGTCCACTTTACATTAAGGTTCACAGTGTCACACCATTGGACTTTGTTGTGTTTCCTTTCCTGATGTGCTCTGTGCCCTAGTTTTCTCTCTTGTCAGATTATGTCATTTGGTGCAGCTGTGTGTCGTTAATCATTCCCCATTTGCCTTTGTATTTAAGCTCTAGTCTGTTCACTGTTCCCTTGTCCGATATTGAATGTATGTTCTACATGTGTCACTTTCCTGCCTGTGGAATTACCCTCTTGTGGATTCATTAAAACACTGAGAGTATCATGGGTAAGATACAGAGTAGCTTCTGGTAAGCAACATAGTAAGAAAATTTATCATGAGATATAAATGAGAAAACCATAAATACAACACCCAGTCTTGCTATAATAGTATATGTTTGCTGCATAATGAAATAAATCAGAAATCTAGTTCTGAGTGAAATAAAAATGAATAAATATATAAATATTCATAACCTGAGTTAAAAATGGCTCATTATTTGGCAGGTATCGCACTAAAATTTTTATTAATGCATTTATAACTGCTTATCGATGATTTATAATGCATTTGTAAATTAGTTATTAGTCATTTATGAACACCTTTATAAACCCTTTACAAAGGGAATCTTAATGTAAAGTGTTACCATCTTTAAAAAAACCAAAAAAAGTTTACCGTCTTTTGTGCATACACTAAAAATAGTATAGCTCATCTTCACTGGACTTTAACTTGTTTTGTGTACATAAAAGATCTTGTGTGGTCAAATACGCCATTTAGCATAAACATCAGCTAAAAAGCGGAAGATAAACAGGAAAAGTCTACAGACCACAGTACCCCGTGTGGGAGCTATTTATTGCTGTTTGGTCAAGCATGAGCAGTGTGAGTAAGAGAACAGACCTAATTTAAATACTGTTTGTGTAGAACTTCAAATCTTTCCCTAGTGAACTATTTTCCAATGCCAAATTTTTACACTTCTACAATGAAAAAAATCACAATGCTTTTTACATTCCATTGCCTTTCTATATAGTATATTATATAGTACATTAATGAAAATCTTGTGTTAAATGTAAGCTTGTGTTAAAGTGGCATGATATCGTCCTGAACATGCACAAGAATATTAAAGAGAGTAAATGTTTTCTGATTTGTATTAATTGTTGTTAATCAAAATGTTATAATTTTTTTAGAAGTTTATTTGCTAAAACTTCATAATAAGGTTCCATTTGTTAACATTAATTACATTAGTTAACAAACTAACAATGAAATAATACTTCTAAAGCATTTATTAATCTTAGTTAATGTTGACTCCAACATTTACTAATACATTATTAAAATCAAAAGTTGTATCTATTAATGTTATTTAATGGACCTGAGCTAACATAGACAATGAACAATTGTATTTTTATTATGTTAACAAAGGTAAATAAATACTGTAACTAGGGCTGGCTCGATAGATAAAATCATTTTATGCAAAACTATTGAACTTTATTTACAGATCAAGTATAATAGGAACAGTGGAGAGAGTTTTATCGTCTTGACTGTCGTAACTGAACACAGTTTGAATGCTGAATGGAAGATGACAGATAGCGGCAGCCATCTGTACCTCACATTAAACTATGGAACGGCTTCAGAACACTTAAAATATAGTGCACGGAAACTTTATTATACTTTATAATGGTTTTTGTGGCTTTTGTGGGTCTTAACAATAACACAATAGTAGCTATACGCAGAATATCGGATTTGGATTGCCCTCGTCTGACCGATACCCCGATCCAGCAGAAAATACCAGTATCAGAGCGATACCGATACTGAATATCGGATCGGCGCACCCCTAACTAATGATTGCTCATTGTTAGTTAATGTTAGTTAGCGCATTAAATATAGTTAACAAATGGAAACTTATTGTAAAGTGTTACCGTTTAATTTATATGTTAAGAGATTTCTAAACTGAAGTAAATATCTTTTCTCTTTATGCAGAGTAAAACTACTCAGTTTTGTACAGCATGATTCACAGCGGTTAGTGCTTTGTAATGTCATTCTCTGAAGAATTTGATGGTAATATACTGTATTAGTGTATTACTGTAAAACATGAGTGTATAAGAAATCCACCTAAAGCAGTCTAAAGTAATTTTGACCATTATTTAATCAAATGTTTTGCTTCATTTTACTTTACAATGTTATTTTGCACAATACAGAGACAAGAGACACTCTTGTCAGAGGCAAGATATGCTAAATAAAAAAAAAAAAAAAAACATTAACATTATATTATAACATTAAAATACATTACAAATGCAAACAAGCTGGATGATGAGTAAAACAGCATGCATGTTACTTAATATATGCTCTTTTAATACATAAAAGCCTCATCTGCACACAAACTGCATACTTTTTAAAACTTTATACAACAACATTTTTAGTCAACACAAGAAACACATCAGTGTGGCTTGTTTTGATGCATTCTAAAAGGTTATAGAAAGGAAGAAAACATGACCACAACTGCAAAGGAAGATGACTGGTTTAAGAGTGGAAACCAAGTTAAGAAGTGAACATCAGAGAGTCAAATACACACTGTGCAAACAAGCACCATTTTTGCAATGTTTAGTTTAAAACTTGTGATAAGACAAAAAGGCGTTGACTGCCATTATTACGAACAGAGGAATGAAATATGATTCTGTACTTTAATTCCATCAGTCAGTTCAATGTTGGTCTACTTGTCAGACTGAAAGTAGCAGGCACTTCACAACATTCTTGAGTTCTTTGCACATCCATGTGCACATCAGACCACAAATGAGGTCTTTGACATTTCTTTTGTCCATCAGCTAACAATATCTCTTAAACTGCTGCATCTTTTTTTATTCTTCACACTTAATCTACCGGTATTTTAAATTCTTCCTGATCTACACCATCTTAAATATAATCATGATATTCACACTAAATTAATTAAAGAATTATGTTTCTCTCACTCTGAACTGAATGCAGAAACAGAAAAAATGTAAATGATAAACTCAAATACGAAGCAATAAATCATTTAAAAGCTTTGCCAATCCAAATATAGAGTTATACATCTTAAACTCTATATCAAAGGTATTTAGCGGAGTAGCTTGGTCGATTGATATTCAGGGTTCATGAATGTCCGTACACTGGGCTGGCCGTCCAAATTGCTCCGTTTCATCTCTTCATAAACTGAGTCTGAGGGTTGATTTGATGGTCTGTATTTCTTGTTCCCCCAAAACCCCTTCACCTGAGGATGACAAATAGAAGTGACTCATTTATCAAATTTTCATTAATCTTGCAGTGTTCTTGACCTATTCTCCAAATATTTCTTCAGCTTCTAAACTGACTATAACAGGGGCGCAGTAATGGGGGGGGATGTGAAGTGATTCTAGGACCCCTATCAGAGAGGAGACTCGGCAGGGACACCAGGAACAGGGTTTAGAACCACTGAGAAGATTAAAAGGACATTTTTATTTGGAAGAGAGACATGGAGGAACAGGGCACCTGTCAATCTTGTCAATCACATGAATTTTGACATGGCAGTGGTGCATGACTGCTAGTGGCGCATACTGTGAAATCTGTCAGTAAACCATCAGACATAACAGTGATTTATGTGGTTGAATAAAAAAACAAGTGTTGTTATTTGAAAAGTTGCTGTTTTTTTGTTGTTTTTTTTTTTTTTAGCTCTGTGACTTCTGTTTCTCGAACGAAAGCCGATAGAAGTGTTTTGGTTAGAGAATGTGAGCTGTGCATTAACATGCATTAGCTATTGATTATGTCAACCTTTAAGTGGTTCAGCTATTAAAAGACGCTTTTTGCATTCTCGGTCAGTGTGAAGGTAAGATTGTCTGAGTGTGTAATGCTCATATATACTCAACAAGACTCCGCTGCTGAAATGCATAAATTTTTCACTTCAGCATTCAGGAAGCCACAATTAACTGAAGGCTTAATGCTTTAGCATATCACTTTCCATTATCAGTGGTTCATATATTTATTTGCTTAATGTCAAAAACAATTCATAATTTTAGAACAAACTGCAGGGCCACTTGACTTTTGAGCACCATTTCAAAAGTTTCCTGTGGTTTTTAAATATCTAATTTTACATGTAAAGCTTTAACTTATTTTGACAAACAGAAGTGTTTGGAAAGTCGGTTTTAAATTGTGCATAGTGTTTAAATGTAAATAGAAAATCCTCCCAGAGTTTAAGAACTACAAAAGCATTAGACAGCAACAGATTTTCAACAACAAATCAAACCACAAAGAGTATCAAAAGCGGCTGTCGTTTGCGGATTTCACGTTTACACGTGACAACATAGGCTACCTCTGTAATGTATTTCAGATATATGCATAATGTTGTTTATAAGTTTAGTTTTTGCTTTTGATTAGTACTTTTAGGTGATCCACTCTGATTTTTGTGTGTGTGTGTGTGTGTGTGTGTATGTATACTTACCTTCAGAATCACAAAGACGAAACCAATGATGCACAGTAGTGACATGACAGCACACACAATGAGAAAGATCTTCACATGAGGATCTTCTGGGCACTTTATTTCTTCTGTTTCTCCTTCTCTTTTTTCTTCTCCTGTGACTTCTTTATTTTCCTCTGATTCTTCCATGATAGAAATTCAAGGCCAGAGAATTAGATCTGTCCTCTATGCTGTTTTTCATTAAATATTTATTTTAAAAAATGACTACTTCCCAATCTCTGCATCTGAATAGAATTTTCCCATTAACATAGTTAACATGTACTAAATAAACACATTACATTCATATAGACCACAATAAACCAGTCATGTTTGATAATAAATAATATTTACATGAAGTGTAAGACACTCTTACCTATCCATAACCATGTGACTGTACCAATTGTAATTTTGTCTGCCAAAATAAATTCACACCAGTAAAGCCCAATGTCTGTGGCATTTACATTTGAGAAGGTGGCATTAAGGTTGGGAAAATGTCCATCTACACAGACTTTGGCTTTGCACATTGTTGATTTAGGTGTAAAAGTGTGGTCTTTGTAATAATGGAAGACTTTCTGCTTATTTTGACTTGGTCCTTCTTGTTTGTACATGTACACCCAATCTTGAGGGTTTTCATCAGTAGCACACTGGATGATGATCTTATTCCCAACGGCTCCAATTAAAGGTGTAACTGTGTTTGAGAAAAAAAAATAAAATAAATAAAAATAATGAGACCTTAAACACTTAAATACCCTGATGAATTTTCAGGCTATTGTGCATCTGAAATAATTTACAGACATGTGAAAACACACAACATTTACAGACATGTGAAAACACACAACATTTATTCTTTACAGCCTTTTACATAAGTGTGTTTATTTGTCTTTTCTTAACTAATGCAACATTTCTCCAAAACATTTTCTTCTGCAGGATCTAGCATCCATTAAAGTAACACTTTTAAATGCTGAAATGGAAAGCAAAATGCATATATACATATACATATTCATACCTTTTACCATTGTGTCTGCCCATGAGGTGCTTCTTAAACAGACACTGATCAAGAGAAAACTATATCTCACAACACACGCCATCTTCGCAGCTCTGTGTGACTGTGACTAGTTCCCTTTCGAGGCAACATAGAACTGCGACCTCTAAGGGTCGCTATAGGGAACGCCTCGGCGTGACCGGTGCAGTGTTGCCAATTTAGCAATTTTGTTGCTAAATTGAGCAAATTTTCAGACGACCCTAGCAACTTTTTCTTCCAAAAGCACCTAGCAACATATTTAGCTATTTTTAAAATCTATTTGGCAACTTTTAGCAACTTTTGATAAGTTACTCAAACGATAAAAAGGCACACATTTACCATTTAAAGTACACAAAAAGAGGAAACCAAAGATGAAAATAATATAATGGACATATACTTAAAATAAATGTGTAAGTATTAAAACAAAATAAACGCAAAAAAAGCGTTTTAAGTTCAGAAATGTTTTGATTCCCCCCTCCCTTGCCTCACACTGGTTTGGTCCACTGCCTCGATACACTCAGGACACGAGCCCGGTGGGAGCAGTGTTGCCAAGTCCGCGGGTTGGAGCGACCCCAATAACGTGATATTTAGCCCCTGGAAAGCGACATTTATCAGGGGAACCCCACCAAAAAACGTGTGTTTTACCCCAATGGAACGCGAATTTTACCGGAAATCCTCCCTGAAAAGCGATTGGGCTAGTTTTGGGATAGTTTTGAGTAACAATTGGGAGGGTTTTGCTGTGAAAACCTGGCAACCCTGGGTGGGAGAGCGCAAAGTTCCTTAGTAACGTTAGTTATGTGTAAGTAATTAGGCTGTCAAGGCTATTTTATTCTCTTTAAACATCGGGTGAAATTATTCTTTCTCTTTAATACAGATGATGCTGGATCATTAATAAATTAGTCATGACAAAAAATAATGATATCCGATGTATTTTCTATGAGCAATTTATAAGGTTACCAAACTTAACACCATAGCTTGTCACCCACTACAACTAACACAGCGATAAACCTGTGTGTGAACTGATATTAGGCTAATATTGTAGACCTACCGATGTGTTGGGTTTTGCTCAGTATGATGTTAAGTGGCAGGCTTAATGCGGTTGAATATCTAAAGAGACGTACTCGGTCCCAGACGAAACCTAAAATACTATGGAGGACGCAAAATAATCATTATAATATGACCGCGTGGTGAACCATATGAACCGAACTCATATTTAAACACGGTCTCCATGCTGTGTACACATATCTATCCTTACAAGTACAATTTTGGCTGTATTATTTGTGTCCCCTTCAAAAATTCCTCTTGAGAAATTTTATGTTTCTTGTCCCCCCTCTACTGTTAGATGAAATGTACGCCCCTGCCTAGGAGTACACACATCATGTGAATTAGTAAGCTGTTATTTGCAATTATTTAATTTAATAATAATAATAATAATATAATAATAATAATAATAATAATAATAATAATAATAATAATTATAATAATTAATTCATATTAGTAGATTGTGCCCTATTTTTACAAACTTTTCTTGGAGTGTAGTATACTAACTAACTAATACACTGCTTAATTCTATAATTGTTTAGAATGTGTAGTTTTACTTGTTTACTAGCTAATTAAAAAACTTAAATTGTAATCATTAAAAAATGTGTAAGTTTTAAACAATTCAATTTATTTATTCAATTCAAAGTTATTTATATTTTAATATTATACTTTGCATTTATTTATTGCATTATTATTTTACAAGCAAATCTAAATTAACATATATAATTTTTTTTTTTTATTTATTTATTTATTTTTTTGCTGAGATTTGATGTTGTGGCACAATTTTGCGTCGTGATTACGTAATTATGTAATCGCAAAATGACATCATAACGTCATTTAGCAACTTTTAGCAACAAATCGACCTTCCTTTAGCAACTTCCCCTGAAAATTAGTTGGCAACACTGCCGGTGTCTTGAAGCATACATCTAAACACGACAATAAAGGTGCGTTCACGCCATATCGTAATAACCGTAATTACGAGATACCAGCTTGAAAAAATCATTCATGTCCTCGTAGAACTCGTAATTACAACTTGTGAACTAGGAGTTTTCAGAGAGCTAAGGCTTGTACCACGTGACCGCTGCACCTCACGCGGAAACAGAAAAAAGGTGGCGCTTTCAAAGAAAGCTTTTACTACTGCTCTAAAAAGGGGAAAATAGATACATATAGATACTATAATGTACTATAATATAAAAAACATTATGTAAGTGTTCATTAGGCTATTTTGTTTTTGTTTGTTTAGGTTAGCAATAACACATTTATGGCAGTCATTAATAACAAACAAACAAACAAACCGTTAGTAATTATTTTTACCTCACACACTTTCTGTGTTCTGCAATATTTAGCAGTAGCATACAAATGTATTGTTATGTGTTTTACAGCTGCCAGTAACTTTCTTTCACACGGTCGCAGGTTCATTTTGTTGACTGTTGCTATAGAAACGGATAATCCCTAGTTGAACATCATGTGTTGTCATCTTGGAATTACGGTAATTATGATATGGTATGTATCCCTGACATCCTGGCTGGGTGTTTGCTTCGAGAAGCTGCCCCGGCCAGGACGCACTACTCATGTCTCGCATCGAGAGGCTTCCTGAGATTTGAGTCATCCACTTAAGCATCATGCACCTTCTCTGAGTTAGAGCTCCTCTTGCTAAGGCATTGATGGGATTCACTCCTTAACTCCACATTGGCTGGTGACAGCCTATGACGTCACTACCGGCGCGACCACAGTATAAAGGGGCGCCGGGAAAACCTCTTCTTCGTCTTCACTGACCGTTTGTTTATGTTAGCAGAAGCTAAGCACGACTAGGAGTGCATGTTCTCTCGCCGGAGGCTTTGCTCTGATACCCGCAGTTTCACATGGCTCGCGGTTTGTGTGTGTGTGGTAAAGAGCAAGCGCGTTCACCTCTCGAGGGAGTTGAATGCACTCGCGTCATTCATTACTTATTTCTTGTGAGGGATAAGCATGCTCTGATACCCGCAGTTTTCACACGGCTCGCGTGTTGTGTGTGTGGTGAAGAGCAAGCGCGTTCAGCTCTCTAGGGAGTTGAATGCACTCGTTGCATTCGTTGCTTATTTCTCGTGAGGAATAGGCATGAATTGAACGTGCTTGACTCACGAGGAGACTGCTTGTGCTCATCGTGATGCATTCGCAGGACTACTGAGAGGGGAGGTGTGGTGGGTGAGTACGATCCATTTCATCTCTTCATATTTCTATTGCTAGTTTTATGTGGCTCACTAACTAGCTTTCTCCGCAGCGCTATGCAGACCTTTTTTTGTACACTTTGACTCTGTTACAGGGTAGGACCTCCGCGAGTACCTCCCTTGCTGAAGTCAGAACCTCTCGATCTGTCGACTGATTGTGGTGATGATCTCACCTGTCTGTACTGGATCCTGCCTGGATGATAGCCTACATCTTCGGCCTCATGCTTGCTGGATCATGCAGCCAAGTTGCTAGGCTTCTGTGGGAGCCTCCTTGGCCTTCAGGTCCCTAGTATAGCACTGCAACCCCAGGACTCGCGGGTCCTCCATTCAGGCTGAATCTTTTCAGAGTGTAATGCTTCGTGATGTGCTCACTGACGTCCTGGCTGGGTGTTTGCTTCGAGAAACTGCCCCAGCCAGGACGCACTACTCATGTCTCGCATCGACAGGCTTCCTGAGATTTGAGTCATCCACTTAAGCATCATGCACATTCTCTGAGTTAGAGTTCCTCTGAGTTAGAGTTCCTCTTGCTAAGGCGTTGAGGGGCTTCACTCCTTAACTCCACTCTGCAGTTCGATAGATGGTCAGGCCCGTCTGCATCTCCCTGTCACACTGCCCTTACGGTCGAACCAGTGAATCGCCCCTCCGTGGAGTGGGCTTGATTACACTGCTTCCCAGAGGTATGAGTGAGAGGTATTTCTGTGGAAACCCTTCCTGAGTGCTTTAGTTCTGAGGAGCGATAGCTCTTCAGACATGTATGGTTATTGGGTCCCATTGGTCTATGCTCTCTATCAAGATGGAGAGCGTAGGACTACGTTCACCTACTAACAGCTGACAGTCTCCCTTCGGGTGCTGCTGGACTGTCCTTTTAATCTGGCACTGCCTTCTGGTCGAGCTAGGGTGTGCTTCCCTCAATGCGAGGGCTAGCTATACATAACTATAGCTATGTTCCCAGTTTGTGTTGTAGGGACCGCCTCAGCCGAGGGCTGAGAACACCGCTCCCGAGAACTCTATATGCAACCGTACCGAGTTGTTAGGCCCATCCCTGTCGCCTTCTTGGTCAGTTGCCTCCATGTGGGACCCTGTTGCTGTTGGAATGTGTGATCCCCTTCTAAGCCTGGATCCCATTTCTGATGTCCCATTTGCGGTTAATCTGCTCCCTGGAAATGGCAGTGCTACCCTCACTGCGGAAGGTTCTTTATGAGCTCTGTGGCGGTGACACCAGGAAGTTTGGCCACTTGCTTCCTTGATGAGTTACCCTGTTGGTCAGGCCTAGCAATGCTCCCCTCACCTTAGAAGGTTACCTTTGAGCTTGCCGCTCCCGGTCGAGCGTCTGAGGACTGCTTGCCGGGTCCTGCACTCCCTGGAGCTCCGTTGAGCAGCAACCTCAGGTTGTTAAGCCCCTCTCTGCCTCCCTGTTAGGTTGCTCTCCTTGTTGGTTGAGCTCAGCAGTGCTCCCCTCACCCTAGAGGGTCACCTATGAGCACGCCGCTCCCAAAACTGAGCGTCTGAGTCCCTCTCCTATTTGAGAGTTAGGCCTCCGCTCTCTAGAGCTCCGGTTAGCAGTCATGCCAGGTTGTTGGGCAACCTTCTGCCTCCCTGGTAGGCTGTTTTTTGGTCAAGCTAGCATTGCTTCCCTCACCATACAGGGTCACCTATGAGCATGCCCTTCTGAGCGTCTGAGTTCTCTCTCATTCTGAGAGTTGAGTTCTCCGCTACCCAGAGCTCTGTGATTCAACAACCTCAGGTTGTTAGGCCTCTCTCTGCCTCCCTGTCAGGTTGCTCTCTTTGCTAGTTGAGCTTAGCAGTGCTCCCCTCACCCTAGAGGGTCACCTATGAGCACGCCGCTCCCAAACTGAGCATCTGAGTTCTTCTCCTGTTTGAGAGTTGGACCTCCGCGCTCTAGAGCTCCAGCTAGCAGTCATGCCAGGTTGTTGGGCCACCTTCTGCCTCCCTGGTAGGCTACTATTTGGTCGAGCTAGCATCGCTCCCCTCACCATGGAGAGTCACCTATGAGCATGCTGCTCCCTTCCGAGCATCTGAGTTTCTCTCTCATCCTGAGAGTTGGATTCTCTGCTCTGTGGGATCCACCGTGCAGCCATGCCAAGGGGTCAGGCCTTTCTCCGCCCTCCCCCTTAGGCTGCTCTCATGGTGAGTTCGGCAGTGCTCCCCTCACTCCGAGGGTCTCTTACGAGCACGCTGCCCCTCCCTGAACGTTTGGAGTTTCCCTCTCATCCTGAGAGTTGAACTCTCCGCTTCCCAGAGCTCTGTGAGTCAGCAACTTCAGGTTGTTAGGCCTCTCTCTGCCTCCCTGTTAAGTTGCTTGCTTTGCTGGATGAGCTTAGCAGTGCTCTCCTCACCCTAGGGGATCACTTACGAGCATGCCGCCCCCTTCTGAGTGCCAGGGTTTCCCTCTTATCCTGAAGAGTCAAATTCCCCGCTTTGAGGGTCTTGAGTTCTCCTCTCATCTTGAGGGCTGAGTTCTCCGCTTCCCAGAGCTCCTTGAACCAGCAACGTCAGGCTACTAGGTTCCTTCCTCTGCCTCCCTGATACTCTGCGTTACTGGTTAAGCTTGCAGTACGCTTGCCCTTCAGGGTATTTACGAGCACGCTGTAGGTCAAGCATCTGTCTCCCCCTCTCAGTTGAGAGCTGGGTGCTATGCTCCTTCAACTATGTAAGTTACTGCTAGCCAGACCAGGCTTGTGACCATGATGATGAGTTGGTGACCCCTCATATGACGGACTGTTCTATGAGATGCGCCATTTCCATCTATGTGTGCTCTCTGTATGCTATGGACTGCTCCCTCAAAGTGCCACAGTCACATGGGGTCTCTAGGCATGTCTAGTAAGCAGCCCCTATGACCCCTTAGCAACGGTGTTCCTAAAATCCATGTTATGGTAAGTGCGCACGCTAAGTCTCTGTGCACTTTCTAAAATCCATGCTGTGGTAAGGACGCACATCAAGCATTTTGTGTTCTTTCTAAAATCCTGTATTGTAGGGGTTATGCGCTGCGGCTTCATGCCCTTTCTTTGAGCCGGTAACAGGTAAGTTCTGGGGTATGCAGCTCAGGCCTTTGACCAAAGGGGATAATGTCACTGACAGCCGTCGAACCGTCCCAGGGGCAACTCCCTTAAGCTTTGGTAGAGTTGGTACTTAGTGCTCGCCTTTGTGCTTGGCATGCACTCCCCTCAGCATGGCAGCGTGGGTATACCGTTCCCCATAGCAACCCCTAGAGGACGCAGTTTGATGTTCCCTCGAAAGGGAACATCTCAGGTTACATATGTAAGCATGGTTCCCTAAGAAGGGAACAAGACTAGAATCCTCGCCATGCTTCAGACGCTGGCTTCAGACGAAGAAGTGGATGAGGTGTTTTCCTGGAGCCCCTTTATACTGTGGTCGCGCCGGTAGTGACGTCATAGGCTGTCGCCAGCTAATGTTATTGTCGTGTTTAGATGTATGCTTCAAGACACCTGTCACGCCGAGGCGTTCCCCATAGCGACCCCTAGAGGTCACAGTGTCTCGTTCCCTTCTCAGGGAACCATGGTTACATACATAACCTGAGACGTTTCTGCTGAACAGCATCTGGTGGAAATGGTGGTCACATGCAGAGCTTATCAGAAACTTTTTTTCTCAAGGAAGTTGAGAACCAAGAGGTTTTGCATTGTAATTGCAGTACGTTAGCTAAGAATATAGATATATAATATATAATAAATATTCTCACTTGACAACTCACAAAACAGTTTGTAACACTGTGACACATAGCCTAAACCTAAACAAATCATTAATGATAACATGAGTCCACAACATTGATTTCCAGGACATTGAAATGCTTTTTAAAGTCTAATCCTGAATGTTTAAACTTCCCAATTTATTTATTTCATTAAGTAGGATGTTATGTGTATTATCTATATATAAAATTATGTGGAGTGTTGACACAGTTCAAATATTTCAATGTGTGTAAAAAGATTTAATATGTGTATCCAGTCAAAATATTTGCTTAAAACAAAGATCAGTATTTGCTTTATGTCAAAATGAACAAGAAATCATCTTAATAAATCTCAAAACACAGGTGTAAAAGTCAATTGGTTTGCATGGGCCAGTTAGCCCCTAATTGGTGGATATTATAACTAGACCGTTCTAGATAGTTCCTTATAAAATGGCCTTTTATTGTGGCCAGCCTAAGGCACACCTGTGCAATAATCATGCTGTCTAATCAGCATCTTGATATGCCACACCTGTGTGGTGGATGGAGTATCTCGGCAAAGGAGAAGTGCTCACTAACACAGATTTAGACAGATTTGTGAACAATATTTGAGAGAAATAGGCCTTTTGTGTACATAGAAAAAGTCTTAGATCTTTGAGTTCAGCTCATGAAAAATGGGGGCAAAAACAAAAGTGTTGCGTTTATAATTTTTTTCAGTTTAGATCAAGCTCAGTCACTGTGGCAACTTATGCTGAGAAACTGACCTGGTCTGGGGCAGGCTAACTGTCAGGCTAAGCCTGAGTTCCTCTAACACTCTCCAATAGGTACGCAATTATATTATATACCACTGACTCTCTCACGTACAATTATTTGACTTTATTATCAGTCCAAAAATAAATGTATACAGTATATCTGCTGTTTGTCATGGTGGATCGATTTGATCCATGATCAACATTAAGGGCTGCTTAAGAATAAGCGTGCACATCAAATTATCTTGACTCATTGAACCTGTGAGATTGTTGTAAACTTGTCATTTATGGAACCGCTTTAGCCCCGATTGATTTGTTAGGTTATTTCAAGTCAGGTTTTGTACTTCAATCCCCGCTATTCTTAGCATCTTTTATGAAACAGGCCTCAGGGGGTGTGAGTCCTTGTGGAATACGAGGGTATGGAGGCAAGTCCCGCCCACAACTGAGATTGAATACTGGCTGGACTTAATGGACAGTTTGTGTGAGGGTGGAAAGTTGAATTCCTTGTGTCCCTTAATCTAGCCAGAATATGTATTATCATCTTCAGTCCTGCTGACCCTACCCAGCCTCCTTTTCCCATGACCTCTCCAGACTGCTATTAGAACTGCATTGTTTTTTGTTGGTTTCTGTGCTGTTCTCCATTACCTTCCTCAGTCCTCAGCCACTCTAGCTACCCAGTCATCACCATCCCCCATCAGTCTCTCATTTCCTCCTCTCAGTGGTATGGTTACACCGCAGTCCTTCTGAAAGCCACTTTTTCCTGGGCGTGATGAGCCCGTGGCTCTGCCTCCAGCCTTGATGTGCTCCATTCTACCTCTCCCTGTGCCTCTGACACCTACGGCTGGGCTCTTTCCTCCCTCGTCTCCAGTGTGGACCATCGGGCATTCAGCCTCGCTGGGCTCCCTCAGACCGTTGGCTCCACCTAGGTCAGACATCTCCACGCCTTCGCTGTGGACTTGTAGGCTATTCACTGCTCTCTGGCACTCCACCCCTTCAGCTTTGAACAGCTCTGCCCTTCCTCAGGCTCCACCTTTTCCCTCAGTTGTTCCAGCTCAACTTCAGCCCTCAGAATCCCCACTGTCATCTCTAAGGTTTGTCAGTGTGGCTCCGTCGTGGGCGCTCAGGTCATCTGTGTTCCATCACTCCCTCGGCTCTCCGTCTGTGCTTTGGGCTCTGCTACCTACGGCTCCATCGCTGACGGTCATCCCCCTGGTGTCATCAGCCAGGATTCTGCCAGAATATGAAAATTAACCATGGTTTTATTATAGTAAACGTGTAGCAACCGTGTTTTTGGTGTATTTATTACCATTTGTATAACCACACTTTTATTTAGAAATACCACGGTTAAACTATGGTTAGAGTAGCAAAACCATGGGTAATTTTGTAAAGAGAGAATACACTGTAGCTAGATCTCAAACAGTGGATCACGGTTTATCATTGTTATATATCGTCATATTGCCCAGTATAACTGTTCAATGTTAAAGAATTAAGCCATTATAAAGGTAATAGAACTTACTATAAAGCTGCTTTGAAATTGTGTATTGTGGATGTTACACAAATAAATAGCTTGACTTGAATGAACATAGTTGAAGATTCCTTGCTATTAGAGATGCACTATTGTTTACCACACCAAGTTTCAGTTTAATTTTCATCCGAGTTCCGTAGTAAATGTAGACATTTTATATTATTTTATGTTTATATGATTAAACTTAAGATCACGTTGGAATGATTAATGCTTACTGTATCATCAATTGCCATAGCCCTTATCAATGTCTGCATGAAATACCTCTGCTTTTTCAGCTTTCTATCATGGAAAAAGCACATTTTTCACACCGGCTGTGAGAAGGGCTTTGGCAATTGATGATATAGTAAGCCTTAACCACTCCAACGTGATCTTAAGTAGACTAATATAAACATAAAATAATATAAAACATCTACATTCATTACTATCCAGTCTCCGCTTTAGCTCCCATGCACTAAATTCCCAGAATGCATTGCCTCTGTGACGACACATTACCATTCTCTATTGAGTAGTATTGCATCGTTTATATCTCCAAAGAGTCTTTAGCTTTATCAGATTTATAAAAGAAAGATACAGCTTTAAGCTTCTCTCCGAAAACACCCAAGCTCCTGGAGGCATGCCGTGGGCAGAGCTAAAGAGTCACTAGCACTTACGCGCCGATTGTCAACAAAACAGAAATTTGATGCAATTTTACTTACCGCCTACATTTCCGACTCATGACCGAGATCTTTTATAGCTGGGACCGCTCCATCTTTCAGTATCAAATGATGAGCAAATCCTGTGTCGAACTGGACCTTGGTAATAAAACATTCATCACTGAAATGACGGGAACAAACAAACATACTTGCGAAACTCCATTGCTGCCCTGGAAAAACAAACTGAATCCACTGTTCATATAATGCTGGGTTCTTTGGGAAGCTGAACAAGATTATCTTTCCATAACATCCAAAAACACACTTCTTTGACATAATTCTCGAGCAAGTCCTGTGCAGTGCTGCCGACAACATTCGTAACCCGAATGAAGCACATTGATGGGCGTGCTCTTGCTCTCGCTCTGGTTGACATGTGCGCGTCCTCTTCCAAGAGAAGTGCCCATTCAAGGAATTCTGCATTTCATTCTTGAAATGCCAATTCCATTCTCAAAAAAAAAAAAAAAAAAAACTTTCCAAAACGTATACGAACCCGAAAGGAGTGTATTTGAAGAGAAATACTCTGTCATAAGTCTAAATTGTTTTTTGAGACGTTGAACATGTATAGCAAGAGAATCCAACTTTAATCCAACGCTTTAACTGTGTAAATAACTCAGGATGCATAAAATAGCATTAGCATTATTCATGTCAGCTTTAGATAATCAAGTGAATTTTTACATATAACTACAAATGTTTAATTGAATTACAATAAATAAATTAATGAATGACATATTTTATCTGCTCTGGTTGTTTGGTTTACTTCCTGCTTCGCTACTGTTTGGACACTCTTGCTTACTGCTCTGCCCTTTGCTTCCTGTTTCTATACTTTTCTCAGATTTTTCTAAGATTTTAACTTCAGCAGGTCAGAGCAGTGCCCAAACAACACATTTTTGGCACACTACAGCTAAAATCTTTTCAGGACTGCATCCCACTACCAGCAGGTTACATTCTGAAGATGGGAAAACACATGCCTACATTCAAACAGACGAGAAAGAAAATACCTCTTGTGGAATCTACTTGCTGCATGAACTGCCACAAACTTCTACAAAGGATTGCATTTCTTGACACATCCCACAAGGAAATTGATAACACCACGCAACCACAAACTCTCCCACTCTATTGCTGCAAGCCCCCAGATATCAACTAAAAAATGGCAGGCCCCACAACCACCTAAGCCTGTGGGCCAAGCTCACCCTCCTCCTGTGAGAGCTCTCTGACCGCTGCCACAACGCCAGGGCCCACACCATCCTCCATCTGCTGTGAACCAAAAACAACTGATAGCAGCTGTCAGTGATATGTGTCAGTTCCCCGCTACGATAGCAGCAACATTCACAAGTGTTTACAGGACAAGCGGGAACCCAGTGTGCCTGTAGTTTTCTCTATTTCTGTTTTATCAGATGATAGAAAGTCTAAGGCCTTCTCAAGCCGTAGCTAACCCATCTAATCTGCGGCCTATTATGCGTCAAACTAAGATTGCTGTGGGGACAAAAAGTAATGCCATCAAGCTACCATTTTTAAACATCTGCTCACTTAAAAATAAATCATTTCTGATCAATGACTTAACCACAAACAGCCTGGATTTTATGTTACTGAATAAAACATGGCTGCAACCCCTGTTGAAAAAAAACAGCATATGCCATTTAGGTATGTTTTGAAGCATGGCTGCTGGTTTGAGCTGGTTTAAGCTGGTCCTTAGCTGGTCATAAGCTGATTTAAGATGGTCATGTGCTGGTCATGAGCTGGTTT
Source organism: Spinibarbus caldwelli (assembly GCA_039654775.1). Lineage (NCBI taxonomy): Eukaryota > Metazoa > Chordata > Actinopteri > Cypriniformes > Cyprinidae > Spinibarbus > Spinibarbus caldwelli. The sequence continues at coordinate 14,366,393 of CM077237.1, forward strand.
AAGCTGGTCATGTGCTGGTCCTAAGCTGGTCCTGAGCAGGAGCTAGTTGCTTAGGACCAGCACATGACCAGCAAAGGACCAGCTTAAACCAACTCATGACCAACTAAGGACCAACTTAAACCAGCTCATGACCAGCTATGGACCAGCTTAAACCAGCTCAAATCAGCACCTATACAGTGCATGCACAATTTCTGAACTTTACAGTTAATCATGGTGCTAATTTCCTTAATTATATAACAAACCAGATTTAACTGCCAGCATTTTCACTGAGACTGCAAGATGACGGGCTGCTCTAAGGTGACTGAAACCCTGCAACAGTAGGTTGTCCAGATGAAGGCCAAAGGGATGACCCTTTCAGCCATTGCAAGAGAGGTTGGTCATTCCAAAACTGTGATTTCTCGAATATTGCAGGTTTTCGACGAGATGATGACTGGTTGTCCACATAAGACAAATGCACGAGTAGACAGGATAATGTAGAGACTCTCAATAGCCCCTTTCACACACACAGACTTTACTGTAAAATTACCAGTAAACTGCCGTAAAGAGATCATGTGTGAACAGGACCTTTTCAAAAATGCCGGTAAATTTGTTCCGGCAATTTACCGGTATAAGAAATTGTAACATTACCAATAAATTGCTGGAATGATGCTGTGTGTGAACGCAGAGTGAAGAGTCTCTGGGCCAAAAGCGCTGCATGAATGTGAACATTTGATACAAAAATGAAAACATCAACAAAAACACTGATCGCGTATACCCCTCCATGATTACAAACACAACACCGGGAGGCGCAGCCGTTAGGAGGTCATTTCTGGTTAATGATTTCACAGAATTTACCAGTATTTTGAAACAGATGTGTGAATGGTGCTTTACCAGAAAAAAAAGGATGTTGTTGCCTGTGTGATCAGCACATTTTTGTATTTACCAGTAAAGTCATTCCGGTAAGTTTACAGCAATTTACCGGTATTACTGTGTGAAAGGGGCTAATGGGCAATCGGTTCAACACTGCAGCTGGAATTGCTTTCCAGTTCATTGCTGAACTGGGCATGGATCTGTCTCGGCCCGTTTGAGAAGTCAGACTGAAAACGCACTCTGCAGTGATGATGCCTCTCATCAGCAAAAAGAATCAAAAGGCTAAGCTCACCTTTGATGAGGAGCATGTTGTGTGGAGAGAGGAGAACTTGTCCAAAGTTCACTTTAGTGATGAGAGCAAGTTTATTTTATTTGGGACAGATGGGAAACGCCATGTTTGGCATCAAACTGGGGGAAGGACTGAACCCTGGGTGTATAAAGAAGTCAGTGAAGATAGTGGAGGAAGTGTCATGGTTTGGGGGATGTTTTGTGCAGCAGGAGTTGGGCCTCTTATACAGCTATATGGCAGAATGAATGGAAATGTTTATGCATGCAGTACCTTCCCTGCAAACATCTCCCAATAAGCCTGCAATTTTCATGCAAGACAATGGCCCATGTCACACTGCAAAACAAGTAAGGCGGTTCCTTGAAGCTAAGAACATTACTAAACTAAGAACTAGAAACTAAGAACTCAATTGAAAATCTCTGGAAAATCCTTGGTGACAACGTTATGGCTAAGAAACCCACTACAGTTACCAAACTATGGAAGAGACTGAAAGAAGAGTGGACAAACATTACACCAGCGCAGTGTGATTATCTAGTGATATCCTGCATCCACAGATGTGCTGAAGTCATTCAAAGCAGAGGCCTCTACAATTCCTGCTAATTTTTTACAATTTTAGTTGTCTTCTTTCATGCTACAGTGGTTACTGTTCTCTAATTTTGATCACTATGTTTTCCACAAAATAAAGGTTTTTATTGAAATGCCTTAGCTGTTGAAAAAAAAAAAAATAGCATATGCTGGTTAGGTATGTTTTGAAGAATGGGAGCAGGTTTGAGCTGGTTTTAGCTGGTCCTTAGCTGGCCATAATCTGGTTTAAGATGGTCCTGAGCTGGTTATAAGCTGGTTATGAGCTGGTCCTCAGCATAAGCTAGTTGCTTAGGACCAGCTTAGGACAAGCACATGACTTAGGCTTAAACCAGCTCATAACCAGGGGCCTGTACCATGAAGCCGGTTTAGCTGGCTAGCCAGGTAAGTTTCAGTTTAGTTTGCGCCAACTCTGGGTTTTAGGTACCATGAAAGTGTTTTGGCTTTTAGCAGTGTTCATCGCCATAGTAACTTACGCTCCACAGCTAACCTGCTCCAGGGCAGGTTATGTTCTGGTTTAGAGATCTCAAACCAAAATTTGACCAATCAGCTTCAAGCAAAGTGACACTTCTTTGACGCAATAAAGCCACTCCTCCAGTTTCTCTTACTCCAAATTAAAGGACGCTACATAGTAAAACATTTTTAAAGATAAAATCATCTGATTTTTAGAGATGATTATTTTTTATTATTATTTTATATTCTTTAAATAATTATTATACCCTTAATCCATTACACAAGCCATCTTAGTTTAATAGTAATTATTAAGCTTTTATTTAAAATCAATGTAAACATATAGATAGTATAGATAATATGCAATATAAATAAGTTTTAGAATCAATAGGTTTAAACATGACAACATATGAGCTTAGATTTTTAAGTGTTTTTATACCTATAAATATTATAAACTCTATAAACTAACTTTACAACTTTTACTTGCACTTATATGGTAAGATGTTTTCTTTAAGTTTTCCTCTTTCGTGGATAGATCGTTTCATGTTCATGCTGTGTAAATTTGTTTAAATGCTTCATATTGTTCAATCTTTTAATCTTCGCACTGACTCTCTCACAAGAAGTGAATCATAGTTTTAAAGCATGTGATTGGCTGCTCATTACTGATGTCACACTTTCATGTGCACATACTCCATTAACTCAGGATCAAGCCTGAGTTGACAGAGAAAGTTGATGATCAGCTTCATGGTACCAACAAAGCCGGATTGGACTGGTTTGGTTTTGTCAACTCAAAACTAATCCTGTAACCCTGAGTTTGTTCAGCCACCATCATGGTACAAGCCCCAGTTCAGGACTAGCATAAACCAGCTCATGATCAACTAAGGACCAGCTTAAACCAGTTCAAACCATCTGCCATGCTTCAAAACATGCCTAACCAGCTGTATTTTTTTTTTTTTTCAACAAGGTTGGTTTTGTCAAACATGTTAGTATAGTAGTATACCTACAGCTACTATTCCTTTAAATTTTGAGCAATGAAGATTAACAATATTTCAGAAAAAAATCAAATATTTATAGATTGTTCTCTAATTTTGATCTCCACTGCAAATGTTTTCACACCTGATCACTGGGTGTATGTATTCAGTAATGCTACGCGGTAAAAATGATGTATTTCTTCCTCAAAATATTGAGTTTTGATTTCTAAGTAAACAAATTATGTAAAGATTTTTGCATACATGATCATTGGGTGTAGGTATTCAGTAAATAACTGTGGCATTGAAATGGCAGTGTTTCAAAAATTAATCACAAGAGCTGTTAATGATATGTCTTGCTCTAGCATTTCCAAAATTAGTTAGTTAGTGGGCCTCAAGTACAACTTTTAATGTGTAAGCAATTTTAATGTTTAAACATTAACTGTGAAAAATGTGCCGTCTGGAGGCACTAGGGTAGGGCTTGCCAGGGCTATTGCCCCATCAGAAATTTGGGAAACACTTTATTTTGATAGTGCACTTCAGAAATTCTAATAACTATAAGTAACTTTGTCAGCTACCAGTCATACCAACTGTCTGGTTAATATCTGCTAAAAGAAGAAATGCATCCATGTTTCTGTTTACAGTACTTTGTAAATATATGCAGAATATGCTGGTCAAGTCACCTTTATTTCTATAACATTTAGATAGTACAGATAGTAAAGTTCGTAGACGAACTTTAAGTTGGCTTGAAAAAGCTTAGCTAGAAAGTTTGAAGTAGTTTTAAAAGCTTTAAGTTTGAAGGTTTTCAGTTTTAACTAGTTTGAAGTTTAAAGTAGTTTTAAAGTTTAAAGTTTTGAAGATAATACAATTTATCAGAAAAATAGATATATATGCAGTTGCTAAGGTCCCGGGTGGTTGCTAGGGTGTTGCTATGCGGTTGCTGGGGTAACCGGGGTGGTTGCTAAGGTGTTGCTATGCGATTGCTAGGGTACTTGGTATGGTTGCTAGGGTGTTGCTATGCGGTTTCTAGGGTACCTGGGGTGGTGGCAAAGGTGTTGCTATGCGGTAGCTAGGGTACTTAAGGTGGTTGCTAGGGTGCTGCTATGTGGTTGCTAGGGTACCCTGGGTGGTTGCTAGGGTGTTGGTATGCGGTTGCTATGATACCTGGGGTGGTTGCTAAGGTGTTACTAGGTAGTTGCTATGGAACCCGGGGTGGTTGCTAAGGTGTTGCTATGCGGTTGCTAAGGTACCCGGGGTGGTTGCTAGGGTTTTGATATGCGGTTGCTAAGGTACCCTGGTTGATTGCTAAGGTGTTGCTATGCGGTTGCTAGGGTACTTGGGGTGGTTGCTAGGGTGTTGATATGCTGTTGCTAGGGTACCCAGAGTGGTTGCTAAGGTGTTTCTATGCGGTTGCTATGGTACTCAGGGTGGTTACTAGGGTGTTACTAGCATGTTGTTAACACGATTAGCAAGTCACTAACATTTTACTAGCATGTTGGTTGCATGATTAACAAGTTACTAGCATGTTGCTAGCATGTTTCTAACATGATTAGCACATTACTAGCATGCTGTTAGCATAATTAGCATGTTACTAGCATGTTACAAGCATGATTAGCATGTTACTAGCATGTTGTTAGCCACAGACATGTAGGGGAGCGCGGGGCACAAAGTAACACGGGGTTAGTTGTAACACGCGTGGTTTAAATATTTCCACACATGCTAGCATAACCAAATTTTCAATATTTACTAGTTATCATATCAATATTGTATAGAGAAAAAAAGTGCACCAAAATTCAAAAGTCTTTTGAAGATATTGCTGAACATTTATCTTACCATAGTAAAATTATATTTCTGGCTTAAGTAAATTTTTCATCTCAGTTTTTATTACTTATTTAAAATGAGACAAATCTGCTATTATTTTAATCTCCAATCTGTTATTTATCAGTTTAGATTATTTTTTAATGCTTCAGTAACTAGAAGAAGACAGTAACCGGTTTTAAATTTCATTTGCGCAGATGGGAAAAGTTGTAACACTGCGTTACAATGTGCCCTGCCGTGCTATTCTGTGACATTAGCGATGTAATTCACACTATTTACTTTAATATATTTTAATGAGAAACGACAAGAAACAGGTGAATAAAGACTGACAGTCAGTGTTTAATGTTCAGAAATTATTATTTCAAGACATGTAAAGCATTTTGGCTCGTTTATGTGGGCCTCCCAAGCATGGTTGCAATGTGTTCATTGTCAAACTCAAAAATCAGATTATTTTTCATTCTTAAAAATCGTCATTATTTTATTTGAAATAATTATTTTATTTTATTGACAAAATATTTTAGTTTGTCATATATTTTTTCATGAGCTCAGATAACATTTTAAGCTGTCATATGGTCATGTTACAACATGCCCCTCAGATGTTACAATGTACCCCACCTACGGGGCATGTTGTCACATTTCACTTCCAATTTTTGAGGATAAATAAAGAAAGATGTATACACTGTAATTATGAAACAAAGCGGCATATTTGTACTAGACAAGTGTGAAATTACTGTGGATAAAAAAATTATACTCTGAACCCCATGTGGATTTACACAATTTGAGAAAGTCAAAAAGTGTTACTTTGTGCCCCACTCTCCCCTATAGATGCCCCATTAGACCGCTCCAGGCATGTAGATGCGGCCGCCATGTTGGAACGGTCAACTTGACGTCATTCACCATACTGTAGGTTCGAACAGAGCCGTTGAGCCATTCTGTGCAGGACTGTGGCATCTTTCGAATATTCATTGATTACTATGGTGAATGACGTCAAGTTGACCGCTACAATATGGCAGACGGCTTACGTATAGCAGCCCATACAAACAGTTGCTAATGAGGCATCTATGTATATATATATATATATATATATATATATATACACACGTTATGGTTGTTAGCATGATTAACAAGTTACTAGCATGTTTCTAACATGATTAGCATGTTACTAGCATGCTACCAGTCATTAGAGTAACTGCAAACTGTCTGCTTAATATCTGCTAAAAGAAGAAATGCATCCATGTTTCCATTTACAGTATTTTGTAAATATATGCAGAATATGAAAATCAAGTCACCTTTATTTCTATAACACTTTATACAGTACAGATAGTTTCAAAGCAGCAGTAACAAATTCAAATTCTGCTGTAAAGCAGCTCTAAAAAGCCAATATTGTCATTATACAGCTCAAATCAGTTTAATGTTGATTCAGTTCAGTTCAATAACTGCAAAGTTAATCAGTTGTGCATGTACACTGTATAGACTGTATAGGTTTTTTTTGTCTGGCAGTGGCATCAGGTATGCGTTAAAATTTCAAATTGGAGCCTCTACTACATCGATTCGGGCACCAAACATCACAACAATATGATATTTTAAGCTCTTTGTGTCGCTGAATCTGTGCTGGTTTGAATTGGCCACCTCCAGTTTTCGCTTTGTTTTGCCTCCAGCTAACTCTGTGACGTAATTGTGACATCGGCCGTAAAAGGGTCTATACTGTGTATGTTCGTGTCAGTGCTATGACAAACTCCTGCGCACTCAACTGCACAATGAATAAAGAAAAGACACAAGATAGTAGTGTTTTACATTTGTCATATCCTTGGGTAGTCTGGTGTGTATATGGCTCATCTTTTGCTGTTTGTGTGTAGAGTTACTATGCAAAAACATAATTTTTATAAGTGTGAAAATAGTTTTTAAAAAAGTGTTTGCTTTTGCAAGAGATATGTAATGATTTCCATGTTGTTCATGTTTCAAGGTTGTGTGTAGAGTTTAGACGAAATGAGCGTTTCAGAAATTGTGTAAGCAATAAAATAATAATAATAACAACAACAAAACTGTATTTACAGAAATGTATTTATCTTATTAAAAAATTTCTTAGTTTTTGCCTGTTGGATATGGAAAGTGTTACATATAGTCAAAACACTATTTTAGAAATACTGCATTTTAGAAATATTAGAAATGACAATGTTTTTGTTGTTGTTGTTGTTTTGTTACTGTATTGCATTTGTGTGTTTATGTATATTTGAGGTTTACATTACCGTAACAATCTTTTACAGCCAGCTATAGTGTAACACTGACAAAAATGTATAAACCTACTGATTAATTCATAGTAGTGTTTTGTGCTGAGTGCAGCAATGTGTTGTTGGTTGTTAGACAGACCTATTCATATAATACCTGTGTGTCATTTCATTTCATTCTGATCGATCGATCAATCGATCAATAAATAAATAAATAAATAACCAATTTTGACAACACATAAAACTGTTTTGGAAGCAGTGTTTGCTTTTGCTAGAGATTTGTAGAGATTTGCGTTTTGTGTTTGTGGTTTTTTGTTTAGAGTTTTGGGACAATAATTCAGCAAGATTCAGCAAAAAAAAAAGTTGTGAATAACTGTAAATGCCCAACCCATTCTCACTCCCGGGGCGTCAGAAACTGAAGCATGGTCAAGCGCCTTTAGCGTCACTATGAAGACGGCAAAGGTGCCCCTCGGCGTCGCTATATCGATGAGCTCGGACCTACATTGATTTCAACGGGAAACTTTTGGCGTCAAACACAGACGCGAAGGGCATGAGATGTTTATCGCTATGAAATCACATTCAAGAAGTCTCATTCAGCACACTTCGCGATATTTGCCATCAGTTTACATGTGCCACAGGTTGGGTGAGTAGTCGTAAATACACCGTCTTAATGTCTGTTATAAAATGTATTCAGTCTTTATGTATCAGATTAGCACCGTATGTTTATTCGCTGTATTATATCGGTCATCCGAGGCTGTCTTTGAGTTTCATTGCGTTTAACTAAATGAACACACCTGCTAACTAGAGTGATTAAACACTATCTGTCACGTGACGTGCCATAGACCTTGGATCAGTTTTATATTCATATCAGGTTCAAAGATGTAAGTTGCAATTGTAGTAAAATCATGGTAACCATGTAGTTTTACTGTGAAATTTGAAGTTAAAACAAGTAAACATGACACTTACCATGATTTTACCACAGTAACTGTAGTGATATGTATAGTAATACCACAGTATCACCAAACTTACTATGGTTTTACCACTGTAATGGTAGTTTTGATGTGCTTTTATGGCAGATATCACAGTAATCACAACATTTACTGTACCATGCTTGTTAATACCTTTTAATGTAAAATCCAAAAAAAAAAAAAAGTAAAAATTGAAAAAAATAAAAAAAAAAAGTATTTTTTTTTCCATCTTGCAGTTCATTCATATCAGTTTATATTTTAAATATTTTACTCTCAGATCATTATTAACATTTCTCTATATAATTCTATTTTATTTTCTCTCCCTTTTTCTAATTATTATTATTATTATTATTATTATTATTATTATTATTTTTAGCTGAAAAGACGTAAAGGAAGCAGTCAGCCCAGTCGTGTTTGTGGAGAGGTATTAATTCAGAAACGGAGAAGACAGAAAGCTGCAGAGACAGACTTTCGCAGCGGTAGGTCTGTGTTAGTTTTACCCTTTTATCAAAAATTCCTGCTGTTATAATTTGCACAGCATTTGTTGTTTCTTAAACTTTTGCCCTGTCCAAATACCCACACTTGCGGTCTTTGCACTTGACCACTTGACTACTTATTAGACGTATTTCCTGTATTTGGCCCAAGTATTCAAGTGTGTGTAGAACTTTTCATTACCTTATGGGACACACTTATAGTGTAAAAATGCAAGTGTTTACAGAGGTTTATTTTTAGTTTCAACTTTGCATTTTAAAATAATCTTCTAAATGTCTGTTCAGTAGTCCCTATAACAGATGGATATTTAATTTGTGGTGCTTCTAATTAAATGATAAAAAGCAGTTGCAAATGATGTTCAAAATAAATATACTTGTCTTTGCACCAATAAAACGTGCAACACGTTGTTTTACTACCAAATTATTCCTAATATATAATTATTATTAATATTAATATCTAACTTACATTGAAAAGGTTTCCGTGACTTCTTGCGAGATCTCAGCAAAAAGTCTCATGATTTATTCCAAAACATGATGCATGATGGGATACACCAAACCTTGAATAGCGCTCCGGTGTGGCTCAGTCAGATGCCCCACACAGTCAGAAAGTTTATATTGTCCATTGGCTTCTTAATAAATTACTTCAAATGGGCCCTATCACTTCATGTTCCAACTATACATGATGTCTCTCTGCACCTCGTAATTGATCTGTTGCCATGAGTGGAAATGCTAGTTTGATGTGTCACGTGATATATCAAACCTTTGATTAATTTGCCAGAACCAGATCAATTACACTACTGATAACAGTCCTGTTAGCATCTAATCATGTTTAAAAGAATTCTTATGAATATAGCTTGCTATTAATGACTTAAAAGGATGTTGTAAATTGTCTTCAAAGAAAAAGCTTCTCAAAAGGTCTTAAAACAGCTTTAAAAATGGTATGTGTACAGTACTTCAAGGGTCATAGTTGCTCACCCTGCTAAAATCACGCAGAACAAAAGCTGAGCTGACTGTCCATTAAACAACCTCATCTGAATTGTTTGTGTTTTTTGTTTTACTTTGGCCAGGTCTGGGAACTGTCTGAAAATGGGATGTTAGGACTGAGAGATCCTCTGGCTGAGGAAAAGGCTACACCACATCTGTGCTGGATATCAACCACAAACTGTTTACAGACATGAGAGAAGAAGATCATGATGGGGAAATGGACGGGGAAGAGCAAGAAACCAGTTTAGATGTGATGATAAGGAATCATTATTTTCAGAAACAGTATCAAATGTCTTATATGTATCACATGATCTGTATCATAGTTGACTGGATGGGATTTTTTTACTTTTAAGGACATTTCATCACTCATTTGTGTGAACTGATTAATGTTAATGTATTTTTGATGATCCATTATTATTTTTCTTGAGTCTCATTTGTCTTGATGCTACTTTATCAACTTTATGCTGTATGCTTCAATAAAATGAATATGGTGAATATTGTGCATTGAAAATTCTTGATAAATACATAATTTTACTAGGTAGGCTCATATGTGTTTATTTTATACTTGAAAAACTACATATAATTAATTACCATGATTATTTTTACTTAAGACATAAACATTTTTGATCAGATTAATGACATCTGGGACAACAATACACCAAAAAGTTATTATTGTATATATTTAGTGACAAATATGCCAATTTTTGGTGAAATAAAGGGAGTTACAAGATGAATTATTTTGCATTACAAGATGTGCCATGGGCTTTATTGCTACAAACACTTAAGGAATAACTGAGAATGTACCAGGAATGATCAATGTGGGTCTTGTACTGCATTAAAACCAAGAGCATGCACATTACTGATGTCCAGCACGTGAGGAGCAAGATAAGGGGGTGAGGAGGACACTTTTACACTGATTTTGCTAATTAGATTTTTTTATATTGTGATTCTTAGTATGTATGAATTTGTCCTTGTGTAATAGTAATAGTGAGGTATCATAATGTGTATAAATTGTCCTTGATTACTGCTTAACAGTGGGGAATAGATAATGGCAAGTTGTTGCAGGTTCATCCATTATATTTATTGACGTTTAATTAAACAATCTAAGAAATAATCTATTATTATTATGGTTATTATTATTATTGTTATTAAAGCATTTCTTTCTAATTTTTCCATGTTTCATCAAATGGCCTCTCAATGTCCTGTCAAAAGCTGTACGAGGCATGACGTAAGAATAGAAAAGGGTGGTCTGTGAAAACTGTTAGATATAAATGTGACTCAACACAGTTTGTTGTCTATGATGAGGAGAATACATCATCATCATATGTAGGTTTTACTGCCCTTCTACCCCCAGGGGCCCAGTAGCGCCCCCTGGAAGAGCCAAAAAATGCACATTTCAAATGGCTGTAAATCAGTCCAATTAACGTATCAAAGAGAAAATCGGCAGGATTACTACTTATGCTATGTTGATTAAATAATGTTGGGCACAGTTTTCAGAAATATATAGAAAGGTGGTATAAAGGCATTTTAAATATTGCTCACTGCAAAATACCAAATTTCAGCCTGCCTCTCAAATATATAATAGAGGTTTGCACAATGAACATATTTAGATATCCAGATTTCCATTAAAGATGTTATTTCATTTAGGTAATAAAAAGTTTTAAACTACATTACCCATAAGCCTCTGTCATTCTATCTATGGAACGGGAAAAACTTGGCGCTGTTATTTGTAGTTCATTGAAGTTATGCTTAGGGTTTGGATCTCGCTAAAGGAGCAATTTCTCTCAACATAGCAACACTTCATTGTTAACTTAATATATTACTAACGTGATAATATCAGCAAAACATACTTTTGTAACATGATGCGCTGTTTAATATGGGGTAAAAGATAGTCCAACCACAGACAGTCCCTGCGGATGACAAGAGAAATTCACAGCCAATGACATCCCAGCTGAGCAGCGGCGTCACATTTCCTTGTCCATTTATGGTCATTTATGACAGATGTCTTCCGTTTTTCGGCGGAAGGGATAGATTCGGTTAACAATAAATTAAATTTGCTACCTATTAGATTGTGTTTTATTAACGTCCACACCCTACCCCTTACAATAATGCAAATACAGTAATTATTGTTGTTCAGCGTGACAAAAATTGGGCAATACTGATGTGCGCATGCCCAGCAGTCGCAGCTGCCTCCCATCTCACTAAATATAAAAGATAGATTTTATTTTATTATTTTATTTTTTATTTATTTTTTTTTGACCAAAGACAAGTGCATTTACTAATCAAATGATGTGCTTCTAACATTTACATTGTAAATTACATTGTGTTTTAAAGTTATAAAATTATTCACTTTTGTGTTTCTGTGATTGTCCATTCTCTACCATTTGAACTCTAGGAATAAAAACTGAAAAAAGCATACAGAAAGCATAATGAACACGTATAGTTTTGTAAGCATTTCCCAGTATTTATTGATATGTCAAACTCATTTAAAGACAAACAAAGTGCCCAGACTACTGCACTGCATCCTCTGTCACCAAGCTCTTTTTTGCCACTATGAAGAATAAAAAAGCAGTTAATTACAAAAATGTATCCAGGGAGGACTTAAGGAAAAAATAAATAAATAAATTGAAACAAATGGGAACAGGTGTGTAAGTCAGAAATATGTAACAAAAAAGTCCTTAAAAAATAAAAATAAATAATATATATATATATATATATACACACACACACACATACACACACACACACACACACGCCAAACAATATTTTTGCAAACCACATGCAAAGTTATCTTCACAAAATATTTTCTGTGCTTCCCTTAAAAAATAAATAAATAAATAAATAAAAAGGCAAACAATTATTAAGAACATTGTACTTTAATACTTTATAAATATTGTAAATATATACTTTGTAAATATTGTTCACTTTTGTGACTAAATGCAAAGCAAATTAAAATTGTTAGTATAATTATAATTGTAAATTATTCATTTCAGTATGAAAATGCTTTTATTAAAAAAAAAACAAAAAAAAAAAAAACTAAAAACAGTATATTTCTTTCAGAGAACACTGGAAACAGATTAATTTTCTTAAAAATTAAATTGACCAAAAAGTGATACAACACATAAGGTAATTGTTTCAAACTCACAAAATAACACCACAAAGTCACGCATGTCAAGTGTGCAATATCATCTATAACACTCTATCAGCACAGCACCAAACAAACATTAATTGTCTGAACAATGGAAGATAGATAAAGTGTTCAGGAAAACAAACACCTGCTACATACAAACACAGAAATATACCTTTGACAACAGCATCATTAAATAGCTGCATGTCTGGAACTAGGGGATGGCTGTGCATGAATATGTCCTTTACTAAAACTGCTGATGAGAATTGATGCTTTTTATGATAAAAGCATTAGGAAGACACCAAGTAAAGTTTACTGTATGAAGCTTGAAAAAGAGAACACAATGCTTTATCAATACGAAAAAGATTATTTTTAACTATTGTTTTCATTACTGGTTCTGTATACAGTATATGGGTTGCTGGAAGGTCAAAATGTGTTCATTATAAGCTTATAATTAAAACAAGGTTGCATCTTCTGCAAAAAAAAAAAAAAAAAAAAAAACACTGCAAAGTCTTAACATTGATCCAGGTGGCATTTCTGTATGTGTGGGGATAAAGAGTTAAAGAGGTGAGTGCATGTGCATGATGGAGAAAGACAGCGCTATCTGCAAGTAATCCTGTAAGACAGAAAGGAAGGAAATATTATTACATTACATGTAACTTGTTGGTTTATACATTACTGTGGGTTTTATTATTTTTTTAGGCCTCTGTAAAGATGCTGTATAATTAAATGTTAAATGCATCCATTATTAAAAATCAAGTCATTAATAGCAAGCTATATTCATAAGAATTCTTTTAAACATGATTAGATGCTAACAGGACTGTTATCAGTAGTGTAATTGATCTGGTTCTGGCAAATTAATCAAAGGTTTGATATATCACGTGACACATCAAACTAGCATTTCCACTCATGGCAACAGATAAATTACGAGGTGCAGAGAGACGTCATGTATAGTTGGAACATGAACTGATGGGGCCCTTTTGAAGTCATTTATTAAGAAGCCAATGGACAATATAAACTTTCTGACTGTGTGGGGCATCTGACTGCTTTCCAAGAAGAGCGCAACTGATTTACCAATAATGTGATAGTGTACAGGGGCTGAGGCAATGACTAACGACAGCAGCAGTGGAAACATTGCAGGATTGTCTACAAGTACACTTGTACAATATCATAGAAGTGTTACATTGAATTACTGAATTATTAGGACATTGATGTGAGACTGTGTTTAGGGTTCTTACTAATGGGGCATTTTAAAGACTTTTGCCCTGTCCAAATTCCCACACTTGCGATCTTGGCCACTTGAGACCGTGTGTACGTGACAGTGCGTGTGCAGGACTGTCCCAGGTCTTAATAATGCCAAAACACAGGGCCCTTAACACACACTAAACCCACATTATCTTGAATACCACACCGGAGCGCTATTCAAGGTTTGGTGTATCCCATCATGCATCATGTTTTGGAATAAATCGTGAGACTTTTTGCTGAGATCTCACGAGAGATCACGGAAACCTTTCCAATGTAAGTTAGATATTAATATTAATAATAATAATAATTATATATTAGGAATAATTTGGTAGTAAAACAATGTGTTGCACATTTTATTGGTGCAAAGATAAGTATATTTATTTTGTACATCATTTGCAACTGCTTTTTATCATTTAATTAGAAGCACCACAAATTAAATATCCATCTGTTATAGGGACTACTGAACAGACATTTAGAAGATTATTTTAAAATGCAAAGTTGAAACTAAAAATAAACCTCTGTAAACACTTGCATTTTTACAACACTATAAGTGTGTCCCATAAGGTAATGAAAAGTTCTACACACACAGGCAACCTTCTTCCATTGTTCCATGGTCCAGGTCTGACACTCACAACCGTTTTGGCAATGGACAAGGGTCATCATGGGCACTCTAACTGGTCTGCATCTATGCAGCCCCATACACAAATTAAAATTTATAGTAATACAAATGAATTGTCTTGATATTTACAGTCTTTGTTTCATGTAATTAACTCCCTTTATAAAAGTGACATATTTAATCTAATGTAAATGGAAAGGATTTCGTATACGTATTCACTTTGATTACCCAGTAAAATACTATGTAACACATGGTCCAGCGTGCTCATACCGAGACATGAATTTTTAATCCAGTATCTGCGGTGACGTGCATTCACCTAAAATGTATCATGTAATAAGACACGATCCCTCAAATCTGGTCCTGGAGGGCCACTGCCCTGCAAAGTTTAGTTCAAACCCTGATCAAACTCGCTTACCTGAGATTTTCTAGGGATCCTGAAGACCATAATGAGCTTGCTCAGGTGTGTTTGATTAGGGTTGGAGGTAAAGTCTGCAGTGCATTGGCCCTCAAGGATGAAGCAGGAAGTTTTTCTCTCACATCAGAATTACTCAATTTTGTACAGCATAATTCATGAATACTGCAAATATGTTTTTTGTTTGTTTGTTTGTTTGTTTGTTTTTGGTAATGTACTGTGAAACATCTGGGGTTTAAGAAATCAACCTGAATTGGTTTAAAATGTTGACAGTTGTTTACTCAAAGCATCAAGAGTGTGGTATAAAAATGTTTTTGTGTCCCCATCTATTTATTTAATACAGTATAGTGCACAACAATATATTCAGAGACAGAGACAGTAAATAAACTGCATTCAAAAATGTAGCCATGCTATGAACCTGTTACTTATTAAAGTGAAGCAAAATTGAGGTCTTTCTTTTGTCCATCAACAAGATCTCTTCAACTGCTACATCTTTTTATATTTCTTCACACTTGAAATATTTTCAATTCTTCCTGATCTATGTTAAATCTAATTGCATAATATTCACACTAAATGAAAAGCATGGTTTCTTTAAAACTCTGAAATTAAAGGAAGTCTACAGGGAAAACAATGGAAACACACAATGTAAACACACAATGTAAACATGGATAAACAAAAATACGAAGCAATAAATCATTTTAAAGCTTTGCAAATCCAAAAAAAAAAAAAAAAAAAAAAAAAAGATTAACACAAATTAAACTCATTATCACTCACAGATATTTATCAAAGTTGCTTGATAGATTGATGGTCAGGGTTGATAAATGTCTGTACGTTGTGCTGGGCATCCAAATTTTGCTCCATTTCATCTATTCATAAACTTTTAGAGGGTGGTTTGATGGTGTGTTTTACAATACTCCCTCACCTAAGAAAACATTCATGACATGAAAACAGTGTACCGTAAATACATGATCATTCACTTGATTTGATTCACTTGATCAAGCCACTTGACTTTTGAACCCCATTTCGAATGTTTCCTGTGGTCTTTATACTTTATACTAATTTTAAGACTTATTTGGAATGTAGAGTATTAAATTGTGCAGAGTGTTTAAATGTAAATATAAAATCATCCCAGAGTTTAGGAACTGCAAAATAATTAGATAGCAACAGTGTTTCAGCAACAAATCAAACCACAAGGAGTTTCAAATATATGTCATTTGCGCATTGCATGTTCACACGTGACAGCATACCTCTGTAATGTATTTCAGATATATGCATCATGTTGTCTGTAATTTAGTTTTTGCTTTTGATTTGTGATTTTCAACACTGAACACATTTTCGGCACATTTTGTGTGTATGCATACTTACCTTCAGAATCACAAAGACAAAACCAATGATGCACAGTAGTGAAATGAAAGCAATGAGTAAGATCTGCGCAAGAGGAACATCATCTTCATTCAGAGGAACATTCGCAAGAGGGCACTCTTTTTTATCTCTTCCTTGTTCTTCTAGAAAATCAAGTCCAGAGAATTAGAGCTATCCTCTATGCTGTTTTTCATTCAATATTAATCAGAAAATTACTCTACTTCTCAATCTCATCTTCTGAATAGAAGTGTCCCATTAACACAGTTTACTTAGTAAATACATGCGTTACGTACATTCATATAAACCACAATAAACACATTTTATAATAAAATTACTTACATGACATTTAAGACACACTTACTTATCCATAACCATGTGACTGTGCCAACTGTAATTTTGTTTGCAAAATTAAATTCACACCAGTAAAGCCCAATGTCTTTGGCCTTTACTTTTGAGAAGGTGGCATTAAGTTGGGGAATTTTCCATCTACACAGACTTTGGTTTTGTACATTGTTGATTTAGGGGTAAAAGTGTTGTCTTTGTAATAGTAGAAGACTTTCTGCTTATTTTGACTTGCTTCTGCTTGTTTGTACATGTACACCCTATCTTGAGAGTTTTTATCAGTAGCGCACTGGATGATGATCTCATTCCCAACTGCTCTGATTAAAGATATAACTGTGTTTGAAGAAAACAACTATTGAGACTTTTTTCCTTGAACACTTAAATACACTGATGAATTTGCAGGCTATCTTGCATCTGAAATAATTTTTGTAGTAACGTACAGACATTAAGCGAAAACACACAAATAATGTATTCTTCACAACATTTCATTTGCATACTTGATCTTTTCTTAATGAATGCAGACTAAAACATTTTCTACTGCAGGATCTAGCATCCATGAAAGTCAAGTCAAGTCAAGTCACCTTTATTTTTATAGCGCTTTTAACAATACAAATTGTGTCAAAGCACTTAACAGTATCAAATTGGAGGATAGAGTGTCAGTAATGTATAATAATAAGATTAAACACTCAATTTTCAGTTAAAGGCATTTCATTATTGAATTCAGAGATGTCATTGTCTAGCTCAGTTTAGTTTAAATAGTATATATGAAATCAAATTGATGATAATCGTTAGAAATTAAGTGTCCCCAACTGAGCAAGCCGGAGGTGACAGCGGCAAGGAACCAAAACTCCCTCTGTGACAGAATGGAGAAAAAAACCTTGGGAGAAACCAGGCTCAGTCGGGGGGCCAGTTCTCCTCTGGCCAGGATATTATTGTTTAATTTTTTTTTTTTTTTTACTTATTGTTTTAATTAAATTTTAAATGTATTATATTTCTATTTTTATATTGTTGCAATTTCTAACAATAATAGTATTATGTAGTTAAGTATTTTATTATATTTTTAGTTATTTTGTTTTATTTTATTTATTTATTTATTTAAGTCAAGGTCTTCACTGGGGATATGTCCCCGGGGCTCATCCAGGTGTCTGGCCTCCGCCGATGATCAGGGTCGCAGACATCATCTTCCGGCGCCGATCCACCATCTCTTCCGGACACGGACTGAGAAACAGAATAATAAAGAAACAGACAAATATTAGCGTAGATGCCATTCTGCTTACGATGTAACGAGTACATCGTGTGTTATGAGGAGTGTTCCCGGTTCCGGCTGATCTAATTAATGCAGCCTAACAATCCTTTAACGGATTTGAATAATAGAAGTGTATTAGTGTGTTATGTGTAAGCTGTGGTGGCTTCTGCCGCTGTGAAAAATCACTCTCAAAGTCTTGGGGTTTTGATGCCAGAAGATAGACTTTATTACAAGAACAAAGCCGAGAAGTTTTCTGCAGAAAAATCTCCAGAATGCTTTTGTGCTGTCTCTTTTATACAGTTTTTCCTTTAAGGCGTGTTCCATACTTTCACAGAGTTTCCCTTATACATACAATCTGATTCCTCCCTAGAGAGAAGGGGCTCCAACACGTGTTATGGTATAGAAAGAAAGACCCCTTATATTCTTCCAGATGTTTCTTGTCTGCATGTTCTAGCCACGTATGCACATTCCTTGTCCGCTCACCCTAGCCAAGCAGGCACATTTTACACAGGGGCCTTAGAACATAATGGAAGATTAAATAGATATATTATTGGCAAGATTCTCCTTGATTCTACTTGATTAATTCAGATCTTTAACTATAAAAATCTTCTTCATTCCTCCCTTTGAGACTTTATTAAGTCTCACAATTGCTTATGTCTACTCAGAGTGCTACCTCATCATTCAGTATATCAAGTTAACACTACCTAGTGACTAAACAAGTCACGCAGTCTTATCACCAATGACCAGATGATGCAGCAGCACTCTGGAGGAGCATCAGAACCAAAAAGTCTTCCTCAAATTTGAGAAAGTAAAAAGATCCTGTCTCCTTAACCCCTTATTTAAGATAAAACCATGTTATAAGCATGAGCGTGCAATTGGTTCAGCGCTTGCCTGTGGTTGTCACAGTTATGTATAAAAGGCATAAAAACACATTCAAAACATAATACATTGAATATCAAAAGAAAAATAGTTCAGATCTGTTGATCTTCAGCCCAGATACTTTGCACATCATAGAGGGCCAGCCTTGGGCAAAGGTTAGGCTAGTTCTTACACCAAGTTCTTACACCTCTTCCTCATAGTCATCAGAGTCACTGGAACTATTATCCAAAGTTTGCTTATTTAAGATCAGTTTGTTTAGCAATCCTTCATAATATCCATCTAGGTTCCTTTCGGTGATTATTCGTTGATTGTTCTTTTATCATTTTCATTTGCTTAACAGCAGCATTGTCGCCTAATGTTCTTGATACAGGTGATACAAAGCAAAATAATAACCTTCCTATTAATATAGCAGCTCCTAAAAACATTCTTAGTTTAGCAAACCATGCTTCCCATGCTCCAAATTTCAGATCGAACCAATCCCAAATTCGTTTGTCTCTTCCTGTATTTGCTGTAACTTTAGCTCTAAATTTTTTAATTTTAATCATCTTTTCACTAAAAGCTCCTCCCGGGGCAGTATTATTTGGTATAACAGTGCAACATTGATCTCCAAACATAATACAGACTCCTCCCTTATCAGCTAAAAGCCAATTCAGTGCCTGTCTGTTTTGCCACGTCATTCTACTTGTCGTGTGGACTTGTTCTCCTAATGAGGTTAAAGTATCGTCAGTCTAATTAATGAATCTTTGTTGATTATAATAAATGTAATTAATCCACTTTACATTTTTGTTAGGTGTGATCCAAACAAATATTGATTCAAAACCTGCTTTCACTTCATCTCATGCCTTGAATTCATTAGGAATCCCTCTCGGTTGTCCTATTTAGTCTAAATATACCTTGGGGTCTGGCTCATAACCTCTTTAATTCTGTTGTCTTCCTTGTTTACTCTCTGTTCTGTTCCCCATTGTGCTATGTTAAGTTCTTGAAGTAATCTTAGTCTTACACACATACCTTTCCATTCGACTGGTAAAGAAGGCAACAATATCTCACCTCCACCGATCCAAAAGAAGTCTGCTATTATTAATGACTGGTCTTCATAAATTTCTGTAGAACGTAAAGCAATAGTTTGATTTTCACATTCTTCAGGTGTTATTTTATTTCCATTCATTGTTCCAAGTGCTAAAAGTTCTGGAGCTCTAGAAGGAAGTCCAGATTTCCAAGCATCTTTCTTATCTATATACCAAATAATAGCACTTTTGCCCTTGAACTTGCCCACCTATTGTGTTCCTTTTGGTTTAGGAAAACACTCATATTCTTGTTTGTAATCTATGCCATACCATTTCGGAATCTCTACTTTCTGTTTTTCAATTTTTATATTTCGGCTGACGTCCGAATACTGACACCAAGCTCCCCAGAGTGGTCTAAAAAATTAGTTGTTAACTTAGGATTTTCCAAAAATCCTAGACATTCAGCAATATAATATAGTCTAGTAAAACCTGTTAAATAACAAAAGTTTCTCCCAAATTCGGCACACTTTTGGTAGTCATGTGGATTTGGTATGGCTATTACTTTGTTTAATGGAGATTTGGAGCATAGCAAACAATTTTCTTTCCTTGTTTCTCTCGTAGTAAAAGCTGTCCATCTATACCATTCATTATTTTGAGCTGTTTCCCATAATTCATCATTTTGACTAACTTCTGCGTCCCTTTGATTAAAATTGAGAGTTGCGCAGCCAGTGGTCTGAGTGTCCCCTTTTCTCTGCCCTGTTCCCATTTTCCTGTATCAAATAACTCCTCTTCACCATTCACTTCCTTATTACTTTCAAACAACTTACTTCTCCGTCTCTTCAATTTGTCTACCTCTTGGATCTTTTTCCTGATTCTCTGGTTTTCTTTTCCATCTCTTCTTCCATAGCCTCTAGTTGTGCTTTAATTTCTCTATCTTTCCTCTTTATTTTTCTAACACTTCCTCCTATTCTGTTTTGCCTTCTTGGTTTGTTTTCATCATTTCTAAGGCTATGCGTGCTTGTTTCTAACCGTCCATAGGTAAACATCGTTCACTTTCCCTTTTCTGTTCCCTGCTCTGTTTTTACAGCTGGTTCTTTTTTTCTTCCAACCCTACTTGTCTTTCCATGTCCATTTCTCCCGTTACCTCTACCTTTCCCTTGAGAATTGGGAACTCTCCCTCCGACGGCAGATAGGGGGTTGTTGGAAACAACATCTCCTTTTTGCCTGTTTTTCTGTCTGCCTCTTTCATTCTCTTCCTGGCTAGTTTTATACCTCTTCCCTCTAGCTTGTTGTAGATTGGAGACACTGGCTCCAATATGGGCAAAATGCTATTTTTTGGGTACAATTTCTAAAGACAGTTACTCTTTGCCTCTTTCTATAAAGCATTAGCCTCCCTTTCACTACATCTAATCTGATTTCACTAGATTTTTAGATTTTAGAAGGGTTTTCAAGCGGTGGGTCACAGAGTGGAACAAAGTGGGGCACTCAAAGTCACTTGGCTATTGCTAAATTTGCATTTCACGGACACTCATACACATACTCACACACAGTTCAGTCTAGGGCTGCACAATATACCAACAGTAATTAAGAATTGCGATATTGCTTAGTGCAATTTTCGAATCGCAAAGGCCGCAATTTAAAACGTGCTGCGTGTTTTGAAGTGTAGGCACGCAATAGTTGTAATATTAGTGAGAGTCTCTGAGCGATGGTTCACTATTAAGAGGTCCAGTTTGCATTTCATCTTCACCAGGGTGACTCTTTGCGAGTCGTTGCAATGGTCTTTCCCTCGTTGGTAAGGGAGGGTCGTTACTAGCACGCCCTTCATCCCTCACTTCATGCTGTGTAGGGTTGCTGAAGCGGGTTGGCGTATTTCAAGGAGAGAGAGATGGACCCAGGTGTCACTTTGCAACTATTTTGCTGATCACTGCGAGATTCTTCCTTGAAATCATCACTGCACACTCACTGGTCCTTCATGGTGGAGCAAACCATTCCCTGGCCTTGACAGAACTGCTGCACCTGTAGGTGGAATCTTTCAGAGTTTTTGTTAGTGATATCAAGCATGCTCATTTGCTCATCTATCCAGTTATCCTTCTTGGTGTGACCTGTGGAAATTTCATGTGGGTTGAGGGCTGTCCTGGCCCCTTTTTTGAGCTCTCACAAATTCATTGCTATCAATACAATGAGCATAGGTCGAATACCCATTTTCTCTAATATAATAAAGAATTTGGTTTTAGTTATCTCTAATCTTACTATTTTTCCATTCATTACAAATTTATTCTCAACAACTTGCTAATTCAGTTATCTCTTTGTTTTATAAACTGAGCTTCACTATTTCATTAGATAATTTCTTCTAGGCCTATCTTGCTCAGTATCATAGGTATTTTGACCTGGAAAACCTTCAACCCACGTTCTTTATGTTAACAGTCAGAAAGACAATATTTTAGCCTTTTGGTACAGAATCAGATCCATCCTGATATGCTGCAAAGAAAGTTAGATGTGGGGTGGACAGAGCAAGCTTGCTTGCTTTGCCTTCCCATGTAATGCGCTGCGCAAGTGTGGCACTGTTTCTCTTTCTGCCACAACAATAATCTAGGTACTGACCGGGAAACTTAACCAATTTCATCCACGGTCATTATTTTACTGGGCATTATTTGCCCTGTGGGCCCACATATTAAATTTTGCATACAGCTGTTTTGGCAAAATAATTGATTTGCCTCAGTGTCTCGTCAGACACCTTCTTTCACTCCACACCACCATCATTCATACTTTTTCACACTCTTTCACACCCTTTCACACCCCCCTTTTGGCCAAAAACATATTTTGTCTTGATTTCAGCTGATTGTGAACTGAATGGTTTTAGCTGTGGAATGCCTTAGATTCTGAATAGACTTTACTGAGTGTAGACCTGGTAGCATTCCACATAGTGTCTAATTGTCATATTCAACTGGACAACATCAGTCATCATAAAGTTTAATTTAACACTGCAGGTATCAACCTCTTTTTCTTCTAACACAATCTAATAAGTTAATTGGTTTAGAATAATTTTCTTAGGCATTTTGCAGTTGAGAGAACTATTTAATTTTTCAAATGTCACTTGTCTAATTTAAATTTTAGTCATATGATTTTTGTTATTGCTCATGAGCTTCTTTGAGAAGGAGATTTGAGGTCTCTGCATAATCTAGGATCCATGGCCATCAACATTTCTATCCCGTTATCCCCAGTGATGACAGCATTTATGATTTCATGATTTGGGACCATTGGAGTTAAATTTATTTATTTTTATTACTTCATTCAATCCAGCCCTTTTAAATTACCATTAAACAAAATGGAGTGACCAATATTTTTATTTTGTCAGCTCTATTTCTTCTTTTAAACATCTTGTCTACCCTTTTTTCTTTTCTTTTTCAAAGAGTTCAACATTGTTGTCAATATTCAGTTGTGCATTTTCCCTTAGCTGGTTAATGAAATAGCCCTCGCTATTCCAAATCCAGCTCCATTTTTATCTGATTTGTGTGTCAAGCACCACTTCTGTCTGTCAAAATTCCTTGGTTTTTAGACACAAGGCTGGACTAGTACCTATTGAAAAGCAGATTGAGAATGTTAGTTAAAGTACAGAATTCAAAGAACTGCTGTGAGACCAGTAAGTAATCAAAATTAATAAAAAATTATTAAAATAATTAACAAAATTTGAAGCAGTCTATATAGTGATCATTAAATATGCAGCACCTGTGCGTGCAAAGGGAAGGGATGGAAGTGCTTCTGGTTAGATCTTCAGTCTGTAGAAGGTGTTAGGTAGTTGCACTGGGTCATCAGTCTGAGATGGCACTCAAAGGCTTGATGTTGTGGTGTATGGTCTCGTTGTTTCTCCGCCTCTTCTCAGTCTGGCTTTTGATTAATCCTGCCAGAGTTTTGCATTTCAGGATGTTCTCTTCACCCCTAGGAAAAGTCTCAAGTGAAAAATTCACCTTTTCCTGCTTTAAGTCAGCCTTTCTCCATGCAGAAGTGTGTACTCCTCTTTCCGGAGGGGAGTTGCGAGTCCATCAGCTCCTCCCTCTTCTTCTCTGCAGCTTCTTTGTCTCTGTTTCTTCGCCTCTTTGCTTAACAGACTCCAGTTCATTGCTTCCCTTTGTCAAGGCTCTATTCCAGAAGGCATCTGAAATTTTAACTCTCAGAGACTGCATTAATCAAATTGAACATTTGTAAACTCTGATCAAATTGTGTCTGGGCAATCAGCTCTTTATCTAATTTTCATTTTTCAACCATCTTTTTCAATGGTTCCTTAATAAAAAGGTTAAATAAAAATAAATAACTAAAAATAAATAAAAAATCATCTGGTTAAATACAGCAGTTCCCTTATTCTATTTTAGTAAAGCAAGTTCTTCATTGCAGAAAAACAGCAAGCAGTTTCTTCTTTGCAAAAAGCAGAAAGCAGCAGTAATCTACCTTTATTATATACTCCAATAAACAAAAGAATTCTTTCTTTTACACCCGCATGACATGCGTATGTTAAACTAAAGACTTCAATTATAATTTGTCTTCTATATTTGCATACATGTTTCAGAATAATCAGTAATGGTGAATGAATTTTCTCAACCAACATCAAATAATTCATTTTATTTAGTTTAATTCTTTAATCAACAAGTTCCTTTATTATTGTAAAATGTCTATGGCTTTTGATTTCAAATTTCAATGAACTTGGTCACCCAATCTTGCTCTCATTTAACATTTCACTACACAAGTTATCTTTAGTTGACTTAAATCCAAATCTCTGAAACTGTGTAAAGGATTAATTCTCTTACTGTCCCCCAGGGATAACAAGATACAAATTTTAAGACGTCTTCGACATAAGATATAAAGTTTTAAGCACGTGCAATATTTTTATTCATCTATTAAGATATTTCATTAAAGCATAAATGTCTATCTCATTTTAATTAATCTATTATTATTTCAATATTCTGCAAAGTCCATATCTTGGAACACTTTTTTCTTCAAATAACATTCATATAGGTCCCTTTATTCAGACAGGGCTTATCTTTTCATTCTGCATCCCTTTTTTTATAGGTTCTTATGCTTTCATATTTTGTCTCTTTTTTCTTGGGCCCATTCTTTCATTCATTCCTCTCGGGTGTAACAAGAACTGCGTCCGTCTCTCCCAGGGAGGGGCACGCACCGCTTATTCACCCAATACGGAATTTTTCTCCTACAACCATAGTTTTTCACATTGACATGTACTTGGACACAAACACAGTTTCAGACATACAACAAAACAAAACACTCCACCTCTCTGTGAGTGACCTGCAGCGGAACGCTCGCTCGTTTACTGTTTTATCCACTTGCTCTCTCTCTCAGTAAAAAAGCAGCACTCAGCCAGGAATTTTTGCCTGCCCGTGCAGTCCCCTATAATCTCCCTTACACCTTTTTAGGGCGGTATCCGCAGGTCTTTTTGCCTACCCGTGCAGTCCCTGTATTTATAAACAGGCGGTATCCGCAGGCCTCTTCTCGCGCGTTTCCTTCACTATATCTGCTTCACATTTATTTCTGTCCCTTCAGGCTCAGTCTAAATAAACACAGACCATTGCTAACAATGTATGTCTGCCTACACCATCTAGGTTTCAATTTAGGCTACCTATCAGGCCTCCCTAACAGTAAACCAGATAAATGCATGCAGTTATTTCTTCTGGAATCAAAACCCATTTTTCTTTTTGTTCTTTAAATTTGGAAGAGCAATCTTGAGTGTCCTTACCACCTCGTGCTAACTGGCAAACATCACAGATTTATTTAAGCAAAAATTGCCTACCTTTAGTGGCCACAGAATCTGCCGTTTGCCAAGCCAGCCCGAAGCGGTCTTTCACCCTCTGCTCCTTTCCGATCCTGTTCGTGACGCCAATTGTGGTGGCTTCTGCCGCTGTGAAAAATCACTCTCAAAGTCTTGGGGTTTTGATGCCAGAAGATAGACTTTATTACAAGAACAAAGCCGAGAAGTTTTCTGCAGAAAAATCTCCAGAATGCTTTTGTGCTGTCTCTTTTATACAGTTTTTCCTTTAAGGCGTGTTCCATACTTTCACAGAGTTTCCCTTATACATACAATCTGATTCCTCCCTAGAGAGAAGGGGCTCCAACACGTGTTATGGTATAGAAAGAAAGACCCCTTATATTCTTCCAGATGTTTCTTGTCTGCATGTTCTAGCCACGTATGCACATTCCTTGTCCGCTCACCCTAGCCAAGCAGGCACATTTTACACAGGGGCCTTAGAACATAATGGAAGATTAAATAGATATATTATTGGCAAGATTCTCCTTGATTCTACTTGATTAATTCAGATCTTTAACTATAAAAATCTTCTTCAAAGCCAGGTTAAAGAAATGTGTCTTTAATCTAGATTTAAACTGACAGAGTGTGTCTGCCTCCCGAACAGTGTTAGGTAGATTGTTCCAGAGTTTGGGCGCTAAATAGGAAAAGGATCTGCCACCCGTAGTCGATTTTGATATTCTAGGCATTATCAAATGGCCAGAGTTTTGAGAACGCAGCGGACGTGGAGGACTATAATGTGATAAGAGCTCGCTCAAGTACTGAGGAGCTAAGCCATTCAGGGCTTTATAAGTAATTAACAAGATTTTAAAATCTATCCGATGTTTGATAGGGAGCCAGTGCAGTGTTGACAGAACCGGGCTAATATGGTCATACTTCCAGGATCTAGTAAGGACTCTACATGCTGCATTTTGGACCAACTGTAGTTTATTGATCAAGCGTGCAGAACAACCACCCAGTAAAGCATTACAATAGTCTAACCTTGAGGTCATAAACGCATGAATTAGCATTTCTGCATTTGACGTTGAGAGCATACGTCGCAATTTAGATATGTTTTTGAGATGGAAAAACACAGTTTTACAGATACTAGAAACATGGCTTTCAAATGAAAGATTGCTATCAAACAGCACACCTAGGTTCCTAACTGATGAAGAAGAATTGACAGAGCAGCCGTCAAGTGTTAGATAGTGTTCTAGGTTATTACATGTGGGGTTTTTAGGTCCGATAATTAACACCTCTGTTTTTTCAGAATTTAGCAGTAAGAAATTACTCGTCATCCAGTTTTTTATATCAACTATGCATTCCGTTAGTTTCTCAATTTGGTGTGTTTCACCGGGCCGTGAAGAAATATAGAGCTGAGTATCATCAGCATAACAGTGAAAGCTAACACCATGTCTCCTGATAATATCTCCCAAGGGTAACATGTAAAGCGTGAAAAGTAACGGCCCTAGTACTGAGCCTTGAGGTACTCCATACTGCACTTGTGATCGATATGATACCTCTTCATTTACTGCTACGAACTGATGGCGGTCAGATAAGTACGATTTGAACCATGCTAGGGCACTTCCACTAATGCCAAGAAAGTTTTCTAGTCTATTCAAAAGAATGTTGTGGTCGATAGTGTCGAACGCAGCACTAAGATCCAGTAAAACTAATAAAGAGATACAACCATGATCAGATGATAGAAGCAGGTCATTTGTAACTCTAATGAGAGCAGTCTCAGTACTATGATACGGTCTAAATCCTGACTGGAATTCCTTACAGATACCATTTTTCTCTAAGAAGGAATATAATTGTGAGGATACTACCTTTTCTAGTATCTTTGACAGAAAAGGGAGATTTGAGATCGGTCTGTAATTACCTAGATCTTTGGGATCAAGTTGTGGTTTTTTAATGAGAGGCTTAATAACAGCCAATTTCAAGGTTTTGGGGACATATCCTAATGACAATGATGAATTAATAATACCCAAAAGAGGGTATATGACTTCTGGAAGCAGCTCTTTTAGTAGTTTAGATGGAATAGGGTCTAACATACATGTTGTTGGTTTAGATGATTTAACAAGTTTATACAATTCTTCCTCTCCTATAATAGAGAATGAGTGGAATTGTTCCTCAGGGGAACTATAGTGCACTATCTGATGCGATACTATAGCTGACGGCTGCATGGTTACAATTTTATCTCTGATAGTATCGATCTTGGAAGTAAAATAGTTCATAAAGTCATTACAGCTGTGCTCTTGGGAAATACCAACACCTGTTGATGCTTTATTTTTCGTTAATTTAGTGACTGTATTGAATAAATACCGGGGGTTATGTTTGTTTTCTACTAGAAGAAACGAAAAGTAATCAGATCTAGCAGTTTTTAATGCTTTTCTGTAGGATAGGGTACTTTCCCACCAAGTTATACGAAATACCTCTAGTTTTGTTTTCCTCCAGCTGCGCTCCATTTTCCTTGCTGCACTCTTTAGGGTGCGAGTGTGCTCACCGAGTGTGATAACCAAGATGGCGGCACGGTCATACGCAGCGGCCTCTCCAGGTCCCAAAGACAGTGCTTTTATGTCTTTTAATGTCGTCTGTTCGTCTCTAAATAGTGTCGATTTACCGTTAATTCATCGGGAGATCACTCCGAGATACATATACGATCGCCAAAGCCTTTTGGATATCGACAAGACATACAAACTCAAACTCTCGCCGGCGGCTACTGAGAAGCTACGAGGCCTTTGTTTGCTGCTGGAGCCGGACCTCGAGACCGCGGCCTCGCCGACTGACGCTACCCGCACAAGGCGGCGTCGCAAGCGGTGTGAGAGAGGACGGAAGCGCGGTAAGCGCGGAGGTATACGAGCTAGGCTGAGGGCTAACCCCACAAGACCGGCTCTTCCAACACTCATGCTCTCAAACGTTCGCTCTCTGGAAAACAAACTGGACTTAATTCAACTCAGTCGATCTACACAGCATGAGGCAAGGGATTGTTATGTGTTTGTTTTCACTGAAACATGGCTAAACGACAACATCCCGGACTCCGCCATTCAGCTGCATGGCCTAACCTGCTACCGAGCGGATAGAGATTCATCACTGTCTGGTAAGACTCGCGGGGGTGGCTTGTGTGTGTATATCAACAAAGAATGGTGTAACAATGCTGCGGTAGTGACAAAACACTGTTCATCACTGGTGGAGTTTATGTTTGTGAAGTGTCGACCGTTCTATCTGCCGCGGGAGTTCACGGCCATTGTTATTGTCGCGGTTTACATTCCCCCGTGTGCAAACGCAAAGGACGCGCTTCGCGAGCTGTACAGCGCCATCAGCGAACAACAAACAAATAACCCCGACGGCTTTTTCATCATAGCCGGTGACTTCAACCACGCAAACTTAAAGACAGTTTTGCCAAAGTTCTACCAACATGTGAACTTTGCAACAAGGGGAAACAACACGCTGGACCTTGTTTACACAACAGTAAAGAACGCATACAAAGCCGAACCCCGCCCCCACCTCGGGTATTCGGACCACATCTCTGTTATGCTAATCCCAGCATATAGCCCACTTCTAAAACTCACCAAACCGGTTCAAAAGCAGATCACAGTATGGCCAGACAATGCCACCTCAGCACTGCAGGACTGCTTCCAGGACACAGACTGGAACATGTTTAAAGAGGCGGCCACCTACAACAACCACACAGACCTGCAGGAGTACACCGAAACTGTGACTGCTTACATCAAAAAGTGCATAGATGATGTGACAGCCACCAAAACCATCACCACACGTGCCAACCAGAAGCCATGGATGACAGCAGAGGTTCGTGGGCTGCTAAAGACCAGAGATGAAGCATTCAGATCAGGAGATAAAGCAGCCCTCAAAACAGCAAGAACCAATCTGTCTCATGGCATCAAGAAGGCAAAACATCAGTATGCTAAAAAAATCAACAATCACTTCACAGACAGCAGAGACACTCGGACCCTATGGCAAGCCATTCAGACCATCACTGACTACAAGCCCCTGCCACAGGCCAGTGACGATGACACATCTTTACCAGAGGCACTCAACCACTTCTACTCACGATTTGAGATACAGAACGACACACCTGCACAGAAACTACTCACATCTCCAAACGACCAGGTACTCTGTCTCTCTCCAGTCGACGTAAGGAAGACCCTATCCAGGATTAACCCACGAAAGGCTGCGGGCCCTGACAACATACCTGGCCGTGTACTGAAAGACTGTGCTGCACAGCTGACGGATGTCCTAACAGACATCTTCAACATCTCGCTGAGCCAGGCAGTCGTCCCCACGTGTCTCAAATCCACCTCCATAATTCCAGTACCAAAGAAGTCACCTGTGTCCTGTCTGAATGACTATCGTCCCATAGCACTGACCCCAATCATGATGAAGTGCTTTGAGAGGTTAGTCATGCAGCACATCAAGTCCAGTCTCCCAAACACGCTGGACCCACTCCAGTTTGCATACCGTCCAAACCGTTCCACAGACGATGCAATATCCACCACTCTCCACCTAGCTCTTACCCATCTGGAACAGAAAGACTCTTATGTAAGAATGCTGTTCATTGACTTCAGCTCAGCATTCAACACAATAATCCCACAACAGCTCATCCACAAACTAAACCTGCTGGGCCTTAACACCTCCCTCTGTAATTGGATCCTGGACTTTTTAACTGCAAGACCTCAGTCAGTCCGTGTCGGCCGCAACACCTCCAGCACTACCACACTGAGCACAGGTGCCCCACAAGGCTGTGTGCTCAGCCCGCTGCTCTTCACGCTGCTGACCCACGACTGCACTGCCAAGTCCAGCTCCAACCACATCATCAAGTTTGCTGATGACACAACTGTGGTAGGCCTCATCAGCAACAACGATGAAACGCACTACAGAGAGGAAGTGGCACAGCTGGCTGAATGGTGTGGTGCTAACAACCTGTCCCTCAATGTGGGTAAGACAAAAGAGGTTGTGATGGACTTCAGGAGAAACTCTGTTGACCACCTCCCGCTGACCATCGACGGCTCAACCGTGGAGAGAGTCGGCAGCACTAAATTCCTGGGAGTGCACATCACAGAGGATCTCACCTGGACCACCAACGTCACGTCACTCAACAAGAAGGGACAACAGCGCCTCCACTTTCTCCACCGGCTGAAAAGGGCAAGTCTCCCTCCACCCATCCTCACCACTTTTTACAGGGGCACCATTGAGAGTGTGCTGACCACCTGCATCACTGTCTGGTATGGGAACTGCAGTGCTGCTGACCGCAAGACCCTACAACGGACAGTGAACACTGCCGCAAAGATCATCGGTGCCCCTCTCCCCTCCATCCTGGACATTTTCCTTTCACGATGCTCCAACAAGGCCACCAGCATCGTGAAGAACCCCACCCACCCCTCTCACAACCTCTTCCAGCTCCTGCCATCAGGTAGAAGGTACCGGAGCATCAGAGCTCGCTCTGTCAGATTGCTCAACAGCTTTTTTCCCCAGGCTGTGAGAGCTCTTAACTCCAATCCCCCTGTCCCCCTCTGAAACCATGAACACCTCAGCCCTCCCACCCCCCAACTCATTAAAAACTGTTGACAATTTTACTAAGTGCAATTCTGAATGTGCTACACACAGGTGAGTGGGCTATACAAACCACCTGTAGTAACGCACTCATCCCACTATACGCACACTAGACACTTTCTACAAACACTCCCTGCCACAAAGACTCTTAAGAAAATATATGGCTACTTGAACATTGCACTACAAAATAATACGTTTACTTGAGCATTGCACTACAAAATCTTTTTGCACTATGCACTGTCTCCCACAAAATCTCTCTTCTGCACAATAATGTACAAAATATATATTTTTTCTGCACAATTTCATGTACATATATCTCTTTCGCACAATTTCATGTACAGTATTTATGTAAAGTTTTTGTACAGTCTCAGTTTGTGTATGTGTGGACAACTAGGTATAGCAGTTATAGTATTTTTAGTATATGTATAATCAGATAGTTAACTGTTGTATAGCTCTATTGTTTTTTTCCTATACTTGCATTGTTGTATGTTTATCTTATGTTTAACTAGTATGTAGCACCGTGGTCCTGCGAGACACGACATTTCGTTCCACTATATGTCCACACATGTAGCAGAATGACAATAAAGCTCGACTTGACTTGACTTGATTATACCACGGAGTCAGACTGTTTTCTTTGATCTTCCTTAAGCGTAAAGGAGCAACTGTATCTAAAGTGCTAGAAAAGAGAGAGTCCATAGTTTCTGTTACATCATCAAGTTTTTCTGCGCTGTTGGATATGCTGAAGAATTGAGATAAATCAGGAAGATTACTTACAAAGCAGTCTTTTGTGGTAGAAGTGATGGTTCTACCATACTTGTAACAAGGAGTAGAATTTACAGTTTTGGCTATATGGAGTTTACACAAGACTAGATAATGATCTGAGATATCATCGCTTTGCTGCAGAATTTCAACACCACTAACATCAATTCCATGTGACAGTATTAAATCTAGAGTATGATTTCGACAATGAGTAGGTCCTGAAACATGTTGTCTAACCCCAATAGAGTTCAGAATGTCTATGAGTGCTGATCCTAATGCATCTTTTTCATTATCGACATGGATATTAAAATCACCAACAATTAAGACTTTATCTGCAGCCAGACATTTGTTACAAAAGTAGTATTTTTAATGATGAAATGGAAAGGAAAATGTATATATTCATACCTTTCACCATTGTGTCAGCCCATGAGGTGCTTCTTAAAAAGATACTGATCAATAGAAAACTGTATCTCACAACACACACCATCTTCGCTGCTCTTTGTGACTATAGTAGAAGGTGGAAGTGGTGGTCACATGCAGTGTTTATCTAAAGGAAGCTGAAAATCAAAGGTTTACATTGTAAATACAGTGTGTCAACCCAGAAACCTATACATACATACATACCAGCTAAAACATTATGACCACATGCCTAATATGTTGTTGGTCCTCTGCGTGCTGCCAAAACAGCAACGAACCGCAGAGGCATGGACTCTAGGCTACCTCTCATCTTTGTCCTAACAACCACCTAAAATGCCCTAGCAGGGACTTCTGGTTTTGGCACCTCCGAAATGGCCGTGTTTTGAAGCAGCTTTTTGATAGCAAACTCGATATGTAAAGGCTGAAACAATAAAACTGAAATTGAAATAGAAAATCTAGAGGAGATGAGGGCCATGAGACAAGATGTTGCCAAGCTAGAGAGAAATGATGCATCGGTGAAAAAAGTTGTTAAAAGCCTTAAGAACAGACTAGAGGAATCAGAGCGAAGAATAAGCGCATCGGACCTGAACGACTGCTAGAGTACATGCTAACAAAACAGCGTCAACTAGAAGAAAAATGCGAGGACCTGGAGAGCCGATCACGCAGGTCAAACATCTGCATCTATATGGAGTCAAAGAGGGGGCTGAAGGAGATAAGACTATGACAGAATTTATATACAACTTGTTTAAAAACCTCCTCGAACTCCCTGCTGACCTTAAACCATGGACTTCCTCTCAGTCACTGCCGAGTATTGATCTGCACATAGTTCTCTTCAAGCGCTAGCTGCCTTACCGTGCCGTTTCTGTTCAGTTCCTGTATTGTCATGCGTTTATCACTCCCCTAGTGTTAGCTGCTTTACAGAACGTTTGTTGTTTTCTATAGTCTGTGTTCCCAGTATTTACCCCTGTCTCACTGTTCGGACTATGTTTATTCTCTTGCCTGGATTATTGCTGTGTACCTGGATTTACTCTCTCTGCCTTGCCCTGTTGGATACTGTTCACCGATCATCGACCCACGCTTGTTCTAGGATTACTCTGTCTTGCCTGTATTATACCTGTTTGCCATTGCCTGAACCTTGCTTGTCTTCTGACCATCCCTTTAAATAAAAGCCTGCAAATGGATCCGCACGTCTCACGTCTCATCAGCCCCGTTACAATAATAATGAAAACCATTAGTAATAGGTTAATTGATCACAAATAATTACTGATTGTTACGGGGCTGACGAGACGTGAGACATGCGGATCCATCTGCAGGCTTTTATTCCAAGACATGGTCATAAATACAGGCAGGGTCGAACAATGGCAAACAGGTACAACACAGGCAAGACAAAGAATAGTCCTAGGACAATCGTGGGTCTACGATCGGCGAACAGTATCCAATAGGGCAAGGCGAAGAGAGATAATCCAGGTACACAGCAATAATCCAGGCAGGGGAAAACACAATCCTAAATGGGCAGGGGAGGGCAGGGCAGGGCAGGGCAGGGCAGGGCAGGGCAGGGCAGGGCAGGGCAGGGCAGGGCAAGGCAAGGCAAGAAAACTACAACAGGCTCTGTAAGGTAGCTAAAGCTAGAACAGCGATAAGTGCATACAATACTCGGTGATCTGTGATCGGAAGTCCATGGTTTATATAAGGGGTGTAATGGGAATCAGCTGTGGGATCAGTCTCAGGTGTGAGCGTGTGATTAGTGAAATGGCTGCTGGGAAATGTAGTCTGGCGGTGACGTGCAACAGTTAGTGTAGTGCAAGAGTCCATGTAGTGAGCGGGTGACCTCTGGTGGTGAACGATCGGAAGTGCATGGACAGGATTTGTGACACTGATAATAATTAGGCAGCATATTAGAATGATTTCTGAAGGAACATGTGACACTGAAGACTGTAGCAATGATATTGAAAAATCATCTTTGATCACAGAAATAAATTACATTTTAAAATATCTTTCATAGAAAACAAACATTTTAAATGTAATATTTCATATTATTTTTACTGTATGTTTGATCGAATAAATTCATCCTTCTTTCAAAAACTAAATAAAAAGTCTTAATTATTTCAAACATTTGATCACCAATGTTTATATAAAATAATGAATGTGAACTAGCAAATTATATTTTTATTAATATATATCACTTTCCAGCACTTGAAAGCAAAAGTCTTCAGATTTACAATGTCAGATTTACAATGTTCTAGAATAAATTTGAGAATGATATTTTACATTTTTTTTTGTTTTGTTTGTTTTTTTTTATTCTTAGACACGTGAAATTACAGAAGAAAGCCTCGATAGAGATTTACAAACATTCACTTTTATCTTATATTGTGATGAATAACGTATCCTAAATGGCATTAAGAAATTCGAAAAGGCCAGTAGTAGTTTGCACCCCTGAAAATTAATGTCTGTTGTTTAGGATTTTTATAGTCTACGTACACTTACTATAGTTCATTCTTTATATATATTTACGCAATGGGCCGGCCCACATTCTACAGCGGCCCACCGGGAAAACTCCTGGTGTTCCAGATGGCCAGTCCACCACTGATGGACTGAAACATTGGGGAATTACCGTCAATCTCTTGGAGAGTGAACAGATCAAAAAGGAACTTTCCCAGGTGGGATGGCTCGCACAAGGACAGACGAGAGGCAGGCGTCCCACACTGCAGTACTGAGGGACATGAGAGCTCTGACTACATAGACCGGTTGTGTTTATCTCTTTAGTTAAATAACATTTAGAAGTTGAAATTAATGATTTAATTAATGATTAATGATTTATTAATGAATTACCCCTTTTATCTGCTGTCCATTTTCTTAACTGCAATTGACTTCATGCAGTTGAAGGCCCAGGCCTCAAGGATTAGGTTCTGGACTCTCCTTCAAACTCTGCCTACAGCACTGTTCATGTCCTTGGTTTTCTTTATGTGGGTTATCTGTTTGTGGCAGAGAGAAGCCACAGGGTGGATTCATTTTGTGGAAGTCCATAAGAAGGTAAAATATGTTTTTTATATAGTTAGGATTTGTTCATGGTTGTTTGATGTGTTCTATGAATCAGCGAACGGGATGACATATTTAATTTTTGATAGAATTACCTAATGATTGGCAAACCAAAGACATGTCAGTTTAAGGCATTTTATTATGACTACGGTTAAGATAGTAAGCTATAATGTCAAGGGTTTGCATAGCCCTATAAAGAGAAAGAAAATTTTCAACAAGCTTAAACAACTGAACAGCCAAATTGTTTTTCTGCAGGAGACTCATCGCTCAGATAATGAGCTGTCTAGATCATGGGTCTCAGGGTTTTTTTTTTTTTTTCCTCGCACTCATAAGGACGTCGGAGGGGGTGGCAATATTATTTCATAAATCAGTACAATTCAGTGTATGTTCAAAATATACAGACAACGAGGGGCGATTTATCCTAATTAATGGCACTTTAACTGGGGTTATGATATCATTGTTTAACATATATGCACCCAATGAGATAAATTCCAAGTTTATGAGTAAAATGTGCAGTTTGGTCAATGAAAAGGAACAAGGTTGGCTACTTATAGGTGGAGACTTCAATTGTGTGTTATCTCCACTAGATAGAAATCCCTTTTCACATAAACCGCTCTCTATAATGAGTAAGGCCTTGAAGAATAACTGTGTGGAGGAATGATTGATATCTGGAGACACCTACATCCTAGAGACAGGGACTAAACTTTTTACTCCCATCCACATAAATCATATTCTAGAATTGACTATTTTTTTTTTCATTTCTGGAGATGAAACATACAGAGTTATTGACTGTAAAATTCATAACATTACATTATCAGATCATGCACCAGTGTCACTGGGATATGGAAGGGGATGCTTCTACGAAATTGTGGCGGTTAAACACTTCTTTGTTAGGACATCCAGCATTTCAAACATATATTGAATCCGAGTTTAAATACCTAGATATGAATAATCCCAGATATGTATCTGCGGTCATTCATTGGGAGGCAGCGAAAGCAGTTTTGAGGGGAACTGTACTGAATTAGAAAATAAAATTTGTAAGCTGGAAGAGCAACACAAACAGAACATTACCACGGAAAATTTAACTCAGCTTACAGAAGCAAGCAGGAAATTGGATGAACTGCTCAGTGAACATGTAGAACGGAACTTAAGATTTCTAAAACAAAATTTCTATGAGTATGGTTCTAGGGCAAGTAAACTACTTGCATTCCAGCTCAGGAAAAAAGAGTGCTTAACACAGTTCAAAAAATCAGGACTAAGGATTCTAATAAACCTTTATTTTTAAACCAAAGGAAACAGCAGATGCATTTGCTTCATTTTATAAAGGTCTATATTCAGAAAATAAAGAAGAATTAGATATAGAAGAGATAGATGCATATTTAAAAGAAATAAGTTTAACTCAGATGAGCCTTACCGACTCTGAAGAAATTGATGCTCCTATTACTGTGCAAGAGATCAACGAGGCAATTTTACAATTGAAAAACAATAAAAGTCCTGGAACTGATGGATTCAATAATGAATTTTATAAGACTTTTAGAAGTCAAATTTGTCCACTGTTAGCAGAGGCTTACACTGATGCTCATAAGAATAGTAATTTGCCATCCACATGGAAAGAAGCAATTAGGCCTATATCTGTTATTTATAAAGAAGGAAAAGACCCGACTGACTGTGCTGGATATAGACCTATAGCTCTACTTAATACTGATTGTAAATTGCTGACTTCAATTTTAGCAAAAAGAGTAAACACGGTAATTACATCTCTGATACATAATGACCAAACTGGCTTCATAACTGGTAGGCATCTGCAAGATAATATTCGTAGGTTACTCAACATTATGTTCTATTGTTCAACAGTGGGATGCCCACTGTCTCCTCTTCTTTTTGTCCTTTGTATAGAGCCATTAGCTGAGATAATTAGGAGCAACCCGGACATTCAAGGAATAAGACTAGGAACAGAGGTAAATAAAGTGTCATTATACACAGATGACAAAACTGTATACATTTCTGATCCATTATACTCTGTCAGAATCAGAATCAGAATCAGATCAGAATGAGCTTTATTGGCCAGGTATGTTTACACATACGAGGAATTTGTTTTAGTGACAGAAGCTCTACAGTGCAACAGAAAGACAGCAACAGGACAGGACACAGATAATAAAAGAATAATATACAAATATACAAATAGGCAATGTACAAATATCAAAAACACAATATATAATATAGACAATTATGGTGTACAGGTCTAATATGTGCAAATCTGAAATGAAAAAATAAGTATGTGTGGTGAAAAAATAATTTATAATAGTGTTGTGTGTTCCATGTTTAATGTCAAGTGTTCATGAGATGGATTGCCTGAGGGAGGAAACTGTTCCTGTGCCTGGTCGTTCTGGTGCTCAGAGCTCTGTAGCGTCGACCAGACGGTAACAGTTCAAAGAGGGAGTGTGCTGGGTGTGAGGGGTCCAGAGTGATTTTGCCAGCCCTTTTGCTCACTCTGGATAAGTACAGTTCTTGGAGAGTGGGGAGGATTGTACCAATGATTCGCTCAGCAGACCGGACTACCCTATGTAGTCTTCTGAGGTCAGATTTGGTAGCTGAGCAGAACCAGACAGTTATTGAAGTGCAGAGGACGGATTCAGTGATGGCGGAGTAGAACTGATTCAGCAGCTCCTGTGGCAGGTTGAACTTCCTCAGCTGGCGAAGGAAGTACAGCCTCTGCTGGGCCTTTTTCACAATGGACTCAATGTGATTGTCCCACTTCAGGTCCTGGGAGATGGTGGTGCCCAGGAATCTGAATGACTCCACTGCAGTCACAGTGCTGTTCATGATGGTGAGTGAGGGGAGAGCAGGGGGGTTTCTCCTGAAGTCCACGATCTTCTCCACAGTTTTGAGCGTGTTGAGCTCCAGGTTGTTAAGACTGCACCAGACAGACAGCTCCTTAACCTCCTGTCTGTAGGCAGACTCGTCACCGACACCGATCAGTGTGGTGTCGTCTGCAAACTTCAGGAGCTTGACAGAGGGGTTTTTAGAGGTGCAGTCGTTGGTGTAGAGGGAGAAGAGCAGTGGGGAAAGAACACAGCCCTGAGGAGCTCCAGTGCTGATGGTGCAGGTGCTGGATGTGTATTTTCCCAGCCTCACTAGCTGCTGCCTGTCTGTCAGGAAGTTGTTGATCCACTGACAGACGGAGGTGGGGACGGAGAGCTGAGTTAGTTTATTCTGAAGGGTGTCCGGGATGATGGTGTTAAAAGCGGAGCTGAAGTCTACGAACAGGATCCTAACATAAGTCCCTGGTCTGTCCAGATGCTGTAGGATGAAGTGCAGTCCCATGTTGACTGCATCATCCACAGACCTGTTTGCTCTGTAGGCAAACTGCAGGGGGTCCAGTAAGGGTCCAGTGGAGGCCTTCAGATAAGCCAAAACCAGTCTTTCAAGTGATTTCATGACCACAGACGTTAGCGCCACAGGTCTGTAGTCATTAAGTCCAGTAATTTTGTGTTTCTTTGGGACGGGATGATGGTGGAGCGTTTTAAGCATGAGGGGACTTCGCACAGCTCCAGAGATCTGTTGAAGATCTGTGTGAAGATGGGGGCCAGCTGGTTAGCACAAATTTTTAGGCAGGCTGGTGACACACCGTCTGGGCCTGGTGCTTTCCTTCTTTTGTTCTTCCTGAAGACCTGGCGCACCTCGTCTTCGCTGATCTGAATTGCAGGTGTGGGGGAGAAGGAGGTAGCTGGAGGTGTGAGTGGTTGTGTGGAGAGGTGTTCAGAGTGGGTGTGGGGTGTTTTTTCAAACCTGCAATAGAACTCATTCAGATCGTCTGCCAGTCGTTGATTCTCCAGAGTGCTGGGGGATGGTGACTTGTAACTGGTGATTTCTTTCATACCTTTCCACACTGAAGCAGAATCGCTGGAAGAGAATTTTTTCCTTAGCTTGCCGGAATAATTCCTCTTTGCCACTCTGATCTCCTTTTCCAGTGTGTATTTGGCCTGTTTATACAAGACTTTATCCCCCTTTCTGTAAGCATCTTCTTTGGCCTGACGGAGCTGTCCGAGTTTTGCAGTGAACCATGGTTTGTCGTTGTTGTAAGTTAGATGAGTCTTGGTAGGAATGCACATATCCTCACAGAAACTGATATAAGATGTTACAGTCTCTGTGAGCTCATCCAGATCATTTGCGGCAGCTTCAAAAACAGTCCAATCAGTGAGAGAGAAACAGGCTTGTAAAACCCGCTGTTTCATTAGTCCATCTTTTAACAGTTCTTAATACAGGTTTTTCAGATTTGAGTTTCTGCCTGTAGGTCGGTATAAGATGATCCAAACAGTGATCAGAGAGTCTTAAAGCTGCTCGTGGGAAAGAGTGATATGCATCCTTTATCACTGTGTAACAGTGATCCAATATTACTGTCTCTGGTGGGACATGTGATGTGCTCAGAGGTGGGTAGTAATGAGTTACATTTACTTCGTTACATTTACTTGAGTAAATTTTTTGGGTAACTAATACTTTTAGAGTATATTTAAAAATGGGTAATTTTACTCTTACTCAAGTACATTTTTAGTGAAAAAACGGTACTTTTACTTCGTTACTGTGGGCGACGCTCCTCTTGTTACCTTAATGTAATACAAGTTAAAAATCCTTCAATTTATTCCAAACGCGCCGTCTGCTTTTTTTCTGGGCAATGAGCGATGCCCGTTCGCAAATGATTCATTCTTTTGAGTCAATTCTGTTCGAAGGCTTGATCAAAACAGTTGGCAAACCAGTGAATCGGTTCGCGAATCAGTTTGAATGATTCGTTCAGTTCTGCCGCACGCGCTGATCGTCTGAAGCGGTTCTCACTGAAGAGCTGTAACATCAAGAGCGCTGAAGACGTGGCTTTGGATCTACAGTCAGTTGAAAGCAAATCTGTAAAGGCTATGGTTTGCTAGCTATGAAGATCTTTATTAGATGAACACCGCGTGTGCTGTCAGTTCCACAGGTAGAGATTCGATTACAGTACACAATACCACTATGACATTACCAGTTTGTTGTACATGTACCTTACACATTAAATACAATGTATAATTTATTCATTAAATAAGCTGTCACAGAGTATGAAATGAACACCCGCCAAACCCGCGTTAGTTCCAGGAGGAATGCCTTTGCCTAGACACAATTAATATTGATATTTTCACAATATTTAGGCTACATTTGTTTACATTTTGCAGAACAGACAGAAGAAGATCCGTCAATGTGTATTTGTTTTGTTATGTTCAGATGTTCAGTAGCGGTCATGTGAGGAGTTTTCACTCTTCTCCGTGTCAGAGGTTATAAACATATACATTTATAATACATAATTAATATACTTTAAAATATAATTTAATTCAATTCAGTGATGCAAATCAGAATTTTTAACAGCTGTTACTCCAGTTTTCAGAGTCATATGATCCCTCAGAAATCATTCAGATATATTGATTTATTATCAGTGTTGTTGAAAAAAACAGCATCTGCTGGTTAGGTATGTTTTGAAGCTGGGATGATGGTTTATGCTGGTTCTTAGCTGGTTTAAGCTGGTCATGTGCTGGTCATGCACACATCCAGCTTAAACCAGTTAAGGATCAGCATAAACCAGCAAAGGACCAGCTAAAATCAGCTCAAACCAGCATCCCATGCTTCAAAACATGCCTTACCAGCAAAAGCTGTTTTTTTCAACAGGGAACAGTTTTGCTGCTTAATATTTTTTGGAACCTGTGACATTTTGTTCAGGATTCTTTTATGAATAGAAAGCTATAAAAGAACAGCATTGATAATAAATCAGGCTGATAAAAATTCTGATTTGCATCACTGAAATAAATTACATAAAAAAAAACATTAAAAGTATTTTGAATAGCAGTGTGTGTGTGTGTGTGTGTATGTGTGTGTGTATATATATATATATATATATATATATGTATATATAGAGAGAGAGAGATAGATATTTAGATAAAATTTATGTATCTAAATAAAAATAGACTATTTTCAGTATATGATCCAAAGTAACTAGTAACTAACTACTTGAGTAGTTTTTTTATCCGATACTTTTTTACTCTTACTCAAGTAATTATTCAGACTATTACTTTTACTTTTACTTGAGTAAATATTTCTTCAAGTACTTTTACTTTTACTTGAGTACAGTTTTTGGGTACTCTACCCACCTCTGGATGTGCTGTCTGTATTTTGGCAGTTCGCGGGAGAGATTTGCTTTATTAAAGTCCCCGAGAATGAGTAAAACAGAGTCCGGGTGTTGTTAGACAAAGTATGTTGAAGGTGCACATTATTTGGCAACATGCTTGGGCAAACTAGTCAAAGTAAAAAAAAAAAAAAAAAAAAATAGTGATTTAGCATACCTTATTAAGGTAGTAATATAAAATGTAACCCTCACCAAGTATAGGTCTCTGCAGGAATAGTCTCAGCCTCAGACGTCACGCCCACGGAGCCGTCAGTCTGAAGGGCTGGCTATGCGAGACTACTGCAGGAAAGTAAAGGGAATTACCAAATCGGTGGGAGAGGCCAAAACAGAGGGGCTTTTTCGACCATGTTACCTGATTGGCTCACATCACAGTCACGGGTATGTTTGGGTGGGGTCAGGTAAGGAGTATAATTTTCATTGCATGATAGAAACGCCCACAAAGTTAGAAACACCCACTTTTGCTCTGCAGAGACCTCATTCATTGCAACAACATAAATGATTTCTTGAGAATGAAAAGTATTATAGCCTAAGCCTATTCAATTTATGCTAGACTTAAAGAAATAGTTCACCTCAAAAAATGAAAATTCTTTCATCATTTACTCACCCTCATGTCTTTCCAAACCTGTATAATTTTCTGTCTTATGTTCAACACAAAAGAAGATATTTTGAAGAACCAAACAGTTGTTGGTCCCCATTGACTTCCATAGTAAGGAAAGAAATACTATGTAAGTCAGTGGGGACCATTAAATGTTTGATCGCATTCTTCAAAATATCTTCTTTTATGTTTAACATATGAAAGAAACTCATACAGGTTTGGACAAACAATGGCATAAGAGGATTACATTGTTGTAATTGAAAGTGAAAGTGAAGTGACGTGTGCTCTATATTTAACCCATCCAAGTGCACACACACAGTAGTGAACACACACACACCGTGAACACACACCCAGAGCAGTAGGCAGCCATATTGCTGCGGTGCCCAGGGAGCAGTTGGGGGTTCGGTGCCTTGCTCAAGGGTCTCACCTCAGTCATGGTATTGAGGGTGAAAGAGAGGGCTGGTTATTCACTCCCCCCACTGGCAATTCCTGTCGGACATGAGAGTCATTCACCGCTCCTGGCTGGTGGAATGATCTTCCCACCCCTTTCCGGAATGCTGATTCCCTGACAACTAAACTAAAAAAACCTTTGTCTTTCTCTTTATTTATTTCTTCCCTTTCTAGCTTGTACTTATTTGAACAATGCCTGAGACTTGGTATTACGAGCACTTCCTCTGTCTGTTGCCTCTTTAAGATGAATCGCTTTATGTATTCCCCAATTGTAAGTCGCTTTGGATAAAAGCGTCTGCAAAATGACTAAATGTAAATGTAATGAGACTCGAATCCACAACCTTCGGGTTACAAGTTCGACTCTCTATTCATTAGGCCACGACTGTCCCTGTTTTGCCACTATTTTGTGAAAATAGTAGCAATAATTATATAGAAATGCAACTTGTAACAAGCTTCCTAAAATAATCATGTATTCAAGCTTTCATTTTCACGATGAGTGATTTTGGTCCAATTTTATATTAGGTGGCCTTAACTACTATGTACTTACATTTAAATTAATCGTTTGATACGAAGCACTTATTGTGTACATACATGTTTTTACATTGTACTTATATTTTTTAAAATACCTATATGTAGTTACATCTGTAATTAATTTCTGTAATTACATTTATAATTACACTGTTGACCCATCCCTTACACCTTAACCCACCCTTAAACCTACCCATACCACCAAACCTGTCCCTAACCTTACCCATATCCCACCTCAATAGCAGCAAAAGTGTTTTGCAATACATTATGACCACAACAAAACAATGTACTTACATTATATTTATTTTTTGATGTAAGTACCACCTAATATAAAGTGTGACCGTAATTTTTGCTAAAACAGGAAAATGGCAAACAAGTGTCTCAAAGCTGGCAAAAGCTATGAGCTGAGTGACTGTTTCATCTAACACAGTGAGATGCAGCAGTGATTTTTTTTTTTTTTTTTTTTTTTAGACAGGAAGTACCTGTAGCCAAATCACAAGAAATGTATTAAGCCTTTTCTAAAGCCCATATTAACAAAATGAAGTTTTTGGGGAATCCACACTCTGGTCTCATGAAGCCAAGTCAATCATTTTGGATCTAACAGCATCCAGGGGAGCAGTACAGTGAAAAGTGCCTGGTTCCCACAGTGAAATTCAGTGGTAGTAACGTTCTCTTAAAGGTATTTATGAGTCCAGGAAGTGTGGGGGAGTTGTGATTTATCACGGATGTTTAATGAATTCACGGATGTAATACACAATTTTAAAACAGAAGATGCTACC
The DNA here is from genome assembly GCA_039654775.1 of Spinibarbus caldwelli. Classification (NCBI taxonomy): domain Eukaryota; kingdom Metazoa; phylum Chordata; class Actinopteri; order Cypriniformes; family Cyprinidae; genus Spinibarbus; species Spinibarbus caldwelli. Next base: position 14,410,369 of record CM077237.1, read on the forward strand.
CTTATCTTATTTTCTTTATTGCTGGTCACTTATTTAACATGCCTTGAGAAGTTATTCTGGTGCAACTTCACAAAACTAACAAGGTGCATGGAAAAATGGAATGTAAGCCAGCAACACTTGTGGAACAGAGAAATAATAGATTAAAAAGGAAAATCAGTCCTTTATTATACCAGCATGTTTCGGTGCAAATGCCTTTATCAGGACTGAAAAAATACAAATGCATAAGCTTCATTCAAATGCAAACAAATAGCAAGTTTAAATTTGCAATCAACCAAAAAGGGAACCAAGATGTGTCAGACAGACTCTCCAGACTATTCATTCTCCCAAGGTGCATCCTGCAGTGGAAAAGTACTTCACCTGATTTTAACAATACTGAGCACCTGTGGGGGATTTTGTATAGACAAGTTGAGCACTCCCCATCAAAGATCAGGGCGTCCAAAGAGGTCATTCTTCAGGACTAGATAGATAGATAACAGGATAGATGTGACAATAGGCATGATGGAGGAGACGTACTACGTAAATGCATGTTGAATTTAATCAAGGGTGTACTAATATTTGCAACCCTTCATTTAAGCAAAATTGCCTAATTTACTTATTTTTAAAATGATATATTTCTTTACCTTTTTATTAAGTATGTTTAATATATTTAAATGTAGACAAAGACATCTTCCCATGAATTGTAATGAAGTGATAATTAAGAAATAGAAATATGTCTTTATGTTCAGAGAGGGTGTACTCATTTATGCTGTTCTGTAACCTCAACATTTACTAATGCATTTTTCAAATCAAATGTTATATATGTTTACATCAGTAAATGCATAATAAATGTAAAAGATGTAAAAATATATATAAAAATATGCATTGTTCATTGTTAGATACAACTACAAAACACCATCCCCCAGCACTGAGGCGAATCAACAACTTGCTGAAGACCTGAATGAGTTCTATTGTAGATTTGAAACCCCCCACACCCATTCTGACCATCTCTCTACACAACCGTTAACACCTCCAGCAACCCCCCCCCCCCCCCCCCCCCCCTCCTCCACTGCAGATCAGTGAAGATGATGTGCACCAGGTCTTGAGAAAGAACAAAAGAAAAAAAGCACCAGGCCCAGACGGTGTGACACCAGCCTGTCTGAAAACCTGTGCTGACGAGCTGGCCCCCATCTTTTCACAAATCTTCAATAGATCTCTGGAGTTGTGTGAAGTCCCTGTCTGCTTCAAACGCTCCACCATCATCCCCGTCCCAAAGATCCCCAAGATAACAGGACTTAACGACTACAGACCTGTGGCACTAACGTCGGTCGTCATGAAGTCGTTTGAAAAACTGGTTCTGGCTTATCTGAAGGACATCACAGGACCCCTACTGGACCCCCTGCAGTTTGCTTACCGAGCAAACAGGTCCGTGGATGATGCAGTCAACATGGGACTGCATTACCTCCTGCAACACCTGGACAAATCAGGGACTTATGTGAGGATCCTGTTTGTGGACTTCAGCTCGGCCTTCAACACCATCATTCCAACACTCCTCCAGACCAAACTAACCCAGCTCTCTGTTCCTAGCTCTATCTGTCGATGGATCACCAGCTTTCTGACAGATAGGCAACAGCTAGTGAGAATGGGGAAATTCATGTCAAACAGCCACATCATCAGCACTGGCGCCCCTCAGGGATGTGTTCTCTCCCCACTGCTCTTCTCCCTCTACACCAACGACTGCACCTCTAGAGACCCCTCTGTCAAGCTCCTGAAGTTTGCAGATGACACCACACTCATCGGCCTCATCCAGGATGGTGATGAGTCTGCTTACAGACAGGAGGTTGAGCAGCTGGCTGTCTGGTGCAGTCTAAACAACCTGGAGCTCAACACGCTCAAAACGGTGGAGATGATAGTGGACTTCAGGAGGAACCCCCCTGCTCTCTCCCCACTCACCATCATGAACAGCACTGTGGCAGCAGTGGAGACATTCAAGTTCCTAGGGTCCATCATCTCCCAGGACCTGAAGTGGGACACTCACATTGACTCCATTGTAAAAAAGGCCCAACAAAGGTTGTACTTCCTTCGCCAACTGAGGAAGTTTAACCTGCCACAGGAGCTGCTGAAACGGTTCTACTCAGCCGTCATCGAGTCTGTTCTGTGCACATCAATAACTGTCTGGTTTGGCTCAGCTACAAAATCAGACACCAGAAGATTACAGAGAACGATTCAGAATGCCGAAAGGATTATTGGTGCTCCCCTGCCCACCCTTCAAGAACTGTATACATCCAGAGTGAGGAAAAGAGCTCAGAAAATCACTCTGGATCCCACACATCCAAGCCATCCCCTCTTTGAACTCTTGCCATCTGGTCGGCGCTACAGAGCACCGAATACCAGGACAGCCAGGCACAAGAACAGTTTCTTCCCCCAGGCAATCTATTTAATGAACAGTTAAATGTTCCCCCCATTATGCAATAACAATGTGCAATAACCTAAAATACCTGTTACCACCTCCATCTTACCACATCCCTGCTTTTCATTCTATTCTATTCCATTTTATCATTATAGCACAACTGTACATACCACTTATTTATCTCTCAATTTATTTTTTCAAATCTTTATTTATATTTTCATGTGTAATTTTTTATTCTCATTATATTTTTATTGTCTGTGTGCTGTTGTTGTCTCTGTGTACTGGAAGTTTATGACACAAAAACAAATTCCTTGTATGCACAAGCATACTTGGCAATAAAGCTCATTCTGATTCTGATTCTGATTCTGATTCTAGATAATGTATTAACTAAACTTGACAACTGAGGCCCTGTAAAGTGTTACCAAATAACCATTAAAAACTCTAGGTCTAAAAAAGGTCAGTTGGTTACTGTATTAGAAACTAGAATGTTAAAAATTGCCCCATGGAAGATACCCCACTGCCTCGTGTTTTTAGCAAGATAACAAGACAACATTTATTTTTTCTTTTATTACAGTAAGGTTAAAAACAAAACATGAAATATAAAAGTGCTTAAAGATTCAAGGACTCTCTACAGGCTACATTTTACAAACAGGCATATCTTTTATTCCAAATCAAGAGAGATAACACACATACATCCTTAATCCTGACCCCTCCTACTTCAAAACCACAGCATTCCTTGTATTACAGAAACTACTCCTCTCTACTCTTTATTGGTACACAGTTTTATTCACAGTTGCTGTACTTGCTGAAAAATCTCCACATTACAGATCATGCATTATTTAATTCACTTTTAAATGAACAGAATCTGAAAATTAAAGTTGAATTATTATCATCGAGGTGAAGCATAATTGACCAGTGATACAATGGCAGCAGTACAGACACACTTACATAAATTTTATCTGAATTCATTTATTATTATTTTTTATTTATTTATTTATTTTTTTTTTTGCATTAACATTATCAATGTTTGACGTATAAAGCTGAGAAGCTAAATGTAATTCAAATATATTAGTATGACACTTACTTAATAAGCATGAATATTACCAAAAAAAAAATATTGTTAACACATTAAAAATATTACCAAAAAACCCTCAGTCAGTATAAAGACAAAAGTGACAGTAGTGAGGAGGGGAATTTCCTAGATGGATACAAAACAGTTTTTACAAAAATATATTTAGATTTGGATATCATTTCCTATTGCTGAAAATTACAGCTGTTATTTTGTAAAATTTCTTAATTTAAAGTAACCTTGAATAATGATTTATGATTTATGACCAAGCTTAAGAAAGCAGAACAAAAATAAAACAGTAATAACATTACTTTTTATTGTTTGTATAAGCTGGTTACTGTTATAAAAGTCATTGACATATTTAACCCATTTACAACCTTGACAACCATAAAAAAATACAACATTTTGCAAAATCTTTTCTAAAGTTTTCAGCAAACCTCCAAGAACCTGTTTAAAAAACTCCTTGTTTACATTGATGTAGTAATACATTTGTTATTAGTTAACAATTATAAGTGTACATTATCTCTAAACCCACATTTGATTGTAAATGTAAAGAGAAGCTAGCTGATTGTTAAGTCTGTAATCTTACAGTCATCACTGAAACAGCTGCCATTTTCCTTACGGCTTCACTTTTGTTTCAGTCAAATGGCGGCTGCACTGACCTCAGTATGAAAATAAGGGCTTATAGTTTCACTTTCATCTCATGAAGCTGCAAGGGCTAAAAAAAATACAAAAAGGACAAACAGAAAGTGAAAAATTCATTTATTCATATATAAAAATTCAAAGTCATATAACAGAACTCATGGGCTATAACAAATAAACGGTTAACTATTAAGTAATATTAAACCATGTGCAGTATTATTTTGATCTATGCTTAAACGCAAATATGATGTGTGGGCCTACCTGCTGTAACACCATTTTCCAAATCATCTTTATAATCTATGTAAAAACAACATGTCATATATTACTCATTGATAAGAACTTTTAAATTTATTAGTACAATTTATTAGTCTATACAGCTGTATCTGTTTCCAGTCACTGGGGTTGCACAAGCTACAGCACTTTAAGTGCCCGTCCCAAGCCCAGAAAAAAAAAGAGTTGTTTCAGAAAGGACAATTATAATAATCCACTCCAGCATTCCCTCATGGGAGCAAACAACAAACCAAAAGAGCGGGAGAGTGAGAGTGATATTAAGAGAGAGAGAGAGAAAGAGTGAGAGAGAGAGAGAGAGAGAGAGAGAGAGAGAGATGTATCTGTTTTCCATGTATATCAGAATGAGCCAGAGTTTCTGTACTTTCCCACAAAATATTCTTTCAGATAAATCTACACAGATTGTAATTCAGATTAAACATCTGGCTGGAAAAGTGAAACAAAGATCCCCACAGAGAAACTATTCCAGTGTGCAACTAATAGGCCTAGTTGAAACAGAAACAAAAAGTCTACCAGAAAAGATGTTTAACCAAACACCAATGTTAAGAAAAAAATAAAAAATCACACCAATTTAACGTACCTATAATAGGATGGGCAGAAGGTCGCCTACCATCTGTGAATAAATTCAGTGCAAAATTACATGACATCACTACAAACCTATATTTTTAAATAGCCATATTTTTTAAATAGCCTTAAAGGGAATGTCTAATGCTATTTCAGGCCTCCAGGAGCGCTACTATTTTCAGAGAGAAGCAGTACAACTGTATATGTCTTTTATAAATCTGATAACTACTCTACTAAATACTACTCTACAAGTACTCAAGATTAACATGAGATGGCAGAAACTGTGCGTTATGTCCGCTTTAAAGTAAAGAACTGTAGAGAAGTGAAAACCTAAGTCAAGAATTATAGAGAAGTGAAAACACCACTTCACAAAACCTAAGTCAAGAATTATAGAAAAGTATAGTTGACTGCAGTTTAACCCAAACAAACTCATGATAGTCAAGTTATGTATACATTTAGCAAACCAAGATGAGGAAATAAGCCTGATACAAGATCTGCTGAGGCTTGTTCTTTCTAAATTTCAACAAGGCCACACTTCCCCTTTGGCTACCAAATAAGCAAGCAAATAAAAAGCCGGTTTCACAGAAATCCCTCCTGCAGACATAAACACTGAATTGTGTATGTAATATAAAATAAGAGTAAATGTAAGTAGTTCATTTGTTACCCTCAGAATGAATTTTTAAAGGTATACTCACCCTGAGCATTTCTTTTTCTGAAACAAAACAGAGCAAACAGCAGGCCGACAGTAAGCGATCCAATGACCATCACACCAGCGACAATGTTTGTTGTATTAGATCCTGAAATATCTTTCTTAACATCACCTGGAGGAACAAAATACATACAATTTACACAAGCACAGATTCTCCATGACAGTGTTGTAAAAATATAATGTACTAAAAGATTATCTTCAGTACAACGGGCAGTTTTAGAAATCTGCTGACTCACAGTAACCTTAGATATCTCTACTAGACTATTGTGTTGCAGTGTCAGTCCTATATTGCACTACTGTAAATTGCATGACTAAGAAAAATATAGACTCCAATGGTACCAGTGAAATTGTGCAATATGATACAATCTCAATTTGCTTTGTCTCAAAACTTTCATTTTGAGAATACATATCTTCACACCCCCAAATATTATTATGTGAACACTCCTTAAATAGTGCTACTGTCAACTCTGAGTTGACATACGTCTAGACATAATAGCAGATCTTTTCATCAGATCATCTTTGTTGCACAACCTGCTTGCCATGTAAAATAAGCACTCCTAGAGATAATAAGAAAATTAAGTTTAATTACGTATAGCAGATGTGATCTCCAGTGTGTTTTCTCCGTCTTGTACATATTTGCTGTTAAAGACGATGCATCTAAATGGCGCGAAGTCCAAGTTGACAGTCTTGAAAGTCAGCACGCTAGACAAAGCCACAGATTTTACACCGCTGATGTCCTTGGGGTCTTTTGTCAGATGTGAATTCATGGTCCAGTTGGTTCCAGAACGGTCAAACCAATGGATGAAGCCTCCTGGGTAGCCGTCAGTAGCATTGCAGTAAAGGCTGACAGGTCCTCCATCTGTTACATTTTCGGGCCATGTGCTTGTGACGGGATCCTTGTACTTTGCTTTATTAAGAAAAACAAAACAATGATAAGTACCAAGACAGTGTGCTTGTATGCATTTTTAGTCATATTTATATAGTTTTTAATGTTAGTTTTATGTTAATTTTCTAGTTTTATATGACTAAAGAAATTGAATCTCACCTGTGACACTGATTTTAAGTTGTACGTCTTCCTCACCACTGTCCGTTACTACATGGTACATATATTCACCCTCATCAGAAAACTTTATGTCAGAGATTTGCAGAGATGGATCCACTGGGAAGTTTTCAAGACTAAAGCGTTCATCTCCTGATATTTTTGATTCTACTTGAGTAAATAATGGATTTTCCTGGCCAGCTTTTGTTAAAGTAACTCCAACTATGTGAATATCTTTGATGTTTTGGAAAAAGCATCTGACGACTGTGGTCTGATCAAGAATTCCAACTACAGGTAGGCATTTCAAATTCCACAAACCTGTTGATTCCACAAACATAAAATTTGTACTGTGGTACTTCAGAGGAAGTAGAACAAATTTCATGCAGTTTACATATTTTTAATTGAAGGAATCGTCATTGTTTTATACAAGTAAATTTCTGTTGACAGAATATGTGGCATGCTGTTGATTAACCACAGAAAATAATTTACAGTATAATGCACTTAACTTGTATTGAGCCTGAAACATACGCTGCTATAAGCACAACAAAATTTCTAGTAACGTGGGTACAAACATTACTGTAATAATTATATTGTGTTCCTATTCCTTAAACCCTAAAATTCATTTTAACACTCAATAACAGCAAATGCAGTTAATTTGTTTATTAAAGCATGTACCTGAATTGGGCCTCACAGCAGGGATGAAGAGAGAAACTACAAGCATAACTTTCACTGAAGACATGTTTACTCTGAAAGGAAAATTCAAAAATAGACTCAACAATAACAAAAACATTTTTTTGTGTACTTGTTGAGGTTGAACCCTATCTCTGTAAATTCCTATTGTAAAAGTTTGGACTGGGTTTCAGGAAGCATATGTACAATGATATTTCACTGCAAAAAAAAAAAAAATAATAATAATAATAATAAAATAAAATAATCACAAATGGTAGATGACCTTCCATATTCTAAATCCAGAATATGGTACTTAATCAGACAATTATGTGCACATAACCATGGTCACAGATAAGTTCATAAGAAATTGATTACAGTTGAAAGATAAAGATATAGAAAGATATATTCTTGCTGCTGATAGTGATTTCAGAACAACAACAACAACAAAATCAAGTATGTATAATTGTTTCTTTGTGAATTTACATCCATATCCACATTAAATTAAACACTGCATTACAGAATTGGTCATTCTCCATAAACTAGTCTGTTCTGCGGCTTATTCTATAAGTCTTGGCCATATTCTTTGTATTTTCCTAACACGTTGTATATTGTAACTTTTATAACATCCCAAAACCAAAAGTAACTGCCTTGATAATCGTATTGTTTCTTAGCTGATAACATTTTTGTTTCCTTGAATAATATTTTAAATTCTACTGTTTATAAAGTATTGACTTTATACCACTAAATGAAAAAAAAAAATGTATTTATGTATTAAAGAATAAACAATATAGTTCACCTCCAGAGTTAACCCAACTTGATGTATTGTAGTGTTAAAGTTTATTGCTCATAAATAGTTACGATAACGCATGCGCACAAACAGGTTTTATACGTGAAAAGTTGCGTGTGAACCATGAACCGCATTAATAGAAACTATACCAAATATGTTAAGAGCCATCGCTCACGAAAAATAAGCATAAGAGAGATACACTTCCTATTAATGTGCCCAAATCTGCCGCTGTCTTTTAGTTATTCTAAGCGGTATTTGACCCTTATTGTTTATACCAGGTTTTACTTAAGGTAAACCATTACTTAAGAGTTCACGCCAAGGAATATTCAAATATAATACAATCGGATTCAGATCAAAACAGTAGAGAAAACTTACTGTGTAGATGCTCTTCAAATGGACAAGGAGACAGCAGTAGCCTACATCTGAACGAAGCATAAAGGACAGGCTTTTTGTATCGCTGAGCTGCTTTCACTTTCAATATGATTGTTTTTTAGCCACACCCACACACAACTTATTATAATTTTACATACATACAACCCTTTACTCCTTTTTCAGTTCGTTTTCAATAAAATACTGGCGCATTTCCCCAAAAACAAAGTAGGGTGATTGCAGGTAAAGTGGGCCACATTTTGTAAAACGTGTAATTTAGATACCTAGATGTTTTTTTTTTCTTTTCTTTATTAATTTTGTTAACTTTAATGTCCAGCTATAATATTTCAATTTGAATATGGTTCATATAAAGTGTTATTTCCATTATATATACCAATAACCATTTTTAGATCATGCACTCCAGAAAATATATATATATATATATATATATATATATATATATATTTATTTTTTTTTTTTTTTTTTTTCAGGTAAAGTGGGCCATCCCTTATTTATCAAAAATTATCCTGGATCTTAATTAAAAACACATGATTTATTAACACATATTATCAGACAAAACATACAGTATTTAACAACATATTTAACAAATCCAAAAATATATAACCTACAGGTAAATATAGGATTTATATGTAAATCCTCATCTCAATTCATGTGTGAAATTCCAAACAACTGAAAGATCATGTGTGTTGGCATTAAATTTGATTAAATCTGAATTTCAGAATTTTCCTAAATCAGAATATTATCAAAATGAACTCTACAATATGTATGTACTATATATGTGACTATAACACAAGCAACAAGTAGTTTTTAAAAAATAATAATAATAATAATAGGAACATTTAAAATGGTAACCATATGTAAAAAAAAAAAAAAAAAAAAAGTAAAAAGAAAAAAAAAAACCTGTCTATGTTCTCTAAACACTTTAAATGAACTTTAATTGTGTCCATATTTTAAAACTTTATATTCTGCATCTACATTTTGCTCCTCTCATCTTTTCTTCATTCCACAGATTGAACTGAATGCCTCGACATCCTTTCTATTCTCTCTTTCCTTTCTTCCATCTCTGACTTGAATTTCCTGACTGCAGACTCATTTCTGTTTTCTAAAAAAGTAAATTATACGTCAACTTTAAAATAACCAGTGAATGTCAATTTATTTAATGAATTTGTGTATAATAACTGAAGGTTAAAGGTCAGCCCACTTTACCTGAATCCCACTGGCCCACTTTATCTAACACATTCAGCCAAAGCGGGCCAGCAATATTTAAATACCTTACAAGAAAACTAACAAATTTTTAAACAATTTTTTTCTTTGCATTTTATTCCCTGTTAACTGTGGAAACAAAAACATCAGGAACTGTCCCAATAATATTTGTTTCCATTTAGTGAGCAACCTTATAATTTAGAAATGAAAATCTTATGTCAAAGGGTTTTCTACCTTTCACCATGACACAGTCCTCCTTTGAGGTGTGGCCACACCCACCAGTGTCATATTGCAAAAACCAAAACTATTTTATTATTTAGAGAAACAGTGTCCTTTTAATTAAGAACCATTGTTATGCTCTGAAAGTGCAAACCCAATGAGCACAGTACAATCAAACTTAAATGGCCCACTTTACCTGCAATTATACAATATATAGCCTACAATAAAGCCAAATAACAATAATTTTGATGGCAAGCTACATGTTGCGCCTGTCAGTGTTTATTCATATCATTTCTTTGAAGTTCAAAAAATAAGGAGACTTAACTTGTCTTAGCATTTATTATTATTATTATTATTATTATTATTATTATTATTATTATTTGTTATTAACTCTAATAACGCAGCAATATTGCATTATAGGCTACATAGGCTTCCCTTTACTGTCATCTAGAGGTCTAAAATGGTATTGAAGGCAACATTTTTTGTCAAATTAAAACTGTACAATGTCGTCCCAAATGAAGGTTTGGAATCCTCTATTAGCCGAAGATTCAGAGCTCAGGACTACAAATGAAAAGAGAGGCAAATAAATAAAACAACATTAGCGCATGTGAGAACATCAGTCATATAATGACTAAAAATATGGGCCTTAACAACAACAATAATAATCAACTGTTATAAAAAAGTAACAGTTAACTGCTTGTGCATTTGGTATTTATGTAATGGTTTATTTTCTCATCACATGTAGGCAGATGACCCAGAGTACTTTTCCACTAAATATGTTTTGAGTTCAGATCAGAAAGATTGTTAACAATCAAACAGATTGCAACTCTTAGAAAACATCTGGCCGGAAGAGTGGGAAACTGGAAAGAAAAAAAAAAAGCAGATAGGCCTACAACTATTCCACGCAGCATCTATTCAAAGTCCTTTCAAACTGGCTGTTAAGCTGGGTGTAAAACTAATGCTATATTATATTATATTATTATATAATGTTATAACAATTATTATATTATCATTTTCTCCTTACTTCACCAATTGAAGTAAACTATAAAACTCTATCTTATCTTATTTTAGTAGATATAATTTGACTGATTTCTTCATAACATTATGTACTAAAAATGCATTGTGCCCAAAATATCCTTAGCACACAGATCAAGATTTTCCAGTTTTAAAAATGAATTATGATTGTAACCTGTGACACATAGTAACTGTATTGCACTTTATTTCATAACCTTCTTGCCTCTTATGACCTGTAGATATGACCTGTTTTTTTTTTTTGTTTTTTTTGGCTGTCTGTAGTGCACCTTGTTGGGATAGAAACTAACCTTAATTACATTTGATTGTGATCTATAACACCATTTGATCTATAACACCATTTCTCATTTCTGGACATATTAGGACAATGCTTATAAATTGTGTCATACTCAAGTCAATAGAATTCAACATCAATTTGACAAACAAAGCCATAGATTTTCTTAAATTATCTTATAGTCATATAAGATCTTTAGCTTTTTTCATTATTGAATTAACAGCCCAAATAGTTTGATCGGTCAGCCAATGGATGGTACGCCAGCACTTTAAAGGTCAATCTGTTACTTTCAGGCCATACGTTTGTAATAGGGTCTTTGTACTAGGTTTCAACTGAAAGATTTTCAGCCAGACTCATTTTGAAAGCAAAACTGAGTCTCAAACAACTGACATTTGTGAATATGAATGTTATATAAAACTGAAACACAAAGAGATTATAAAATTATGAATTGTTTAACTGTTAACAAAAATAAAAGTGAAAATTCATTAAGAATGAATCTTGTACACTGATACCATAGTTTACTGGCAGTGTGAATGTTTGCTTTTGTAAATAAGGCCCATCTAAAGGACGTCTGTTTGGGTTTAAAATATTACAATACCACAAACAAATGCATCAGTCTGTTTCAAATCAGATTAGTCTGTTGCTGCACCAACTCCAGTTTTGTTCATAGCAAAAGTGAAACATGAATAGACATGGGTGGTTTTGGCTCTTTAGCAACACCCATAAAATAAAAATGCCAGCTATTAAAATTTTAGCCAGATATACTTCTATATGTGCTCTGTTTCCCTGCAAAAAGACAATTAATATGAAATATTTTACAGACTTTGTAGGGTTTTAGGGCACCACCATCAATAAGCACATTATGAAAAAATTTTACACAGAATAATTGAGAGTGATGTCAGATATTTGTGGTGGTTCACTGCCATGTATTCAAGACTTAAACATGAATGGTGTGTAATAAATTACGTTTAAAATCTTTTTTTTTTTTCCGTTCGCTTTTGTTAAGGATACTTTTGATCTTGATCCCTTTAACTTGATATAAATACAAATATAAAGGTATGCTTATAATGTTCTTCAATTAATAGCATTTACAAAAAGCAAAATTAAAAAGTGGTCCTCAAAATAAGTATGCACAAGGAATCTACTGAAAGGAACATAGCCATAACTAAAGCCAGGCTTGATAAGATAAAATAAGATAAGATAAGATAAGATAAGATAAGATAAGATAAGATAAGAAGATAAAATAAAATAAAATAAAATAAGCACGTTTTTCTTGCTAAATATCCTTGTAATTAATGTTCAGTAAATTAAGTTTTATTTCACAGGGCACTTCCATAGCAGAGGAGACTGACATATGGTTATGGCTTCTGTAGTTTATTGCACTTCTGACACCCTCTGAAGTATGTATTTGTTTCTTTGGATCATTTCCTCATGAAGTCATGAGAATGTACTCTCACAGCTGCAAAGTTACTTTTGGGGGTGGACTGAGTAAATGATTCATTCATTGCAAGAATTCTGAAGGCAAATTATGACATTTTCTTATGGGGTTTGACGTTTGGGATTTGTGAACTTCTACACATAAACTCGCAGAACAATGATCTTTTCACTGAATAGTGTTATGTCCTCTGGTTTACTCTCTTACTCTCCTGGGCTTCTAATCACTTCCACCTATCTTCATCCTGCCTTCTACGTTGAGTGCTCTTGTTTGCCCTCTGTGGTGTTGATCCCTGTGCTTTTGTAAGTCCAGCAGTTGGGTTCATCATAACAACTTGTGTTTGACGCCTACCTAACAGAAGACTAGATCAACAAAATAAGCCCAGCAGGATCTGAATTCCAACAGTCCCCTGGTTTTTCATAACTTGTTTGCATTTATTGCCATATGTCTTTATTCTTGATAGAAAAAAAGAGGTGAAGTTTTAAAATAAGTGCTGTATAAAGCATAAGTTCTTAATCAGATTCTCAACCAACAATTATTTTGTTTTTGTTTTTGTTCTCACTGTCTGGAAAAACTGAAAAACAACCACAGAACCGCACAAACTAAAAAAAAAGGAAAAACCTGGCTAGGAAAAAATTGTCTTCAACATTTATGAAAAAGGACTCAAAATGGGGGGAAAAAAATGTATGTTCATTAAAAAAAAAAATAATAATTAATTTAAAAAAAAAAAAAATACATTATGGAATCCCATTCATAAATGGACTTACTATATACATTTCCTCTAAGTGGAATCAGCTCTATCCTTTGGACTGGACTCTTGATTCCCAACATCTCCGAATCAAAGAGTCTATTCTTTTTGAAACTGTCTCTAAACCCTATAATTAGTCCATTGTGTGAGGTGTGATAATGTTGCGATAATGTTTCACTAAATTTTCCCATTATTTTAATAAATACAGAACAAACATACTTTTCCAATAATACATTTTACAAACAAATATGTTCAGTCAAATGATAAAGCAAAAGATACAGCATTCAAAAGTAAAACAAAAAAGATATTGTTTAAGCCCCTTGTTTAAAAAATAAATAAATAAATATATTAATAAAAGTCAGTTTGTGTGAAGTCCTTTTGTTTGGACTTTTGTTTGATTTTTAATTATTTTCTTTGTCGAGCACCCAATTTTGTGCTTTTTTTTTTTGCCATTGATGTGCTCGATATGCTTTGGTTCCGTTTTTAAGTCCCATGTTTGTCACGTTCTGTACATGACCTTGTTATGTAACTTTGTCATGGGATTTTGGCTTTAATGAGAAAAAGCAAATATTTGATGTAACAAAAATAAATACATATAATACATTTACAAAAATTGCTCAGTGTTCCAGTCAGATGGAAAGTGAAACTGAGCCTTGAAGATGGACATTTTTAGTAATGTGAGGATGTAACTAACAAATATAACTACAAAGATAATCAGAGACTAAATCTTGTATAAAGTGAAGTGTTAAACTAGCTTCTCCTATTTAACTGTCATGTAATCTGACACTATTTAAATAAGGTTGTTGTAAGGATGTTTTTGGTAAGCCATCTGGTAACATGTCTGAACAGTGTTACCTACTGTAGCTTGGCATTCAAGCTTCAAAAAATAGGCCTAGTAACCATTAAAAGCTTTCTGTTCATTAGTGAAGAGGGAGCATATGCTCTAAATAATCTTGATTAAGTTATTTAACTTAATCCAAACAATCCAAACAATCTGGATTAAGTTAAATTAAATTATTTAAATGATTGGATTAAGTTGTTTTTTGACAGTATGTTTAAGTGCAAGCATAAAGGTGCCTGTTTCTGTTAATTAATTTTAACATCAAAAAGGATGAGGGAAATCACTGTATATTTGAAACACAGGCTCACTGATCCCTACAGGTACATGGAAGAGTGAAGAGTCCATCCATTATTAAAAGATGAAAATGTACAATAAAGATAAATACAATCAAAGCAAGAGTTAATCGAATGTTCAGCTAAATGTTCCATTTGTCATGGTTATGTTTCATCTCTGGGTTATGCATTACTTTTATTTTAAAGTTTAGTTACATTATTACAAAGGTTTTTGTTGATAGTGTTTACATTTGTTCTTGTTCTCCCAGTTTTGCGTTATGTCATGACTCGTGACAAGAATTGACACGAGATCAGAAGAAAAGGAAAAGAAAAGGCTCATAGGCAGGGGCTGTTTCTTTGCCTCTTTTTATGTGCTGAAACTAGGACATGTGCCCCAATGTATAATAAATGTGCACTTGTAGTGTACTTCCAATATTAAAGTAATTAAAGTAATTAAATAAAAGGTCACTTAGGTGTACATAGAGAGAGTACACTTTCATGACTGTTTCTTAACATACTTAACACTTTGTAATAATGTCAAATTAAGGTTGTTTTCACATATAGTTTCTTTAAAAAAAAAAAAAAAAAAAAAAACAGTTCACCTAAAGTGAACCAGAAAGTGAGCCAGCCAAAAATGACCTCAGTCTTTACGTCACACTATAAGTGGACACAAAAGAGAGCCTCTTTCTTTTTTTTGGTCTTCTTTGGCACTGAAGTGATCTCAGACCCTTTCTTGTTCACACCACAACTTCATAAGAACTTAGACCCCAGCTGGAATGATGGAGTATGACCTAGAAAATTTGGACGATGAAGTGGACAGGCGAAATTTGGACGATGAATCCCTGATCTTGTCACTGGTCAAGACATTTGCAAAGCTTTAACAATGCATTTCAGTCAAATTTAAAATTAAAAGAGAACATTATGTATAAAGTTAATTCAACTTCCCTTTTTTCTCAGATAAGATTAAAATGATTCTTTGCTCCTAAATTTTTTTTAATTATTATTATTCACAGTAAGCTGTATTTCATTGCTCAGTTTTATTAAAATGTTTCTTTACTCCTAACCTTTTTTGGTTTTTTTTGGAAAAATTCACAAATAAGCTGTATTTTATTTTTCAGTTTTAGTAATTATTGTTTTTTTTTTTTTTTTCCCTAAAGAATTATATAATATTATACCATGGTCTGTCTGAATACTTAATTCTGATTGGCTGGCAGGTATGCATTATAACCTTTTAATGCACAGGTAGTTCCAAGTCAGTTTAATCACTGTTCTATGGTGGAGGTAACGAATTATGCTACCGTAATTAAGAAGTTTTTTCGGGTACTTGTACTTTCATGAGTACATTTTTTAAGTTTGTAGTTTTACTTGTACTTAAGTACAAACTAATCAAAGTAATCCACTTCGCTACTTTAAAAATCCCAATTCATTACTGAGTATGCCTTCTAGGGTTGTGATGTGATCTCGCAATATTAAAATGTGATGATATTTCTTGTCGAGGTGAAAAGCTGTCTCACAAAATCGCCAAGACAGAGTCTGAGGGTGAAATTAGCACAGAAGATGCCACCATGATGTAATTTGTCATTGAGGATTTTCTAAATTTAATATGTTGAAATCTTTTCTTCTTGTTCTCATTTTGAAATCTCCTATCATGTCATGTCTCGTCTCATCTTGTGGTGAGTGGATTCTAACTCAAACACCTCTGATTGGCCAATGCATTCAAGAAATCAACAGACATGCCTGTGATTGGCTACATTCCTCAACGCAAAAGAAACACTGAAAACACTGGATCGTTTGCAAAATCTGTTTTGTCAATATGCTATTACAACTTCAACTGAGGATAATCTTGCTTTCATTTGAGCTAGCACCACTGTAGATCCAGGCCTGTATGACAATATAAACAACAGCTCAATAACCCTTTTATTTGAAGTATTAATTTATTTTCTGTAGACCAGTCTATTGCATTATGATTGCAAGAAGTATCGATAATGTCAAAATGTGATGTGCAGTAGGGCTGCACGATAAATATCGCTCGATATTTAATGCGAATCTTGTCAGTAAAGCCATTTCTGTAATCAGTGGTAAATTCCATCACGTGCGTGATTTCACATGGAGCTTTTGACATTGTGATGTGCAGTAGCATCATCCTTTATGATGTGCAGTAACATCATCCTTTTTGATGTTAAAATTAATTAACAGAAACTGGCACCTTTATGCTTGCACTTAAACATACTGTCAAAAAACAACTTAATCCAGGGTACGGTAAAAGAGAACAATACAATACATCTCCGCAGGCTTCTGGAGGGGAAGTAGATGCTTAGGAGAGAGCAGAGGTAGGAGGGTGCAGAGCCCGTGGCTATTCTGTAGGCAAGCACCAATGAATTGAACTTGATATGAACTGCGGCTGGTAGCCAGTGCAGAGAAATGAGAAGCGGTATGACATGGGCTCTCTTGGGCTCATTGAAAACAAGACATGCTGCATTTTGAATCATTTGCAGAGGTCTGATTGCACATGTTGGATGTCCAGCCAGAAGAGCATTGCAGTCCAGCCTAGAAATGACAAGGGCCTGGACAAGAAGCTGTGTTGCATGCTCTGTTAGGAAGAGTCTGATCTTCCTGATGTTTTGTAGTGCAAACCTGCATGATCATGCTGTTTTTGCCATCTTTAAATGACAGCTGGTTATCTAGGATCACCCCAACATTCCTGGCTGAACTCGATGGGATTATCGTTGATGAGCCTAGTTGGATGGTAAACTGGTGCTGTACTGATGGGGTGGCTGGGTAGATGAGATGCTCAGTCTTTGCCAGGTTGAGTTGCAGGTGATGTTCTTTCATCCATGCTGAGATGTCCGTCAGGCAGTTTGAGATTCGGACAGGTACCGTTGGATCTTCTGGGTGAAACGAGAGGTAGAGCTGCGTGACATCAGCATAGCAAGGGTATTTAAGTAATAGTCTTCTTGAGCCCTTGCTTAGACAGTGCAGTCTCCCCTGTTAGGGTTTCTAAACAGACTGCCCACTGTTGGTGGTCCTGGCAAATTACAGTGGGTTCCCCTTCCCAAGAACATGGCTATCCTCAGCTGGCTATGTGCCAGCTCTGTGACTGCTCCCCTGCTTAGGGTTTTTGTGTAGCGGTCTCTTTGAGCCTAGGCAGTGCTATCTCTCCTGTTAGGGTTGTAAGCAGATAGCCCACACTCTGTGGTCTGGGCAGTTTTCTGGGAAAGTATTGGTAGATAGCTCACATAGCATAGCTATCTGAGGATAGCTGTGTTCCTAATTTAGTTTGGATGTCCCTCTTTCATCTGAAACTGGGTTCCCCATTTCTGCCAAGCTATGTGAGTGGCCTAGGGTGTCAGTGGCTTGACCCCTTTCTGAGGAAAGATTACAGTAGGTGCATGTCTGTCACTTCCTTAGTGCTCTCCCATGGCATAGTTGGCATTTTGTTCCCCAGTGTGTCCACTAGAGGGATGCAGTACAAGTTCCCTAGAAGGAGAATGTCTCAGGTTACTCATGTAACCATGGTTCCCCAAGAGGGAACTAGACGCATCCCCTCGCCATGCTTTCGGCCTGCCTGTTTCACATCACCTTCAGACAACTAAGTGGGTGACACCATGGGCTATGTAGACCAATAGGATTAGAGTATTTTCACATGTGCTTCAGACACTGGTCCTGCCGGTGGCAGTCCCCAAAGTGTCCACTAGAGGATGCACCGTCTCGTTTCCTCTCGGGGAACCATGGTTACATGCATAACCCGAGACGTTTCTACCAAGGAGCAACTTTGAGTCCTTTTAGGGGAGTCTGAGATCACTTGTTTTGTTCACATATAAGAGCTGAACCACTCCAAGAGCATTTGGAGGGCTCAAAAGAACTAGGTGTGAAAACACCCTAAGTTTTACTTTTAAAGAAGTACACCTTCAAATTGGCTGTTATTAAGCCTCTCATTAAAAACCACAACTTGACCCCAAAAAATTAATTAATTACAGACCAATTTCGAATCTCCCTTTTCTGTCAAAGATACTAGAAAAGGTAGTATCATCACAACTATGTTCTTTCTTAGAGAAAAATGGTATCTGTGAGGATTTCCAGTCAGGATTTAGACCGTATCATAGTACTGAGACTGCTCTCATTAGAGTTACAAATAACCTGCTCTTATCATCTGATCGTGGTTATATCTCTCTATTAGTGCTACTGGATCTTAGCGCTGCGTTTGACACTATCGACCACAACATTCTTTTGAAAAGACTAGAACTAAAATTATGTTGGTATTAGAGGAAGTGGATTGGCATGGTTCAAATCATACTTATCTGACCGCCAGCAATTCGTGGCAGTGAATGAAGAGTTATCATACCAATCACAAGTGCAGTATGGAGTACCCCAAGGCTCAGTATTAGGACCCTTACTTTTCACGCTTTACTTGCTACCCTTGGGAGATATCATCAGGAGACATGGTGTTAGCTTTCACTGTTATGCTGATGATATTCAGCTCTATATTTCTTCGCGACCCGATGAAACATACCAAATTGCAAAACTAACAGAATGCATAGTTGATATAAAAAACTGGATGACTAGTAATTTATTACTGCTAAATTCTGAAAACACAGAGGTGTTAATTATCGGACCAAAAACCTCAGCACGTAATGACTTAGAACACTGTCTAATACTTGATGGCTGCTCTGTAAATTCTTCGTCATCAGTTAGGAACCTAGGCGTGTTATTTGATAGCAATCTTTCCTTTGAAAAACATGTCTCTAACATTTGTAAAACCGCATTTTTCCATCTTAAAAATATATCTAAATTACAACCTACGCTCTCAATGTTAAATGCAGAAACGTTAATTCATGCGTTCATGACCTCAAGGTTAGACTATTGCAATGCTTTATTGGGTGGTTGCTCTGCATGATTAATAAACAAACTCCAGCTGGTTCAAAATGCAGCAGCTAGAGTTCTTACTAGAACCAGGAAGTACAACCATATTAGCCCAGTTCTGTCAACCCTGCACTGGCTCCCCATTAAACATCGTATAGATTTTAACATCTAGCTAATTGCTTATAAAGCCCTGAATAGTTTAGCCCCTCAGTACTTGAGTGAGCTGTTATTGCATTATAGTCCTCCACGTCCACTGCGTTCTCAAAACTCTGGCCATCTGATAATACCTAGAATATCAAAATCAACTGCGGGTGGCAGATCCTTTTCCTATTTAGCGCCCAAACTCTGGAACACTCTACCTAACACTGTTCGGGAGGCAGACACACTCTATCAGTTTAAATCTAGATTAAAGACCCATCTATTTAACCTGGCTTAAACATAACACACTAATACGCTTCTAATATTCAAATCCGTTAAAGGATTGTTAGGCTGCATTAATTAGGTCAACCGTAACTGGGAACACTTCCCATAACACCCGATGTACTTGTTACATCGAAAGAAGAATGGCATCTATGCTAATATTAGTCTGTTTCTTTCTTATTCCGAGGTCACCATAGCCACCCAGATCCAGTCCGTATCCAGATCAGATGGTGGATCAGCACCTAGAGACGATCTCGACTGCCCTGAAATGTCAGCGGAGACCAGGACATCTAGATGTGCCTCATAGACTGATCCCCTCCAAAGACCTCATCCCCCAGATGGCCATTTGGACAAGCCCACAGGATCCAGATGAGTTTTCTGCGCAATCTGACTTGGCTGCAGCCTAGTTTTAAACTGCTGGTTTTGTCTGGCCAGAGGAGAAAGACTCACTATTTCGACACACTATTTCCCCGTTTAATACTGTAAAGCTGCTTTGACACAATTTGCATTGTAATAAGCACTATATAAATGATGATGACTTGACTTTTTATGTGCTGACTAACATACTAACGCACATGTAAAGTACTTTTAATGGATCCACTTTATATTAAAAGGGTAGTTCACCCAAAAATAAAAATTCTGTCATTAATTACTCACCCTCACGTCATTCTAAACCCATAAAACCTTCGTTCATCTTCGGAACACAAATTAAGATTTTTGATAAAATCCGAGAGCTTTCTGACCTTCCATAGACAGCAAGGGTTCTACCACAATCAAGGCACAGAAATGTAGTAAGGACATCGTTTAAATAATCCATGTGGCATCAGTGGTTCAAACATAATTTTACAAAACTATGAGAATACTGTCATGCGGTCGTGGTTGTAGAAATTATACACGCGGGCGCCCTGGAGGCTGGTGCAGGACTGGAACAGGGCAGAGACAAGGACAGCCTCCAGGGCGGATCAGGGAGCCATGGCTGAGCAGACAGTTTGCCAAGCCATGGCGGATCAGGGAGTTCGAGGAGCCATGGCGGAGCAGACAGTTCAGGGAGCCATGGCGGAGCTGGCAGCTCAGGAGGCCATGGCAGATCCTCTGTGGCCTTAGCTGGCTTGGCCACCACGGCCACGGACATATGGTCCCCCCCCCCAAAATTTTCTTGGGGAGACTTAGGAGTTCTGGGGGCCCTCTGAAGGAGCGGGCACTTGAGGGCGCTCTGGAGGAGAGGGCACTTGAGGGCTCTCTGGAGGAGCGGGCTCTGGAGGGAGCCTTCGAGGAGCAGGCTCTGGAGGGCGCTTTCGAGGAGCTGGCTCTGGAGAGCGCTTTTGAGGAGCGGAGCTGATTACCTCGGGGGACTCAGGAGATGGAGGGCTGGACAGGACCAGCGGAGGCGACGGAGATGAAGGAGATGAAGGAGACTCAGGAGACGATGGAGAGCTGGACGGGTCCAGCAGCGACGAAGGAGACTCAGGAGACAAAGGAGGGCTGGACAAGACCAGCAGAGATGAAAGAGACTCAGGAGATGAAGGAAGGCTTTCTGGAGTGGCCTCTGGGGTGAGGACAGGAGCCGAGAACTCCGGGGGTAATGCCATATCCAGGAGCTCAGAGTTGCATGCTGGAGCCGACACTGGAGCGAGCTCTGGGGCTGGAGCGATCTCTGGGGCTGGAGCCGCCACTGGAGCGAGCTCTGGGTCTGGAGCCACGGACGGCAGCGGGCTTGAGTGAGCCGCGGACGGTGTCAGGAGCGTGGCCGGCGGGCTGGTTCTGGATTGAGGCTGGACACTCTCCACACACCGGAGGATCCCTTCCCTCCAGCTGAGTCCGGTGGTGTCTGGGAAGTCCACGGGGCGATGGTAGTTGGCCCCGATCCAGAACAAAGAGTTGAGCGTAGCGTCGTCGAGTCCCGTCCACATGGCGAGCCTGCTGAACTATTGTGCAAACTCCGCCAGCGGGAGATCTCAGCGGGCCAGGACAGCGAAGTGCTCAGCGGTCTCCATATTCTGTTTGGTCCTGGATTCTGTCATGCGGTCGTGGTTGTAGAAATTATACACGAAGAAGGAGTAGACTTAAAGGAGTTTTAAAGAGCTTCAACACACGTAGACCATTCAAAATTAACATTAATCCAGGACAAAGAAGAGAAAGAAACTGAAGGCTTATAAAGGCAGACAAACTAAAGGAGCAAACGAGATGATGAATTAAACACAGGTGATCTGAATGAACGATAATTAACTAAATGAGAACAGGAAATACCAAAGAAGGTCAGACAGGAACTAAACAGAAACCAACACGTAACAAATACATTTTGTGTGCAAAGAAAACAAAAATAATGACTTTATCCAACAATTCGTCTCCTCCGCGTCACCCTGGTGCCATTTTGGAGAGTATCACAACGCATGCGTGGGCTTTGATCTGAACATAAACATATGCTCTGGTGCTGCTGAAACAAAACACGCATGCTCTGCACATTGTTTATGTTCAAACTGAACTTAACTGTTCAAAAATACGGTGATGCGAAGCCGAGCACCAGTCAAGCTGGTTGTGATGAAAATAATGTACGTGCTTATTATGATTATTAGGGTAATCTGCAGGAAGCGCAAAAAGACAATCCTTTAAGTGAGTTTATCAGTGCACCATGTATTCAGTCAGATAAAGACTGTTATTCTCCTCTTAAGAAAGAAAGAAGTCATGGTATTCTTATGAATGGGTGGCGGAGACTGACGTAGAAGAGAAGAATTTTTGAATAAAGTCTTTATTTTCATTTTCTTCATGCACTCATAGCTTCATAACATTACGTTTGAACCACTGATGTGACATGGACCATTTTAACAGGAGGTAGAGGTTAGGACAATTCCAAGGGCCTGTGCCCGATTGCATAAAGCACTTTAAGTTTTTCCCTTAAAGGAACACTCCACTTGTTTTGGAAATAGGCTCATTTTACAACTCCCCTAGAGTTAAGCAGTTGAGTTTTACCGTTTTTGAATCCATTCAGCCGATCTCCGGGTCTGGCGGTGGCACTTTTAGCTTAGCTTAGCATAGATCATTGAATCGAATTAGACCATTAGCATCTCGCTCAAAAATGACCAAAGAGTTTTGATAATTTTCCTATTTAAAGCTTGACTCTTCTGTAGTTACATCGTATACTAAGACCGACGGAAAATGAAAAGTTGCGATTTTCTAGGCCAATATGGCTAGGAACTATACTCTCATTCCGGCGTAATAATCAAGGAACTTTGCTGCCGTACCATGGGTGCAGCAGGTGCAATGATATTACGCAGCACCTGAAAGTAGTCCCCAGCTATATCATAACTAGTTACCTAGCTGGGGACCGATTCAATGATCTATGCTAAGCTAAGCTAAAAGTGCCACCGCCAGACCCAGAGATCGACTGAATGGATTCAAAATCGGTTAAACTCAACTGCTTAACTCTAGGGGAGTTGTGAAATGAGCCTATTTCCAAAAAAAATGGTGTTCCTTTAAGTATGACACTAAAGGCATGATTTCCCCTTACCTAAGGGAATGATTTAAGGGTGTTGCATACAATCCCTTAAACTATTCCCTTAGTTAAGGGAAACCGCTAAGTATTTCAAGACAGCGACCCAGGTTTTGCCCTTAAAAAAAATCTACAGTTGCCATGGACACGTTATTTGTTAATGCAGATAGCAGTGTAAGTTTTCACAGAAACATAACATTTTCAGGGACTAATGTGAATAAATCTATATTTAAATTCAAAGAAACAAGATGGTCATTTTATTCGTATCCAAAACGAGGCGATGTGAACATTATTAAGCGCTAAACACTCATATGCAGTGTATTTTTCATTCATACTCAAAGCCGGAGGGCGCTGTCGCGCTGAAAGTCCAGTCCGGACTCATAGAAGTATCTTTTGATGGAATGCAGCAGTGATTGCTGTAGCTAAGCTGAATAATAAGCAGAAATGTAAACACAATAAACACACGATTGCGAAAATATATATTTTTATGTGTCCTTTTCAAGTCATCTCCCAGGTAATATGAAGGAAAATACAGGAATAAAATATTATAGAATATAAATGTGTTCTCGCATGACGCACTCACGTTTGAGCAAAGTCCTTTTAATGCAAGTCATGTCACTCGGCGGCCATCTTTGAAACGCCTCTCGGGCATGCAAGTGCAGCTCCTATCTCTTTGAATGGGGAAACATCAAATTCTCCAAAACTGTTCGCCAAGCTTATGATTAAATTTCATATTTGAAATCACCAATGAAATCTGACAACAACTGTATCATAAATGTTGTTTATTTTCCTCAAATCGCGTTTAAAAAAGCTTATTTCTCAGGCTAGACCCACCAGTGCACATGCGCAGTCGTCTCAAAATGCCGACTGTTTCTATAGCAACCGGGATTTCTAACGCAGCTGCAGTAAAGCACTGACTTTACCGATTTGCGATTGGCTCTTTGGCTCAGAAGGCGGGGCTTCATTCGATAGAGCGGCCATATTGAGCATTGCATTTTTCCCCATTCAAAACTGTACAAGTGACATGTCTTGGGTATTCTATAGAGTGGGGGAACTATGACGTCAGAACCCGGAACAGTAATTCGCCGCGGGTTCCTTTGAGATTTTCCTATGGGGTTTTATAATAGGGTTTTCAATTTATGAGTAAAATAAAGCTTGTGGTAAACATAACTTGACCATACTTTTACGTTTTGTTCTACAACATAAATTACAAACATCCATACCCAAAACTAAAAAATTGAAGCAGTTATGTTCATTTTTGAAAATGTATGTTTTTAATAAGTAACTAGATAAGAACGTTTGGGCTGTGAGTGTGTGCAGTTTACATTGTAGAACAAAACGTAAAAGTATCGTTAAGTTATGTTTACCACAGGCTCAATTTACTCATAAATTGAAAAACCCCATTATAAAACCCCATAGGAAAATCTCGAAGGAACCCGCAGCGAATTACTCTTTCGGGTTCTGACGTCATAGTTCCCCCACTCTATAGTCTTTGGTTTGAGCTATTAGCTGTATGTAATTTGATTAATGTGAATAAATGCCTAAATGATAATCTGTTATAAAGCGGCCAATTGTGTCTTGTAGAAGACTTTAGGATTGAATCTGCTCGGCTGTGTAACACTTAAGGTGACATTTTCCATACCTTATGTTATACTTGGGGAAAGGACAGTTAAGGGGCTTTATGCAACACTTAATGGGCTTTAAGGAATACTTAAGAGAAATTCTATAACGTTTTACCTAAAGAAACCTTTAAGCGTAATTTAAGGTATATTTTATTGCAACGCCCTTAATTGTAAGGGAAACTTAAGGGCGATCTTAAGGGAAAATTACACTTAAGTTGCTTTATGCAACCGGGCACTGGCACGCAACAATTAGTAAATTACAGCAAAACAACAGGAGCCAAGAATACTGCACTGGTCTCTTCACATAATCAACGCTGCTCTTTGGATATTTAGAGGTAAATACCAAACTGAGAAGGTGAAATATTCCAAGGCACTCATACAGTAAAAATAAAAAGTCTTTAATTAACTGTTTTAATGACTTAGCCCAGTTAATTAAAGGCTTTTTATTTTACTAAATGAGTGCCTTGGAATATTTCATCTTCTCAGGAAATTACAACAGTTGCACTTTATTTTATTAATCTTTGTTAATGATCATTTTGATATTTAGTCATCATTTTGACCTTTAGTAATACATTATTAAAATTAAGTTCATATTTCAAAGACAAAAGAATTAGGAAATTACAACAGCTGCACTTTTATTTTACAGTACGTGCACTTACCTGTACTTACTTAACTGAGAAAGTACTGATAATAAGGTAATTACATGGGTTAGGTTAGGTTCAGGGGTAACATCCAATTAAGTGTCTGAAAACATTAAATTCATTTTGGATTTATTATATTTGTGTATTATTTCCTTAATAAGTGCTTTTTAAATGTGTCTATACTTCTTTTTCACAAGGGCTAGCTATATACATTGCACAAGTGAGCCATTGGCATATATTTTATTTGTTAAAGTCTCTTTCCAGCTCAGACTAGTCTACTAACAACAACATGGACTAATATCACATGCTAAAACTAGAACAAATAGTCAAATCTAGAGACTGCTTTTAATGTCAACCAAAAGAAGCACATTGTTAGTCAAAAGTTAAATGTTTATGTTTCTACAGTGTGGTAATAACAGATGACCATTAGTTTCATATATAGTTCCCCCTACAGCCTGCAAAACCCAACAAAACCACTTTCAAAATCAAATGACACTGCTGCCACCTGTAGACGTGAGGGCTTTGTGTAAAGCAGTGCGAGCTGCTTTCACTGTGACTTCATAGTGTAGTCATAGTGTATCATGTAAACACACATGATCATAGTACAACTAACTAATAGCTTCTGATACAATATTATGGATATGGACAATTAGAAAAAACACTGGTAATGTATTATGCTGGATGATAGTAATGTTTCTATTCTCAGACAATAGACAAAAAGGATTTTAATTTTTTAATTTGAGAAAAGCTCGTGTACATAAAAAAAAAACATTAACAGACTCTGTTACACACTTCCTGCAAGGAGTCAAAGAATAATACAGCACCTTTTTGGCATACGTCAAAAATAACAAGCCAATAAGAACTTTAAATGTTTTTGTTGAATATGGACTACTTGATGACAGATCAGATGCAATGACTGTACACTGTGGTGGTTGTTTGTATTTTTTTACGTTTCATAACTTCAGTTTTCTTAACAAACACATAAATAACAGCTTGCTCACATGCACCTTTTCTGGCACACCTGTTAGTGACTAGAAGGTAATATTTCATTGCACTCTCATGTTTGTTGCTCTTTTAACTCTTTAATGCATGTATGATTGCGTTCTTTTGTACTACATATCTCTTCAGCGATCAGTAAATGAAGGTTCATACTTTTTTCTTTACATCTACAAATGTTTCAGACTTTTCTTGTTCAGTGATGGATGTGACATGGAATAATTCAAACTTTGTGTCTTAACCAGCAAGCCTGAGGCACCACAAATTGGGCACCACAGTTCATAGAGTGCTGTCAAAAAACTTAACACATAAAAAAAGAGAGACAAACACGTCAGGGAGACATTTCATAGGTTTACATGAATGAAAATAAATGTAAAAAAAAACTTTGATGGCATATTTTGGCCTATGGTTTGCAGTATCTGAGAGTAGCAGTGCACACTCGGGATGTGTTTTTCCTTAAGGGTCTGATCTTAGTCAAGACAAGACTGAGTGACCAACACTTAACACATGCAAAGGCATTCTTTGAACAAATCACAGCTCAGATATTTGTGGCACACTTCTCTGTCCAAACTGTGCTGATCTTAATCTGTTCTTTGTGGCTTATGTTTTATGTGGCTTTATTCATTTTGTGAATACAGTTATGCAGAGGATGGGCACTGACCACAGAACAGCACATTTACTCTGAGATGCTCGTTTCACATAGGCCCAGATCTTATCCTGAAGTGAAGCAAATCTTTAGCCTAAGATGAGAGAGGATTTGCCCCCTGGGGGGTTTCTACGGCCAGAAGGAAGCCCAGCTGCAGGCTGCTCTGTTGCAGAGAGGCGAGGTGGAGCTGGTGCGTCATCCTGCTCCTGAACAGGTTCAGGTTCTTCTGTGCTATCTGTGGATATAAAAATGAAAATTAATTCATTATTTATTTTTAATAATTATTATTAATTAATTATCAGATAATAAAAAATGTGATTAAAAACACATGGAAAGAAAATGTTCTTTTTTCTGTTTCATACTACTGTAAGTCACTGATCCATTTGTCACAAGGGTGAGATTTAAGGCTGGAATACACTACACAACTTTTGCCCTGATTTCCCCATATTTAGATAAGTCAGCGCTAGATGGCAAAAGTTAGAGCCAGTCTGCAGATTTGAGTTGACAGATTTCATTTTTTAGTGTCAGACTATGATTTCATCCAGAGGATATCAAACATTTTTGATTATTTTCAGCCGATTTTACAACACATTGTTTTCATTTGTCACGCGTCTCCTAGAAACTAAGCACATGTTTCTGTGTG
Organism: Spinibarbus caldwelli; assembly: GCA_039654775.1. Taxonomy (NCBI): domain Eukaryota; kingdom Metazoa; phylum Chordata; class Actinopteri; order Cypriniformes; family Cyprinidae; genus Spinibarbus; species Spinibarbus caldwelli. The sequence continues at coordinate 14,438,251 of CM077237.1, forward strand.
AATCTGTTGTGATCAAATTTAAAGTTTGGTAGTGTGTGAATCTTAGTCTTTTAGTGTAAGATGGCCAGTTTTCTTCTGTGACTATTTACAAAGTCTGTAAGTGTATGATGCCTAATGTTTTAAAATCTGTTCATATTTTAAAAGTTGTGTAGTGTACTCCAGTCTTAGCTTTAGTGAAAATTATCCAAATATAAATAAGTATTTTAAAAAATATTGAAAACATCCAGCACGTGCCCAATTCTTAAAAATTTACTCATTGTATTCATGTTGAACTTTGAATATATATGTGAACACATCTTAATTATTAATTTCAAATACTTTTTCCAATATTTATATATTTAATTTATATATTTAAGTTTTTTTTTTTTTTTTTTTTGCAAATATCATGAAGTATTTATTTATACATATTTTTGTTATATTAATATTATTATACTTGGGCAGGGACATTTTATAAACTGAACTAGCCTTGTTTTGTCATAAAAAATATCAAATTACTGGATATTTTAAGAGAGTAGGGTCTGCATGCATGCTTCTGCATGTTAGTTTACCCATGACTTTTGATATGACAGTATCACCCTGACATTTTTTCTTTATGTTCTCCAAAAATTATCAAAATGAAATGAAAAGTCATCTATAGTCAAGTCATCTATATATACATTTTTGAGTAAATTAATAGATTTAAGAAAAAAAAAGTTTCATTGGCAAATATATGAAGAGTCAGAACACTCACCAACAGTGATTGAGTCTTTCTCACCATTCTGTGCAAAAATAAAACATTCTCAGCAATAATTAAAAAAAAAAAAAACTTCATAAGTCAGCATGAAAGTCTATCCAAGGTCACAAGTTTGTTTTCACTCAGTGATGAAATTGTCTCTATAATCTTACCACAGGTACAGTTTTTTCAAAGGTGGTGTTACTTTGGTTAGCTGGTTGAGCAGTACATCTTCTGAGAGGGGCAGATGGTTCTCCACACAACACACCTGTAGGCTTTCCACCTTTAAAATAAATAAAAGTTCCCGTGTATTGATGTTATGACCAAAAGCGGGTACCCATCTACCCAGTAACTATTACTTTACCTGAAGGACAGATATATTGCAAACTGCATGTTTTGACTTGCAAATAACAACTGTTATTGTCAGGCAGTGTTTTTAGAAAAACACATGAAATGATCTGAAATCCTTATCTCACATGGCAACTTTTGAACCTATGTTACAAAATGTACATAAAAATACCCCCAGCAAAAATTAGCTGAGATTCAGTATTTTGAGCACATTGTACAATCTTTTGTGTATTTAAAAATCAGCAAGCCCTAGCAAGTTTTTAAATGTGGAACTGAAACACAGTATTTGGTTGCTCAGTATCACACAAGTTACCAGTCGTTTATCTCTATAAGATTTGAAGCGGTACATACACAATCATTCAAATATTTCACATCCTTTTTCTGTCATGTTTAACAAGCTTAAAGGCAAGGGAATGACACTGCCTAGAAGTATGCTATTAAAGAGGCGAAAGATAAGATATAACTCAAAAAAAAAAAAATTTAAAAAATCAGCACCTGGTGGATTGTTTCTTCGATGGGCATGAGGGTCCTCAGGTTCGGCAAATATACTAGATGCCATTTTGTTTTTTTTCACAGGTTTCTCTTCATCTGTGCCAAAGCAGATGTTTGAACCTCCACCTGGTGGACGCAACACTCTGGGATGGAAAATGAAGATATGATAAGATAACAAAATATGTAAAATATAAAAATATGTAAAATATATAAATGTAATTTTTGTCACTGATCACTAGTTTAGTTTAGTTCATTTAGATATACACCTTTTTTTTCATATCGGCTGTTGTGAAATACCATTGGCTCTTGTGTGTCTCATGACCGATTGTGTAATGCTATGGGAGTATCTTTTTGAATGAGATGTGATGTGAGCGCGTTAACGGAGCGGGATCATTTTAAGCAATTAAAACCTTATGTTTTACTCTTCTTCGCATAAAGATATGGTATGGCTTCAGAAGACTTGGAATGCAACACGACATGTTTGTAATGCTTTTATACTGCTTGTTTATGGTTGGTTTTTGCAATAAATACCTGTGACTGTACTTTTATTTGCCTGTTATGTGTTTTATATTGTTCAGAAGTGGGTAGGTTTAGGGTAGGGGTGGGGTTACGTGCTCCAATGAAAGTATAAATGTATATAAAATTATTTATATTTAATACAAATGCATGAAAACTATTAAATTAAGACAAACAACTGAAAACAATGGAGGACGCTGTGCTTCGAAAAATGACGCTAAAGGGGTACCTTGAGCGTCAAAAAGCGACGCCAAGGGGTCCTGACCAAGTGTCAATATATGAGGAGTTGAAGGGTAAATAAAACAGAATAAAAAATTTTTATGAAATACACTGGAGTCTTCATCTCATGTGAGGATCATATTACTTTAATTTAATTTATGATTACATAATTCTCGAAGGTCATTTTAATCCTTTTATGGGTAGAATGTTGAGTAGCATTATTACTGAGTGCACCTTTAAGAAAAAAAAAGAAAAAAGAAATACTTGTAGCTTTAGTAGAGAGAAAATAAGATTAGTTTGGGTGAGGGTAAACCATCTTTTCATCCAAATATAACTGTGCAGAAAAAGGCCTGATATATAATGTAAATATATTCTATCCTCATGTAGCCTACATATATTGTTTGTTTTAATTTACTTTATTAGCTTATTATATTCTGTAAATCAAAATATTCCTCATAATGCTCTTTAACATTAATGCCAATAAAGCTTCAATGAACTGAGCTGAAACAGCATGCTGAAATAAATCTCCCTCCACCAGTCTGACTAACAGAAGAAACGACTGATAAACGATGATGAATTCATTAATCTGCATCTCATTAGTGCATTCAGTTAATGAAATAAGAAGGATACAACAGGGAGCGTAATAAAAATCTTTACTACACCAACTGAACCGCACCCAACCAAAATACACACACATGCGCTCAAGCATCCTCCCATACTCTGAAAACATGGAGAGGGACTGCTTTCAGATTTACAAACGACTGATATAATGCATTAAAGAAGCTGTATTAATTACTCATCAATTATGTCATTAATTATGGCTTTCCGTTTGGAGATGCCGCAGTCAAAGGCCGTGTCACAAAGCCTAGCGATCTGCCTGCCTAGATAGCATTTTGGAGCACTATAATATACATTTAGCTGACTTGAAAAGCGACAGTGATGCCTCAAAAAATGCAACACGCGCTTCGGGCATCCCCCAAAAAATGTCTAGATAGGCAGCTAACCAGATTTTTCAGACGCTGCCGGAGGGATGCACATATTAGTATAATAAAACAGGCATTTTTTTAAACCAGAAAATGCTGTTTTGAAGGGCTTTTAAAATCCAATAAACTTTCCCTTTGAGATATCGCGTACCATTTTATCCCCAAAACGCAGTATTTGTACCCGAGATGGTGCTCATTTCTCATCAGCATCTCCACCCTTTTTTACGCCAACATCGTTTAGTAATTTTGTCTTTTGTCAGTAATATTACATCTCAGATAACGTCTTTAGACATTACAACGGTTAAATAATTTGCTGTTTGATATAACCTAAAGCGCTTGAGCATCGTTATCTTCCTATAGACGTCTATCAGCACCTGGAGCTGCTCCTCCCGCTCGGGTCCATGCCTTGAAAATTGGTGGTGGTCGTCATCAAAGCTTCTGTTCACGGCTTTTCCCAAACTATATTCGACAGATTATTATCATCAAGCCACAAAGAGCGTCTCCTGCTCAGGTCATCAGTCTCTTGGTGCTGAATCTGCGCTGCTGTACACGCCCATTAGACGCGATTACTGCTGCACTTCTGCAGATTCGCCACTGGAGCGGCGCCAGACAGCAAAATATTTTTGTGAAAATACAGCCGCGGTAGTTTAAAATAAAATCTGTCCATAACTGAAGGACTCATACAAAACTATACAAAATTAGCAAACATTCACTAGTGCTCAAGAAGACAAACCGAGTAATATTTTAGTATCTAATGCAAAATCAAATTCAGTCACTGCTGGGGAAAAAAGGCAAACAATATGCAGGACCTGAGGCAGTTTATCTGCTCAAGACAAACACTGTACTCATGAACAACCATTAAAAACACACACACACACGTATGACCATCCATGTAACACAAATGTGAACTTTCGAACAGCTTTGTTAAGCAGTTACTGGGTTTTGTGGACTATGTCAAAATTTGTTTGGTGACAGCTTATTTATGCAACACTAAACCAGTATATATTTTTTTTTTTTACTTTTTAGTAACTTTTTTTATTCTGAAAGGTGTATGTAAGCTATTTTTTTTCCATTAAGGAAAATAAGTTATCAAAACAATCCAAAAGCAACAAAAGATACGCTTCAAGTGGTTTTGTAAAACAGTTTTATTCCAACACAAAACCTTATCAACATTTCAATTCACAACAAGTTACTGAATAAAATTGGCCTGAGTACAAAAGAGAAAAACATCAACATATAAAATATATATAAAAAGCCCAATGGCTCTGTGCAAACAAAACCGTACTTTAGCACTGACACTGACCAAAATTCTACCTATCAACCCAAAAAAAACAAAATCTGATCACTGATCAAAAGCATTTTAGTCTTGACACTCTTAAGTCCACATCTGATGAAATGCATTGATATGTTTACAACACCATTCATCTAATTTGCAAGAGCTGATGGGCATTTTAGGCAAGCTTTTGGCCGTGTGGAGGAAGGTCAGCCTAAATTTATAAAGAGAGAGAAAAAAAAAAAAAAAAAAAAGGAAACATGGAGGACTGTGGTGATGGAGGGCAGAGGTAGTAGTTATTTACATCAGGCCCCCTGTCTGTTGTTGAAATACATCAATTGTATCCTCATCCTCCATTTCCAACTGAAAATAAAAATAAATCAGAAATCAGACTTTATAGCATACTTAAAGGATGGTGACATTCAGAACTGGTCATATCAGTGAACTGTACCTGAGCTGGTGTGTCAGTCTCATTAATTGGCTGCCCATCAAACCGGAACCGAATCTGCCGCATTGTTAGCCCCTGTTCAAAATGGATGAAATGTGAACCTGAGAGTTACATAAAGTATCACCTATAGCATTACCTCCAGCAGCACAGAATTGCATGTCTTCCAAAATGCACTGAGTGATACCTCAACAATTCACGTGATGATAGAATGTCTGGCTTTGGAAGGACAGGGCCTACGTTTAACGTTAAATATGTCTTCTCTTAAAACAGGGATCTCCAACACACCTGCCTGTAATTATCAAGTAACCCTGAACACCTTGATTAACTGGTTCAAGTGTGTTGGATTGGGGTTGAAACTGAAATCTACAGGACAGGAGCTCTCTAGGAGCAGAGTTGAAGATCCCCATCTTAAAAACTACAAACTCTCAAGCTTTGACAGATCTTGAATGCCTCTTAATTTACATTTATGCCAAATTGCCAGCTATTTTCAATAATTAATCTTTTCTTTCTCTGTACTTATAACTGATGACCTTCAACATTTTACCACAGCGGATGAAGACAACTTCCTGTTCTAAGCTCAAGAACATGTTTTCACTTATACACTTCCTGCTTTCTTGCTACCTATCAACCATTTCATATATAAAAATAACTGTGATGCTATCAGTTTTTATTTTTCTTGGTTTAACCACAGTGCAATGTTGTAGATGTTTATAGAAACCTCATCTCAGTTTAGAATGGTCATATCTTCTTGGAACACAAATATTTTGCACATTCTTGTTCCTTAGACTTAAAACTGAAGTCCTTATAAATGATCAATTCTGTAAATTGGTAGTAAAGTGAGCTAAGTCTAGCTGAAATCTGGTGAAAATCCTACATTATTCATGCATTTTGAAAAATGAACAGATAAAGCACAATAAAGCAGGCTTTCCACATATTTGTATTAGCCCTAAGCTCTGGGACTTCAGACTAAGGAACAAGAAGTGTACTTTATGAACTACAGAGATCAGTTTTTGTTCCACAGCTCTAGGACCATTCTGAACTACTGAGGTTTCCACAAACACCTGTATAACCAAAATTTGTTGTGCGATGAAGCCCTAATGGGAGTCGTGAGAAACGTCCTTATCTTCTGTATGAGTCTCATAATTCATAATTAACGATAACCAAAGTTCAATCATAAAAATTCCAATTAGTTTTAGCATGATAAAGGATATGAGTGTTCACGCATTTGGTCTTGGCAAACTAGATCTACTTCACATGCTGAGCATGTTAGTCATGTTTCTGCACACACCAACATACATAATATCCCTCATAGAAGATCTAGACAGGTGGAGCTGGGGGAGGTAGAGTGTTTCAGAGGAACTCTGATGATGCAGTACTGGACTAGTTTACACCAAATACTGAAACAGACTATTTAAATATTGAGCAAGCAAGCTCATACACTGCAGATACATACGGCTGACATTTTTATCCAAATTACAACTAATTATTTCCAGACATTCACATCATCTTCATCAATCACTTATTGGCAAATATGCACAGCATGATCCTGTGCACCTAAACAAAGGATTATTATTTCTGTAAGGGAAGGTAAATGTGAGTTGCATGTGCATAAAAAGGCTTACCTGTCTCTCACAATATGCTTTCATCAGTTTGCTGAGGGGTGTGTGCCTCTTGATTTTGAACTGAACCACTGAGCCATCCTGCCCGGCTACTTTCAGATTTATGTGCTCATTTTCTGTTTTAACACCCTCCTGTGAAAAAGCCACCATGAATAATTCTTGTGCAATGGAGAAAATATACAAACAACAAACAAATAAAATAATTAATTGATTTAGTGCACGTAGCATCTTAATGACAGGAAACAAAAAGAGGTACCCAAACAAACAAAGCGATATAGTTCAATAAAAGTGTTTTTATAAGGTGAACAAGAGTCCAAACAAGTGCACTTTACTGCACCCACCTAAAATAATATATTGTCCTCCGAAGTCTAAGCCATTTAACAAATTAATTACAAATGCACTGAACAATAGAACAGAAATAAACCTACAGTGACACCACAACACTGATAATGTAGGCATTTCAAATGAAGTGTTTACAGCACACAATACAGTAGCAGAGTTTGTCTGTCAGTAAAGTAAACCGCTGAGACCCCCTTTATACACTGCAAAACCACAAAATAAGTCTGTTATAAATCATCGCAGGTGTTCAAATCAACGCACTGAAACGGCACAGATTAGAGATGATCGCTTTGGCTGCAGCTCACACGAAACTGCAGTGGAGCCCATTGGCACTGTGCTTCGTTTACTGTAAGTTTTGTCTCATCACTTGCCATTAGTATGAGGTGCGAGCCACATCAGCGAACTACATAATTAGCGTGTTAGCTTTAAGACCATAAACATTTCACCGAATCAATGAGCAATAAATTACAGAGAGGATTATTTATAAATGGTACCCATTAATCATATATCAAATAATTATAGCGCTTATTGAACATTTATAAAGACCCTTACACACGCACCTTCGGCTTCTCGTCTGCCATGACTGCCTCTGCCTCAGACACACGAGACGCGCGTAATGCCACCGGACATGACGACATTTAAAACGGTCCATTTCCGGTGTCCCATTACTGACCCTTATCAAAGTCCCTCTTAGTATTTGCCCTTATCCTCCCTGTTGCCCATTCAAAATCAGGCAGGGATGTCAACAGCTGCATTTTTGTAGCAAAGCTGAGTGTGCGTAATTGGACAAAACAGAAAGCAACCAGCAGACACAATATATGTAAAATTCAGTTTTGACAATTGTTCAAAACAATATATTTGTCTTTAAAACAGTATACGTTCAATTGCAAATTTTGCTTAAAATCTAAAAAGAACAGTATCATTGGAAGATTCATGAAGCTCTTCTTTGAAATAATAATTTAGAAAGTCAATTTTGTTAATATGATTTTCCCCATCTTTCTCTTTCACACTCACACCAAAACAATACTGAGGCAACTTCTGTGAAAAACTAAAAAAATAAAAAAGGGCTTTCATTTCTTCCATAAGACCACACTGTTTTAACAAAGTTTAGAATATAAATTATGGCATCTTTAATAATCCCAAAATGTGAAGTTCGTCTGTTTAAAACATCAAAACAACTTCCTGTCCAATTATATACAAAAAGACAGAAATCAGAAAAACATTACATAAGTGATTCCTTCAAGATGTGTAAAAAAAGAAATGAAGTATAACCGATAATTTGCATACATCCAAAAACACAGAAGTCAAAGTATGCTTTGCACCATCTTTCACACACTTCTTTCTGGGACTGTTATCTGATGTAAAACAAATTAAATTTGGCTTTATACCAATGAGGCCAGCCATATCAAACACCACAAATTTGAATTGTAATGCAATAAATATGTAAAACTCAGAAAGCGCATCAATAAAATTCACAAAGCACAAAAACACAACTGATGCATCACATCAAGGAAAATAGATTGAAAGAAAAAATGTAACATGTCCAGTGCCATCACACTGCCCTCCACTGCTTTCAGGGTGAGGTATGAGTTGAATAGTTTAGTTGTGGCTAGCAATAAAATGACTCATTACGACTCAACCGCTAATAGGAAACATATTCATATTAATGACAACATTACCTAATGACCAAGACCAATACATCAAGACATCTGTGGGATTACTCAGAGATTGGGATTTATAGGTTTAACACCCAGTGTGTCAAAGGTAACATCCTGGACATAAAATCTCTCTCTCTGTGACACTGCTGATGGCTCATCCATGCACTTACACACTGAGTTTTTCATTTGTCTTCATGAGTATTAATGCTTACACAGCTATAAATGACCCCATCTTTCCACTGGAGGGAACTTGTCTATTTCTCCAGACTCTGTGACCTGGCGATCTCCAAGAATGAATGTCAACTTGTACCTCATTCTCACTTTCTCCTGCAAAAGAAACACAAATAATTTAACACAATCATTTAGTTTATCACAGAAATTGTATCATGTAAGCACACAAGCAATTGCTTTTTAAATTACACTACTTAAAGTCCATCTAACTAGCGCAAAATATTGCTGGGCTTAGCTTTTAGTTCTCTAAATATGGTGACAAACATATACATATATATTTTAGGGGTGACCCCGAATAGTCGAAGATTCGATGCTTCGATAGGAGGAGCCTGATTCAACTCCCAATCTCACAGTCGAATATTCACGGGGTGTTATGATCATGTCATTTTGGCTATACGGGGGTGATCAAATGTCTGATTTCACACAGAACTACCGGTTTTCTCCCAATAAGTTAATATACAGCCTATTAAGATAATGCTTTAAATAAGAATCTGAAAAGAAAGAAGCTTTAAATAAATATTTAAAGGGGTCATATGATGCGATTTCAAGTTTTCCTTTCTCTTTGGAGTGTTACAAGCTGTTTGTGCATAGATAAGATCCCTGAAGTTGCAAAGACTAAAGTCTCAAAACCAAAGAGATATTCTTTATAAAAGCTAAGACTCGACCACACCCCCCTAAAACGGCTCATTCAAACACGCCCCCACATCTCTACGTCACGATGTGGGGAGATTTGCAAAACACAGGCCAAATGTATACACAAAGAAAGAGGGCGGGACTTTTATTCTCGCTGTAGTGTTGTTGCTGCCGCCGGCTCCATGTCCTGGAGACGCTGTGTTTCATTGTGAAAGTGAAACTACTTTGTTTGGGCTTCCAAAAGAGGACACAACTAGAAATCAGTGGTTAAGTTATATTTACAACACTGTTTCAGAACAGTTCAACGCAAATATTCGAGTGTGTGCAGCACATTTTACGGAGGACTATTTCCTGAACCTGGGAGAGAGTAGCGTAAAATGTGAACACTATGAATGGCTGTGAACACTATAAAGTGGGGCAATTCCAACGTCGCAAGGACAGTCTGGTGCTTCTGACTCACAGCCTGTAAGTACATTTCGATATTTAAAGAATTTGCTATTGACTATTCAAACGCGAGTTTTGAGCAGTGTAGAGTAGCGCTTGTTTGGCATTTCTACAATCACAAATGCAGACATGGTGTTAGGTTTATGCGGCGCAACACGCAAAAAGACCGTATGAGTCATTATAATCCGTATAAGTCATTATGTCCTCGTTGTACTACGGTGATTATCTCTTCAGCGCGCAGCGCGAGCAGGACAAACAACAATGCAGAATATTAATAACTATGACTGGGACTGTCATATACATAACATTATAATGAGAACACTATTATAATAAAACGCTGTGAATTCATAGAGTTTAGTTGCCGTGTTTCTGCACGTTGTTGCGTGAAGAACACGTCCACAAAAGGAGTTCATTCAGAGCCGCGCAGACACGTTCATATGCATTCAGGGCATTTTGTGCAGTAGCCTATACTGTAAGTCTTAATATTAACATTATGTTGTATAAATAACGGAGCATATTCTATATGAGATAAATGATGAGTAAAATCCCATTGATTAAAAACCTGCGATCAAATGCTTCATTCTACTGGTCATCTTCAGCGTGTGCAGCTCAAAACAGAAATGCAGAACATTAATAACTTCTGTCACACACATAAAATTATAATGAGAGCACTATTGTAAAAAAAAAAAAGTGAATTCTTAGGGTTTCGCTGATGTTTAATGTTTAATCTTAAGCTTAATCTTTTAATCAAAACATAAAACATAATTTTTGTATCTGCGAGGCATCTGTAACATTTTCCCTGTGTGTTAACGTCAGTAATTATGACTGTCGAATATCTGACTTGACTCATAGTGATGTATTTCCCCCCCCCGCCCCCAAACATATGATTCAACTATCGGAAAGGTTCGAAAATTCTGATTCGACTTTGAAAATCCTTAGTCGGGGACACCCTTAATTATTCAATCTGAGTTTAACTCGGACTGAAAAGTCAAAAATTATTAAATAAATTATTAAATCCCCATGAGAAATATTCAAAACTAATGCAGTACAGAAATTGCAAAGTTAAGGCATGACCATTAGACAGCAAAATGCTCACTGGGTTAGTGAGGTCAGAAAAAAAACAGGTGGAGAAGAAAAGACATGTTAACTGCAAAAGATTTAAGAATTAATGTGAAGGATTAGGTGTGAAACTATCAGGAAACATTTAGTCTCCAGCGCCACCATTTTCCAGAACTGCAACCTTCCTGGAGTCTCCAGAATTACAAGGTGTCAGGTTCTCAGAGACTTTGCTTGGGTAAAAAATCCTAAGAAATTACCCTCACTTAATAAGAATAACATGCTGAAGTATTATGAAATACACGAAGACTGATTTTGTATAGGCTTTATCGACAGATAAGTTGTGAGTGACTCACAAACCAGCACCACATCCTCTTGTACCGCTGTTTGAAGAATTTATCTTCCAGAATCTGGCAGTAAGTTTTAGGAGCTCATTTTTATTCCATCTCCTATCCTGAAAAGTCTGTCTAGCAGAATTGACTAAAAATGAGCTATAAAAGCCTATAAAAAAATCAGTCTTCGTGTATTTCATAATACTTCAGCATGTTATTCTTATTAAGTGAGGGTAATTTCTTAGGATTTTTTACCCAAGCAAAGTCTCTGAGAACCTGACACCTTGTAATTCTGGAGACTCCAGGAAGGTTGCAGTTCTGGAAAATGGTGGCGCTGGAGACTAAATGTTTCCTGATAGTTTCACACCTAATCCTTCACATTAATTCTTAAATCTTTTGCAGTTAACATGTCTTTCCCTCTCCACCTGTTTTTTTCTGACCCCACTGACCCAGTGAGCATTTGTGCAGTGTGTGTATATTATATTTTATATATATATATATATATATATATATATATATATATATATATATATATATATATATATATATATATATATATATATATATATATATATATATATATAAAATAAAAGTTGTGGAAAAGTACTTCCAAGGTCAAAGCTCAGAGAAGAAGACTGTCCAAATATGCATGCTTTGAAAAATCCCATGTTGAAAAAAATTTAAATTTCAAATAATTTTTTCACACTTTTTGACACTATTGGTGATATTGTTTTATGTTAGTAAATGGTTTTTCAATGAAAAAGAGATAGATTTAATGGTATAATAATTTATTGATTTTAGTGTTTTGATCCGAATAATCGATCCTATTAATCCTTGATCCTATTAATCGATCGTAGAAAATATATGTTTTATGACAATTTGTAACTGGTGTTACAACTCTTATTTTATTTTAATTATATTATTTTATTTTATTTTATTTAACATTAATGTATTTGATAGTTTAAACACTTTTATAATGACCGTGTTAGTTGATCTGTACCGGGTGATGGGTGCCGCCATGTTTGTTTGCGCTGAATCCGAGCTAGGGGATTTACAACACGTAAATTCATCCTCTAGTCTCCGGTAAACTGGGAGAAGAGCAGAGTAAACTGTAAAGTTATCTACACAATCTGTATATGATATAAATAAAACATGTCATCAGATTATATTTGTAAGGATCATTATTGCTGCTTCCATAGACATTAGTGCATATTTTACAAACTATAAATGTATGGTTTTGCTAGTACTTAGGTGTATTTAACTGTCTGAAACCTAAAATAAGCATTATATGGTTGAAAACACTGAATATTTGTGATAATATGACAAGCGCTCAGCGCGTGCTATCTGGCTCCGCGTGAGCCAACGCGCGAAAGCAGATTTGAATTCAGCAGTTGATGACGTGACGCACTGAACGTTCTAATCACACCGGTGTGATCGTACTAAATGTCCTGCTAATGCTAAGACAAGTGTCTTTTTGGGATAAATTTGTACCCAGAAGTAAGCTACATCTGACAAAACCTTGATTTATGAAATTTGTTTAAAAAATTTTTTTTTTAAATTATATTTTTATTTATATTTGTAGATTTTTATTATTTTGTTTTTAAATCTCAAGCTCTATTTTTCTTAAGTTTAGGGTTAGGTTTTAGTATTTATAATTAATTATATGTAAAAACAAGTTTATGGATTGTCCTCTTTTTGATAGCTAAGCAAATGTGTGTGTGTGTATATATATATATATATATATATATATATATATATATATATATATATATATATATATATATATATATATATATATATATATATATATATATGTATGTATGTGTATGTGTGTATCTTTCTTCACCTTCAGTGGGTTAGCCAGCAGCATGATTTGAGTGATGGAACTGGGGGGCATGAAGGGGTTAAAGGGGGCCATTTCTGTTCCAGAAGGGGGCTGCAGCTTCACTTTCATAAACTGTCAATCACAAATTATAGAGGTAACAAAAATTGAATGAACCAAAACAAATGCAAACATGTGAAACCAAGAGCTATTCAGAATTGCAAAATCCATAGAGTAAAAATACTTTTCTATCACAAAAAAAATAACTGCGTACTGTTAGAATCCATTTAAATGATACATGTAAAAGTAAGGGGGGAAAAAAAAGACATTCTGTGCCTCTCACCTTTGGCACAGCAACCTGAAGCATTACGTTCCTCACCAACAGTGGTGCTGTGTTTAGCATGGACACCACAACCACTAGAACATCAGGGCGACCAGGCGGGTGGTCAGTAGCAAAGTGTAACAACACGCGAACACCGTCCTTATCGTAGGCTGTCACTGGACACTCCTTACCTGTGAAAAGATAAAAGTAAAAAACACACAGTACTAAGCCTAACAGGCAAGTAATTAATCTGGAATAACTGATATAGTTCTCTAACATCAGAACAAAAAGAACCTTTTATCAACAGCATCCACATTCATTTATTGGCCTTACTTGGTTTAATGGCCTCCAGTGGGACAAATACACTGGTCAGGGAGATATCCGAGCCTGAGGGTGACTGACTGGTGGGTAATATAGGAGAGAGGGATCTGAAGAGAGGGCTGTCCGGCGCGAAGCTCGGAGGATTGGCAGAGGTTAAAGCAGAAGGCACTGGTGTTGTTCCAGCAGGCAAACTGAATGTGGTTAATGCAGGATGGATGTTCTCTTCTCCAGCTCTAAGTTCTCTGCTACTCAAGCTTGAATAATTTGACTGGCTGCTTCATACCGAAAGAACAAACAATTAGTTGCATTTAAAAAAAATAGAGGAGCCACTACCGGCACTTTGATCATAATTAAAGGATCTAATAATAGACTGTGCCCCTTGCCTTCCATGTATGAATGCTATTATTAAAACGCTTCATCTGTGAACAACTCGCATTTACCAATGGCATCAATCCAACTCACTACAATTTTAAAAATGTACTTATTCCTGTGATGAGAAAGCTAAATTTTCAGCAGCCATTACTCAAGTCTTCAGTGTCACATGATCCTTCAGAAATCATTCTAATATGCTAATTTGGTGCTTAAGAAACCTCTTATTATCATAGTTGAAAATGGTTGCTCATAAAGTGTGACAATTCTTTCTGATTCTGAAAACCAAGATGCTTTTTTAACTGATATTACTTTACCAATTCTTTTTTATTTAATTTTATTTAATTCTCACACTACCTATTATTAGCCTTGTCCAGGTCCAGCATGGCAAAATCTTTGCAGCTCTGCTGGAGGGAGTTTTCAAAGATTGAGGTAGCTTCAGAAGCAGGTGGTGCTGTTGAGATGAGAGGATTTAAGGGAGCAGAGCTGCAGAGTAGGTCAATCACTGGTTTGGATGTCTGTCACAAAATAATAAAAAATAATTTTATAAGTACATATCAAACACCATAAGATGCAGATTTAGGCATGTTTAACTTAAATGTACAGCACTCTTGTAATCTTACTTGTGAAGAAATCCATTGATTGCTTTGAGCTTCTTTTGTATTCTTTTCTGCTGACTTGCTTGAGTTTGAGTTCAGATTAGTAAGGCCTGAAAAGTAGTCATTTTAAAGTGTTCATTTAAAACACTGAAAGGCTTTTCACACTGCGCTTAACCCCGGGTTATCATCGTTCTAAACACCGCTTTTAACCCCGGGTAAAGAAACGTTTCTCACCTGTAATTTGATAGCGGTGTTAGCACCACTTTTTACCCGGGATTATGAAACCCTGCTCCGGAACAGCGTTAGCACAGCATTTGTGGTGCTAATTTTGTTAAGTCTGAAACAGAGCGGTGTTTGCTTGTTGCTGCTGGACACTTGGCAACAGACAGCCAATC
Organism: Spinibarbus caldwelli; assembly: GCA_039654775.1. Lineage (NCBI taxonomy): Eukaryota > Metazoa > Chordata > Actinopteri > Cypriniformes > Cyprinidae > Spinibarbus > Spinibarbus caldwelli. Next base: position 14,453,382 of record CM077237.1, read on the forward strand.
AGAAATTGAGCAGCGAGGCTCCTGTCACATCAGTAACAGGAAACGCGCCTTGTGTAAACAGCAGCCGGTGAGAGAAAAGTAAGAAATGTCAAAAGACGGAAAGCGTGTGAACTGGAGTGATGAGGAGATGGTATTATTCTTACAGTTATGGTAAGAAAAGTGTGTTCAAGACAAATTGGACGGCACGGTCTCTCCACACTTAAAAGAAATTCAAAGAAATATTGACATACTTTGCTCCTTGTTTTCTTTCTTTTGTACTTTTGTCTTTGTTTTCTTGCCTTTGTGCATCTCATGAGGCTTAAAACGGCTAAAGACCTATGCGGCAACATTTTTTTAATAACTGGCAAGATGTGGGAAAAGCTGTGTGAACAGGTTGCCTCCTGTTCGTCCAATCAGTGACACCGCAAATATGCAAATAATAATGTTAACACGGGGTTTAGGAATGTAGTGTGAAATGTCTACCCAGGATTAACAGTTAACCCCAGGTATAGTATGAGCAGTGTGAAACGTGATTACAGATAACCCAGGATTCTGTTTATCAGGGGTTTAGGATGACCCAAGGTTAACAATTTCAAGTGTGAAAAGCCCTTGAGGTTGCCTTAAGCAAAAAAATGAAGCCTGGGTGGACTGATACTTAGTGTTAAAATACAATATCTATTTTAACATATTCTAAATGTTTTTTTTTTTTTCCTGTAGTGCCAAAGCTCCATTTTCAGCAGCTATTACATCCAGTCTTCAGTGTCACATGAACCTTCTGCTGTATTCTAATAAAACTTTCTGCTGTATAGCAAAAAATAAAATAAAAAAACAATGAGCATGCTTTTAGTTTCTAAATAAAAATTTTATATTATAAAGTGTTGTCAGGATTTTCGATGAACAAAAAGTTTGGAGAATAGAATTTATTTGAAATGGAAATCTTACTGACACCAAATTTCTGAATTGTAGTGTATTACATTTACTGCAAAAGTATTATAAAGCCATTTTTACCTAATGTACCAAGTTCGTCATCTAGAAGAGAGAAACTGCTGGGAAGCTGGCTTGGTGGAGGACTGGTTTGGAAACTTGATGATCCAGAGGACGTGTTGGAAAAGGAAGGCTGAGCTCCAACAAAAGGAGTAAGTGTGAGGAGGTCAGCTGGTAGAGAATCAGAGTGCTGAGGTGAAGTCAAAACATGTTTAAGGGGTGAAGGGGTCCCAGAGTCCAAATCAGCCAAATCAATCAAAATTTCAGAAGAGGTTCTGTCAGTGGTGCCTAAACAATGAAAAACATGAACTCACACTGAATTGCATTTTCAGGGCAGTAGTTTGATAAATCACGCAAGCTCTTTGAATGATTCAGATACCAAAAAAAATTTAATTAGTACATTAAGTCATAATATTTCAGGTACATTATACATACGTTCTGAAGCTGCTGATCCTGGTATGTCAATCGTAATGGTCTGTCCTTCAACAATCTTTTTATAGGAGTTGATGACTCGTGAGAGATCGTCACTAGCGTGCAAAATATCGCCTGCACCAAAGGTGGTACATGTAAAAGAGAGGAAGTTTTTCTTATTTATAATATATTATCGAGACCTAAATGAGTTTTTGTTTACTTATGTGTATTACCTAAGGCACTGTCATCATCATCTGTCTCTGTAGCAAGTCTGAAGACAGCAGTTCTAAGTTTGTCACAGTCATTATACAGATCCTGTGAACATAAAGCAAGTTACACATGGTCAGATACATTTAATTGCAGGTAAAGCCCAGAAATGACCAGATCTAAACTTAGGCGTCTCACCTTTAGAAGTTCTTTGTCTTCTTGTGTTGACTCATCTCTTTTGAAATGACTCAGCATCTCATTAAGCAGCTTCACACTGTTGTTCACCTCCTCTAGGGTGCTGGCACGATGGGAAACTTTCTGCTGTAGAGCTTCATCCTGAAAGCAAAGCAAGAGGCCTATAAGTTATGTAATAAATCTATTCTTCTTTCATGCACAATGATTAAGGGAGTAAACAAAAGGATCAATGACATGATGCAAATGTGAATTTATTTAAAAATACATTGAACATGTTTTTAAAAACAATGAGCATGATTTTTTTTATAAAAAAAAAAATCATTTTTATATTCTTTTGGTATAGTTTGGTATAATATTGTATTACTTCTAAGAAAAGTAAACAAATTACTAATTATTGTTTTTTTTAAAAAAAGTTAATATGCAGAAAAAAACAGCAGAAAAATAAAACCGAAATCATATAACAGACCATGTGTTAAGGTCGATAAGTCTCTTAAAATATGAATAATTTGATTTAACATGGATTAAGATGGGTCTGTTCAATGACAAAGAAAATATGTCATTACTTTTTACATGCATACAAGTACTTTTTTTCTTGAAAATGGTGTAAATATTCTTCAGATCCAAATGAAGCCAACATGCATACTAGTAGTAAATTTCTGGCACTTGTGTTTTGAACATGATTTTTAAAGTATTTTCTTATTTGTCATTGACCTCAAAATATTTGTTCCCTAACATATATTCTCTTAAAACATTAGTATAAAATTATCCATGCCCTCACCTCTTTGACCATGTTCTTGATAATGTGGTTGGCTTCTTGAAGGTCCTCTGGTTTTTTACTTTTAAGAAGTTCTGCAAGACGCTGCAGGGACAATTTTTAAACAAAGACAGTGTTTTACAACTTTACAAGATGGCTCACAAGCACTGTGGCTCATACCGTGATCAAAACAGTTCCCCTTAAAAGAAAATTCCAGGTTCAGTACAAGTTAAGCAAGAGCTTAAAAGCAGAACTGTAAATAATATTTTTTTCATAAAAACACTCACATTGACTTTTCTGTTAAAAGATTTAAGCTGTAAAGTTGTTTAAATTATCATTTTACAGCCATTTTTAAAGGGTTTTTGATTTATGGCCTTAAGCTGTCTCAGCAACAAAATAGTAAAATTCTCCCAGAAAAGGCTAGCAAATAATTTTAACACATTTGTGGCTGCACATTTGAAACTGTAATTATTTTAACATTTACTTTATGTATCGGCCTCATTCAATTCCACTGAAATTGTAAGTTGTATCACTTCCATTGTAAGCTTTGTAAATTGTAAACAAGAAACAAATAAAATGGCACAGTTTAATTAATCTCTAATGGTACTGAACTCGGTATATTCGTTTAATCTCTGATATTGTAACGTGCTTCTTCACCTTACTCTTTTCCTCATTGTCAAACACTGGATTCTTGGGCTTTGGCGAGGGAACGAGGGTCTTGTCCACAGGAACCACTGGGTCTTCTGCAACAATGCCTGAGAGAGAATGTGGTAAAGACTGAACAAGACAGGCTAACAAAACTGGAACACAGAAATGAAGTAGGTGATATTCCTATAAATGTTTATATTTGTGGTGAAAGAACCTTGCTTCTTTAGCATTTGATAGGCCTCTGTAATCTTTGCCTCATCTGGTAAAGCAACTGACCAGCTGTAAAGCAACTCTATTACTTTAGTCTTCACTCGTTCAGATACTCTGTCTCCCAAATACTGTTGGATAAAAAGCATAAATAAAAGTATGTGTGTTATTATGGAGACACTAAAACATTAAACATGTTGATTTTGCTGAAAATGAAAGCAAGAAAGTCATAAAGGTTTGAAATGAGTAAGTGATGACAAAACTGTCATTACCTTTGGTGAAACTATTTTAATGAGTTCATTTAAAAATCTAAATTTTCCAACTTCATTATGAAATCTTCTCCCACAGTTCTTCATGCAAGCTTCTAAAACCTGTAAGAATGATCTATATTTAGTTAGTCACTATATTAAATAATAGTTTTTGTTTAATTTAAGGGACTCAAGGAGATAAACTCACAGTCAGTGCTTGTAATGATTCCCAGTCTTGTGGTGACTGGATTTTATGTGCTAATAATCTGACGGAGATCTGTGGGCTGCAAGATACAGACATAATTCTCACTTGATTCAAGAAACACATAGTGTCCCCATGTATAAGAAGTTTCAAGCACCAGTTATTAAAAAGTAAACATACCCTTCAAGTTCCTTATTGATTTGGTCGCAGAACCCAATGATGTACTCCCACTCCTCCTGTCTGTTAGAAGGATTGGTGGCTTTGTCTAACAAGAAAAAAAGTCACACTAATATCACAATTTTCAAATGAAAACTACTTACTGGTTATTCTTGTTTTCCCATATTTATACAATGACAAAAGGCCATACTATATTTAAATTTGTGCATTTAGCAGATGTATTTATCCCAAGAGACAGGACAGAACAAAGTAAGCCACAGAGACAACACTAATCATAGTGTATGATTCCAGGTTTACTTTAAAGTTTATAAACTGTGCAACATGCCACTGAAGTTTAAGACAAAATGATTGGTTTTCTACTTAAAACTGAAGTTTCAGAGATAGCAAAGAAGTAAGATAAACCGTTTTGGGCAACAGCAGTTCAGGAGGAGTATAATATGGTAGATGACAGATGAGCTTGCTAATCACAAATGCGTCTGTGTCTCAAACCCTAGTGAGCTGCCTACCTAGACATTTAGCTGCATAGACGCGTCCGACTCAAATATTCTGCTGAATTATTTAACGCACCTATCATAACTAAAATGATGTCTAGGAAGGGTCAGTTTACATTACGTCCAACCATCATAGCATCATGTCAGTATAAATATCACAGACACTCCAAGACTAGACAAAACAACTGGTCACAAATAGCATCTGGATGTGACTGCTTATCTTAAAGACGTTACAGAGACAAATTAAATCGTATTCTGCTAATGTATTAGCACAACAACTCACTTAGCCATGACTCCAGTGACTCTCCTTCCGGATCCGCCATGATCACACAGGAGCATAGCTGACTAAAGCCAGAGCCATAAAGAGACAGAGCTGCGACAACGGAAGTTCAAAACGCTCGATCGTCACGTGATTCACGTAAACATCAGAGTTCATAGCGGCCAACTGGAAACAAGCCAGAAACAGAGACAGAACCGCGATTTTTGGTAATTAGTAGACAATAAAATAATTTATTTACATTATCTATATAAATAATATAAACATTTATGCGTAGTGTGTATATATATATATATATATATATATATATATATATATATATATATATATATATACAGGTGCTAGTCATATAATTAGAATATCATCAAAAAGTTGATTTATTTCACTAATTCCATTCAAAAATGAAACTTGTATATTATATTCATTCATTACACACAGACTGATATATTTCAAATGTTTATTTCTTTTAATTTTGATGATTATAACTGACAACTAAGGAAAATCCCAAATTCAGTCCCAAATTTCACTTTTTGAATGGAATTAGTGAAATAAATCAACTTTTTGATGATATTCTAATTATATGATCAGCACCTGTGTATATGTGTATGTATATATATATATATATATATATATATATATATATATATATATAATGTGTGTGTATATGTAGTTGTATATGTGTTGTTTTTAAAAGATAAAGTCCGCTAATATTTTAGGATTAATGTGGTCAGCAACATATTTTAGGCTGAAGTTACCATGGTAAAAGTCCGTGTTTGCTATATAAACGACATTGTGGTCTTTTACCAAGGTAACTTCACCCTCTCTATATGAATATAATTATGTATGTGCGTGTGTGTTCTTACAACTTGTATGTTAGTCAAGTGCAATCACATCTTAATGTTCATTGTCGTTTTAGTAATCTCATGGTAAATGTTAAGTTTGTTGTCTTAGAAAATTCATTCCAAATAAGTGAAGATATTTTAAAATTAAGTGAAAATGAATCTTGTTTAATGTTTTGGATTCGTGTGCACTCCTCAATTATTAATATATAGTAGTATATTCAAAATTAAAACAGCTCAAAACATTTTTACACATTTAATCATATTTAAGTATGTTGACTTTTGTTATGCACTTATTTACATACTATAAAGCCACTATATTTTGTTGTGCTGCATGGGAGTGCTCCAGTCCCTCACAGAAAGGAGTATGAATGTATGGTTTCCCTACTGATTTGGAGAGGAGACAAAATGATGCATCAAGTTTTGTTCAATTCACATATATTTGTATAGCACTTTTTATTACACACATTGTTTCAAAGCATGAACGTTTCTACATTACAAATAAGAGTACTGTTAACAGGTGTAACTGTGTCAAAATAATGTTCATATGGCAGAAATGTTCTAAAATGAGGCTATACAAATCATGCAGTTAAGTAATGTCACGTATTCAGAAACAATGAAATGTATACAGAAACAATATACAAATTAAAGCAATGGTTACATGATGAGTTTCAAGTTTATTTGTCATGAGTACAAGTGTCAGTGACAGAATGTACATTGAAATGTTTTTTGTAAGGCTTAGGCAGTCTACAGCAGTACAATAATAATAGAAAAGAACAAAATTATAATAATAATAAAGGGGCAAACGAGAGAAATTTAAGAAACAGAAATGTAGAATAATGATTACAACAAATTCACAATGCAGTACAATACAATACAATAAAAGTAAAAACAAAAAAAGTAAAAATAAATTTAAATAGAAATAAAAAGTGCGCGGGTGTAAGGTTGAGGTGGCGATGTTGCATTGAGGTATGTAATGTAATGTCATTGTGCAAAATATGCAAGATTCAAAAAGACAATGTTTGCATAGTCTTAGACATGATATGAAGGGGGATAATAGTGCAAGTTTAGAGACAGCTTTACAGTTTATTAAGGGTTCTGATGACCTGCAGGTAGAAGCTGTTTTGTGATCATGTTGATTACAATGCAAGGAAAATTTTTACCTGTTTTGTATGTTTATTCAGAGTCAGCTTCATCTGAAGTCCTCTCAAGGGTGCTGGCATCATCTTTTCACAGGTGCTGGTCATCTGAAGTCTTCATAAGAGGCTGGATATAGTCAGCAGGAGCAATCTATAGATTACACCAACAAAAAGTGATGTAATCATACTTGGGAACTGGCACTTTTTCACAAAGAACAGGGAGAGACTTGCCAAACACAGTGAAGAGACTCATTGTGAGGGGGATGTCTCATTAGAGGGAGTCTTCAAGTGGTTCTTGTTCTGAGCAAGATAGAGAAGGAGAAAAACAGGAGAAATGGTTAAGTGATGCTCCATCACATTTCAGTCCTGTGGCATCACTGCTCCTTCAACACATAGTGGCTAAGACATTTAAGTATAAAATAATAATGTACAGGTTTACTGTGATTACTTCTATAATATAGTAGTGGTACATAATACGTTTTTGGAAATTTAGCCTAGCATGATTCTGAAATGAAAACTGCTCGCCTATTTTAAACTTTTCATTCTCAGCGTCCTTTGGAATAAATCCAAGTCTATTAAATAACTCCCCACCATCAAAAATCACTTTTAAAAGCCTTAATTACACAACGAGGAATTAAACTGCACGAAGACAATGGATAACATCCCGTAAATCTACTAATTAAGAGAGTAATAATCTAATAATAATCTGTTTTAATGCACAGGGAAATTTGATTAGCTGTGCTGATAATATACAGTTTTATTCTAATGTATAATTCTAATATCTTACCTTTTAAAAGTTCATCACAGCGGTCTCTTCTGCTGTCGAAAGTTGGCCATATAAGGCCTCTCTAAGGTCGTTCAGTTTCCGACTGGGAAACTCATATTTACGATAATTCCATAGCACATGAATGCAGCATTAATCTAATCTCTGTCTGTGATAGGATTCCTTTAATTCCAAATATGAAGATTGTACAAATTTTGTTCTGCTCCCGTGAATTACCCCAATTTCTATGATGTTTGTACTTGTATGGACAGTCACAATTGTTCATACCACAGTTATCCGATGCTTTTGCGAAAATAGGCGTTAAAATAGGCGTCTAGAAAAAGGTTTGGAACCATTGTTCTAAAAGACCAAGGTGAAAGAAATACCAATTTAGTATCAGTATCACAGATCAGATTTTGTTCATATTTTGTCATCTTCAACTTTCTAGCTTTCTTCAACCTTCTACATTTAAAAAATAAAATAAAATAAACCTAATTTTATTAAGTATTCACACACAACAAATGTAAAATGTTTCTTTAAAGTTAAGCCTGATTAAAATTCTTAGCTATTTTGTCTTGAAAGTAGTTTTATATAATAACTTCTGTTATATAATACCACGGTACTTAGGCCTACTTCGCAATCATCAATGTTTTGTTGTCTCCCAATAAATTCAAGTACAAAGGTCCCATCAAAAGCACATGACCTAAAAGTGTAACAGATGGAGGACCTGACGACCTTTACTGCAGTGGTAATGATGGCCACCCAGCTTTTTTTTTATTTTATTTTTTTTTTTAATCCACTTGTTTGGTCATTCTGGAACTAATTTGATCATTCATTTAGATCTTAGAAAAGTCACCAAGGACATTAATGTGTAGCAAAGTGATTTTCAAATCTGCTGACTTGGGCCTGGTGCCATTTACATGCACATAATTGCCATTCATGGCAGTGCAAGATGAACAAAGAACATTGCCTGTTTGGTCCAGTTTCTTTACCAGATCCCATTAGAGGATATTTAAATACAAGTTAACACAGAATTTTGTCTGATAGCCAGAAGCTCTTTTGTCAGCCAAAGAGGCAGGGTAAAAGTAGGAATGAGATGAAATGATTCAACAATTTAACAATTGTTATTATACCAAAGCAAAGGATATTGAAAATTACTACTTCACATTCAGAACGTCGTCTCATAATGCTGAAAGCCTTGCGATGGAAATATTCCCTAACTCTATCTTGTGAAGACAACAAGATTAAACAGGAACAGATTAGGTCTGCAGGAGAGATTTCTGCACATAGGCTTTTTACACACAGAATGTCAGCTTCATAAAGGGGAATGTTTAGAAACTATAAAGTAAAATTTTACACTTTGCAACGTTCTGGGAATGTTTTTTTTTATAGTTTTTATGCACAGGTGGCTGAGAGAAAAGTGTGAAGGGACCATCTGCAAACTAGTGCAAAACCCGAAAAGCATTACTACAAAATGGTCAATAACTTCAGTGTTACACACTACAGTGTCACCACATTCAGTTTACACATCAATGGTCTCCTACTGGTTATACTACGTCACTTGGATTGAACAAAAATGTGCTTTTGCAAAAAAGTTTCTGTTATGAAAGATATTCAACAACTTCACTGTACACCAAATTTAGTTCACAGCTCCTGCTGGTTATATAACACTTATATGCCAAAATATGCCTTTTAGCAGAATTTTTTGATATTGTATTATGAAAAATATTCAATAACTTCATTGTAACACTGTAATCATAAAAATTATGCAAAAGCATTGTGCAAGTGTTTAGCATAACCAGCAGGGGAGCACTGACATGTGAACTGAATTTGGTGACAGTACAGTGAGTTACAGTGAAGTTATTGAATACTTTTCATAATAAAAAAAATCATGAAATATTATGGAAAAGCAAACTGTTTTTTTTCTCTCTCTCCAAAGTATTGTAATATAACCAGCAGAAGAGCACTGATGTTGTGAACTGAAATTGATTAAAATAGTGTGTTACAATGAAGTTATTGATTTTATTTCTTAATTTAAAAAAAAATCTGATGGCATTACACTGCATAGTGAAGTTATTGAATATTTTCATAATAAAAACAAAAACATACAAAATATGCAAAAGCAATTTTCTTTTTTTAAGTTATTGAATAGGTCTTGTAGTATCATCAACAAGAAGAGTGTTGATGTGTGAGCTAAATTTGATGACATTACACTACATAATAGTGAAGTTATTGAATATTTTTCATAATAAAATATCATAATAATTATGTAAGAAGGCATATTTTCAAACTAAGTTTTGCAGTATAAGCAGTAGGACAGCAGTGATATGGGAACTGAATTTGGTGACAGTACAGTGTGTTACAGTGATGTTATTGAATATTTTTCATAATAAAATATTTGGCAAAAGCTAAGTTTCAAACTAAGTGATGTAGTATAACCAGTAGGAGACCACTAATGTGTAAACGTAATTTGGTGTGTAATGGTGTACAGCGTGCAACATTGAAGCTATTGACTACTTTTTATAGTAACTCTTTTCAGGTTTTGCACATTGCAGATGGTCCCTTCAGACTTGTATCTCAGCCACCTGTGCAGAGATCAATGTGTTTTGACCAGTGAGGAGGAAGGCTCGTTTTGCCGGCTCATGTTGAAGTAGAGGGGAACAAGAGAGTTGACCAGCTTGAAAAGAAGACCCTGGAACAACCACAAGTTGAATTTCAAATTACAATAAGTAAAGTTGAAATAAAGAGACTGATATATATTGAAGTTGAAAAGAAATGGCAAAAAAGTTGGGAAAATGAAAGAAAAGGGGAGACATTTATTTAAGATCCAGGAGCGTGTTGGTAAAGAGAGAGTAAGTTATGGAAGTAGAAGGAAGGAGGTTATCTTATCTAGATTGAGAATTGGACATGTAGCATTAAATAACAGTTTGCACATAATAGGGAAACATGAAACAGGCAATTGTGATAAATGTGGACTACCAGAAACGCTTGAGCATGTTCTTTTAATGTGTATAGCGCATGAAAGGGAAAGACATCAGATGTTCCAAGAACTGGAACTGATGGGAATTAATAGTATATTTCTAAAGACACTTTTAGGTTATAGGGTAATGCAGTCAAGAATAGAATCGTAGTGTAGGCTACCTATGTTGATATTTGGTGATTTTAAATTCATTGCATTCAAGAGATTTATTCAACTTTGTACACACTTTATTCTGTTAAAGCAACTAATTGGGATTTGTCTCAGCACTTACATATTTGTTGGTTTAATTGCTTCTATTGTCCTCATTTCTAAGTTGCAAGTTTGTAAGTTTTATATAAGTGTCTGCTAAATGATTAAATGTAAATGTAATTTCACATTGCACATTACATGTTTGATCCAGTTTCTTTGCCAGATCCTGTCAGATGATACCCATTTGTCTGATATCCAAAACTAGTTATGTCAGCTGTTCTATCAGCACGAGGCAGTGAGATGTAGATTAAAAGCAGGAAGTAGATGATAAAATAATGGTATAATTGAGAAGAGTTCATCTTGTGGTTTTCTCAATGCTCTGATTTCGCTTCTCAATACTCAGTGATCTGATTTTGTCGGGCCAGTACAAATTTAACCATTTGATTATAAGGCAATTGAAAATTACAGCTTCACAACATTGTCCCGTGACGTTGAAAGCCTTGAGATGGAGGTATTCCCATCTCTTAACTTACTTGTGAAGACAACACAGCACACAGCAGGAACAGAAAAATAATATACAAGAAAATGTAAGAAAATGTTTAATATTATAATAATTCAGTAATAACTTGAACATTATGAGTATTGAGAAATGAGTAATTGTATAAATAATATGAAAGAGAGAAAGAAAAAATTAAAAACAAGTTAAACAACAGATACAGCTTCAATATAGCTGCATTAGATGCTTCAGAAAAACATTTTTAGATGGTTATATTTTTTGATTGACTGTTAAACCATGTGTTTAAACCAGTATAGGACTGTCTTAAAAATTTGTGTGTGTGTGTGTGCGCGTGAGACTTTTGCAACAGTACTGTATAAGCTTTTTAGGTCAGCAAATATTTAAAACTGCTCTTTGTACTGAACATGTCTTTTACTCCAATAATATTTTTAGTAAAATCATTTGTAGTACATTTTTATTGACAGTATTATGTTGTTGCCCATGCTGGTGTAAAGTATTTGTATGTTGTTTCCCAGGTTCAGGATTATGAACCACTGCACTATATGATTGAAAATTTCTTTTCTTTTTTTATAGTCTTGAGCCACCACTAGCAGAAGATGAAAGGAAGAAAAGAAGATCAAAGGAAGTTGATGCTGATTTGTTGTTTTATACCAGCACTGAAGTTAAAGTTTTTGAAGGCGGACCTGACAAAACCTAGCACTGACAAGAAAAGATATCGCATTTATGTACTATATCAAAGGTCACATTTACCTTTGCACAGCAAAATTCTGTGACTGAAATACAGTCATCGTTGACTTGCACTGCTGTGTCTGAAATGACTCCTGGTTGGCCGTGAATAAACCTTATTATTAAGCACTAAAGAATCTAGGAAGTGGTAATGCTGTGATAGTATCTTCTTGGACAGGATGCTGTTCATCAAAGGCAACACTTTAAGCCAGATACAATTTGTCAGTTTTGAACATTTCTGACACAATGTTGACCAAAACCAAGATACTTGGTTTAGCACTGATTATACTTATCACTTTAGTAAAACTAGTCAGACTGTTACACTCTGAAATTGACATTCCACATAAATGCACTTTAGGAAGCCTTACAGAAAAATCACATGAACGTCACGTGCAATAACATGTTAAAGTCACATGTACAATATGTGAAGCATGTGGTTTTGGAACATTTGCATGGTGTAAATGTGTAAAACCCATGAGATCACGTTTCCACATTTGATCACCTATTGTCTACATTTTTCCACATTTGTTCACATGGTTTTCACACATTTCCACCATCAAAATATTCCAAAACCAAGTTTCTCAAGTGTTTCACGTGTTCTGCATGTGATTTTAACATGTAATTGCACGTCAAGTTCATATAGATTTTCTGTAAGAGAAATGCTTATAACTTGGCAGAGAGAGAGAGACAGAGTTAAACTTCTTTCAATTTATTGAATTCAAAATAGCAGACTTTATAGTATAAACAAGACAATGTAAATGCTCTCAAATTTGGTATAACTTTACAGCAGCCAGCATGATTGAACATGTTTTCACACATATTGGCCCATACAGAAATTTTAACAATATAGGCTTTCTTATAAATTAATACAAAATTAAGAAACTTTTACAAGGTATCCTGTTATTTTAACAACACAGGTAAAGGTGAGAGAACCTTCCTCCAAGGTTGCAATAACCCTTCACAGTAAAAATGTAGAGTGTTCATTGTATCAAATCTCTAAGAATAAAAAAAAAGACAACTACAATTCAAGAATACTGCTGGTGGCTCACAGTTTTAGAGCTGGTAGCGACTGTTTTTCTTATTGCATCAAATCAATATCCAGTGCAGATTCATGAAGCTGACTTCAAAAGAACACCAAAACTGAACATTCTGTGCTAAACTCAAACCCTGAACACAACACATGCAACTGCATGAACATGAGCTCTGCCATAATTCTCCACAGTACTATTACATGGGGTTTCCACTTCTTCCTCCCATGAAGTACTCTTTAGACCTTCTGCGAACACTGAACGCTTGAAATCCTAATGCTAGCAAGGAACAACATTCTCTTCTCAGTCTCCCTCAGTCAACTACTTCACTGTAGTAGTACTTGTGCGCAGTGTCAGTGAGGGTCCAGCCACTGGCTCTGAACTCCAAGATCTCCAGGAGCAACAGCCTTGTCATGGAGCTGAGGTCTTCCTGAAGGAGAAAACCATCCCGTAGCAAGTAAAACAGCTGGTTCATGCGCTGGGAGTTTGTTTGCTCCAGCTGTTCACCGACACGATGGAGCTGTACGACCAGGCAGTCCACCTGTTAGAAACACAAAGGAAAATCTTGTATTTAGTTGTTATCATGAATCCAAAATAAGCTGGAATTTGTTAAAATTGTCTTTTGCTGCTTCCAAAATCATTTACTGATTTCGGAAGCAGCAAAATTTACTGAGTAGGTGCTACAATAGACAATCCAGACATTTATATAGGGATGTCAATGAGTAACTGTTAACTGATTAATCACCTTTAATAATGTAATCGATTAGGCTTATGTATTGTCGATTCATCAATTTCAGCACAAAACCATGATTAGATGTTAAAGTACAACAAGACAATAACAACTTTATTTTGTCATTATTTCCAGTGATGTTACTCTGCCTCTCTATTCCTAGAGTTTTAAGGTCATGATCTAAGAAACCAAAATTTCCTTGATCTTTTGAAATACAAGAGGTCATTGTACTACAAAAACATCCTGTAAGTTTCAGAACTCAAAACTTTGTCAGTAATCTAAAAACTGCTTATATTGAAGGCAGTTTGCCAAAACGACAGCTTTTGGAATGTTCTACTCTATGATGTAATAGTGTGGATAAGCACCGCCTCTGCAGAAGATGATCAACGCCTGCTTCAACATCGCTGCCTGTTTAGCCCCGCCCCCTGTTTCACGCATGTAGTGTTCACGAGTAGGGGTGTCGAAATGAATCATAGCATCGATGCGGAAGTGGACGATTCTGCATTGACGCAATAATAGACCATAATTGATTAGCCTACTGACGTCATTCACATACACGCTTGTCACGCGAGTATTAAAAATGCACTCTCTGTGATCTGAGATCTGGGCACATTGTGGAAAAACCAAGCTTAGTAAGGAAAAAAACATGCTCAGAATAATGGATTCTGTGCTTGGCTTTTTCCCCTCATATGGCACATGTGTGCACTAGAGACAATCGCGGTGGGCTTCATTGCACAGAATATGCGCTGTGAGACGTGTACATCGCTTGACAGTGTGTGCTTCCACCCGCCGTTATTTCAGTGTTTTACTTTAGATACGCATTCATGCCGTTTGGAATGCAGTACGTATTAGATGCACGAAACTCACATACTGATAGACTTTCACATGCGCTTTCTTTGTGTCCTGAAGCCCGCAGTTGCAGTTAAATGCACTTCCATCTCCGAATACTTTTATGATATGAAATTGATGTAAACACAGTTATTTTTTCAGAACAGGACAAAACATCTGATATGTCGAAAAAGATCTGCGCATTAGTGTGAACACAGCCTGTTAAAGCTGCCACTGTCTTATGATCTCAACAGTAATAATCAAACGGCAATAATGCTGAGGAAAAAAAGAACAACCCATAACTATGATTGTCTGTAAACTTTCAGATACTTAAAGCACTCTCAGATACTGAAAGTGCTTTTTGTTTATCACTTGTAATTGTCTTTTCCCCCTTTATTACTTTATATTAGCTTGTATGTTTTGAAGCTATATTTACTTTAATTCTTAACAATTGTTTGGTTTATTATTAATTTGTAATTATTTTAAAAAGTAGCCTGCTTATATAATTTAATAAAAATATAATCGTATATAATATAATATAATTGACATAATCGTGATGCATCATGATATCGAATTGAATTGAATCGTAGACATGATAATCGTAATCGAATTGAATCGTGAAACCAGTGCCGATTCACACCCCTAATCATAGCAGTGCGCCTTTTCTTCAGAGTCTACAATCCACCACGCCTATTCAAACAGAGCGTTCTGATGAGGGCGGTTAAAAACAGGACAGAAAATAGCTTATTCTTAATTATGATGTTTTTTGATGTAAAAATCCTGATACCATTATAAGTGGACCTCAGAGAACAGTACAAGATAAAAAACAAAGGCAGTTGTTCATGATGACCCCTTTAAAATCTCTTCAAATTTTAAAAGTTGTTTAGTTTATTCCAACCTTAAGCATTAAAGGTTGGAATAAATCTTGATATTTAAGCTCATGTTCAGATTAGCAGGAGAAACATTTACCTCACAATGTGTACCATTGGGATTGTTGCTACTACGTGGATATATTTGGAGTTCTCCACAAGCATTTATGCAGTATTAATATTAACGATTAGTTGATTGGTAATGAAAATTTCCATCCATAATTTTTTTTTTAATTTCAATGCCATTTATGATCCCTCTCTCATTGTCTCATAGGATAGCAAGGTGTCTACTGGACACACACTTCTGAATCTTGGCAGAAATCATTTGGGTATTTTTCACCTACAGTTTATGAATACTGTAAATTTAGATTTACTCTTCATTTCACATATCAAATATTACACTAAATTATTTTACAAGTACAAACTAAGTTTGTACTCTGACATTCTTACAACCTGTAGTATAAAAGCTATAAAGTATTTGACAACATAAATTTGAAACAACGTTAAGGTTCCAATGCAGCAGACAAAAATTCTTCTTAAAGGGAAATTTACATTCAAATATTTATGTGCTGCTGAAATACATCTTACCTCTTCCTCATTCATCAAGGCATCTGGCTGAGCCAACCTATAGAGGCAGTCATATACTGGATCCACAAGGGCCACAAGAGGAGCATTGTTCACCTAAAAATGAAACATCATATAAGTCTAAAAACATTTTGGAAGAAAAACAGAAATTAGCAATTAAAAATCCTACTTGTGAGTGAGATCTTTTACCTTGATGTAATCAAATATGCTGCAGATAAACGTGACCAAACACACCCACTCCTGCAATGAGTGGTTTCGAGTCTCCTCTCTGGCAGTGAACTTTTGCTGTAGACGTGTCAACAGATTTCGCCTGAATACACTGGTCGCAGCTTTCTGAGCTTCTGCCTATTTAGTGCAAAAGATTATTCACCATGTAATTCATACTCTGTGTTTTGCAGACAACGGCAGCAACAACAAAAATGATGTAGGTTCATGAAAACAGCTTTATGTTTTGACAAGGTCATAAACTAATGAGCAACATAAGCAAGACTTACCTGAACTACAGCATAACACATGCGGCCAGCATCTTTACAGAATGAGATGTCTTTCAGTGACTGGTCTACAATGGCGTTAGACAGCTTCTCCAGATCAACTGTCTTGGGATCTGTGAAGAAGTGATGTAAAACAAGTCATTTGTTATTTCTAAGTGCTTACCCTGCAGACCTAAGCTAATGGTATGTTACTTCAAAATCGTTCCGATGCATTTTAATGAACTATCAGAGAAAGTCAGGTAAAGTTTACATACCGTCAATCGCTTTTTGAAACATAGTCTGAGTTACCACATCAAGAGCTGTCCATGCTGAATCCATGCTGCTTGGAATTAGAAATAATATAAGGCAATCAGGACAGGGAAACGATTTGCTAATTTAACAAATAAATATAAAATCATTTGCACTGCATGAAAACAAAACATGATCAGGTTCGCTCGCGTGCACTGGTCATCTTGCCGAAATCGCTGTGCTGATTCAGTTTTCAACTTAGCACAAATTCTAGCTTCATTGAAAAACGAATTTGTGTCAAAACATTACGAAAAGACACATTTCTAATATCACTCTCTTACTTAAACCGATGCACGGGGAATCCTCGCGCTTGTTTGATTCGCTTCCTGATGGCGTGTGACCGGCCAGTGCGCATGCGCTTTTGGACATGCCTCAGAATTCCATTATTTTGGTGGATTTCAGCACTGACCTGCATTATCTTATCATTATGCTTTTAGAATGAACTAATTTGTATTCGACTATCATTAAGTATTTGCAAAGTTTCTGTAAACTTTATATATCACAATATTACTGGTTGTCTGTTTGCAGTTCTTAAAAAAAATAAAAAATAAATAAAAAAAAAACACGTTATTTTGCAAGATTTCACTAGGGGGCGACAGAATAACATGTATAACATATAAACATGCAGAGGTTGTTGGTGGACCCGACCAACCGAGACGAGAGAAAACGAGTCTGTCAGAATTGTCATAACGTTATATAATATTTTATGCTACTGCGTGTTTATATGATTTACACGTTCCTCACAAAAACTTATTTTATGTGGTCAAGAGTTGTTCTCGGTGAAAGATTTAACTGAGAAGAGAGTCCTGTAGTAGCTATAGTGCCTCTTTTTGTCAACCCAAAAATAACTAGTAAAAAAAATAAAAACAAAAAAGCAGTCACACTACTATTTTATTATTTTCCTCTGAATTCTGTGTATATTGTAAATACTAAATTACTTTTTTTTCTTTTTGATCTGAGATAAAGGACGTAGAAATAATATCATGTAAACTACACAGGACATAATCACTGAGAGAAAAAAAAATAAAACTAAAACTAAAATAAAGCTAAACAACAAATACACACACACCACACACACAAAATAAGAGGGGTAAATGTTATGAAATGTATTTCACTCATAATCTACATTGTGCAGGTGTACATAAACTCCAGCATTATGAAACTGCACTATTCAGACAGCAAACGGATGCCATGTATACTTCTATTGTTGAGGTTTACTGTAGCTGATGAAATGGTTTAATATCAACATAAAACATTATTCCATTATGACACAGGTATATACATCTCATTTCTAAGTGTACAAGCAACACAACTCATCATACATCAAACATTTTAAAAAATAATTTGAATTTGATGAAAAAATATCTTCACAAGTAGAAAGAAACTGAATGGCTACAAGTCTTTGATGTATATTAGCTTTCCACTTTTAAAATAAAAATAATAATTCAGCATTAAAAAGTGGCTTACAGATGCATATGCTTGATTGTTTTCTTTTGGTAAACCAGGGCCACATAAAGAAAAGCTCAAAAACAGAAACAAAAATAAACAAATGTCATCATAAACAGTGTCAGCCCTCAGCTTCAAAAAGAGGCACCTAAGCCCCCATAAAGTGTGGTAAGGAGCTTTCATGACATTACAACAAATACATACCATCTGAGCAAGTTCAGCCCTTTGTCAGCACAGTTATATGGCATCATTCTAGATGGCACAAAGTCCAGATCATTGAATTTTATTCACTACTAAGCAGATATATCAAACGTTTGATATTCAAACATTTTTTTTTATTTCACACACAAAAAAAGATCTGTACAAGTGCATTGGGAAGTTTCACTGGAAATATCTTTATTCTGTTTAATTTATTCAGGAATAATCTAGACAGAGTAACCAACATACTCTATGAAAATCCCAAACAGAATCATATACCCAGTGCCATTTTAAAGGGCTTCATGAAATGCTCCATATTTGTTACGTTTGATCATTGACTTGCTACAGAGGCTTTGGCACCATTCCATTATTTTCTAGCTATTTTGATTTAAAGGGACAGTTTACCCAAAAATAGCAATTTTGGCATCACCTTCATGACGTTCCAAACCTGCAACACAAATAGACATTTTGGATATTTCTTCTACAGAAAAAATGTTTACACATTTGGAGAAAATGAGGCTAAGTACATAATGTACGGCATGTTCAGCTTAAAGCGGCGCTGTGCAAACCGATCGGTGTTTGACATCAAAGTACCGTGAGAGCTATATGGCGCTTTTCCACTGCGTGGTACGACTCGGCTCGGCACGGCTCGGCTCAGCTCGACTCGGTTTGTGTTTCCACTGCAGTTTAGTACCGCTTTAGAGTGGGCGGGATTATTCACGTGTCGTTATAGTTGCGCCGCCTCTACTGCCGTGACTCCTGAAAAACTTTTTAATTCCGCGTCGCTCCATCAAGCTCTCGCTGAATCCGCTCCTTGGCTATCAATGAGAGGACAGTCTGTACTTCCTCAACAGACCACAAAACAGCCATTTTTTGGTTGTTAAAAGAAAGGTGCGCTCATTCAAAACAGTTGCATTTGATCCTTCGCTGGCTGTGCTGATTTAAATCTAGCGGGTCTGTTGTGTTTCGTGCCGCAAGTTCAGTGACGCAGGCAGTGACGATTTTCTCTGGCCAATCAGTGATCAGCAGAGTTTACACATCACATTTTGGTAACGGTACGGATCGCTTGGAACCTCGGCCGAGGTGGTACTAAAAAAAATACCAGGTACCAGGTACTGTACCCAGTGGAAAACCCCCCAAAAGTGAGCCGTACTGAACCGTACCGTGCCGTACCATGCAGTGGAAAAGCGCCAATAGAGAGCAGATGCTCTGCATGCTGTCGAATCGCTTTAGCGGTACTTTGTTGTCTCACACTGATCAATCTGCGCAGCGCCGCTTCAAGCCGAACACACTTTTTGGCTTTGTTTTCTATTGGTTTCATACTTGCTGAAAGTAAAGACTGAAAGAAGTATGACCAATAGCATGTAAGCATTGTACATAATCGACCAATCAAGGCATGCGAGAAGGTGGGATCTACAAAGAATGGTCAAACCAATGCAAATTTTAGACATTTTAGACAATTTAGAAATCCTGGCCAGGACATGCCCAGGAAAAAGAGGATGTATGGTCACCCTAACATAATGACAGAATTTTCATTTTTGGGTGAACTATCCCTTTAAGACAAAAAGACAACTACATGCAAGTTTATCTGACTATGGTATGAAATGAAATTATATGGCATAATGAAATTATGCTTGATAATCCCATACCAAATAACATAGTAACACTACTTCTGGAAAGATGACAAAAGATGAATACAAAAATCAAACATGAAAAATGAGTGATGCATTTTAACAATACAAAACAAGCATAACATGTTGTTTAAAATGAATCCTGGTGCAAAACTGTACCAGTATTGTGACTGTGATATTGTGACTTTCCTTCACATAAAATACAATTTTTCATTAGTACATCTGATGTCATATAACATGAAATAAAGTTGCATGTAAAGCAAAGCTGATGTGATACACAGTACATGAACGAAATATCAGTCTGGAGTATTTTTCCTCACACAGCCAATAGTGCTTCTTAAAATGTCAACCACTCCAAACAGCACAGTCTTTATTTTTCCGGCCAATTGACATCCACGTCACCAATTGAGCATTTTCTCTCCATCACTCTGTGGTTTCTGTTTCCATGGCAACCCAGCTTGAAGTCCACAGGTGCTTTAAGTAAGCAAACATTTTCTCTTAAAGTTACATGTTTTGATTGACAGGTGTGACATAATTGCGAGGGAACATTCCGGTCTGTCCGTGACAAGCCCCCTTCCACCAATTAGGATCCGAGTTGTCCAGGACCTGGATAAAATCTCCACGCCTGAAACCCAGCTCTCCATCCTCTTGAGGGTCAAAGTCAAACAAAGCTTGAACATATGTGGAATGCTGCAGAACAAAAGTAGAAATGTTGAGAATTATGACAATATTGCCTTGAATGTGGTCTAATGCCTGGCTGTAACTGCAGTCATAACTGTGCTTAGTTTAGTTTACTGGAGTAATATTGGGGGAAAAAATAAGGTTATACTTTATTTTAAGGTGTCCCTGTTACAGTGTAATTATACATTTAAGTACTGAGCAATATCAATTAACTACATGTACTTACTATATACATAGGGTTAGGATTAGGGATTAGGTTAGGATTACTTGCATGTAATTATGCATCATTTATTGTTATTGTAATAGTAAGTACATGTAACGTGCAACAAGGACACCGTAAAATAAAGTGTTATCAAAATAAATACATTTTATATATGTATAAAAATGGTTGCAAATGTTGGTTTGAAGTAATTAAGTTTACCATACATATAAAAGTATTTATGATAATTCTGATACATATAAAAATATTTTATATACTTTCCTCTTAAAAAAGTGGAATGCTGTTCACACTACAATTTGTGGGGAAAAAAAAGTGTCACAGTTTTAATTAAGGGTCAGACTTTTTTACTGAGGAGAAAATCACTTCGTAACAGGGTGATAACTACATACAACAGTTTTGATGAATAAAATTAGTTAATCTTTAAAAAAAATAGCTTTTTACTACTATTTATATCAACTGAGTATATGGATGATTTTAATTGTTGAATAGACTTGAAAAGGTGAGACAGAAAATACGGCATTTGTGCATTTAATGGGACGCCAATGTATAACATACAGTATTTGTGAAATGTTTCAGCACTGATTCAGTCCTACCTGTGGTACCTGCTCAATGTCCCTGAGGAAAATTGGCTGATTCCTGGACACAGAAGTGGACCGATGATAATCCACTAAAGAGTTTAACGAGTTAAATTTGACCACCCACAAGAAGTATTTTCCTGCTCCATCCCGTAAGACTTTGAAGTGCTGGACATCATTCCCAAATCTACAGGAAAGGGAAAAAACACCGTTTTTAGAAAATTACATAATAGCCAGCTGCATTTATAACACTTGGATATTGCAATTATAGTGAAGAACTCTGCACTGTTCAGTTTATCATGAACCCTTAGGTCTGCAGCTATCTGTGGAGAACTGTTTGAATGATTCAGACAGTGTTGGCCTAGTTTAGAAACCACACAAAAAGAATTTGCAATAACACATAAATAAAGTGCTGAGAACGGCCATATTTGTGCTGCACTGCATCAATTATTCATTGACATACCCCTATTTACAAGAACAGATTCAATTACAGCATCAAAATTTCAAAAGCAGCAGCCTGTGTTTCTAAGTGTTCATTACTAGGACTTCAAAACAGTCATATACAAATTGGTAACACATTAGAATAAAATAGAATAACAAATACATACTTGACAGACAGCGAGAAGTCTCCAGGTGCACTCTCACTCTCTCTAATGAGAAAAGCTCCATCATGTCTCTGTTTATTTAACATTTCTTCTGCCTTTGCACGGGGAATCTTCCCATAAAACCAGCTGAGTGTTCAGAACAAATCCAAAAGCAGTCGTTTAGATACTGTGTAGAATGCAACGAGCACATTTGAATTTTGAGAATGCAAAGCAGCTATGAGACTGGGAAGCTGAAATATACAAGATGTCTGTAGTTCTACTGGATGGACAGTAGTTGAACTTGTGTATTAGAAATACAGAGTGTTTATTAGATTGTATATTAGTATATTGTATACTCTAAAAGAAGCATGGACTCACAACTAAATTGGTACTAAATCGGACGTTACATTGACGTTATGTAACAATGCAAAGTTTGACATACTGAACAAAAAAGAAACAACTGAAGGCCTTCAATAGATCAAATTTAACAATGTAGTTTTAAATATGGCTTATTACATTATTTTCTTCCATTTACTAACATGGAGGAAATGCAAGGAACTGTTCACCCAAACATGAAAATTCTGCTATGTTGTTCCAAACCCACTTGGAAGACTTTTGTTCAATATTTTTTATGAAACCTGAGAGATTTCTGGCCCTACATTGTCCATTCCACCAATACAGTGATATTTTTTGCTTGAGGCGTTGAAAACAAACCTCACTCGTTCTTGCAGAAGCTCTTGTTTGACAAGCGAAAACAAACCTCACTGGTCAAGCAAGTATGGATGAGCTTCTGGGAAAAGCTCAATTAAATCTGTTCATTAGCTATATAAAATGACTTCCTTTTCAGCTTGATTCATAAAAATTACTTTAATGTTGCAGTTATGAATATTTTGAAGATTCAGTGTTTTTTTTAATTTAAATTTTCTTCATTTGTGTTTCAAAAATGAGCAAAAGTCTTATGGGTTTGGAGTGACAGGAGAGTGAGTAAATGATGACAGAATTTAAATTTTTGATTGTCTTTTTATGACTAAAAAGAGCAAAAACTTACGGGTGTGGCTTCATTTCTATGTAATTTTTAGGGATGAATCCTTCTTTTCCATTGAGTTCTGCCTTGTACCAGTTCTGGTCACATTCTTCATTTAAAACCTGATGGGAAAACAAAAGACACTTTAAAACTTGACCAGCTTGGTGTCCCCACAGTAAACCTCCAATCAGCCCACTTCCCTCAGAACACAGAGAACCTAAAGAGCCAATCGTATCACTGGCTGTGGTGTTTAAAACCCAAGGCCTCACTATAAATAGCATACAGGAAATATCCTTCATTTCAACTTTAAGCCACACATAACATCCTGTATACATAAGACTTCTCTGGCACTAATGAGAAATACATTGCACTGCACTCTGTTTTGTGGAATTGCAAAACTAAACCAGATGGATTGCGCAAAAAGATGTGGACCGTTAGCATCGTTCCTGATGGCCAGGATTTGATGTCTCTTTCATAACTGAAGTACAATGCTGTACCCACAATGATACCATCTGTGGTAACGATGACCATCGCCATTAAATATGAAATGAAGAAAGGAATACATTACTGCCTTGTGTACAATCTCAGAGGTGAAGGGCTGAAACAGATGAAGTAGACAAATATGAAAAAGCATCACTTTATGTGATTACTTTAGACTCAAAGACACTCTTTCAGTCTTGCTTAAGTCAAGTGTGTTATGAGACATCAGTCTAAGATAAATGGAAATCCTATCCTATAGCCTGGAACGTTCTCACAACTCTGAAAGACGGTCTCCCCATCCCTTCTCTCTTTGTAAACAACCATTAATCTGCTCTCACTCCCACCGCGCCATGGCGCCTCTTTTCTCTGCCTTCAAGAAAAATAGAGTGACGTTGTAAACAAGCCAAGATGTCAAATTCCAAATATAAAAAAGGTCTTGGTAACTTCTGGGTGGGAGAAATGAACACAGCTAATCTCAAGACATACATACATACATACATACATTAATTAATTAAATAAGTAAGTATATATATATATATATATATATATATATATATATATACACACACACACACACACACACACACACACACACACACACACACACACACACACACCAGCACTGATAATATATCAGCATATTAGAATGATTTCTGAAGAATCATGTGACACTTTATACTGGAGTAATGGCTGATGGAAATTCAGCTTTGCATCACAGAAATAAATTATACTTTAAAGTATATCAAAATAGAATATAACATTTTGCAAGATTACTGTTTTTTTCTGTATTTTTGATCAAATAAATGCAGCCTTGATGAGCATAAGAGACTTCTTTGAAAAACATTACAAGTCTTACTGATACAAAACTTTTGACCGGTAGTGTATATACACACACGCACGCACGCACGCACGCACACACACACACACACACATATATTAAGAGAAAAATATTCTTTTTTCCCCTTTTGTCATCTTATTGAATAGAAAGCAATATGAGTTTTAGGAAATCTCTATGTGGGCGCAGTGAAGAATTTGCATATGCAAAATTTGCCCCAATTTTGTGTCTTTCCAGTAAAACCCCTCGCAGTGATTGGATGAAAACTGGTATTAGACCTAAAACACAGAATCAGAGCTTTGTTTAAGAAAAAAAAAATAATATAGCAGAGAGATAGCTGAATGTGATGCCAAAACCAAATCCAAATTCTAAACACAGGTTTGCGGTTCAGAGATGTCAGCCGGCCCCAGTCCACAACCACTAATTCCCTATTCAGAGGAAATCATACTAGCAGCCGCCTGCTTGCCCACAGCAAAGCACTGTTGCTAGGCAGAAAGCACACAGCAACAGAAAGAAAGTAGGAAAGAGGTTCAAACCGTAGCAAAATACAGAAACACTTTAGATATTGATGGCGCATTTGTGTCCATGGAGTACAATGAGTTGACCTAATTAGGTCCAAAACGATAAAGTAACAAAAAATAAAAGCTATTTCTGCCATGTTAAAGGCAAACCATTTTGGTTGACATTGACATCCGGGTCATTCCGTGTCAAATCAATCAAATTTCGGAAACTTCCCGGGGTCAATTGTTTGATTTTGTTTAAGAACCAGAATCTAAAAGGATATTTAGATATCTTTAATATGCCTACTTCCTGAGTTACAGACAAACACAAGAAGTGCTTTTTGACATTTCTGAACGGTTACTGTTGGCAAATAACGAAACAAAGATTGCTGAAATCAACAGATTTTACTAACAGACATACCAATCTCTGTGTAAAAATAAAATGATGCTGCCAGCTTTCTGAAGTCAGTTTTACCCTCCTGTAATTTGGCTCCAAATCTCAGGTGAAAATGGCAATTTTGACCACCCTCTACAAAATAGTGGATTATTCATTATACATCCATGACATTTAATATTTTGGCTTTCTTCACTATACATGTTTATCTTTCTTCAGAAAAAAATATTAACAAAATCAAAAAGATTTGGGGGGAAAAAAAGTTCCAATTTGCACATAAAAACCACAAATTTTTGTCATAGTCCTGTATGTGGACAAAGAAACCATATGGAACAGGTTAACTGTTTATAATTACATTAACTTCTCCATCACGCCAAGGAAATGGCTCACATGTGAAGTCTGTACACCGATTGTATTTGTTTCATTTGCATAAAATCACCACCAGTTGCTGTTGTTGATGTTATCGACTCTCAGTGAATCTGAATAACTTTTGGTCATAGTTATCATGTCATGCCCTGTTAAGACGCAGCGTAAACCTGGAGATGTTGACAACACTCATGCAGAGAGAGAGCAGAGTCACAAGGCCTCTGACCACATCTGTCAATCAGCTTGCTCTTAACATTGACAAGCTCTGTCCATAGAAACCAAAGACAATTCATACTGACACACACACACCCACTGCATTACATTTGAAATCTTGTTTTTATACCCAAATCCTCACTTACATCTCATCTGTTTTTTTTTTTTTTCACAAGGAATTTACTTATAACTACAACACTTACTTACAAACACTTCTTTTTATTCAATGTTTTATTGTGGTAAAGTTGGAAAACCAGATTGTCAAAACAAGTACCAAAACCTGTTTTTTTTTTTTGTTTTTTGTGAATGTCGGGTTTTTTAAGTTGTAAAAGTTATCCAACTAATTAGCTATTTATAGTCACGCTGTGCATTAGTACAGAAATATCCTGCGGATTTCAGTTATGTTTTCTAACAGTTTGTGCTTGTTAGGCAAGGTAAGGCATGTCCAGTGTATTTATATATTAGTGCATTTCACACTGTTTCTGAAGCATACAACAATGTCTTGCTCACGTGGAAGATAAAATTTGCTCTTCCAACTTTTTACAACCAGTGTCAATTGCTTTGGAAAATTGGAAAAAAAAATATTAGAAAAGAGAGAGGGCCCTGTCCTGCCCATTTCTACCGGCCCTCTCAAAGTACAGAGCGGGATTTATCTTGTTGGGAAATATAATTAAACTTGGATTAGTTCTGAAATTTCATAAAATTTTTATTAAGTAATTTGTATTGTTTAAATTTTAATTTGTTTAAATTGTTTAAATTTTTAATGCACATTAAATTATAAAAAGCTTAATTTGTGCACTGTAATTTATTTGTGTGAATAATATATAATTCATTAAACCTAAAATGAAACCAAACTAAATACATTACTAAATACATTAACTCATGTAAATATCACATTATTACATATTCTGCCTAGAACAAATTATGACACCAACACAAGCACCAGAGAATGCAGTGCAAAACAGATAAACACTACATGAAGCATAATCATGTCTTAGTCAAATGTGTTTATCATGTTTATCTCATGCATAACTGCACTGACTTTTATACTGGCTTCTATCATGGCTCATTCTATCAGAAATTAAAGTCTGATTCAGTTGTTTATTTTTGAATGAGTATTTTCTTTTGATCTCAAGTATAGCATAAGCTGTTGTTATGTTTTTGTTACTTAAATTCCAAACAAAAAAATCCAAAATGAGATTAAATGTTATTCAAAAAAAAAAAAAATTGAAAAAAAAAAGTACATATTACTATTAAATTTTAATAAATATAAAGAATTTTTACTGAATTTCCACCAAAAATACACTACTGTTCAAATGTTTAGGGTCAATAATATGTTTATAATATTTTTAAAGGTAGTTTCTTATGCTCACCAAAGCTACATTTATTTAACCAAAAATAAAGCAAAACAGTTATATTGAAAATTTAAAGCATTTAATTTAATGTATCCTTTAATTTATATATTACCATATAGAGACATATTATATCTTACTGACCCCAAAGTTTTAAACGAGACGTATACAGTGACTGTGATATAACATTACTTATACTGTGATATAAGGTTTTGGTCATACTGCACACCCAATCTGGCAAATGTAGGCCATTACAATTTTTCTAGGAAATATGGTCCAGTGAAAGACTGAAGGACTTATGAAAGACAAAGGAAGCATAATTGCTCATGAGACAAAAATGGAAAATGAAGCATAGAGGCAGGGGATGAGATTTTTCAGGATCGTATAATTTAGTGATAATCATAGCAGCCTACTAAACTAACAATACCGGAAAGACATATAATATTCTCTAAATCCAAAAGTTTTTACCACATGCCTGGCATGTACCCTTTCCAGCAGGCTGACCTACCTAAGTTTATATCTGTAATAAACAGATTATCGTTGTGTTTAGGGGCAATGGAGAGCTGCTACTGGTTGGAAAAAATGTAATCGCCTTCAGCAGTAGAGACTAGGTTCAAATTCGACATTATTATTATTGGAGATTTCTATCAAGATTTTTTCCACAGTGAAAAAGTTGATTTACTTCAACACTTTTGATGCATTTTGATGAATCTGTGTTTTGCAGCTATACTCCTCTCTAAATAAATAAACGACACCACCAATGATATCAGACTGGCATCAGCCATGATATTACAAGTCCAAACATCGCCTGAAGGCCAAACAGTTAATCACAGGCTGACACGCTCCAGACACACATCTACAGAAGGCTGTACAGGATGCGTTAAATGCAGTCTGGTTCTGTGAGTCATGGAGGTTCAAAGACAAGATCATGACTGCAGTTAAATGAACGTAACAGATGGAAAGATGTCTCACTAAAGCAGGCATCAAGTGCTTTGAATGCATGTGTCTATGTGCACAATTGCTATGTGTAAATGTTCAAAGAAAGAAACTATAGCTGCAACTATAGATATTTCACAGGTTAAATATCTAGATCTGTCTGCAATCCAAGTCAAGTCCTGCAGTGCAAAATGTGTTTTGACTGGAAATGAAATCAGCAGCGACAGTTGTTGTAGTGTAAAAAGAACAGCAATCCAACGACCTTGAAAGTCATACAGTGTGTGGGCAGTATTAGGTGTCGTGAGGTTAACACATCAGTCAACCACTCAACTACTGAATCAGTGAATAGTGGACTAGCAAAAGCAATATACCAGATGATCCCAATGAACCCAACATTTTCTTAAATGCATAATTTAAACTGAAACCCTCAGTAATGCACACCTTGAATTTTGCTGTCTTAATAGTCTCCCACATAATTTTATTAACCTGGTGTTTTGGCTGCAACTAATATATATATATATATATATATATATATATATATATATATATATAAATTCTCAAGACTGGAAGGAGAGAGAACCTTTTTAGTGGCATTCTGCTTTGTGCCAAAGGCACTTTTGGATGTCAGTGAGAATGATGTTAAAAATACTGAAAATGCATGGTTTCTATGGCTTCTGTCAAAGCACTACAGACTGCTGCTATAGTGCAAAATATATTTTTTTTATTTAAACAGAAGATTTCAGCCTGGATAATAAAGTGTATACGAACAGTTTAGAGGAATAATTAAAGGGGTCATATGATGCAATTTCAAGTTTTCCTTTCTCTTTGGAGTGTTACAAGCTGTTTGTGCATAGATAAGATCCCTGAAGTTGCAAAAACTAAAGTCTCAAAACCAAAGAGATATTCTTTATAAAAGTTAAAGACTCGACCACGCCCCCTAAAACGGCTCATTCAAACACGCCCCCTCATCTCTACGTCACGGTGTGGGGAGATTTGCAAAACACCGCCCAAATGTATACGCAAAGAAAGAAGGCGGGATTTTTATTCTCACTGTAGTATTGTTGCTGCCGCCAGCGCCATGTCCTGGAGACGCTGTGTTTCGTTGTGAAACCGAAACTACTTTGTTTGTGCTTCCAAAAGAGGACACAACTAGAAATCAGTGGTTAAGTTGTATTTACAATACTGTTCCAGAACAGTTCAACCCAAATATTCGAGTGTGTGCAGCACATTTTACAGAGGACTATTTCCTGAACCTGGGAGTAGCCTGCCAGCTGTGCTCAAAGACTGTTTCTATAAAGTGGGGCAATTCCAACTTTCAGGGCTCTAGACTCATTCTTCCCACTGGTCGCTCTTTTGCGACTAACTTTCTCAGTTGGTCGCATGAGCACATAATTTGGTCACAATTTAGTTTTTTTTTGCTACAACATTTGATTAATCAATGCATGCTGATGAACTTTTGTCATAGTTTATAGTTATATGGTAACGAAAGTGTTCAATATTCAACCCATTCTTTTTCATCAGTATTATTTGTGATATAAATTTTGTGAACAGGAATTCCTTTTTTCATGCTCTTTCACTTTCAAATTCGCGATCTTGTTACGTTTTACAAGAAAAGATAATTGTCTGTTTTGCTTATATCTATACACATTTCACTTTTTAAGACTAAAACAAAAGATGGATTCATTGTTATTCTTAATTAAAAAGCACAACAACAATAAAACAGTAGGCTACAATGACATTACATAACCTTTATTAACATAAACGAATAAGACGAGGCATGGCATAAGATACATCACATGCTGTATTATATACCGACTAATAAATTACAGAATGTTTAGCAAACATTGAGGAATCAAATAAATTAAAAAAAAAAAAAAAAATTAAGGAAAGCCTCCATAGCATAACGTGAGGTAAACAGCAAAGATAACAAGCTTTTCAAAACGAAAACAAAAAGAAAAGGAAAACTAAACTGGCTGTCGCTGACAGGACTTGCATGTTTTTTTTCCCACAAGAATACCAACATGTTCACCTTCTCTGGTTTGAGAAGCGGTCTTTTACTTTAGTTTGAAAACCAAATCCTCCGTTGCGCTCCATCCGCAGCGCGCACCTTCGCGCTCATGCTGACGCAGCGAGTATAAACCAGGCTCTACACCTGAAGCGCTCGTGCTGAAAGCGCCTCTCTCCACGTGATCGGTGAAATCTGACTCCTGCTACAATGTGCCGCGGCTCTGCAGCACCCGCTGTATGAAGCAGATGCTTTGGAGCAGCGCAGACCATGCACTCGCAGAAATGCGACCACGTCAAATTTTAACTCACACATTCTCAAAAAATGGTCGCAGTCTAGAGCCCTGACTTTGCAAGGACAGTCTGGCGCTTCTGACTCACAGCCTGTAAGTATGTTTTCATATTTAAAGGATTTGCCACTGACTATTCAAATGCGAGTTTTGAGCTGTGTAGAGTAGTGCTTGTTGTTTGTCGATTCACAAATGCAGACATGGTAATGTTTATGTTTGTAAAAAGACAGTATAAGTCATTATAATCAGTAATTATGTCCCCACTGAATGCAACAAATGCCTCGTTTGTAATGGGTTTTATTGTTTTTGTGTCATTGCGCCGGGACACAGCATCACAATACGGTAAGGGGCGTAACATTTCCGTTTCACTCTTGAGGTATTCAGCCAATCACAACGCACTGGATAGCTGGCCAATCGGAGCACGCCTCGCTTCTCAGAATGATGAGCTTTGTAAAAATCGACGTGTTTCAGAAAGGCAGGGCATAGAGGAGCAACAATAATGTACAGTATGTAAAAAATAATGTGTTTTTTGAACCTCAAACCGCATAAACACATTGCATTACACCAAATACACAAAATAATGTTCTTTTTAGCAACGTCATATGACCCCTTTAATGAAAATACTGTCACTATTTACACTCAGGTTGCTGTCATTATCCAAAAATGAAATTTACTGATATATTAAAATATATTACTACACATATTAGCTCATGTGAATAACACATCATTACTTATTCTGTCTAGAACAAATAATGAGAACAAGCACCAGAGAATGCAGTACAAAACAGATAAAGACTATGAAGCATAAGCATGTCTTAGTCAAATGTATTTATTATGTCCATCTCATGCATAACTGCACTGATTTTTATATTGACTTCTAGCATGGCTCATTCTATCAGAAATTAGAGTCTGAATCAGTTGTTTTATAAATTAAAAAATAGTTCTTATTTTTGAATGAGTATTTTCTTTTGATCTCAAGTATAGCATGAATCTGTTTTGTTTTGATTACTTAAATTCCAAACAAATAATACAAAATGAGAAAATCATTAATTAAATGTTATTCAAAAAAAAAAAAAAAATCTAGTTTGTTGTTATTTTTTATTCTGTGGGGCATAAAATGTGAATTTTTGGAAAATATTTACTGAGTTCAACTTACTGACTCATCAGTGACTCAACTGACCAAAGCCTGTCAAGGTGTTTTCTATGAACCTCACTGTCTAAAAGTGGGCAATATGAAATACCTGTTAGAACTAGCAAAGCTGGATCATGCACACCAATCTACCTTCCAAAGTTAAAGACCACTATATCTAAGCCAAATCTTGGTCTTCTTACAGTTAATTATATTTCCCTTTCAGCTAACTGCTGCTCCTTCTTTCATTGTAGTAGCAAGGAAAAAAGCAACCAGTACATTATTCAAAATGGGCCCTTTTTTCACTGAGAAAATAAAATAATACAGATTTGAAACATCATGAGGGTGAGGAAGGAAAGGAAGAGGGAGAGATATGTGTGAGGAATCCTCTTATTTCACAGGTGACACGTTCTTTGATGCAACTCCTATGAATGCAAAATCAACTCCCATGAAACTAGGAAAATAGGGCAAAAAATATGCAAATATGTCAGACATACAGCAAAAATTTCCAACGCTGCCCTTGGGGGAAGTGTGGGGGAAGCACCAAAATCACAAGAGACTCTGGAAAAAGACGAGCTCCCTGGAGTCAGAGGTTCAAAACAGAAGCCAAGCGAGAAGATCAAATCCTATCCTACAGTCAGGAGGCTGATACAGTAATTAGCCAGGATTTCTAGGCCAACCTAACAGTGTTGGGGCTTGGAGATATTCTCAACATATTAGAAGCAAATGCTGTTATTCCATGGGATATGTTTAGGCTGTTATTCTCCCTTTTCAATGAAGATGATTCTCAGTATGTCACAACTCATAGAGAACAGCAAAATGTGAACCCCTCTTTATATGACCCAGGTTTCCAATTCTGTTACTTTAACAATGTAATTTCGGTAACATAATATTGTACATTTTTTTTTTACATATAAAATACCACTTTTTTTAAACAACTTTCCGTATTACTATGGCAAATGATTTCATCGAAGTAATGGCTAGTTGTAATCATGATCTTACTAGTTATGAAATGAGTCTTTGGCTGTTTATAAGAAAAATGCAAAAGAAAGTAGTTGTATAGGCTACTCACGTGTTTTAAGGACAAAACCTGGAAATGTCCCAAAATAAAACACCTAAATAATAACTGACGATGGACCGTTGAATTATTGAAAAATAATGCACACCTAAAGTGGTCTCCTATCTTAGTGACATTTCCATCTTGGGTGTGCATTATTTTTCAATAATTCAAGTGGCCTGTAGTCAATTATTCCTTACACATTCAACTCACAACTCTACTGGTAAAATATAGACTTTTGCCTTGGCACTGTAGCTTCTATAAATTGCTCAGACAAAAATGGCTGAAATCCTGAGATACCATCAAATCCCATCATTGCTTTTTGTCTTTCCCAGGATTTGAAATTTTCTTGCGCAGGCATTGCCAAAGAGCGGGGAAGAAAAATACTAAGACCAACTCTCCAGAGCTTCTTCTTTCTGAATGGGGTAAAGTCAAAGCAGAAAAGACAACAACCAGAGACAAAGGTCTGGCACCACTCTCTTTACACTCCAGCAATTTTTTATATGATAAATAGCAATTATGACATATGATAAGAAAAGCTGCTAGTGTTACTAAGATTAATCCCACACCATAGACATCAAATGAACAGACAATTTTTGAGACCAAGAGACTTAGTTCTTTAGAGGCTCTAAACTTTAGATTTAGAAGATGATAAAATATGCATTTCATGACCTCATAGCTCAAGGGTTTCTTTGAGAGATGGTCCTTCACTGACCCTCTGTTGGAGTTAGACTTGGTATCACTATCCATTCATTTGCATGCCAAATACTTGAACAAACTTGAAGTAAAATGGGGGTGAAAAGGGCGGTGTGATCATATTCAAGTTGGCAGAATGCAAAAGCAGTACTTATGTACGCTGCTGATTAAAAGTTGTCTAGAACATTGAGAATGATGTGCAGCTTTGAAGCCTTGCGTTTTGCTGGATGAAAGGTCCAGGGGGCAAGAATAGCTGATCCATGACCTAAATTAAATTACAGCAGGATGGCAAGCGATCCTGAATTTGGTCCAAAATCTTTTGGATGGAGCTGAACTCTTCAGTGGTGGGCGATTGGGGGGAGTCTGAGTTGCTAGGGTGACTGACCTTGGTTCAGAAGCAGGATGAGTTTTTAATGTCTCTGAAAGACAGTTGTTATGCTCACCAAGGCTACATTCGATCAAAAATACAGTAAAAATAGGAATATTGTGAGAGATTATTACCATTTAAAATATCTGTTTTTCATTTTAATATACATTATATTGACAAAAGTATTGGGTCATCCCCTTCTAATGAACAGGTTTGACTACTTTAGTCATTTCCATGAGTACAAATCTTAATGTTTAAGCATATAATGATATTCTAGGGAATTGTGTGCTTCTAATTTTAAAGCAACAGTTTGGACAGGACCCTTTCTATTCTAACATGACAATGCCTCTGTGTATAAGGCAAGGTTCAAAAAGAAATGATTGATTTAGTCAGTGTGGAAGAACTTGACAGGTTTGCAGAAAGCCAAGTCCTAATCCAAGCTGAACACCTCTGGTGTGACTTTAAATGTAGATCTTGAGCCAAAAACTCTTTACCAAACACCAATGACTTGTACATATGGGTACAGTCATTTTAGACACTTCCAAAACTATTGCAACAGAGATGGAAATACAGTTTTTAAATACATGCATTATGTTTCCATCTTTGTTGCCACAGTTTTGGAAGTGCCTTTTTCTGTTCTAAAGAAGGGGGTGTCCCAATACGTTTGTCCATATAGTGTATGTACAAGTCATTGGTGTTTGGTAAAGAGTTTTTGGCTCAAGGTCTGCATTTAAAGTCACACCAGAGGTGTTCAGCTTGGATTAGGACTTGGCTTTCTGCAGACCAGTCAAGTTCTTCCACACTGACTAAATCAATCATTTCTTTTTGAACCTTGCCTTATAACAGAGGCATTGTCATGTTAGAATAGAAAAGGGTCCTGTCCAAACTGTTGCTTTAAAATTAGAAGCACACAATTCCCTAGAATATCATTATATGCTTAAACATTA
Source organism: Spinibarbus caldwelli (assembly GCA_039654775.1). NCBI lineage: Eukaryota > Metazoa > Chordata > Actinopteri > Cypriniformes > Cyprinidae > Spinibarbus > Spinibarbus caldwelli. The sequence continues at coordinate 14,488,059 of CM077237.1, forward strand.
AGATTTGTACTCATGGAAATAACTAAAGTAGTCAAACCTGTTCATTAGACGGGGGTGACCCAATACTTTTGGCAATATAGTGTATTTTAAAATATAATTTACTTCGATGATGGCTACGCTGAATTTTCAACAGCCATTACTCCAGTCTTCAGTGTCACAAGAAATATTTCTTATTATTAACAGTGCTGAAAATGGCCTAATATATGCCATTTCATATTTTTGTGGAAACTGTGATAATTTTGTCAGGATTCTTTGATGAATAAAATTACAAAAGAACAGTCACTTTTAATCAATTGAATGCAGCCTTGATGAATAAAAGTATTAATTCCTTTTAAAAAATAAGAAATCTTACTGACCCCCAAAATTTGAACATTAGTATATGCAACTTGCAAGTTAGTTGCAAGTAAGGATGTCTATATAATGTCAAGATAAAGCATTCTTATTCATATTAATGGAAGTTGTCAGCATGCGCAAAACTCCCATCTTTGCTCATGGGTGCCATATTGTTTCGAGCCAATCATCTGAACCTAAATGTCATGTGACTTATCACTCTGGTGCCACACTAAACATCAAGGGAAAAATATTTCATGACGTCCATAAAGTCATAGTCCATTTCATGCTTTATTGAGAAAAAAAAAAAAAGAACTTTGCCCCAGCACCCAATGAATATAATGAACTATGTGCAATTTACACCCTTACATAAGGCATAACTTATCAAGCTGTAAAAAATATCAGTGCCTAAATAAAATATTTTATGGCCTCAAAGCTAACACACATGATAAAGCCTTCATTTCTATTTATTTAATATTTGCTCAGTTTAAAGCAGATAAACAAGGTTACAATTTCTTGTTGCAGTCACATCCCAACTGCTTGTTCATATAGCCACAAAATAAAAACTATATTATCAGCCAGCTATATATTTAAAGTTGCATAGTACTTCCAACTTTATCCACATACATACAGTAGACTTGTGTAAATCAATACATAATATATAGCAAATCTCACCTGTGTGATTGTTTATATCATTGCAAAATGTAAACTATATATTATCGTCTAGTTCAGCTAAATGCTACTGTAAGATATTAAGATATCATATACACTGACATCAAGATTTTATATTAAGCTGCTTTGAAATAATATGTACTGTGAAAAATTACATAAAACTGACTTGACATCACTGCACTTCCAGACTTTATGAAATCAATGCTATATATTTCTGACACTGGTTAAAGTTAATACTTGTCTGTATAAACCAGTTACTGGAACAGGACAAACAGATAAGCTAGAGATTTTTGTAGGCACCAGGTTCCAGCTAGATCATACAGAAAGACAAGAATGAAAAATGCAGCAGTAATAAATGCCACTTACCTTTAAAATCTCTCCTCGCTTGAAACTTAATTCATCATCCGCAGTAGCTTTAAAATCGTATTTAGCTATTGCCTCCATGGCATGGACTGTGTGGACGTGAGACAGATATAAAGCTCCAGAAGGAAGTGCTTCTACAGGCAGAATAGCAGTCCTGACTGATCTGATTCAATCTCGTAATATCAGTCCTTGCTGACCGTGGAGTGACAGATCTTCCTTGTCTGGGTGCTGTTAACCTGACAGACAAAGATTTGAACCAAATGTAGTTATCTATGGATGAACCATCAGGCATCAGGAAAAGATTTTTTTCTCTCTTTTAATCAGATCTGGTATGAAGCAGCTGTGCAATGTACGCAAACATAAAGGGAAGGGGATAACTGGGTCGAGCCGATGTTTTCTTGCAACCGACTATGAGCCAATAAGAGGAATCAGATGTAATGTGGGGTGTCTTGGTGATACTGGATGCTGGTGAAAGCTTGAGTCATGCAGATCTGACACACTGCTTGAAATGCTGAAGTCACAACAAAGGGCTTATACATGTTAACTAATTACAAGTACAAACAAATTCTTCATTCCTGAGTGAGATGCGTCATTACAGACATTCATGTCAAAGGTTGAGGTTTTGATTCATACCAGTGATTTGAATCAGTTGACTAAGATGATTCATTTAGATTCGCTTACTGATTCATTCAGGGGCCTTTTCAGTGCGAGTGTTTGAGTCAATCATTCACTCAACAGATTCGTTAAATCTCATCTACAAATCTACTAAGAAGCTCTAGTGAGAGAGTTTTACTCGTTAACTGACAACAAAACAGATCATTCAACTGCTAGGCTAGGCAATAATATAAATAAATAGGCAAAATAAACTAGTCATGAGTTTCACTAAACGTCCTTGCATCATGTTAAATGTGTGTGGTCATAATTCTCCATTCCCTTTCTCCTTATCAACGAGAATGATTCACATTACGAACCAAACGAACGACATCTCCTTCTCCTTCAATCGGTCAGCAGACCCTTATTAACGGGAAATGGCCATTTAACGTTACTTCAGATCGCTCACGAACGAGATGCCTCGTTCATCCAGATCGTTCGTTCAGTGATAATCCACCGAGTCTCGTTCAATAAAAAGGCGTATTCATTCAAACGATCTAACCAATGAAAATGCTCTTCCATAACCCACATTTGATATTTGCTCCTGTTTAAAATCCGTCTCACGGCAGAAAATGCCACCAATAGAGTCAGGCGCTTATTTCGACGAACTAAATACGAGTCAGTGAATGGGACTGAACGAGAACGATTCACTTGAAAGATTTGTTCACTCCACTGTTCGACACAGCTAGTGATGCGACATTGTAGCACTTTGCTGTTATAATCACGCAGTTAATACTGCAAACATGCAGTGAGTTCTCGAGTCCAGACTGAGCTGGGCCCCGGGCGTCAATTACATCGTTTGTAGACAGCTTCTTTGATTATAATAGGAGCAGCTATAGTTTGTCGCTTGTCTACAGTTGTTGAAGTATAATCGGTTCTGTATGTAAATAGTTAGAGATAGAGGAACGGATTCGTTTAATGGTAAATATGCTGTGATGGTGAAGATGAGATCCTTTGTTTTGACACTGAACTTTTCAGCCTTGTGAACCATACACAAACACCACTAGAATTTCCTTCGCATTTTTTTTTTCATCTAATCTTTTAAAATTATTTACCAATCTGACTGAAAGGAGCCGAACATTAGTTATTCCAATGAAACTATCTTTCCGACTGTAACGTAGATTAGATAAGGAGAACACTTACCCAGCGCAGAGGTGCAGAGTGTCCCTCTCCGATCCCCCTTACGCAGTGAAATAAAGAACTAAATAGGAATGCTGCATTTTAACAACAGTAAAATCATGTTCATACGGCTTACTGTTGTAGTTAATTTTCCCGACTCCGGAGTAGCTCCGGGAAAAGCAAACGAGCTGTTAATTTCCGCTTCCTTCGTGTTATGCTCCGCAAATATGGAAAGGTCCAAACAAAAACTTCACACACTGAATTAATAGTGAAGCTACACAAAACGACGGTGCACCATAGATTAGAGATTTCATTTAAACGCGTGTATCCTCTTATCTAAACCTTTTAATCTCGCACTGAAGATTGCAGTACAGATTGGAACAAAACAGAAGAGATTGCTTGTTCCAGTTCTCTATGAGAATAATGCAGCATGACACACAGATGAACGGAGCTACATCTAGTGGATAAAGAGCGACATTGCTGGACCCCATAATTCAGGCTACAGAAGCCAGTTTACAAACAGTAAAGTTGTAGCAATTGGTAAAGTTTATGGTATACTTATATAATTGACATTACAAAAAAAATAAAAAATCTCAACATCACAAAAAAGCGGAAAGTAAATTATTTTCAGAGGCATCGCTAAAACATGTAACGTTATTAGCCTATAAGGTAATTGGTTTGTTCATGTGGCGATATTGTACTCTTCAAATATCTAATTTTTGTACATTTAAGGTGAAGTAATAAAAAAGAAAAAAATGTAGGTCCAAACGGTATATATAACTGCAGAGATAAATATCTAATTTGAAATTTAATGATTTATATAAATATGTCGAGTAGGCTGTTGCTGCGACAAGAAACCCATATGCACAGCAACACTTGTTGGGTTGGTGCAGTGGTTAGGAAACAAATAGACCCACACAAGCCTCGCATCAATATTTTAACTGCAAACCTTTAAAAATGAAGACGAAATAGTGATGCCCTGATGGATAGAGGTGCAGTTGCCATTTCACAACTGGAGGTGTCAGCTGGTGTCCAAGGACAGTGAGTGTTGACTAACTAACCCATCTCTGCAGAGACACTAAGACTTGTGGATGCTGCTGCTCTTCATCTCACGCGTCTTCAAACAAGTTTTCCGCGTTTTTAGCTTTAAGAAATCTGATATTTGTAAAGCCCAGATTTGTTTGTTTTTATTCATTGCATACATCAATGCGGTGTGTATGGTGAAAATTGTGTATAATACTATAAGTAGCAAATGTGAGGCGGTGACAAAGGTGTGACTTTCACTGTGAGACTTTAAGTTATTTGCTGCTTTGTCTGCAGAGGCAGATGTAGATACGGCATTTCTTTCACAATTTTTAACATGGATATTTCTGAAGATTCTGAAAACTCATCTCTGCTTCTCTTTAACTCGTCAGGACATGTTCGAGGTAGGCATGTATTTCAGAGAAACCGTATTGTGGAAGAGAAGATAGAAAACCAGTTTGTTTTAGAGCAAATCAGCTGGTTATAATCTTCTTCACGAACTGTTTTAAGGAAAAGTAACGTGTATTATTATTATTAACGAATTATGTTATACATATGGTATAAATGTAGGCTTTCTTTCTTTCTTTCTTTCTTTCTTATGTGCATTCGTAATAGAAAGTATGTTTTAGGCACTGTGGCTACCATTTCTTTTAAGTTTATCACCATAATAACTGCATAATAATTATTTAATTAGCACAGGAATTAACAAAAAGCTGTTTAATAAATGCCATACACCATATGTCAACATTTTTCTCTTTAAAGTTTATGTTCTTTATACATTTTATGTATTATAAACACACACACATACCACATGGATCTTGTTTTTATGTGTGATTTCATTGTGTGTGTAGTGACCATGGGGGACCAGAATGGAAATGCCATCTTGCCCAGTATTTTTGGGACCATATGTTTTTTGGGCATCTTTGGAAATTCTATTGTCATTTACACCATCATTAAAAAGACCAAATGCCAGGCTAAACAAACAGTACCAGACATTTTCATATTCAGTCTTTCTGTTGTGGATTTGCTTTTCCTCCTCGGCATGCCCTTTCTCATTCATCAGCTCCTGGGCAACGGATCTTGGTGTTTCGGAGCCACTATGTGCAAAGTCATCTCTGCCCTAGATTCGAACAGCCAGACGGTGAGCACCTACATCCTCACAGTTATGACCTTGGACCAGTACGTGGCTACTGTCCACCCGTTCCGCTTTAACCATGTCCGGACAACCTGTGTCGCCAGTGGTGTGGTGGGGATGGTGTGGGTGCTTTCTCTCCTCTCCATTACTCCTGTCTTAATGTACACTGGCTTGATGCCTCTCCACAACGGCCAGGTGGGATGTGCTCTCCTGCTACCGAATCCATCCATCAACATCTGCTGGTTCACCATCTATCAGTTTGTGCTGGTGTTTGCCTTTCCGCTCATGATTATCTGTGTGGTGTTTGTTAAAATCTTGAAGCACATGTCTACCACAGTGGCACCTCTTCCCCCGAGGAACCAACAAGTGCGAACTAAAAGTGTGACTCGGATGGCTGTGGCCATCTGTTTGGCCTTTTTCATCTGTTGGGCTCCGTACTACATCCTTCAGCTTGTCCATCTGGGAATACAGAAACCCAGTGCCTCGTTTTATTATGTCTATCACGTTGCCATTAGCATGGGTTACGCTAACAGCTGCATTAACCCTTTTCTTTATATAATTCTGAGTAAGACCTTTAAACGGCAGTTTATACTGGCTATCCAGCCTGCGCACAACCACTTTCGGGTCAACCCGAGCAGCACGGAGGCCACTGTGTCCCTCCGTCTGGCCGCAGACTGCCAAAGACATATTCCTGCTAACACCTCAGAGTAATATACTAATGTTTTTTCCTTAACACAACCTAATTTAAAGAATATTATGGTGATTTCAGATGATTAAAGGCAGAAGTGTGAGTATTTCAGTGAGTATTTCTTGGTCCAGTTGGAAAGATGTATATTTAGGCTTATGACAAGCAAGGGAATACCAAGCACAATAGAATGAGTGACAGTCAGATGAACAGTCAGGGTGAAATGAAGAATCTTTGAGCAGCTGTGCTCTTACATGCTGATGGATGACAGTAACCATCGCTGGGAGAACACAAAACAAATGCAGCTGCTTGTCATTAAAACAATATTCTGCTTCATTACTGTATATAATGTTGATTGAAGAAAATAAAAGAAAGTTTAAAAAAGAAAAAAGAAAGGAAAAAACAAAGTGATGGAACAATAGATCAATATTTTGTCATCTCTGTGTTCTGTCCGTGTATTTGCATTTGTATTATGTATTTGCATTATGTATTTATACATCATCCCTTAAGGATGACCATGTTTACTGGAACAAAAAAAAAAAAAAAAAAACTGTGAATGTAAATGTGTACAAGTGAAACTTTGTATCATGTTATTTGATCCACTGAAATATTACTGTAAGTTATGTAATGTTGTATGCTATGTAAGTTGTGTGTGTTTTTTATTTATTTAAATTTTTTATTTATTTATTAATTTTTTTTGTAGTGGAACAGCAAAATGTTAGTGTTGAATAGTGTTACTGTGCTTGAAATTTTATTGTTGTGATTGTTGTTTTAGCAGACACCTTTGGTACATAAGAGTCAAAAGCCAGTGTTTTTAAATCACACACACAAAAAAAAAAAAAAAAAAAAAAAAACTTACCATATGTTGTTAGGCATTGATTTGATATAAGTATGCTTATAAGCAACTAGTCACAGGTGTAATGTGGGGTAATGCAGAGAAATTCATTTAAGCACAGTTACGTCTTAAGTCAAGCAAATTTTTATTATTTTATTTTTCAAGTCTGTTCATACATGTTGCCTGTAGAATTGACACTCTATCAATCAAACGTACTTTTTCTATTGTTTGTACTTTGATCTATTATATTGTAGACTGTTTGCTTGTCTTGAATCACTTGAGAATGTTTACTTAAAAATTAAAGCTAATTTAATTAGTGGTTTTGAAAGTGGTATTGAGAATAATGACATTTCACTCATAATGTTATCGAGTACTGATATTTTGCTGATGTGACAACAATAGATTATTGTTACTTAGATTTTTTGTGTCCTTCAGAATCATAATAGTATAAGTACCACATTCCCTTATAAAAGACACGTGTTTAAAAAAGAAGTGCATGTCTTTTTGAAGCTACAAATGAAATCTTGTAATGTTGTGATTCATCTTGAGGTTGTTTGCTGTGGTTCAAGACTTCTTGAAATTCCTATTGAGAAAATAATTGGTAAAACTTGGACACAATGCTACTTGAAAGGTGCATGGACAGTTGTGTCCTGGTGTTTTGTGTAAATAGAAAGATCCTTGAGTCATAAAAAGAATCTCAGAGGCAAATGCTGTCTCAGAGCTGTCTTAATGTGTAAGATATGAATATGTAACATTTTGTCATAGCAACAGACAGTGTCATGGAAACAGAGGCACCTATTTCTCTATACATTGCCCCTTTATATGCCCGATGTCATCAAACTAACCTTAACCCCCATAGAGGAACAGATGTTATTACTGATAATTGAGAAATAGCTCATTCAAACCTTAATAATTTCAAGTCTTTCCATTACATGGCCATACACAATAAAAAGGCACTCTCTGGATTGGTTTTGTTCAAAACAATACAGAACAACACAGAGAAGCAGAAAAAGAAAGAAAATGTCTGGATGAGGGAGACTGTCTGGTTTGGTTCAGCTACCAAATCAGACATCAAGAGACCACAACGGACAGTCAAGACTGCTGAGAAGATTATTGGCCCAACCTCCAAGATCTGTACACCTCCAGTGTAAGGAAAAGGCCTATGAAAATCACTTTGAACCCCACACACCCAGCTCACTCCCTCTTCAAACTGTTGCCTTCTGAACCAGAACAGAACAGCCAGGCACAAGAACAGTTTATTTTATTTTTTCCCCCCTGCAGGCTATATTCAGCCTGAACAATTAAAACATTCATAACTATACATTGTCCATTATAACTGACACATTTATACATAGAAAACTGAAAATTGTCTATTTATAAACTGCACACTTGTAAATAACATATCTGTACATTCATTTTAAACAATTACATGTTTTTTCTCTATATCTCTATATAGTGCATTATTTAATTTTCTGTTTTTCTTATATTACTGTTATAATTCCTGTGTATGTCTGCACTGTCATATATGTTTGCACTATGTCAGTACTTTCTTCTGCCCTGGAAGCTCCTGTCGTCAAGTCAAATTCCTTGCGTGTGTAAACATACTCGGTAATAAAGCTCTTTCTGACTTTCTGACAAGGGAGAAGGAGAGGTAGGGAGCAAATGGCTGTAAGGGTTTTTTTTTTTTTTTTTTTTTTTTTCACACAGAAATTTAATTTTGCCAAAGAAAGCCTTCACTGCAGCAATTCTGTCACTTTTCATTTACATTCCGTAAAGTACTGGTGACTCCTTCACTATGCAGTACACATATCTAAAATGAATCCACACATTCACACACAAAAATGAAGAGTTCAGATGACTGAATTATTATTATTATTATTATTATGGTTGTTGTTGTTGTTGTTGTTGCTGTTGCTGTTTAAATGGATATCATATTGTTTGTTCTGTACAAGTCAAACTGAAACATGACAAGTAATGCAGTTTTTGTAGAATTTTGGCAGTCTATGCGCTGTGATTGAATATATGTTCCTGTTGGATAGAAAACTAGTGCAAATGTTTTGACCGAATGACTCGATTTTGAATCGGGTTTGCTGTGTTTTAATAGTATATGTATATGAGTTAGTATATGTAGAAAAAGGTATTCAGCATTTTGAAATGTAGAGTTTGTATTTATTTAACAAAATGTGGTTTTGGCCAGAAAATTAACTGTTTAGCTAACTGTGTGATGTTGGTGTGTTGCTGTGTTAAGAGTTTAGAAAAAGTACTTAAAGTATTGGTAAACGCTTGTTAGCAATTGAAAAAAAAAATAAATAAAAACTGTAAAATCATATTCATCATAGTCTATTCAAGTCAAACTGGTAATATTTTTACATTAATTAATGAATGCTGACACACATAAAGTGTCATGTCATTGACCCACAGGCTAAATTCAATAACAAAATCAGAATCTGAATTCCTTGAGTTTCATAATTCAAGCCCATCATTAGTGTTACACAGAAAGAGAATGCTGTTTATCCAAAACTTTTATATAACCATCATTCTCTTAATGATCTGTTTACCTGTAGCAGAAAAGTATATTTAAAGAAGTCTAAGACCCCTCCATCTATACTACTCACCTTAATGTTTCTTAGTATACTCAAGGAGACAGATACTCAAGATAGCATCCTTTAAGCTCTCTATTGCTGTGGTTACCTTGAGATGTGGTTAACAATGCCATATGGACATTTCATTTCCAAAGTATATACCCTTTTGCTAAACTTGTATTAAACAGACCACAGGCTCACTGATGTCATCTGTATGGCTCATTATGAGCTGCCATTTAAGGCTGAAAAAATTAGATCTGACTCATCTGAGTATAAACACAGTCTCTACAACTAACATGTGTTTTAGTTATGCATTTTGAGAACTGAATAATTGAATAATGATAAAATCTCACAATCTCAAAAACACAATCTCAGTCAATAATGAGATGCATCTGAATTACACCAGGCATATATATTTAAAGGGATGTCATATTGATTCAGATTCAAATTTTATACATGCATTAAATGTATGCAAAATTAGCCAAATTATTTTTGTAATAATGAAGAAGTAAAATGTACATATAATAAAATAAAATTAAATATATAAAATTACCAGCAACAATATCCCACTGGGGTCTTAAAGTGGGTATCTCATCCTAGAGCCTCACTTTAACCTTACACTTCAAAATATAAACATCTGACATAAAAATGTCATAATAAAGCAAGCAAAAAAAAAAAAAAAAAAAAAAAAAGGAAAAATTTCTAGAATGCAGAGCAAACCAGTTTTAACTGCTTATCCATATGTGCATTATAAACTTACCTTTACCCAGGCTTTTTATTTTATTTTATTTTATTATTTTATTTTATTTTTTTGGTCCTAGGTGTTTTGTGCATCTGGGTTAATTTTGTTAGAAAGGACTTTATTGATAGATGGAGATCTCAAAGCAGTTCAAAGGAGTTCACAGGCTTTGATCCATGATATAAATGTATGTTGTATACATCTCCCTCCGGTAATTTGTCTTTTTTTAAAATTCAGAAGCCTTTGTTATTTATCACCTGTGATCTGACATAAGCCTTTAAGCAGAGGCATACAGATAAATTCCATTAAGAGAAAACTACGTATCAAAGGTAAATCTCTTCTGCTTTATGGTTAAAATCAAGTGCTGAAAAAAAAAGAGAAACTGGCCTTTAATTAGTGCACACAAACTGGTACCTGGAGGCAAAGAAGACATCACCACAAGCCTTTCTTTAGAGGTGAAAAAACTCTAGATAAAAGAACATCTATGATGTACAAGCATGAACTTGATTTCTTTATTAAAAGTTTATAAGTATCACCCTCAATTCTATGTTTCACCTTCTTTCATAGTAGCAGTAGCTTATCAGAACTCGAAGGAGCTGATGGCCAAAGAAACAACTGCTGTAAATATCAAATAAAATGTTTAAATTAGCAATCTCTTGTATGTCTCATATGGACCTATTATTTGTCCTTTAAATGTAGCAATATAATGTAGCAATGCTGTAAACAGAAAATATATTTAAAGAGATGGATGAAACATCAAAGATTAAATTTTTGATGAAAGTTTCACCCTCATGTTGTTTCTAATCTGTAAAAATGACTTACGTTTTCCATTAAATACAAAATGAAATGTTAAGCAGAATGACAGCCTCAAGGTGCAGTCACATTTACTGTTGCTCTGTAAAATTTCACAGGAGAAATCCAGTCATTTCAATAGGAATCTGTGCACGATCACAGGTTTTGTGTGAGGGGAAAGAAGTTCCCCACATATTCACTGCATTGACCAACAGAAAGCTTCTTGGTTTGAAAATGACTTCTGTGTTTGCTCTGCTTCATGGATTGCTATATCGACACTATAGACAACTGTCTACTGATCATTTCTGCCCACACAACTGACTTTCATTATGTGGAAAAGAGCTGCAATGAATATGAATGGTGACTGAGATTATCAGTCTCCAACATTCTGCCTAACCTGCTCTTATGTATTCCACAGAAGAAACTAAGTTATAGATTTATAGATATCATATAAATTTGAAACATGGGGATGATGATGACAGAACTTTCATTTTGGAGTGAATTGTTGTCTGTTTTTAAAAACACCTACAGAATGTTAACATATACAGCAAAGGTAAGAGGAATTTGGCATTATCTAAGTTTGTATGTACATGTGTGGATTTTTTTTTTTTTTTCCAGACAGTTTTCAGTGGTCCCAAACATCTCAGTGATAATTACAGTTCTCTAGCGGGCAGACAAATCGAGCATCACTTTCTTATCCTTGTAATATTACAATTATGGCAGAATTATATCATTCTGAAGTGCGTAAGTTTCTTAGATGCAGTTTGCATTCAAAATGATGTAAATCAAGCCTTTGTGAATAAATACAGAAAAATACCAGAGTTTATATTTCTACTTGACACAGCAGAGTTACTGAAACATTGACACCAATGTCTTCAAATTAAGGATGGAGACTATAGGGTAGTGCATGCTGATGAGGAATGGATCAAGCTGCTCTTTGCATGCTCTGTGAAGACTCCCTCAGGAATGGAGCTATTGTAGTCAAAGCAAAAAGAGAGTTTCACAGTCAAAGTGCTACAAAGAGCAGTGACAGTTTTACTGTCATTCAATATGCAAATAAATAAACACTTTTAGATGTCAATCAAGACAAATGCTGAAACTAGTATTTTTGAAAAGAGTCTAAGAAACGTGACATAAATACCAATGTCTTTTTAATTTCAGAAATTATACAAAAATATATCCGTTTATTGTTATTGTATAGACACAGGTCCACACAAACCTGTATATAATCATCTTGACAGCAGAACATGTACCCTTGTGCAATAATTTGAATTGTACATATAATCTATTCCTACATATATACTGTTCCCAGATATATTATCCATTGATTTGTATAATACACACACACACACACACACACACACACACACACAAAGACATTACAAAATGTTTATAAAAAGTTGCATATAAAACATCTCAAAAATCAAATAAAAAAGAGAAGATTTCAGGGTAAGATTCCTTCATTCATTGTCTTGTCAGTACAAGTGTTCATTATTTCAAGCATAGTGAAAAGTATTATTTTGAAAGCATGGGAGTGGAAAAAAGAAATACCCTTGGGGAGCAGACCGTTGTGTCTACACAAATCCTGTTACATGTCATGCTGTGTAATTGCTGCTTTTTGCATAACCCCTTTGACATACTCAACAGAATAACAGGGATGATTAGATGTTGACAGAAGAAGACAAAAAAACTTTAGTGGGTTTCGTACACAGATTTCAACGAAGTTGAAAAGAGAAAAATGTTTTTCCTTGTGTTTTTTTTCTTCAATTTATGCTGAAAACTTAAAAACTGTTAATCATCTCTTATCTCATACGATGGTATAACAACTTCTACAGCGCAGTAATGGACAAAACAAATGCTATTTTTTTTCTTATAACAGTGATGTCCTTAGTTGCGAACATATAGGCAGAAAGCACTGACACAAACAAACCTTCATTTCATATCGTTGCTTATTCAGATCAACAAAAACTAATATAAACTGTGTGATATAAAAACAGCATATCTGTAAATTTACTACAATTATTAAACCTTATTCTACAGTGCAATTCAAACTTTACTGCATACAGTACCCAGGTTCACTGGAAAAACGTGCCTGTGGCAACATTTCGGCCAGATTATATTGTGTTGCTTCTTGCACTCAAGCATGCAAGAAGCACTGCTAACAATTAATCCTCCTCGAAACAGGTGGATGTGAATCTGGCAATATTTCATTACACTGGTTGTTGTACAAATCATCACAGTTCATAAATGAAATGTCTGTGGCACTAAATGTGAATGCTCTATCACTTCTGACATTCAATACCACCCAGAATAATTTGTTAAAATCATGAGATAAAGACGCATTTGCAAAGTCATTTAAGCTTGCATCTAGAAGTCTTTGAGATCTTTTATTGTGACTTGTGTTTCAGCAGAGCTTCTGTGCAAGTTGCAGTGCTGTACCAGGTGAGTTACAGAGCAAGTTTACTGTATCACATGGAGCATAACATATGAAGCTGGTCACATGAACACAATGAGTTTACAAATCATTCACTATGGTAAAAACGTTCTGAGGACATAACATAATATTGTGCAAGGAACTGCACAAAAAAAAAAAAAAAAGTCTTTACTAATAAATAATCTATTCCTGTAATCATAATCTGTGTAAAGAAGAATAAAAATGGTTAGTGTTTTACCTCCACTAGTGTTCATTTCAGCTCTAAACTGCTGTGAATAGTATGTACAATGTAGAGGCACGTTTTTCCAATGAGCCTATGTTGGAAGAAATTAAGATAGATTGCAAAGAGATAAACAAATAGTATTTTACATTTGAGGAGCTAGTGAATTTTCCATATCATGTGCAATAATCAATAGGACACAGTATTACTGTTTGGTCTATGACTTGTAAGAATAATTGAAAACACAAATGTGTGATTTTGATTCAGTTTGATATTTGAGTTTTAATTAAATCACAATCATACTGAAAGAAAAGAAGTAATTTAAATCTTTGATAATGCAAAAATGTTATATTTTGCAAAAGAATGAGCTTTGCAGTGCATATATAGCAGTAGTGTTTAATGAGCTGCATTCAGACTATTTAAATGCTTCTGGAGATGGATATATAAGAATGACTGTTTGTCTTGTTTTATTCATCAGATTAATGGACATATGGACCCAATTAGTCCAAATAGGAAGGAGGCAATATGACATATTCTGACTGTTGTTCTGAGCAATTAGAGGCAAACACAATCTGTGTCATGGATGTCTAGTCTTTAAGGTCACTTTACTGGTTACACTGAGGCTTTTCTTTATTCTGCAGTCATTGGTATTGCTAGATCTCCACGTTATTTGATCACGTCAAAAAATTTCAGTTGAGTTGAATTAAAGGAATATTTTTCTAAAGCAGAATATTCACACTGCTCTTTTTCATGCAATGAAAGTCAATAATGACTGGGGGTGTCAAGCTCAAAATATATCAAACACCACACTAAAAGTAGTCCATATTACATGTCTGATAAATTTCAAGTGTTCTGAAGCTATATGATAACATTGTGCGAGGAAAAAGACTTTTAAAAGAATTTAGGACACTAACTTTATTCAGTCCAGTAAATATTGAAATAATAATAATAACACTATAAATGTATTTCTTGCACTTACTTTAGAAGAATCCAGATTTCACAGCAAAAAGACGTGCAATGACCTAAAGGTGGACATTTTTACAATTATACACAAAAGGCCTTGTACTTGCTAAAAACATATACTATAAATCAGAGGGCAGAAGATTGTGTTGAACATGTGGAACAGGTTTGTTAGTAATGTTTTGATTTTGTTGATAATTTAGAGGCCCTAGTTAAATGTATGTATCAAATAGGCTTTATAGGGTTAATGGTGTCGTTATTTTGGAGTTTGACAGTTACTGATTACCATTCACTTTCTTTGAATGGAAAAGAGCAGCATGAACATCCTCTGTTTTTAGTGTACTATCCTTTAAGTTAAACAGGTTCTTTTTACTGCATTCAAACTAGGTTTAAGTGATGGATTAAACCACTGGTGATAAGGTGAGGTTATTGTGATTGTGCTTTTCAGACGTGACAGTGTTTTACTAAGGTGTTCTGTCTAATACTTTGTGTTGTCAACATGCTTACACATATGTGATATAGCATTAGAAATATATCTCACCAAAAGCACACATTTTAGATTCAGTTTGATTTCATACTTTTTAAAAATAATTTTATAATACAAATTTGTAAATGTCTTAATGCATACTGCAAAACAAGCAAAAATTAATAAGCTTTATGTTTTGGTCTGAGAACATGATTAAGTCAGACAGTGGTGCAATAAATTCACTGAAAGTGCAAGAACTGACATCTTTGTTAAATGTCATGAAAACCCATGAGAGGTTAGCAGCCAGTCAGTACAATCTACAGAATCATAAAAGATGAAATTGAAAAGTTAAATATATAGCGATTCCCTTCATGTATTACAGGTGTTAAATCTATTTAATGGCACATAAAAATCAAATCTGAGGCAAATCAATTTTCAATTCAAAATCATGGTGCAGAGGCCAGTGTGTAATGTACTTCCAGTGCCAAAACACAATCTGACAAAAATAGCTCTGGTTCAGAGGCACTTCATATAAGCAGAGAAAAGTGAACAAAAATATCATCCACTAGCTCCAAATGTATGTGCAACTTCATTGTGTGCTGCCATCATTTCAAACCTTTCTTTCTTACCATAGTTCTTACGTGGGCTTTTACATATTTGCTACGTTGTTGTGATATTTGGGTGGTGTGAAGTAAGTCTCAGAAGCTTGATTCAGGCACTGCCTTCTTTCTGCCCAGTGAGTTTGTGCTGTAGCGTGTACGTTGCAGGGTGTTCTGAGAGCCCCTGTCTATAGGAACGCTCTGCGGCTGGGCCGCCGACGTGCCGTTCCTGTGTAGAGATGCCGTTCTTCTTAAGTTTAGATCGGCCTTGCTTTGAATATTGGAAGAACTCTGTGAGCGTTTGATGTCTGATGACTCACAACTCACCTTGCCATTTGCAAATTCGTCACCGAGTCTGCTACGAACTTGGTTAGTGCTATTAGCTTTACCTTCTGAAGTTCTTTTGTGTGTCCCATTGGAGAGAGAAACTCCAGATGGGCTCTTCACCTCTGCATCACCCCTTTTCACTGATTCACTGTCTCGAGACCTCCTAAGCGAGTCTTTCTTCATGAAACCGGCTTTAAGAAAAGCAAAGACACTCTCGTGATGTTTTGTCTCCTGTCCCTTTCTCTGTTTCTCCTCTAGACGGTCTCGCTCCTCGCCTGGATCACCCCTCTGTGTTGTTTCCCACCCGCTTGGACCACTGGAATTGGATTGGATCCCTGTGCCGGAGCTGCTTCTGGACTGTGATTTGTCCTGTTTTGATTTCCTGCTGCTCCGTCTGGTCAAAGTTCCATCTTCTCTTGGTCTACTGTTGCTGCTGGGTTGTTGGCCCATTGCTTTCTCTGAGCTACTTCTTTCTTGACCCTGTGGTATTTTGAGATGCTCTGGAGGTCCGAGGCAGCTGTGGCTTGTAGATTTAGCTGTAGGTTTTTTCGTATCTTCTACTTTACCGCTTTCTTTATCTGAAGGTCGAGTCATTAGGGCAACAATGGGGTCTTTGGTGCATCTTGGCCTTCTGCCAGACTCTAAATACTCCACCAGCTCTGCAGGAGCCTGGCCAGGAGCTTGGGCAGGTTTGTGGCGGTCTTTGTTTCCAAAGGACCATCGCAGTGGGAGCACTCTGGTCTTGGTGGGACTTTTCATGCTTACGCTACGCCCTTGGATTCCTTGCACGAAAGGTCTGTTTTCGAACCCACCTAGAGACACTGACATTTAGACAATATTTACCACATGATGGAAAACCTACCTGGTCTCATGACGAAAATGTACCTCTAGGAACTTTTTCGCAAGACGCAAAATACGTACAAATAAGTACATATCACTAGTTTCCAACAGAAATGAACACTAGAGGCAGTAAAACAGCAAGTACTTGTAATTGTTTTCGTACACAGTTATGATTACAGCTCCATGTGTTTCACTTTCCGGATGTAACAAGCTTGCTCGGTAGCTCAGACGGCATGGAATTGGACTTAGGATGTGGAATCCTTGGGTACGAGTCCCGTCAAAAACATGATTCATGATGAAAGAGCTGAAAGATGAGAGATCGAAAAAAAAAGCTAAAACGGCATGATTGCGTTTTTATATCAAATTTGCTTTTATTCATACTATCGGGTAGGTTTAGGTGTACTGCAGATGGTACGTTTTTTTATGACGTCACAGAGCATTAGACTTATACCGCCACTCAACGGACATTTCAAGTCAAAATTGCGATGACATACAAAATCAACTTCACATAAAACGTGCCATATGTACGTTCATCTTTTCCGGGGAAAAAAACCCGAACACTCTTTTAGCGCCACCCAGTGGACATTTAACATCGAATATGTCACGAAACTTACATGGTGGTGCGTATTTCACATGTTGCCAACAAGTTCCCAGAGGTACATTTTTGTCATGAGACCAGGTAGTGGAAAAAACTTTCCCACTACAAAACAAGTGAAAAACTATGATGAAATATCTGTCAAGAAGCATCCTTTTAGTATTTACATTTCTTATTTACAATGATGAGAACAAACTGGATGGGTACACTCACCTCTCTCTTCCATTGAGGGTTCATTTTGAAAGACGGGAGACTCTGGGGAGTCTGGAATGGAAGAAGGGCATGTTGTGGAAGACCGTGATACCATACTTCCTCTTTTACTGTCACCATTCAAACGGATGAGCCAGTGATCTGACATGGAGGAGCTGGTGGAACCTGCACAATGAGACAATAAAGACTGTTTAGTGGCTGGTCCATGTTTCTCCTATACATGGGCTTAAAGCATGCTGCACTCTCACACTGCCCCTTCAATTTTAATAACTAGAATTCATCACCTGCATATGTTCTGTATTATCGTTTCCATGACGACCAAGTCATGCATATGCAGTGGAATCTTAGCCACCAGTCAAATTGAACTCAAATAAACTCAAAAACCCCTTCATTCAGTTTTTACAATTCAGTCATTCATGCATAAGTACTGCATCTTTATAGAGAATGCTGGGGAAAGGTAAGTGGATATGAATTTTTAAGGCAATTAACATACTGCAAATACTGTCTATTGAGTCTGTAAGTGAGAAAATGACTTGTACAATGATCAGAAAATCTGGTCCTAAAATCAAAATTCTATCCCTGGTAACACTACATTTTCTCTTGCAATGAATGTGGAACATTCACATTGCAAAATATATGAGAAAAAAAAAAAAAACAATTTCAGCTGCTTTCTGCCTAATGTTGATCCACTGCGAGAAAGGTCAGCCTCCATCTGCAATGTGGCCACAAAGGCTCATTTACTCACCTCTAACCGAGCTGTTGGCGGACCAGGGTGGGATGACATTTCTTCTCTGGTAGAACAGAATATACGCCCCTCGTGTGCACAGTTCCTCCTCTGGCACAATCTCCACACTGCTGTCGTCATAACTGTACCAGTGGCCGTCCACTGAGTTCCTACAATAGGCTGTTTTACAAACACATATGCTGTAATCTGTGTGTGTGTGTATACACACACACACACACACACACACACAACTGCATTTATGCCGTTCAAAAGTACAAATCTTACTCATAAATCTTTTCTAACAATGTAAGTACCATCACTTTTTATCAATTTAACACATCCTTACTGAATAAAAGTATACATTTCATTTTTTTAAAAAGAAAGAAAAAAAAAGTTTTGACCCCAGACTTTTGAATGGTGGTGTATATTGTTACTGAAGATTTCTATTTTAGATAAATGCTGTACTTTTTAACTTTTTATTCATCAAAGAATCCTGAAAAAATGTATCACAGGTTCCAAAAAAAAAAAAAAAAAAATTAATTAAGCAGCACAAATGTTTGTAACATTGATAATAAATCAGCATATTAGAATGATTTCTGAAGGATCATGTGACACTGAAGATTGGAGAAAAATCGTTATTTTAAATTGCAATAATATTTCACAATATTGCATTTTTATCAATATAATTTTTTTCTGTATTTTTGATCAAATAATTGCAACTTATTTAAAAACATACAAAATCTTACTTATCTCAACTGATATGAGCATTTACTTATATGTCCTATTCCTAATGGGAATAACCAATTACAAATAAATAATTAGGGAATAATAATAATGCAACTAAACATTTTTTTTTTTTTCTTATTTCTACTATTACCAGTATTTCAACACATGATTTATTTGTTCCATTGTCTTTGTGGTTTGGGGTATGTGGGTAAAACTTTAAGACAACTCAAACAGTATGTTAGTGAACACAAAAGTACAATTAGATGAAAGGACATGAATTATCCAGTAGTGTTAAGTTTTAATAAGTTCAATCATGACGTGCTGACACTCCGGTTCTGTGGAACTGAAAAGGCGAAGGTGCCACCTAGAGGTAGTGACACTGACATTATTCTGCAGAGACATGAGGTATATTAGATTTACACCCTTCAAACTTAAACTCCTATGGATTTTAATGATGAGCTTCCCTTTAATGTCATGTTGTAATATTGAAATTTGATGATTTTTAATATGGTAGAGTACATGTATATATTTGTATTTAGTATTTAGTACAATGTAGTTTACATTGTACATTTATTGCATATTTGTATATGTTGATATTTAGTGTTGTTCGTATTTATAAATTAATACGGTGATATGTACGTTTGTATTACTTATTTTATGACGTATTGGTGAGTATTCATTGTCTATTGAAATCTATCAAGTATTTAATTTACTGTTTTATTTTTATAGAGGTAATTGTAAATTTTGGTTAATTGTACTTGATTGTTGATCTATTGAGTCAGGTAGTCACTGGCTATTATTGATTAGTTGACAAAATAAACTAGTGAGTGTAAAAAGTGACTTTATAGTTTTATATCACTGAATGAAACTCAAAATCATTAAATTTATTTATGAAACTGCATTTTAAATGGACAAACAACCCCTTGCTTCTTACTATCAGAGATCCCAGTACACACACCTGTGTAATGTCCTCCATGCATGCCTCCATGGTGGTTACAGACTGCATACAGGTCGTAAAGAAAGTCAGTATCTCCATGTTTCCAAGTTGCAGGCCACGGGGCCAGATTCTTCATGCTCTGACTGCGTTTCACCACATGGGGAGTCATATCCAGACCGCTTATAGGAAAACGAATGAGGGTGGAGAGCTTGTTTCGCCGTTTGCCCACCTGCCGAAAACGCTTGAGGTGCAGGATGAGGATGTCAGGCAGGGTCCATAAGCTCATCTTCACCATCCCCTGCTGCATCTGCTTACAGTGAGGGCACTTCCACGCATCATCTGGCGCCAGCTGCAAGGGGAATAAAAACATTTGCTATAAACAGTCTAGAACTCATTTGTGATGTATGTCACAGAAAACAAATCAGTGTAGTTACTCAGATACTCCCCATGTGAGATTCAAAATCACAGGCAAATAAATAACATTTTCTTTCTTGGGTTTGTTGAAATGCAGGTTTCTCCATGGTCAACTAAACTATGTCATTATCTGAACCGGTTTTGTCTCAGTGTGGTGCAGTGAAACATTTATATCTCTGGAATACACTGCTGCGACAAACTGGATTGCAGTGAACATGCAGAGAAGAAAGGACAACAGCATCTGAATATTTACAAGACCTCCGCAGACCATCAGTAAAGTGTTATTTATATCTTCAAAATAACAAGTACAGAAAAATGCATGAATTAATTCCTGCTGGACAGCCATATCTCACATGCACTGCACACTATGTTAAAAGCGTCTTTTTTCCCATAACTGTCCTGGTAGAAGTGTTGCCTCAGTAATGACATGACACTGTTAGAGGATCGATAATAATTTATGGAGCCAATCACAATGAGGTAACTCTCAGGGGTTCATGGGAAAGATTTATCAAGTGGTACTTGTCAAGAACAGGCAGTATATAGAAAAGAATGAATTCAGAGTGACCTTTCAAAGAGAGTGAGAGGATGTGGGACGTGAGAGACAAAGACGGTAGGTGGGAGACCAGCTCCATTTGCTCCTCAAGTGGGTTTTTAAATCAGCTTGAATAATCTTGAATATGGAGTAGCGATCGGTCCTGCTGATCAAAATGTCTAACGCCTTGACTTGCAAGCGTAGATTACACAGGGAACATTTTGTACTGCATTAGTTCCCACTTGTGTAAAAAAATAATGTTTTTATTCAACATTTGCCCACCAGAATTGATTTTTTTTGACCTATAAGAGTGCATATTGTCTTTCTAACCATATAAAACACGATCGTATGTTAATTTTGGTGAAATACGTCTTATCTGAAATAAGTTCTCGATCTGAACAATTATGACTGCTACATAAAATGTAATCAAACGCTCCTAACATTCTAACATCATAACTGATTCAGATCCTAAAAATCCTAACAACATAATTGATCTGCTAGAATACAGATTTATATAATTGGTTGGCTCTTATGTTAGATTGTAGAGCTCTCTACATCGCAAGAGATTTCAGTGTAACCACTGTTTCAAGTATTTTTTTAGTTTCTTCATGTTCAGTCCATGTTTTTAGAGCTGATTTCAGTTTTTGCTTTTCATCAAAACCCACTTCATATACTTAAACAACCTCCTCTGAGACAACAAACACAGATGAGAGCAACAGGCCACTTCAGTGTCTGCAGAAGGACTAAACTCATAACCAGACAGACTTAGAACAGAACATTATGAGATATATCAAATGTTAGGTAACAAATAAAAAAAGAGGAACTCATTTTCTGTGGCATTTTTTCAGACCTGGTTGAAAATTCAGTCATTATTAAGTCACCCTCATGTCTTTCTAACTTTGCATTCTGCTATTAATGTGGAACCCAAACATAATTTTTGAAGAATTGTACACAAATTGAATGGAATCAACAATTATATTGTTACAAACCAAATGCTGTTCTTTTGAATTTTATGTTAATCAAAGAATCCTGAAAAAAGTATCAGTTTTTAACACTGATAAAAATATTATATACAGTTGTGCTCAAAATTATTCATACCCTTGGTAAATACAATCAAAGAAGGCCCTGAAAATAAATCTGTATCATTAATTCTGATCTTTTATTTAAAAAAAATGTACAAAAATGTTTTTCTCTAATACACATTGACCACAATTAATCATACCCTTTTATTCAATACTTTTGCAACCTCTGTTTGCCAAGATAACAGCTCTGAGTTTTCTCCTATAATGCCTGAAGAGTTAGGAGAACATCTAACAAGAGATCAGAGTCCACTCCTTCATCCAGAATCACTCCAGACCCTTCAGATTTCCAGCTCCACGTTGGTGCTTCTCCTCTTTAGTTCACCCCACTCATTTTCTACAGGGTTCAGGTCAGAGGACTGGGTTGGCCATGGCAAAAGCTTCATTTTGTGCTCAGTGACCCATTTTTGTTTTGAATTTTGATGTTTGTTTGTGGATCATTGTCCTGTTGGAAGATTTTTTTTTTAATCTGTTGGTATTTGATAGAATCCATAATGCCATGTGTCTAAACAAGATGTCCAGGACCTCCAGCAGAAATATAGGCCCATAACAACAAAAATACAGCAGTATCATTGTACACATGGGGTACTTTTTATCCCTGTGTTCACCAAACCCATCTTGAGTGTTTGCTGCTAAAAAGCTAATTTTTTAGTTTCATCTGACCATAGAAGCCAGTCCCATTTGATGTTCCAGTCGTGTCTGATAACTGAATATGCTGGAGATTGTTTTTGGATGAGAGCATTTTCTTTTCTTGATTTTTTTTTTTTTCTTGAAACCCTCCCAAACAGCATGTGGTAATGTAGGGGCTGTTTGATAATTTTTTTAAAGGTTTTCTGAACCCAAGACTCAATTATTTTCTGCAGTTCTCTAGCTGTGATCACTGGAGAGTCTTTAGCCACTCAAACTCTCCTCCTCACCGTGCATTAGGACGATATAGAAACACATCCTTTTCCAGGCAGTTTTGTAATATTTTATGTTGACTGGAACCTCTTAATTATTGCCCTGATGGTGGAAATGTGAATTTTCACTGCTTTAGCTCTTTTCTTACAACCACTTTCTAATTTATGAAGCTCAATTATCTTTTGCTGCACATTAGAACTATATTTTTTGTTTTTTCTCATTATGTTGGATGATTAAGAGAATTTGGCCTTTGTTTCCCCTCATATTTATAATCCTGTTTGAAAGGAAGCCATGGCTGGATAATTTTACATACATAATCACCCTGGTATGCTCAAAATTATAAATATGAATGGGAATATACTTCAGAGATATTTTACTCATAAGAATTTCTAGGAGTGTCAATAATTGTGTCCAACGTGTATTTGTGAAAAACATTTATTTCATCATGAGATTTTCCCCCATTTTCAGTTGTTTTAGTTCAATGAAAGGTTAGATTTTTGTGAATTTTTTAAATAAAATATCAAAAGGATTAACAATGCAGATTTATTTTTACAGCCTTCTTTGATCAAATTTACCAAGGGTATGGATTATTTTGAGCACAACTGTATATTATAGTCAGAAGATGTCTTTATGACAAAGAGAAAACAGTACAAAGGAGAGAAATAAACAGAGAGTGTGACTGGAGGAGAGAGTACCTGCTCCTCTTTGGTGTAGAGCTGAAAACACTCATCCAGCGTGCAGCTGTGCTGCTGTACATGATTCTGCTGCTGGATTCTCACACTCTCTGCATCCTCAATAACTTCCTCTTGAATGTTACCAAAGAGACTGAAACAGATATGAATCAAACATAAATTACTTTTAAACGATATTACTGAGAAGACTCTTACTAATACTGGGAATCCGACACTTACGGTGGTTTTAAATTAAATGAATGGTCTGCCTTTACATAAGAACATTTTATGAAGCAGCATGTATCTTACCATTCTTTGATTCTGTTCTCCCATTCAATCACAAGCTTCACATGCAGAGGACCGCCAGGACCACATAATTTCAAGGCCCTGTCAGAGAAAGACATGATTCAAATTGTGAGTTCGGTATTCAGGCACTAGGAGGCAGACTATAATCAGTTTTGTGAAGTTCATAGTCAATTCAGTCTCAGTCAGTACATAATTTGGTACACTGACAGTGCCATTCTGTTCTATTTTGCCTTTTTTTTTTTTTAAATAGATTTTTTAAAAAACGGAATTTATACACTACTGTTCAAGTGTCTGGGGTCAGTGAGATATTTTTAAGGATGTTATACTTTTATTCAGCACATTCAACTGATCAGACATTTGTGTTACAAAAGATTTTTATTTCAAACAAGTGCTGTTCTTTTGAACTTTCTATTAATTCAGTATCCTGAAAAAAAGTATCATGATTACCACACTAACATTAAGCAACACAACTGTTTTTATACAATAATGTGTTTTATATTAGAATTCAATTAAAATTTGCCATTGATTGTGCAAGAAAGGATGGAGGGTAAAGAAACAACAGAGACAAGAGGTACAACATGCAACTGGGTCATGACCGGACTCAACTAGAACAATTATGTCTTACCACTGTGATACGGCTCTAATGTAATTTGGTTTTCTAGAACATGTGTTTTCACTCATTTCATTATTACAAACGACAAAAGTTTGAGGAAAACATAGAGGGAAAGAGAAAAGGCTAAAAAAAATAAAAAAAAGTCAGAACAATGGCCAGCTACTTTATCTTTCAAAATTGCAAGTCTAAAATTAGCTTTTTTATTGCTCATGTTAATTACCACTTGGATTCATCTGCAGGTCTCACTATCATTACAGGTACTCAGACTGAGAAAATAAATCAATCAAATATGGCCTATGGACACAAATGACAATAACCACTTGGCTAAACCACAAGAGAGAGGAAAAACACACAGCGTTCACAGCCTCGGCCCTCACTGTTCACCCTGTGCAATTCTGCAAACAATCGATCGAATATGACAGAGGGAAAAGCTGCGGCAAAAAGGAGTGCAGGGTAATTTGAAGATGTGACTGGAGCATGGCTAAGTTTTTCTGAGAGCTAGGCTAAAGCCAGATTAATTCTGACACGCAGTCCGTCTGCGTTAATTGCGATTGTTTCTGAGAGGATTTAAATGCAGGGAACAATAATTCAGAGACGTGAGGGGAATTCACTTGAATTCATCAGCTCTGGTCTATTCAGAAGAAAGCTCTGACACACACACGCAGGGGTTTTCTTATCTTACGCCGAATAACTTATCTTGTCTTACACTGAACAATTTACCTTATCTCAACCTGAACTTTGGGGAGCCAAAGCACACACACACATACACTCAACTTTGTTTCCGGAGTTACACTAAAACTTTGCATGCTTTTTCTCCATTCTCTGAACTTGTGTTCGTATGAACAATCTATTTGATGATAAATGTTTGTGGCAACCATATGCTTCCTGTCATTACTTGGAAAATGTGGTCTTCTTAACTCAATCTTGCTTGTGAAACCTCTAGATGAATGAATACATCTTCAGCAATGGCTGACAAACTTAATTACTTGCACAGTTAAACACTGCTGGCTTTCAGCACACAAGAGCAGCAGCTTGCGTCAGAGAACAGCAGGTAACCACATGAGAAATGGAATGTCTCTGCTATCATCTGAACATCATAATTACAAATAAACAACCTATTTATACAGTGACAGACATGGATGAGAGTGCAAAAACGACGCGTTGGAAAGATGAGGTGATCAGACACCTCTGCAACGCTCATATTTCTCAAATCTGCACCAAACAAAAAAGTACAATGCTAGTATCCTGGTATAGTGATGCTATCAGACGGAAATGCATGGTATTTTATATATGGATCATTAGGTAATGCTTACAAATGTTATTAGACTTTCAATTCATACGATTACACACTTTTTAAAAATCTACAAATGATTTTACAGAAATAATTTGTTAATGTACTTTTGAACGCTAACAAATGTCATTAAACTTCAGTTCACATAAAATTAGCTTAATTAGTCATTTTAAGCACCTCACAAACTATTCATGTTAACATATTATTCATTAACTCAATCACAGTCTGTAAAGGTCACATATGTGGTCTTAGTTTGATGTATAGACTATTATTTACTACTATTTACAAATCAAAATGAACATTTATTATTTATTTGTTCATGTTTTTGCAGTACCCAATCTAATGTTGAGACTTTTCATAATTTGTAAATGTTTATAAACATTTACTAATCATTATTACCTTTATGAGCAGTCATCCGAATGGCAGAAAAGTGCCCAGAATGACCCGAATTCACCCTATTTACACATCTTTACATGTCATTTATTAATTATTTGTTCATGTTTTTGCAGGAGCCAGTCTAAAGTGGAAACTATTCATCATTTGTAAATGTTTAGAAATGTTTGCTTATCATTTAGTATCTTTATGGGCATTGGACTTTTAGCTGCTGTGACAACGCTTGTGTAAAGGGTAGTTAGTTAAGTTTAGCTAAATGTTTGCTAAAGACATAACACACACGGTAATTTGAGTGCAAAACATGTTTTATTGCCTCAACACTTATATTAATCCTACATCAACAAGAAAAAAACAAATCAGTTTTTCAAGAATATTAATTTATGTTAATTTATCAAAACAATACAATATAAACGTACTGAGCGTGTTCCCTTATATAAATCAAAGTGACCCATACCACCAAACCAGCCCCTAAACTTACTCGAATCACACCTCAATAGCAGCAAAAAAGTTGTGCATTAACAAAAGCTTTAAATCACTGTATAACATCTGTTAAAATCTGTAGATTTTCAAGAAGTGCATGATAATATGAATTGAAAGTTTGATGACATTTGTAGATGTAATGGTTTTTATACTGCACAAACTGTATTTTCTATCCCCTTACCCTAACCCTACAGTTAAACCTACCCATTACAGAAAACGTTCTGCCATTTTAGATTTACAAAACACTTCATTCTATGTGATTTATAAGCTGTTTTACTCATGGGGACCAAACAAATGTCCCCACAAGGTCCAAATTTACTAGTATTACTATACTTGTGGGGACATTTGTTACTCATAATGTAGGAAATGCCAGGTACACACACACACACACTTGTTACTCATAATGTAGGAAATACCAGGTACACACACACACACACACACACACACACACACACACACACACACACACACAGCCTTCAAACTTCCTTAGTTTGTTATTTCATACATAATCTGCTCTATGGATCCATTCCATTTTACTGAACTCTAATTTAAAAACCTTAAACTTTAAAGTAGAACACATTCACAAATAAAAACAGCATAATTCTGTTATATTCACTTCAGAGGGAGGAAACAGCCCAGAATAGCAGGCACAGAAGCGAATGAGGCTGCCGTCACGACTGTGGAACTAAGTTTTAAGCTCTTTAAATTGAGAAATGGATCATTGGCTTTTGAGACTGTGTGTGTTACACCTACAGCACTGAGAGGATGAGCTCTTCATGCTTTGGCTTGTTGGGTTTGTCTCTCTAGAGCCTCACAAACATGATGCAGAGGAGAGGATACAATTAGTGCAAACTAGGTTAAAATACTGTGATGTGGGTGTTTGGAGACCAATTAAAAAGTTTAAAGCAGCTGGAGATATTAACTTTAGCACCAATGATGAGCATTTAGGGTGTACAGAAAACATTCTGTATCAAGGAATTTCTAGACATACACTAGTTCAAACGTTTGGGGTCAGTAAGATATTTTTTAAGAAATTGATACTTTCGTTTAGCAAGGATTGAATTAATTGATCAGTGAGAGTAAAGACCTTTGCACTGTTAAAAATATATATTTTAAATAAATGCTGTTCTTTTGAACTTACTATATATCAAAGAATTCTGAAAAAATGTATCATGATTTCCACAAAAATATTAAGCAGCACAAATTCCAACTTTGATAATAATAAGAAATGTTACTTGAGCACCAAATTCAGCTTTGCATCAGAAATAAATTGTATTTTAAAGTACAGTATATTAAAATACAAAACATTTATTCTAAATTATAATCGTTTACAATATTATTGTTTTTACTGTGTTGTTGATCAATAAGAGCAACCGTAGAGAGTATATTTCAGAAATAGGGATGTAACAATTCACTCAACTCATGACTCGATTCGAATCACGATTTTGATTTCACAATTCGATTCGATTCATGAATTTTTTAAAGAAAATTAGGTTTAAGACAAATTATAAATTAAATGTGTCCTTTTATTATTGCTTGGACAAAATGCTGCACGTTTCTTTGTGAAATTGAAATATAACATTATAATAATATACATTTATGCATTTAGCAGACGCTTTTATCCAAAGCGACTTACATTGCATTCAAGTTACAGTTTCTACATTTTATCAGCTCTTGCTTTCCCTGGGAATCGAACCCATGACCTTGGCGTTGCTAGCACCATGCTCTACTATTTGAGCTACAGGAAAGCTGTGCAATATACTAATATAGCATTTGCATATTATTGCTCTTTTGTTGGTTTTGATTGCTTCTATTATCCTCATTTGTAAGTCGCTTTGGATAAAAGCGCCTGCTAAACCACAAAATGTAAATATAATGTAAATGCAAATAACAAAACTAAACTGAAATTTTAAAGCAATCCCCAAATCAAATAAATAAGTAACACAAATAAAAGAAATCTCTTCATATAAACAAAATAAGGCTTTGTCTGTGCTCTTTCCATTTAAAATTAGAGGCAACCACTGCATTTTAATCATGATCCAAACAAAGATGCTGCATACATGCAACATGAGCAGTTTTTAATCTAAAGTAGATTGTATAATTTCGAAATTTGAAGCAAAAACAGAAAGGTCTGACTTCAGTTTTGTGAAACTATACATATAAAAATATCTGCATGAAACAGAAACATCAGATGAGCTGAATGAGACGCGGATTCACTCTCTGTCAGCAGGTGGTGCTTAAAGCATTTCCTTGGTTTCTGCTGTAAACAATGCAGTGCTGCACTTATGAATTATACAGAGGCAAGATGAAAAGAAAAAAATACCATCTAAACTTTTCTAAAGACAGTAAGTTCCCCTCAGACATACATTCATATAAACTCATACCCCTAATTGAATCGCGATTTGTTTAGCATCTCAACCGATTTGAATCGTCACATATTTGAATCGATTTTCAACCGGCTCACAGTTAATCATTACATCCCTAATGTTTTTTAAAGAAGTCTCTTCTGCTCACCAAGCCTGCATCTATTTGATCCAAAGTACAGCAAGATTTTGAAATATTTTTTACTATTTAAAATAACTGTTTTCTATTTGAATATATTTTAAAATGTAATTTATTCCCGTGATCAAGCCTAAATTTTCAACATCATTAATCCAGTCTTCAGTGTCACATGATCCTTCAGAAATCATCCTAATTTTTTTTCTTTAATTCTTTGATGAATAGAAAGATCCAAAGATCAGCATTTATCTGAAGAAAAAAAAAAAAGCTTTTGTAACATTATACACTATACCATTCAAAAGCCTGAAGTCAGTATATATATACATATATATATATATATATATATATATATATATATATATATATATATATATATATATATATATATTTACAGGTATATATATATACACTATATTGCCAAAAGTATTGGGTCACCCCCTTCTAAAGAACAGGTTTGTTTGACTACTTTAGTAATTTCCATGAGTACAAATCTTAATGTTTAAGCATATAATGATATTCTAGGGAATTGTGTGCTTCTAATTTTAAAGCAACAGTTTGGACAGGACCCTTTTCTATTCTAACATGACAATGCCTCAGTGTATAAGGCACGGTTCAAAAAGAAATGATTGATTTAGTCAGTGTGGAAGAACTTGACTGGTCTGCAGAAAGCCAAGTCCTAATCCAAGCTGAACACCTCTGGTGTGACTTTAAATGCAGACCTTGAGCCAAAAACTCTTTACCAAACACCAATGACTTGTACATACACTATATGGACAAACATATTGGGACACCCCCTTCTTTAGAACAGAAAAAAGGCACTACAGAAAAAGGCACTTCCAAAACAAAGATGGAAACATAATTCATGTATTTAAAAACTGTATTTCCATCTCTGTTGCAACAGTTTTGGAAGTGTCTAAAATGACTGTACCCATATGCACAAGTCATTGGTGTTTGGTGATGAGTTTTTGGCTCAAGATCTGCATTTAAAGTCACACCAGAGGTGTTCAGCTTGGATTAGGACTTGGCTTCCTGCAGACCAGTCAAGTTCTTCCACACTGACTAAATCAATCATTTCTTTTTGAACCTTGCCTTATACACAGAGGCATTGTCATGTTAGAATAGAAAGGGTCCTGTCCAAACTGTTGCTTTAAAATTAGAAGCACACAATTCCCTAGAATATCATTATATGCTTAAACATTAAGATTTGTACTCATGGAAATTACTAAAGTAGTCAAACCTGTTCATTAGAAGGGGGTGACCCAATACTTTTGGCAATATAGTGTATATATATATACCTGTAAATATATATATATAATCAATAATTTCTTTTTGAACCTTGCCTTATACACAGAGGCATTGCCATGTTAGAATAGAAAAGATTTGTACTCGTGGAAATTACTAATGTAGTCAAACCTGTTCATTAGAAGGGGGTGACCCAAAACTTTTGGCAATATAGTGTGTGTGTGTATATATATATATATATATATATATATATATACACACACACATATATATAGGTGCATCTCAAAAAAACTGAATATCATGAAAAACTTAATCTTTTTGTAACTTATTTCAAAAAGTGAAACTTTCATATATATTTTAGATTCATTACATGTGAAGAGAGATTTTTTTGTTTTAATTTTGATGATTAGAGCTTACAGCTCATGAAAGTCAAAAATCCAGTATCTCAAAATATTAGAATATTTCCTAAGATCAATCCTTGAATAAGATCAAGGATTTTCAAAACAGAAAAGTTTAAGTTCTTTAAAGTATGTTCATTTATGCACTCAATACTTGTTCGGGGCTCCTTTAGCACAAATGACAGCATTAGTGAGGTGTGGCATGGAAGCCATCAGCCTGTGGCACTACTGAGCCTTCAGCTTGTCTGTATTGTTGTATCGACTATTTCTCATCTTTCTCTTGAACATATCCCATAGATTCCATATGGGGTTCAGGTCAGGCATGTTGGCTGGCCAATCGAGCACAGTAATATCATGGTCAGCAAACCCCTTGGAAGTGGTTTTGGCAGTGTGGACAGGTGCTAATGTACTGCTGGAAAAGGAAAAAAGAATCTCCATAAAGCTTGTCAACAGATGGAAGCATAAAGTGCTCCAAAATATCCTGGTAGATGGCTGCATTGACTTTAGACTTGATAAAACACAATGGACCAACATCAGCAGCTGTCACGGCACCCCAAATCATCACTGACTTTGGAAATTTCACACTGGACTTAAAGCAGCTTGGATTCTGTGCCTCTCCAGACTTCCTCCAGACTCCAGACCTTGATTTCCAAATGAAATGCAAAATTTACTTTTATCTGAAAAGAGGACTTTGGACCACTGAAGAACAGTCCAGTTCTTTTTCTCCTTAGCCCAGGTAAGATGCTTCTGACATTGTTTCTGTCTCAGAAGTGGCTTGGTAGCCCTTTTCCTGAAGGCGTCTGAGCGTGGTGACTCTTGATGCACTGACTCCAGCTTCAGTCCACTCCTTGTGAAGCTCTCCCAAGTGTTTGAATCGGCTTTGCTTGACAGTATTCTCAAGCTTGTGGTCATCCCTGTTGCTAGTGCACCTTTCCCTACCAAATTTCTTCCTTCCAGTCAACTTTGCATTTAATATGCTTTGAAACAGCACTCTCTGAACAGCCACCCCTTTCAGTAATGACCTTCTGTGACCTGCCCTCTTGTGCAGGGTGTCAATCATTGTCTTCTGGACCATTGCCAAGTCAGCAGTCTTCCCCATTATTGTGGTATCAAAGCACAAGATATAACCGGAATTTAGACTGTAGGGATGGTTATTTACTTAAACTCAAATATAAATATTCTAATATTTTGAGATACTGGATTTTGACTTTAATGAGCTGTAAGCTCTAGTAATCAAAAATAAAACAAAAAAAAACTTTTGAAATGTTTTACTTTACATGTAATCAATCTAAAATATATAAGAAAGTTGCACTTTTTGAAATAAATTACAAAAAAAAATGGTTTTCATGATATTCTATTTTTTTGAGATGCACCTATATATATATATATATATATATATATATATATATATATATATATGAAAAAATTCTACTCAGCTGTTTTCAACATAATAATAATAATAATAATAAATGTTTTTTGAGCAGTAAATCAGAATATTAGAATGAATTCTAAAGGATCATATGACTGGAGTAATGATGCTAAAAATTAAGCTTTGAAATCACTGGGATAAATTACATTTTAAAATGTATTCAAACAGAAATCAGTTATTTTAAATGGTAAAAATATTTCAAAATTGTACTGTTTTTGCTGTACTTTGGATCAAATAAATGCAGTCTTGATGAGCAGAAGAGACTTCTTTAAAAAACATTAAAAATCTTACTGTTCAAAAACTTTTGACTGGTATATTTAGTGTTTTGGTTTTTTTTTTCGGCTGGGTTATGTGGCCTCACCTGTCTACGGTTGGGTGGCACAGAGGTCTGCTGTCGTGGGGAGACAGGTAACTGCAGGAGGCCGATCCACCCACTACACGAATCCTAAACAGTTCAGTAGTCTGTAGAAGGCAAAATAAAGCTACTCATCACAAATGTAACACCAAATAATTGATTCACTCCATGTGTAGCTTCATTTAACTAAAAGTCATTATACTGAAAAGAACTGGATAAAGATTCTTCAAAAACTCTTTAAAAATTTTGTATTCCATAGAAAATACAGTATTCACGTTTGGAATGACATAAGGGTGTGAACAGTGATGCTACAAAGTTTGTAAACCCTTAAAATGGTCTGCTTTTCTGAATAAATTTCACCAACATTACCGTTCAAAAGTTTAGGGTCAGTAAGTTTCTTTTTTAATGTAATACTTTTATTCAGCAAGGATGCATTAAATTGATCTAAAGTGACAGTAAACCCTTTTACATTGTTAAAAAAATGCCACTTTCTATTAATCAAAGGACCCTGAACAGACATATTAAGCAGTGCAACTGTTTTCAAGGTAGTGACAATAACAAAAAAAATGTTACTTGAACACTAAATCTGCATATTAGAATGATTTCTGAATGATCATGTGACACTGAAGACTGGAGTAATGGCTGCTGAAAATTCAGCTTTGCCATCACATAAATACATTTAAATACAAAATATTTGTTTTGTAAATAATATATTGCAATATTACTGTTTTACTGTATTTCTGATCAAATAATTATAGTCGGTGCAACTCTTTCTTATTTTTTTTTTCCCTTGAAAAGCAAACAAACAAAAAGTCTTACTAACCCATACTTTTGAACAGTAGTTTGTATAGATTAGATCTTCTGATAAAGTTGATTTAAGAGTGAACCTTGGCCTTCAGAATCCGGTTTGACCACCTCGAGTAACAATAATTGCAATCAAATGTTTTCTGTGACTGGGGATCAGACCTATTTGTGTGTTAAGGTCATTGTCTTGCTGCAGGACCCACTTTCTGTTAAGCTTCAGTATAAGGACTGACACCCTGTAGAAAACACAGGGTTCATCGATGGTGCCAAGCCTAGTACAGAGGCAGCGAATCAGCCCCAAACAATAATAATGCCACCACCATGCTTTACAGTTGGGATGAGGCTCATATTATTGAATGCACTGTTTTGGTTTTCCCCAAATGTAATGCTTCTCATTTAAACCAACAGTTATATTTAGGCCTCATCTGTCCACAAGACATTCTTCCAATAGTCTTCTAGCTCACCCACGTGGTCCTTGGCAAACTTTAGATGAGTAGCAATATTCTTTTTGGAGAGCAGTAGGTTCCTCATTGCCAGAGCTGGGTAGATTACTTACAAATTGTATTCTGTCACTGATTACAGATTACATGATGAACTGTAGTTAGTAACGTGATTTAGGTTAATCATTTTAAGTAATGTAATCTGAATACTTTTTAGATTACTTTGTATCAAATATATTTTAAACTTACCATTAAACACACCATATTGATATAAAAAAGCAAAGGGAAAGAAAATATGTTCCTTGAAATATTTCTTTCTGTCTGTTTTTGGGAATATAATCAAAACTGAATGGTATGACACACAGTAGTATTTTTAGAAAGGAACATTTAAAAGAGGAAAAAAGAAGAATTAGGGAGAATCAATAAATTATGAATAATTTAATGCCATTGTGTGAATAATATGTAATCTATAAAAAAGTAACTGTAATCTGATTATGAGCATTTTAAAATGTAATCTGATTACGTAATCCAGATGTTATCATCGGGCCCTTCCTCGAGTATTACTTGTCTTGCTCCTGAAGTGATTTTTGCTAGACAACCACTCAATGCTAAAGTAACATTGTAGCTGTAAGGTCTGTTTTTGGTTTTGTTTCATGTTCTTGTTTTCATGTCTTTTATTTTGAAGTTTAGTTATGGTTCCTGGTTGTCTCATGCTTCCCTTGCCCTCATGTCTCCTTGCTATTGGTTCCCTTGTTCCTTGTGTCATGTTTTGATTGGTTGTCCTTGTCATGTGTCTTGTTTCTCATTGGTTGTTTCTTGTCATGTAGTCCTCATTGTTTGTTATAAATAGCCAAGTCTTTGCCTTTGTTTATTGGTGTGTATTGATGTTGTAATCCTGCTGTTGGTGAGTCTGTTTATGTCAAGTCAAGTCTGTTCATGCCATGCCATGCCATGCCATGCCATGCCATGCCATGCCATGCCATGCCATGCCATGCCATGCCATGTCTTCGACTGTCTGGATTATGTTTGTATTTTGAACCACTCTTTTCAATAAACTGCACTTGGGTTCTCACTACGCTCACCTTCAGTGGACTCATTACAGAATACACGACCACTACCATGAACCCAGCAGTTTCACGCCTTCTCTGCCTTCGTCAAGGCGACAGGGCCATAGAGGACTATGTTGAGGACTTTTGTGGATTGTGCCATTTAGTGGGTTTTAATGACGTGGCATTGAAAGACATTTTTCGGGTGGGTCTTAATGAACCCATTCGTTTCCTGCAACCTGTAGGGAAAATACACTGGTCTCTGGAGGAATATATTGACCATGCTCTTTTGCTGGCTGGCTCTGCTTTCACTGTGGGTGTCGTGGAGGAGGAATGTGACACTTCCTCAAACTCTGCTCACATCATGTCTGCCACGCCAAGGCCTGCTAACGTCACGTCTACCAAGCCAAAGCCTGCTCACGTCATGCCTGCTACTCCACAGCCTGCTCATGTCATGTCTGCTATGCCAAAGCCTGCTAACGTCATG
Organism: Spinibarbus caldwelli; assembly: GCA_039654775.1. Lineage (NCBI taxonomy): Eukaryota > Metazoa > Chordata > Actinopteri > Cypriniformes > Cyprinidae > Spinibarbus > Spinibarbus caldwelli. The sequence goes on from CM077237.1 coordinate 14,523,402, forward strand.
TCTGCCAAGGCACAGCCTGCTAACATCATGCCTGCTACTCCAGGACCTACTCACATCATGCCAGTTAAGTTAAAGTTTACTCCTGTCATGTCTACCCAGTCAAAGCCTGATCATGTCATGTATGATCATGTCATGTCTGCTACTCCAGGGCCTGCTCACGTCATGCCAGGGCCTGCACACAAGATGGCCGCCACGCCCGAGTCCCCGGCCAAGATGGCCGCCACACCCGAGTCCCCGGCCAAGATGGCCGCCACGCCTGAGCCTCGCAATGCCAAGGCCATCCTATCAGGATCTTGTCCTGTCATGGCTACTGTTCCAGGGTCAAGTCAAGTCACAGTTGATCGTCATGAACCAAGTCAAGTCACAGTTGATCGCCATGAGCCAAGTCAAGTCACAGTTGATCGTCACGAGCCAAGTCAAGAGCCAAGTCAAGTCACAGTTGATCATCATGAGTCTCGTCACGTCTCAGCTGATCGTCCAGAGTCACGTCTCAGCTGATCGTCCAGAGTCACGTCTCAGCTGATCGTCCAGAGTCACGTCTCAGCTGATCGTCCAGAGTCACGTCTCAGCTGATCGTCCAGAGTCACGTCTCAGCTGATCGTCCAGAGTCACGTCTCAGCTGATCGTCCAGAGTCACGTCTCAGCTGATCGTCCAGAGTCACGTCTCAGCTGATCGTCCAGAGTCACGTCTCAGCTGATCGTCCAGAGTCACGTCTCAGCTGATCGTCCAGAGTCACGTCTCAGCTGATCGTCCAGAGTCACGTCACAACTGATCGTCCAGAGTCTCGTCACGTCTCAGCTGATCGTCCAGAGTCACATCACGTCACAGCTGATCTTCCAGAGTCACGTCACAGCTGATCTTCCAGAGTCACGTCACAGCTGATCATCCAGAGTCTTGTCACCTCCTGTCTGTTGAACCCAGATCTTCAGGTTCAGTTTCACAGACTGGCATCCAGCGTGGAGGACCTACCGCTGGTGTCAGCTCGTGCAGCTGGTATCCCCAAACCAACACTCTCAACCCTTCTTGTTTCTGAACTGATTCCTCCGTCTGCAACGCTTCCCATAACGGGAATCGCTTTATGGTGTGTCTGGGCCGCATACACCACTGCCGAGTCTCCAGAGGTGGCGGCTGATGCTGCAGAACCTCCTGAAGTAGTGGCATTCGCTGCTGTGTTCCCTGAGGCGATGGTGCCTGCTGCAGTTTCTCCAGAGGTGGCGGCGTATGCTGCAGAACCTCCCGAGGCGGCGGCACTTGCTTCAGCTCCTTGCACGATGGTGGCACCCAGCAGTGCACTTTCAGCCTGTCCTGTCTTGGCCATGGAGGCTGTTCATGAACTCACAGCCTGTCCTGTCACAGCCACGGAGGCCGTTCATGAACTCACGGTCTGTCCTGTCACGGCCTCGGAGGCCATTCCTGAACTCACTGCCTGTTCTGTCACGGCCATGGAGGTCGTTCATGAACTCACTTCCTGTCCTGTCACGTCCACTGAGGCCCCTGCTCTGCCTGCTCTGCCATGGCTCCCTGCTCTGCCTGCACTGCCCTGGCTCCCTGCTCTGCCTGCTCCACCATGGCTCCCTGCTCTGCCATGGCTCTCTGTTCTGCCTGCTCCGCCATGGCTCTCTGTTCTGCCTGCTCCGCCATGGCTCCCTGCTTTGCCTGCTCCGCCATTGCTCCACACTCTAGGCCCTGTTCCCCTTCACGGGCCTGGCCCTCCATTCCTCCCCCAGTTCCACCTCCACTCCACCACCCTCCTGGACTTGTCTGTTTTGGGTTTAGGCGTCTTGGAGCCGCCTTTTTTTGAGGGAGGAATATGTAAGGTCTGTTTTTGGTTTTGTTTCATGTTCTTGTTTTCATGTCTTTTATTTTGAAGTTTAGTTATGGTTCCTGGTTGTCTCATGCTTCCCTTGCCCTCATGTCTCCTTGCTATTGGTTCCCTTGTTCCTTGTGTCATGTTTTGATTGGTTGTCCTTGTCATGTGTCTTGTTTCTCATTGGTTGTTTCTTGTCATGTGGTCCTCATTGTGTGTTATAAATAGCCATGTCTTTGCCTTTTGTTTCTTGTCGTGTATTGATGTTGTAACCCTGCTGTTGGTGAGTCTGTTTGTCAAGTCTGTTCATGCCATGCCAAGTCAAGTCTGTTTCAAGTCAAGTTGTACTGAAGTCATTGTTTGTATTTTGGACCACTCTGTTCAATAAACTGCACTTGGGTTCTCACTACGCTCGCCTTCAGTGGACTCATTACAGTAGCTGAGTTTCTTCCATTTGTATACTGTAATATATACTGTAATCTGATAGTTTTGCAACCTTTTCCAGCCTGGGGAGCATCAAAAATGATTTTCTGGAAGTCCTCAGAAATGTCTATGACCAAGAAATGTTCTCTATGTATATATGTGTTGATCAATGTTTATATATGAATAAGAGCCTAAATTAAATGTTTGTCATATAACATGATCAAGCCTATTCAGAAGATCAACTTTCGGTGGAATGGAACAGAAAACATGTATTTTCTTTTAAGATCTTGATTCATAAACATTATAGCACCACTGAAAATAATTTCTTGATATCACATTTTTGGGGGTGATTTATTGCATTTACAGAGTTTTGAAAAGGCATTTGTTTCTTTCCTTCTCTGGGAATGACAGCAGCATGAGTTATAGTGGAACTGAGGAAGAGAAGAACATCAGGCTCTAAAGATGCAATTTAAAGCAGAAATAGAGAAGAGTGGAGCTGTACTCAAGCGTACAGAGTGATAAATTAAAGATTTAATGGGAACCAATGAACAGATGAAAACGGCAGCAGTCTTTTGTTTGAGAAGGTGAGTTTATATTGGTCCTTTAATTTATTACACTGTGAAGACATTACAACAATACAACTCTGCTCTCTGCAGTACTAGCCAATCTATTGTACTGAACCAATTAGGAGACATTGTAAGATCTCTTGTGTCTTTCTCTTTCATTAATTTTCTGGAATACATTCTAACACATTTAGTTTGTTGTGCAGCGCAAGGTTCCTTTACAATCTATCAGGTCTAATATTGTAAGTAAAAATAAGTTATGAGAATTAGCATCGAAAAAACTGAGTCAGTGAACAGGTATGGTGTTACAACACAGTGGCATCCAGTTCAAAGACTTACTGTACAAAGTGGCATTTAATACGTTAGTTAATTTGATAAATGTAAGCTGTTAAACATATTCTACTAAAGTGATTAAAAATGTATTTTAGATTTTAACTCGAGATGGTTCCCTGACTTTGCAAATTTTGAAGTTAAACTAATCTCTCTTTTTGGGAAAACGTATAATCTCTTTTGTGGGATACATTTACACTGTATAATGACATTTCTGCATATTTGAACTTACAATAATAAAGTTCTTCAGCATATATCTAAAAGTAAATGACTGATAATAAGCAAATTTGTTAATATTCAGTAAGTAACTCCAACAGGTGTATATTTAATAAGAGTGAAAAAGAATCTATACTCATGACCATCTCTCTTTCTCCTCATCTCTCCATCGCCTGTTCAACTCATTAGTCTCTATGATTATCTTTCTCCCATGTGCATATTTAAGATTGCAGAGAGAGAGGTGTCATAATTACCGAGGGGCTTCTGTCATAAAGAGATTCGGTATCCTATAATTACTTTAACTTTAACCACAGCACATGCTGCTAACATCAAAACCTGAGAGTAGTAATTTATGTTCAGCTCACACTCACCTTTATGACTGTATTTTTTTTAAATAAGTAAAGCTTATTGCAGACACTCTGTTGCAGATGATCCCAAGACAGAGTCCTTTCTACTCTCATCAGGATTGGAGGCCCAAACCTGGACAGAAAAAGAAAAAGTCAAAATGAGGGACAGCATGATTTAGTTTTTCATTTTTGAATGTGTTGAACAACCTGAAAACTATCGATCTATCTATCTATAGTCATGCTTCCAAAAAATTTCTGTTGATACAACAATGACTTCTGTGGATGAAATAAACGCTGAATTTGCTAGAGTTTGTAAAGTTAGTAGCATCAAAACTTTGAAACATATTCAGAGTTTATTTGAAGCAATTTAGTAAGCATTTGGGACAGACTGCTGTGCCATTTTATTTATTTATTTTATTTATTGTGGTATAAACTTAAGAAATAAATTTCAGATAAATATATTACATGAATAAATGAGTAGGTGAATGGCCAGACGAGCTGGTCATCATTTAACATTAAATAATAATAATAATAATAATAATAATAATAATTGATCGCTTGAGCGATAAAAAAAAATAGTTTGGATCTGTTCTTCATACAACAAGACAATACAGTCAACCAGATGGCAACAATTGAAAAGCAGAGGCAAGAGGATGCCTCTTATCACTTACAATGTGATTTGCCTTATTAACACTCTCTTTTTGTAGATACTTTCTACGCTTGGTAACATAGTCCCTAACAATTTACTTGCAATGTTACCACTTTCCTCACTTATGTGAGACTACTGCACCAAACAAATAAATATGCTTTCCCAAACACTCTGCAAAATAGTAAGTTTCCCAGAAATCAGATATTACAGGTAGACCTGCCACTAACTGACAGCATTGGTTGAATTTAAGCAGACACATCAGACTACTCAAGCAAACAGAGAAATGTTTTTAAAGTGCCATAGAGCCAAAGCACTCACCCTCTTTAGTGAATTCAACTTAGGAATGGATTTAAAGCTGTCTCTGTACTTTAAGTTGGGACAGAATCAAATTGACATAAATTACACAATTCTCCTTTAAAACAGCCTCAAGATTGAAAATTTAAACCTGGTACAACTCTTTTAACTTTGCTGCAAACGTTGAATCAGCGAGACAACTTCCCATATCAAATGTGGGCCAGAGGCTGCAGGCTTCTGCCATTAAGGTGGAGTACACAAACACTTTCTTTCTCTTTCTCTCCCCTTTTCTTTAGGCCCTAAAATGTCATCTTGACATTTGTAAGTGTTTCAGGGGAATACCCGTCATCTGTTTCCACCCATAGCTCCGTGTCCACGGGTGAGGGAGCGAGACTGTGTGCAGCACTGATTGACAGCTGGAGGTTAGTGATGAAGACTGTGCCAGATGCAGCACTCCTCAGAGTCATGGTGATCAGTGCAGCTGTAGGTGGAGCATGCAAGATCATTCCTGTGCTGCAGTTTACTTGCAGTTTACTTACAAGTCAGATCAGTCAGCTCTGTCAGAATCAATAATCCTATTGATTCTGACAGAGCTGACTGATCTGACTTGTATGAATTAATGTCGCTGTGCATCTTGAATCGTCTCTTGTAGCAATACCGTATGTCTAAAAATTAATTTCCAATGAATCACATGACTCATAGAAAAGCACGTTTGGGAAATTGGATCTTTAAAATTATAAATATATACATGGATTAAATTGTGTTTTAATCACATGGTACTACAATATTCTACAGGAACAAACAACTATAGCAAAGGACTGAATGCTGCAGCATTACACCAATCTGCTTTTTTTGTGCAAAAACTTAATACATTACGTATATTTTTAAATGGATAAAACAAACAATTCAAAATCGAAATATATCCCTACACATATAACACTTATTATATATTTAATAAACACACTACCATTCAAAGTTTGGGGTCAGCAAAATTTTGTAATGTTTTTGAAGAAGTCTTATGCTCACCAAGGCAGCATTTATTTGATGTAAAAAGTACAGTTGTGAAATATTATTTCAATTTAAAATAATTCTACTCCAGCCCTCAGTGTCACATGATCCTTTAGACATAATATGCTGATTTGGTGCTCAAAAAAACATTTCTTATTATTATCACAGCCGAAAACAGTTGTGCTGCTCAATATATTTGTGTAAACCGTGACACATTGTTTGATTAAAAAAAATGTTTAAAAGAACAGCATTTATTTGAAATAGTATTGTTTGTAGTTGGACAATTTTTAATTAATTTAAGGCATGTTTTCTGAATAAAAGTATTAATTTCTTAAAAAAAACATGTTAAGTTCACTTTAGTTAAAGTAATGAAGTTAAAGTTCAGCTACACCTCCTACGTTAAAATAAGGTAAAATATAAATGCACAAGTATATGAATGTATATCAGTAATATAATAATACTGTTTTAATTGCCTTACAATGTAGAGTAAGCATCTTAAAATAAGAAATTAAATTAACATGGTCCATTATAGGCCAGGCTTAAAAAGTACTATTAAATTTTAAACAACATGTAAAGAAGTCACTGCTCTGCCTCACAGTCCATCAAAGGCTCCACTGGATGGGTTAGAACATTTCTTGAAATCTCTGGTAAACAATTTGGTGTTCAGTTGGCAAAACAGTTAGGAAACTCATAGGGACTTATAGGGTTCCTTCTGTAACATTTGTTTTAATATGTAGAGCTTTGGTTACCTTGTAGCTTGTTGGCCAGTCCCAGCAACATTGCAGATTAACAGAAGGATCTTTGAAGAGCCACCCTGATTCAAGAATTCTGACGATAACGTCCCTGAGGGTGGTAACCTGTGACCTTCGGACTCTGTAATGTATGGCGAGGAAGGAAGGGAGTGATGGAACCCTACAAAAGATAAAAAGAAAAAAGCATGTTATTAAATACTCTTAGTGTTTTAAAATAACAGTGTATAATTAAAAATAACTAGAACTTTGGGTAACATTTTAGTATAGGGACCAATTCTCACTATTAACTACTACTTATTAGCATGCCTATTATTAACATATTGGCTGTTTATTACTACTTATAAAGCACATATTCTGTATGACCATATTCTACATCCCTAATCTTACCCAATACCTAAACCTAACAACAACCTTACTAACTATTAATAAGCAGCAATTTAGTAGTTTATTGAGGCAAAAGTTGTAGTTAATGGTTTGTTAATAGCGACAACTGGACCGTAAAATAAAGTGTGACAGAACTTTGTACATAGCTTTTTTTTTTTTCCAAGTCTTTTTCAAGACTTGATAAGAAGATAAGGAAGGACAATTATGTTTCATGCATTTGCAGTAAGTACAGTAGCATTTAAATTTTTACATTTTTATATGTACTCTGCTTTGCATCATACCTAACAATGCCCCTTAGCTGTTCTAAAATCACTGTAAAGAACAGCTTCTTGGAGCTTATTGCATTACTACTGACAATGAATATTAAACATAGGTGGTCACATGTTAGTATGCTCTTGGTGATTTCAATATATGACTTCTGAATGACCCATTTTTGCAGCTTAGTTTCCCTAAGTGGTTTGAGTGGAAAGCAGAGGGAAAATTGTGACTTGTAGTACATAACATGTTCTCTGACTTTAGAAGATCAATCGTTTTTTCTATATTGTATCTTTTATATCAGCATGTGTAGACACTAAGTAGTCTTTGAAACGTATCATTTCACATTTAACTTCTGCATTACTCCAACTTCTCTTTGATGTCCTTGGTGACTGCTGGCATGCTATGATCTTTCACTTCAGTCAGAAGTGGATGTTTGATCCCACAGTATGATTAAAAACCAACAATGCAGGACGTCATACACAATCCTAAGCATGAAAAACTTTTGAACTTCAGCAAACTCTATTGATGTCACTTTCTCTTATGTTATATTTCTCATCATGACAATTTAAAACAATAGTTTACTTTTAATGTTAATGTTTTTTTTAAGAATGTGATCATTTTTGAATAGGAAGACCAATATTTTATTGCAAACTTCTGGTATAAATTCAATTTTAAAGATAAATTGCAAATACAATTTCTATAGCCCTATTCGGACAGTAATTGTTTCTCATGGAACATAAGTTATTTTCAGCATTTACGATTTACAACATTTTATTGCCATCCAAATCCAGACTGCCATTGTTTCTCGCCCACCACCAGTGTAAAAATGAATTTATTATTATTATTATTATTATTATTATTATAACGACATGAAAATAGGTTGCTATTTATACATTTAATATCAAATCATTTTACAAAATGTCATCACATTAAATGATATTCTAAGTTTTATAAAGGTTGAGTTTCTTGTGCTCACCAAGGTTGCATTTATTTTTTTTAAAATATGGTAATATTGTGAAATATTATTAAAATTTAAATAGTTTTTTTTCTAATGTAGTTAGTAATGTAGTTTTCTAGTGTAGATCAATTGTAGTTTTCTAATGTAATTTATTCCAGCAATGGCAAAGCTGTATTTTCAGCAGCCATTACACTAGTCTTCAGTGTCACATGATCCTTCAGAAATCATTCTATTATGCTGATTTGGCATTTCTTATCAATGTTAAACAGTTGTGCTGCTTAAAAATTTTGACACAGACTGCAATACATTTTTTCAGATTTTCAAACTAAGTCAGCATCTTTACTGTCAGTTTTTATGAATTTACTTTATCCTTGCTGAATAAAAGTATTAATTTCTTAAAAATAAAAATAAAAATATGTCCTTTGTAAAACCTTTGAACGGTGGTCTATATTTAAGCTTCCAAATCACTAAACAACACGAAAAACTTTTGAGTTTAGCCTTCCATTTCATGTACTATGTCTGACAGACCTCTGTGCCTCCAGACCGTTCCTAGATTAGTTTCTTCATACAGTATGAATACCGTTACATAGACTGACAATTACTATATGACAGACACCACCTAAATAAGTAATTCTGGATAAATATTGGTTCTCTTTTTGCAATCCAATGAGATATCATGTTTCAAGTGCTTATGTATCTTCCTGTCATGGCAGGATGGAAGTGATTTCTCTCTCACTCTCTGATTTGCTCTCTATCACACACTCACAGCAGACCTCAGTCATCAGAGTCTTATTTGAGGGCCAGCTGGATCAGATTGAAGAGGGGAACTGTGAGCTTGTGAGAGCCTTAATTAAACTTGGCCCTCACTGACACACACACACACACATTTCACACTTTTACAGAAACAAACACTAAGACCAGCCCACAACTTGAATGCCTTTGTAGAACAATGCAGCTCTATTGAATATGGACAGAATTCTTATGTTCAGTTTGATTTTACAGGGTGTCTACAGATATGAACAAGTTAAATTTAAGAATTTTTTAAGACCTTTTTAATGCCACCTTATATGAAATTTAAGACCAAACCTCTGATGGAAATCACATTATTTTACATATGTATAATATAATATTTAATTTATATATATATATATATATATATATATATATATATATATATATATATAGCTGTCAAAAATGCTATTTATTATTATGATATACAGCAAACTTTTCACATCAGCAGACAATATCCCATACAAAATAACCCCACAAAAGCACCGCAAGACTGAGATTTCTAGTAATGTAAACAATTTATTCTGAAGTAATATTTTATCTGTGTTCTATTAGCTATTACATTTATCTGCATTTTTTATATTAACCTCAGGATGTTACTTAGGCCATTTTTAAACCTTATTAAATGTATGCATCATATTTCATGTCAAATTCTTACAATTGATCAATAGATGAAATTTACATTAAGCTGTTATCAAACAAATTAATTTACATTGCACAGTTACAACTGCAATAAATAATGTTATGAGATTAATGTTTAAAATGCCATTTTGAATTTACAAATAAGAAATGTTTGGGGGGGGGGGTACATAATAATAATAATAATAATAATAATAATAATAATAATAATAATAATAATAATAATAATAATAATAATAATAATAATAAGTTTAATTTATATAGCACCTTTCCCAGGCAGGAACACAATGGACAGTCATTTCACATAGTAAAAAACGGTCAGCACAAATAATCAATTTAGCTGGACAGTAGACATTTGCACAGTCCAGAAACAAAATGAAACAAGATGAATGCAGTTGCATATCATGATACGGCAAAGACACATAGAAACAACACAGCAACACATAACAACATAGAAAATACATACTTTAACAAACAAATTCATCCAAACAACTTACTTTTATACATACTAACCCCGCCAGTAGGTGGCGGTAAGTCACTTAATGAGTGAGTCATTATTGAGTCATTCATTCAACTGTTCGCTGAATCATTCAGTAAAAAACAGGCTGTGTTGCGTGGAGATTGCGCAATACTTCTGCTGTGATCTTTGTTTGGAACTATTTTAGTTGGTGAAACAGAACAAAACAGTCAATATTGTGTCTAAAATGTAAGTAACTTAATTATGTGACTACTTAACTACTTGTTTATTTAACTAAAATCAATGTAACATTTGCAATTGTGAGAATATTCGGCAATTAGCTCGCTTGTCATGGTATGTTGCTTAACTACATCATGTTATACTGAGGTAAAATTTCAGAATGTTGAGGTTTTTTTTTTATTTATGTTTCTTCTGTGAGTTTCTTTATGTGTCCCGTTCAGCTCTTTTGCTCATTTCATACAGTCATTTGATTTGATTTCTCCATAAAAGTCTCTTACAAAGAAACAGGCAGCGCGAGCCTGAACAGCGCGACCTTGATACCAGAAATACACTATCCATTATCAATCCGGTTTACACTGAAAATAATAAAATCAGAAGAATCATTCTTGCGTTTCGATGCTTCACTGTTTTTTTATTTTTATTTTTTAATTTTTATTTTATTTTTTGTCACATAGGCTATTTGTCCGGTCGGGCAAGAAAAATTCTCAAGCCATTTTTCAGTAAACTTCATTTAACCCATTTTAAACTATCTAGGAAGCCGGTCAGCTAACTGTAGCATGCAGTAACTACAGCGGGGGAAAACATCTGTCTGTCCAATGATTGTAAACAGTCACAGGTTAGTCAGACCGGAGAAATTTTTGCGGAATTGGGACCGAAAATATTTAAGACCCATCGAATCTGAATTTAAGACATTTTAAGACTTTTTAAGGCCTTTTATTAGGAAAATTTTATTTAAGACATTTTAAGGACCCACGGCCACCCTGTTTTAAAGTTACAAAGAAATAGACGTAGCAAGTCACGACAGATCTTTTTTTATTTGGTCTTGTGATGTACATCCTGGTGGGGACTTTGTTCTAATCAAGGCAAATGAAAGTGAGTTTGCAGGGGCAATGTTTAAGTAGAATAAATGATTGGAAAAGTCCTCCATAAGTCACCAGAAATAAGTCCACCAGAAGGTCCAGTTATGATAGTTTCATTGTTACAAGGTAAAATAAACAAATAGACAAACAACCAAACAAACAGACATATCAGAGCATATATATTAATATCTTAATCTTCATGTCTCATTTAGCATTTAAAGCTGGTGACAACACAGTTTTCCTTTTTCCAATGCTACAAGCAATCAAACAGTTGAGATGTTTTATGCTGTAGTATATTGCCCACAGGCTATATGTATGTTAATAAATTTGGACTTACATGTTCTTTATATAAAAGAACATTTGTGTCTCAGTAAAAGTTAAGTAAATCGTACAGCACTTGTGGCATAATGTTGATTCATTTTGACTTGCTTACAAGCTTAACTTGTATTTAACCTGGACTATTACTTTAATTCCACCACACTAGAGTAGATACATGATGACAGAAAATCTCTGAGGAAGATGACGACTCTAATAGCAACATTAGATATCAGTAATTTATTAAAGTGGCAGTAAAAGAGCAGCACATGCAGAATGAATTCTTCACTGGTCTGGGCTAGAGAATCCAGACAATACCAGGGAAATCTACAAAAGCGTTACACACCATCTGAGAAGTGGAGTGTGTTTTTGCTCAGTTACACATGACCTCACCAAACCTCTATCAACTTAAGTTTCAGAGGGATCCAGATGTAAGCTGATCTAAGAACCGTTCAGACAGATGACCCTCTAACCTCATCTGTCAATCACATCTTCTAAAGGCAGGGCACTCTGTATATGTGCTGGAAAAGAGAGCAAAGATATTGTACAGTACCTTCTATCCAGACTGGGCCATCTAATTCATTTATACTTGAGCTACTACAGACGTTAAAATGCTAGTATTATTTTTTTAAGTCTGTTAATTGGTTAACTGTAACATACACTGAAAACTTTTAGGTGGTTTATTACCACATTATATGTAAATTCATATTTATGTAAAGTACTGTCACATTTTTATTTTTGCAGGCAAAACTATGAGTTAACCACCGCCGACAGTTTTTTTTTTATTCTAAATTGTACTAAACACTTCTACAGTAACATCTGATATAAAAACAGGAGGCTGACATCTCCATGACACTGTAAAGAGATATAATAAATAAACTGAAAAATTAGAACCAATAATAGCTACACTGTTAAAAAAAGAAAAAGAGATCCCTTTTGAAAAAGAGATCCCTTTTCATTGCTTTCCATGAAAAAAAACCAACATATTACTTGGGAGGCAACAATGTATAAGATATTAAGAATATTATTAGTTATTAGATACTGATAACTGTTTTCACAGACTGAATCTTGAAAAAAATATTGATGGAGTAAAATGAAACAGATTTCTTATATCTTAACTAAATATTTATTCAGTGTTATTTTCCATTTCAAAATTGTATTTTATTTAAGTTAAGTTAAGTTAAGTTAAGTTAAGTTAAGTTAAGTTAAGTTAAGTTAAGTTAACACTTGGCCTGCATTTGGCATGCTTTTATCCACAGCAACTTGCATTCAAGGTTTAAATTTTATCAGCACAAGCATTCCCTGGGAATCAAACCCATGACCTTGCACTGTAAAAGATGATGCACTGTTAACTTAGTAAAATTACGTTCATTTTACTTATTTGTTTCTGCTCTGTTGACATTACTCAGTTTGATCGAGTTTTTATTATTTTATGTTACTTAAAGCATTGCAATTAAGTTCAATAAACTTCATTTCTTTGTGTTCAATGAAAAGGTCGAACATGTGACTCCTTTGTGCATGTGTTATAGACAGAGGTGCACATTAGTTTTTCAGCCTGGTTCTCATAAGAGAACCTGGAGATTTGGTTTGGTCCTCACACTGCACATAGTGTGACCCTAATAAATAAATAAATAAAAAGTGCTGTTTATTTTGGATGTGATTAATCATTTGACAGCACTAATATATATATATATATATATATATATATATATATATATATATATATACACAGTGGGTACGGAAAGTATTCAGACCCCCAAATTTTTCACTCTTTGTTATATTGCAGCCATTTGCTAAAATCATTTAAGTTAATTTTTTTCCCTCATTAATGTACACACAGCAGCCCATATTGACAGAAAAACACAGAATTGTTGATATTTTTGCAGAATTATTAAAAAAGAAAAACTGAAATATCACATGGTCCTAAGTATTCAGACCCTTTGCTGTGACACTCATATATTTAACTCAGGTGCTGTCCATTTCTTCTGATCATCCTTGAGATGGTTCTACACCTTCATTTGAGTCCAGCTGTGTTTGATTATACTGATTGGACTTGATTAGGAAAGCCACACACCTGTCTATATAAGACCTTACAGCTCACAGTGCATGTCAGAGCAAATGAGAATCATGAGGTCAAAGGAACTGCCTGAAGAGCTCAGAGACAGAATTGTGGCAAGGCAAAGATCTGGCCAAGGTTACAAAAAAATTTCTGCTGCACTTAAGGTTCCTAAGAGCACAGTGGCCTCCATAATCCTTAAATGGAAGACGTTTGGGACGACCAGAATCCTTCCTAGAGCTGGCAGTCCGGCCAAACTGAGCTATCGGGGGAGAAGAGCCTTGGTGAGAGAGGTAAAGAAGAACCCAAAGATCACTGTGGCTGAGCTCCAGAGATGCAGTCGGGAGATGGGAGAAAGTTGTAGAAAGTCAACAATCACTGCAGCCCTCCACCAGTCGGGGCTTTATGGCAGAGTGGCCCGACGGAAGCCTCTCCTCCGTGCAAGACACATGAAAGCCCGCATGAAGGACTCCAAGATGGTGAGAAATAAGATTCTCTGGTCTGATGAGACCAAGATAGAACTTTTTGGCCTTAATTCTAAGCGGTATGTGTGGAGAAAACCAGGCACTGCTCATCACCTGTCCAATACAGTCCCAACAGTGAAGCATGGTGGTGGCAGCATCATGCTGTGGGGGTGTTTTTCAGCTGCAGGGACAGGACGACTGGTTGCAATCGAGGGAAAGATGAATGTGGCCAAGTACAGGGATATCCTGGACGAAAACCTTCTCCAGAGTGCTCAGGACCTCAGACTGGGCCGAAGGTTTACCTTCCAACAAGACAATGACCCTAAGCACACAGCTAAAATAATGAAGGAGTGGCTTCACAACAACTCCGTGACTGTTCTTGAATGTCCCAGCCAGAGCCCTGACTTAAACCCAATTGAGCATCTCTGGAGAGACCTAAAAATGGCTGTTCATCAACGTTTACCATCCAACCTGACAGAACTGGAGAGGATCTGCAAGGAGGAATGGCAGAGGATCCCCAAATCCAGGTGTGAAAAACTTGTTGCATCTTTCCCAAAAAGACTCATGGCTGTATTAGATCAAAAGGGTGCTTCTACTAAATACTGAGCAAAGGGTCTGAATACTTAGGACCATGTGATATTTCAGTTTTTCTGTTTTAATAAATCTGCAAAAATGTCAACAATTCTGTGTTTTTCTGTCAATATGGGGTGCTGTGTGTACATTAATGAGGAAAAAAAAAATGAACTTAAATGATTTTAAGTTGCAATATAACAAAGTTGAAATGCTGCAATATAACAGAGTGAAAAATTTAAGGGAGTCTGAATACTTTCCGTACCCACTGTGTATATATATATATATATATATATATATATATGAGTTTATTTGCAAAAACAGATAACTATTTATAATTTTCAAAAATCATGTTTTTATTCTGTTTTATTGTGTTAGTTAGCTGTATTTTTAAAATAAAAAGTGAGTATTAAATACAAATACAATTATTATATAGTAAACTTATTACTAATTTACTTTTTTTTTTTTTCATATGAATTTTCATCATTTTCAAACTTAAAATCAGCAGGCTTTTATTTTGGCGGGTTGCCGGCGCTTCCGACAGACGCGTGCGAGCACTTGTGCTACCGCGGGCATTTTCAAAAGATATTTGCATGCTTTTTTATATATTGTCAAACGGCGGTAAGTTATTTACTTCCACAGTCTATAAATATGTAAGCAAAAACACTGTAATGGTAATGCTTAAAGTGTTGTCAGGTGGTAATTGAAGCAAAATAAACTCTTTGAAATTAGCCGCGAAATTAACTCTCATTCTGAAGGGACGCAAGTTAAACATGATGGCGCAAGCAACCGCGAAGACTGAAGATATTAATTCTGTGTATTACTAAAGACTGAAGATAATACCACCGCGATAGATTCTGTATGACTTTATTCTGCGTTGAGGACACTTTATCAAATCTACAGAGGAGGGACTCGGAGGCCTTCACTAACATGACGCAGTTTGAAATTCAAACCGTAACGGTCTTCTGACAGTGACGCAGCTCTAACGGTCTTCTGACAGATGGACGGGTGCTGAGCCAAAGGTAAGCTTTATAAATCTACTTTTATTTGTCGTTTTGTCCATGTAATGTTAAATTTCACTCTAAATTTATATTTTTCAGTATTAATAAGTTTTCAAATTCACCTCTTTGTTATTTTACATGGGCAATCCCTGTTGGTGTATTTGCGCTTGAGGTGGTTCAAGATACAGTCTGAGGTAAATTGTTTATCCCTTTTAGTTGTTTAAATTGGTCACTAAAACACGTAACGTTAACTTTACAATAATATATTTAATATTTTCAAAACTTTATCTGGTGTGAAGTTTGTTCTTGTAGTAAAATAGGTTTTGTCGTGGATCCCGGATGCTCACGCGAGCCTGTGAGAGGCGTTTACAATTTACATTTATATTTACATTTAGTCATTTAGCAGACGCTTTTATCCAAAGCGACTTACAATTGGGGAATACATAAAGCGATTCGTCTAGAAGAGGCAATCAGACAGAGGAAGTGCTTGTAACAACAAGTCTCAGGCATTGTTCAAATAAGTACAAGCTAGAAAGGAATAAATAAAGAGAGAGTTTTTTTTTTTTTTTTTTTTTTTTTTTTAGGATGAAGTCAAGTAGTGCTGAAAGAGATGAGTTTTCAGTTGTTGCTTAAAGATTGGTAGGGATCCAGCATTCCGGATAGGGGTGGGAAGATCATTCCACCAGCCAGGAATGGTGAATGAGAATGTTCTGGAGAGTGATTTTGAGCCTCTCTGTGATGGTACAACGAGGCGTCGCTCACTAGCAGATCAATTTAAAAAGAATTTAAAAAAGCACACTGAAACGATTCAGTAAAGACTAAATATCAGTCTGACAGAAGCCAAAATGAGCATTGTGAAGCTATATTTATATTTATGATAATCGTTTTTCAATTGTGTTTCAGGGCAGTTCATGAAGTCAGTTCTAGCTCCACCTGCCACATCAGACTCTGCTGTATGGAGGCCCTTATGTGTGGACTTCTCATTATTGTGCATGCAGATATTATTCAGGTGCGTGAACACTTGACTATTGCAAGCATAATGAATGTGCCATCTTTGAATGTACCAGAATTTTTACAGAACCCCCCCTATTTGTTAATTGTTATCCACTGTATGATAAGTAAAGTTTCTTTGTTTTATTTATTTTTATACAAACACACTATGTCTGTGAGTTGATTTGTATGAGTTTTAATTGAATGCATCCTAAGAGTGTTCATTTTGTCAAGTAGTATAAATGATGTCTAAATGAGACTGCGGTTATTTCTAGTCAACTATTTTGTGTTAAAGTCGGCATGAAATCAAAATTGAAAATTCTTATTTTTTTAATGGAATACTGTAGTGTTTATTATAAATAATGTATCTGTGCACTTCATTATTGTTTTTAAAATTCATGTGCCTTTGTAATCTTTAATCAAATATATTAACCTCCCCTCCCCCTCAAAATGACTCCTCTAGTCTTCTGGTCACGAGTGATGGCGCAAGGGCGGAGCTAGTGACGTAAGGGGTAAACGCTGGGATAAATGACAGGGGAAGAGCTGGAGCTGATGCTGATGCTTCACTTTATAGAAATAAATGCATTGGCCAGTTGACTCGAGCCATGGGGGAGTACACTACTCTTAAAAGTTGAAAGGATATTACCACAACATTACTCTTAGGACATCGCAAACTATTTTTTTTTTTCTATGAATATGACTTAACCTGATGGAGGACGCGCTCAGTCATTCAGGCAATCTCTCTCTCTCTCTCTCTCTCTCTCTCTCTCTCTCCCTCTCTCTCTCTCGCGCGCGCTGTTAGGCATGTTTTGTGCCGTTGATCGTCCTCGTCGCCATCATCCTTAATAAAAAAAATCTTCATGCTTGGGTGTCGGCGGTGAATCCAGTGGAGAGAAATCCCCCCACAACTAACTGCAAACTGGTATTCATATCTGCCTCCATTTTGTTAGCAACACCCCAACTTCCAACGATCCAATTAATTCTCGAAGGACGAAATCAAGTCCTGCCCTCTCATTTCAGATGCCGTTTCACTCGGATATACATCACAGTACAGAAAAAACGACAATCGCTACTTCCGTTTCATGCCAACTTTAATGGCTCTCATATCATTTGAGGCATATGCTAAGAACACGCTTAAGCAGAAGTGTCAGCGCGGGACTATTTAATGGATTATACATTCTTCTTTCGTGTGGGCGAATTGTGGTAAGTTGTTTACTTTGACAGTCTTGCAATATGTAAAGAAAAGGTAGTATAATTGTAATGTTTGAAGTGTCTGTTAAATTAGTCCCAAAAAGGCCACGTCTCATTCTGAAGGTGTTCGGTAACCATAACAATTTTTCCTTTCTCCAAGTTTTCCAAGTTTTCCTTTCTCTTTGGAGTGTTACAAGCTGTTTGTGCATAGATAAGATCCCTGAAGTTGCAAAGATTAAAGTCTCAAAACCAAAGATATTCTTTATAAAAGCTAAGACTCGACCACACCCCCCCTAAAATGGCTCATTCAAACACGCCCCCACATCTCTACGTCACGGTGTGGGGAGATTTGCAAAACACTGCCCAAATGTATACACAAAGAAAGAGGGCGGGACTTTTATTCTCGCTGTAGTATTGTTGCTGCCGCCGGCGCCATGTCCTGGAGACGCTGTGTTTCATTGTGAAAGCGAAACTACTTTGATTGGGCTTCCAAAAGAGGACACAACTAGAAATCACTGGTTAAGTTGTATTTACAACACTGTTCCAGAACAGTTCAATCCAAATATTCGAGTGTGTGCAGCACATTTTACGGAGGACTATTTCCTGAACCAGGGAGTAGCCTGCCAGCTGTGCTCAAAGACTGTTTCTATAAAGTGGGGCAATTCCAACTTTGCAAGGACAGTCTGGCGCTTCTGACTCACAGCCTGTAAGTATGTTTTCATATTTAAAGAATTTGCCACTGACTATACAAATGCGAGTTTTGAGCTGTGTAGAGTAGTGCTTGTTGTTTGTCGTTTCTCCGATCACAAATGCAGACATGGTAATCTTTATTTGTAAAAGGACAGTATAAGTCATTATAATCAGTAATTATGTCCCTACTGGATGCAACAAATGCCTCGTTTTTGTTTTTGTGTCGTCGCGCCGGGACACGGCATAATACGGTAAGGGGCGTAACATTTCCATCTCACGCTTGAGGTATTCGGCTAATCACAACGCACTGGATAGCTGGCCAATCAGAGCACACCTCGCTTCTCAGAATCATGAGCTTTGTAAAAATCGGCGCGTTTCAGAAAGGCCGGGCATAAAGGAGCAACAATAATGTACAGTATGTGGAAAATAATGTGTTTTTTGAACCTTAAACCGCATAAACACAAGGCATTACACCAAATACACAAAATAATGTTCATTTTAGCAACGTCATATGACCACTTTAATAAGGTACCTAAATCACAGCAGTTTTACTCTTTGCATATGCTAAATGATTACTTAGTACTTTTATTTTAGGGATATTACATCACATAACATTACTAATTATACATACAATATCCCAGTTTGTAATATATCTTGAATCTGAGATGGAGGCTCAATAATTATGTTCTTATAAAAAAATTGCTGTTAAAAAATACAGCAATTTTTAAATAGTGCTTTATAAGTTGCAACATACAGGTGCATCTCAATAAATTAGAATGTCGTGGAAAAGTTAATTTATTTCAGTAATTCAACTCAAATTGTGAAACTCGTGTATTAAATAAATTCAGTGCACACAGACTGAAGTAGTTTACGTCTTTGGTTCTTTTAATTGTGATGATTTTGGCTCACATTTAACAAAAACCCACCAATTCAATATCTCAACAAATTAGAATACTTCATAAGACCAATAAAAAACATTTTTAGTGAATTGTTGGTCTTCTGGAAAGTATGTTCATTTACTATATATGTACTCAATACTTGGTAGGGGCTCCTTCTGCTTTAATTACTGCCTCATTTCGGCGTGGCATGGAGGTGATCAGTTTGTGGCACTGCTGAGGTGGTATGGAAGCCCAGGTTTCTTTGACAGTGGCCTTCAGCTCATCTGCATTTTTTGGTCTCTTGTTTCTCATTTTCCTCTTGACAATGCCCCATAGATTCTCTATGGGGTTCAGGTCTGGTGAGTTTGCTGGCCAGTCAAGCACACCAACACCAAGGTCATTTAACCAACTTTTGGTGCTTTTGGCAGTGTGGGCAGGTGCCAAATCCTGCTGGAAAATGAAATCAGCATCTTTAAAAAGCTGGTCAGCAGAAAGAAGCATGAAGTGCTCCAAAATTTCTTGGTAAACGGGTGCAGTGACTTTGGTTTTCAAAAAACACATGGCCCAACACCAGCAGATGACACCCCAAATCATCACAGACTGTGGAAACTTAACACTGGACTTCAAGCAACTTGGGCTATGAGCTTCTCACCCTTCCTCCAGACTCTAGGACCTTGGTTTCCAAATGAAATACAAAACTTGCTCTCATCTGAAAAGAGGACTTTGGACCACTGGGCAACAGTCCAGTTCTTCTTCTCCTTAGCCCAGGTAAGACACCTCTGACGTTGTCTGTGGTTCAGGAGTGGCTTAACAAGAGGAATACGACAACTGTAGCCAAATTCCTTGACACGTCTGTGTGTGCTCTTGATGCCTTGACCCAGCCTCAGTCCATTCCTTGTGAAGTTCACCCAAATTCTTGAATCGATTTTGCTTGACAATCCTCATAAGGCTGCAGTTCTCTCGGTTAGTTGTGCATCTTTTTCTTCCACACTTTTTCTTTCCACTCAACTTTCTGTTAACATGCTTGGATACAGCACTCTGTGAACAGCCAGCTTCTTTGGCAATGAATGTTTCTGGCTTACCCTCCTTGTGAAGGGTGTCAATGATTGTCTTCTGGACAACTGTTAGATCAGCAGTCTTCTCCATGATTGTGTAGCCTAGTGAACCAAACTGAGAGACCATTTTGAAGGCTCAGGAAACCTTTGCAGGTGTTTTGAGTTGATTAGCTGATTGGCATGTCACCATAATCTAATTTGTTGAGATAGTGAATTGGTGGGTTTTTGTTAAATGTGAGCCAAAATCATCACAATTAAAAGAACCAAAGACTTGAACTACTTCAGTCTGTGTGCATTGAATTTATTTAATACACGAGTTTCACAATTTGAGTTGAATTACTGAATTAAATTTAACTTTTCCACCACATTCTAATTTATTGAGATGCACCTGTAATTGCAGAAAAACATGATTTCAAGATCTAAGGCAAAAAATAAAATGGTCTGACTTTAGATGCATGAAATTATGCTACAAAAAACACCTGCGCAAAAGAAAACAGCAAATGGACTGAAAGAACATGCAAGTTCACTCTCTGACAGTAGATGGCGCTTATGGAACATTCTCAATTTAGCGTTTCCTTTGATTAGCGCTGTAAACAAAGCTGATCTGCGCTGCGCTTATGAACACGGAGGTAAGAGAAAAAGGAAATGTCATCTAAACTATTCTGAAGACAGTTCCATTCAGAGATTCATTCATATTAACCCCTGCCCCCAATTCATTATTTATATTTTTCTTCCTATATTTTGAGCATTCTGAACAGTGATCTTGCGCTGCCTGCTACAGTATTTTCTCTCTTTGTGTCCATCTTCAGCGTCTCTGTCCTGTGTTAACGGCCGTTTACAGACTTAGTAATATTTCCACACAAATTACATTTTGGGAAATTATTATAATACAGTTTGTGTGCAGTTCCGGAATAGATATCAGCCAAAATAAATTTAAAAGCCGATCGTGTGTTTGGAGCAAAAATCATCCGGTTCTGATTTATGTCCGATCAAGCGGGGCATCTCTCTCTCTGATGACGCAGTAATGACTGCAGGGAAAAAAAATCTTTGTCTGTCCATCCAATGAAATCCATGAATATGTAACGGTATCCTCGGTATAGCAAAATCCATATCATGGCACAAACATAATACCAGTAGTCACGTTAATACCAGTATAGCGCCCAACCCTACTTGTAATGAGGCAGAGAGTCTATGACAAACTGTCTCTGAGGCTTTCGCTGCAGCAGTAGCTATATGCGTATAAAACATGCCTTCAAGCAAAGTCAGCAAAAAGTTATTTATAACGTAATTTAAAGTTTCTCACAGCTAGATGAACACTCTTAATCTACTGCACATTGTAAAAGAAATGAGGCCCAAGACAGAACTGGGCAGCACTTGTTTCCTGATATAGACAAGCTGTAATTACCATCTAAGGTAACTATAATTCACTGGAGCCTATGACGATTGGAAAATAAAGCGACATGGGATAATCCATAGATTTAAAACATTCAGAAGTGATTAAGTACAAGTGAAAATTAAAACTGAAAATTCCTAATAACAATAATCTTTTGCAATAGGATCAGACCAAATGTTCTCGAAATAAACTTGGTCGGGAAAATGCTGTTTTTACATGCCTCAATACATCAACACAAATTACTGCTTATTTCAAGATGGCCTCCAGTCAGGCCAAATAGAGAGAGATTATCCTTTGATCCCTGGTTCTGCCCAAGGTTACTTGTTAACACTATTTTATGGCATTTTTCCTTGTAACCATAGGCTTGGTCATTGAAGGTCCAGCTCTTAAAACTCCTTTTAGGCCATTACTGTTGTACGAAGTGATATACAAAACACATTTAAAATAATTTACTTCAATTGAACTTCCACACAGACCCATTCATTATCATGTTTGTAGTAGAGGATTACACCACAATGAAGTTTATTTGGATGAAAGAATGCCGCATACAGATAAGAACAAAGGACGGACATTCTAATTGCCAATCCATTTGTCTTTCTTCGCAGTAATCCCAGTTTTGTTATTTTTCATCAGATGGAATATCAATTTCTAAATGTAACACAAGCACAAGTTCATTTTTCAATAACAACACCTTGGCAGACACCCAGCATAGTCTCATCTGATTAGAAATTGTCCCAGGGAAAAAAAAAAATAAATTCATTGCAGTAGAAAAGGCCAAATCAGAGAGAAGGAAAGCAACATTTGGAGTATATGAGTACAGTATGAGTATATGAGAATACAGCATATGAGCCTGATTTCCTTTGAAAAGCACGTCTAATTCAGTATTTTCCATTGTAACCACATTTAAAATTTATGTTGTATATATTTCATTATGTCAGGAGTCATTAACAATGTTACACTGCTGGGCGCTGCGTTTTACCCAAAGCTGAACAGTTATCAACTCTCAACTACAAAAAAAAAAAAAAAAAAAAAAACAGAGCAAATGAACTTCTAAAATATGGCAGTGCATCAAAATGCAGTGTCATCAGTTTGCCAAAAAGAACACAGTACGTTTTACGCACATATTTACACATGGTAAAGAGCAAGTGTTTCTTTCGTACTAACTAACATTTTGAAAATATGAACATTTTCATAAATTCAAAAATTCACGTCAGAACGAATAAATAATTCTTTCTACTCATGTTTCATGAACGAGGCCCATAGAGTGTACAGCAGTAATGGGCAACTTTGATAGTGACGAGGGCCAGAATTTTTTATCTTTTATACCAAGGGTCCAAATCACTAATCCACGTCCGCACACCTTTTACACTGTCTTCCTCAACTTCCTTTTTATTGAAAGAAATTAAAGTATAATTAAAGTAATTTGTTTTTAAATATTTTATTTACTATAAAACTTGTGCAGTTATGCTAATTCAGAAGGGAAACTTTGTTGTCAGTTGACAGCAATATTACCCCAACAAGCCAATCTCACTTGCACAGTTGCACTGTAAAACTGTTGTCTGTAAAACTGCAAATAACAAATTTACAGAGGTCCCATTTTTTGTTAGTGGCCTACAGCACATTCTCAAAATAACCTAAGAGTAGGCAGTTAAAAAGGGCTTATTCAGAAAAAGAAGAAAAAAAAAAACTATATAACTAGGTATTTTTTTTTAAATCAAATTTAAGACCTTTAAAGACCTTTTTAAGACCTGCACTTCACATTTCAGCCTTTAAACAATTTTTAAGAAAAGGAATGAGTCAAAAGTATCAATTATTATATTAATTTAAACAATTATTATCAATCAGTTATCAAAATATTAAATTACATATATCTTAGTGACTTAATTGTTTAGATTTTTATAATGCATTAGATTCTTGTCGATCCACCGGTTCACATTTCAAAATATATAGCAAAAATAGCAGAAGGGCTTACTGAAAATGAAAATTCCTTCTCTGCCAGCAGGTTTCGCTTTCAAAACTGCAGAAATATAGCCGTTTCCCCGGTAACCGCAGCACACAAAACAGCGCAGCTCCTGACTTTGAAACGTGCAGCGCTCATATTTATTCAGTGAAATCCTAGCCTTTTAAAATTTAATCGCATTATTAATCTATATAGCAATTCTCGTCTTTCCGTTCCCAAATTTAGGACCTATTATAATTAAGACTTTTGTACCATTTAAGAGTTTTCATGGCCTTAAATTTACACAATTAAACTAAAGACTTTTTAAGGACCCGTGGAAACCCTAAGAACACAGTTCAGTGCAACCATTTCTGTCATGCATTTGGCAAAAAGGTTTTCTTGACTATGAATTTTACTTTTGAAATTTGAGCGAAGTTCAACTCTGGCGTCTGTGTGCAGTGGTGTGATGGTGATTTAAATAAAAATACAGATTTCCAAACATATAGGTATCCCCTTGAACTTGGTAAAAAGATAATCTGTTTACCATCTTGACTGGAAAATACTGTTTTCATGGTCAGTTTTTCATTTATTGTTTGCTAATGTTAGTGAATGTTTACATTAGAGTGCACCTCCTACTACGCTGTAATTACTAAGGTGAGCAGCTGGAAACTAGCGACCTCTCCTGGTTGGAGATAGTATTAACATCATAAACTGAAAGCAATCTTTATGTGACTGATGATCAATTAGAAAACATTCGAAAAGTCAGAGTCTAATATGATCCAGCGGGCCGTACACCGCCAGTTGCCCTTCCTTGGTTTACAGTTAATTATATAGCTCGACAAATTTCGGATTCGAACCCAGGTCGATTGCGTCAAAGCATAAATCTGTGAGCCTAACGTTCTACTGCTTACACCACTGAGGACGTTGAAATGAACGCGTCTTTTTTCATCTTGAATGTCAACTAGACATTGGTAGCTGGAGCTACTATAAATAGTGTTTGCCAACAAGCGCGCTATTTGCACTTAACGTAAAGACACTCCATTTTTTTCTTCCCCCCCGCTTGGGCCCCAAGTGCGCATGGGCCCCTGGGCCCGTGCCTATTGGATAATCCGGCCCTGGCACCTGTACAAGTAAAATGTTTTAAAAAAGAACCGCGTGACCCTTGTATAATAAGGTAAACAACCTCTCATGAGAATTAATTTGCTGTACATGTTCTGTACAGTCACATGTTTTTAACATTGATAATAATAGGAAACATTTCTTGAGCAGCAAATCAGCATATTAGAATGATTTCTGAAGGATCATGTGACACTGAAGACTTGTGTAATGGCTGTATGAATTGTATAATTGTATAATGCATAAATTACATTTATCATGTCAATAGAAATCAGCTATTTTAAATTGTTATAATATTTTACAACATTACTGTTTTTACTGTATTATTGATCAAATAAACGCAGCCTTGGTGAACATAAGATACCTCTTTTAAAAACATTAAAATCTTAATTATAACTTTTGACCAGTAGTGTATGTTTTAATAATCTTTTATCATACTTTAAAGTACACTTTTTTGATGTTTTGACTGGCATAATAAAGCATATGTAAATGAGACTACTTGATTATAATTTTAACTGAACTGTGTTATTCAAGTGTGTGTTACATTTAAAGATAAAGGTTCCCGTGGTGATTTTTTTTATTTATTTTTTTTATTTATTTTTTTTCCCCAAGTTTTTTTTTTTTATCCAAGTTTTAATATGCCTGTGGTCATAGAGTTTTTTAGATGGATGCCGAGGCTTTTTAGGTCGGGTAGAATCTGAGATCTTTGACCCAGTTTGTTTGCTTGCTTCCATGGGTGTAGTATGCTGTCTTTTCCACAAACTGGCAACCCAGGCTGTCAAAATATTATTGGCAAAACTGTAAGTGGGCAGAATCTCACAGACCAAAACAAAAACAGACATTCCGACACAGAATGCACTTTTAATAGAATAACTGGATGTAGAGTTGTTTTTCAGGAAAAACAGCAAGTTTCCTGAATATCTGCAAATGTATTATGGTGTTTTTGTGAAAAATTACACACATTACCTTCAATATAAATTGAAACTACTATATTTTTTATTTACAATACATTTCATATTATTTCTGAAATAACTACTCTTTTTAAATGTATGCTAAGTGTGCTTATTTTTCATAAGGGATGTCACATCAGTAACTAAAAAAAGTTGTTTTATTCTACAAGTTGCCCCTCATGGGGGCAGCCATGTTGAGAGTCTATTTTTTCCATCCTCCATTTTTGACAACCTCCATTCTTCTTGACACCTCTTTGAGCATAATTTGCATTATCAATCTTCAATCGTCCACCTGACAGCCATAATAAACAGCCACACTATCTCACGGCTTGTAAACAAAGTTTTATCTGTAATTCAACAGAGCGTCTTAATCTTCAAGGTGAAAGTTTTGAACTTAAAATATACAGTGCAAGAACGTAGCTGGGAAAAATAAAATTGTAAGCTCATTTATCGAGAAGAAGTCAGGCTGCATTCTATCACTTAAATACATCACTGGACTGAGAAGTCACTGTGTACATGAGATATTCCTGTGTAAATATCTCTCTATAATGCTACATTTTCCAGTACATTGACTTTTATGCCTGCATTTTTCTTAAAATTGCCTTAAGCAAATATTTTTTTGGAATACCACACATACAATGTCCCTACTACCTGACAGATAACATGGAAACAGGTGTCCACAGAAATCACATCTGTCTGTAGTAGCCCTAGGCTCTGTAAACAGCAAGAAAGTGTCAAGAAATACAAGAAATATTTTCCGGAATATAAGTATATATAATATATTTCTTTTTAATCATCTAGAACATGCTGTGACTTATATAAGGCAATTAATGTCAAGCACATCACTATAAATCCTTTGATAATCGACATTACAGCCCACTCATAACACTAAAATGCAGTCAATGAAACAGAAAAAGTTGCACAGCTTAGTTTAAATTGATTGTTGTATTGAAGAAAAACTAAAATGCAATGGAATTTAAAACCCGCAATCACTGAGTTTGATGACGGTGATTTATTTTGATTAATTTGGTGAAAAGCACTTGGCATTTATAATAAATAATGCTTATAATGAATACTAATATGTTTATTTTATACTTCTTTCATTTGTTCTTGTTCTGTTCTGAGTAATGTTCAATGGAAATATTTGTTGTGGAGTAAGAGGAACTAAAACACATTTATATTGTTTATAGATAATGTTAATTTACTGGTATTTTACATTATTTCTGGGTGTAACTATAAAATGTTTTTTTTTTTTCCCCCTAACAACACTGTGACACATTCAGGTGCAACTTTTTTTTTCTGGAAAATATGGTACTTCCTGCCTGTCAGTGACTCATGTGAACCATTCAACAAACATTCACTGACATACTGCACAAAAAATATTCCAGTCTGATTGGCTGGCTTTATGTAACTTCTGAGATTAAGATCAAGAGTCAGATTTTTTTGATCAGTTTGAAAGAAAGTTGTGTTAAGAAGGATAGCCCCACCTCTAAATGACACATGAAAACAAAACTAATTTTAATTGGTCTCTTTACATGTCAGTTAGGTGGTTTCCTCTTGTCTGAGAAGTGGACAGTTATTGGTCAGAATAAATTGCCATGAAAACTAAAATGTCTGGTCTTGAGAGACAAGACGGAAGTTAGCAAACATCTGAAATTGCTTACAGCATCTCAAACTGTCAATATCCAGTTAGCTAGCTAAAGTTACTAGAATCCTGAAGCATTTCCTTATGTCTCCTTATTTCCCTAAGGTTACCTGAGAATCGCATGGAGCCTCCTCTGGTGAAGAGGGGTGGAGCCTGGAAGGCATAGATGACATCACTCTCTGAGATACTCGTCATATCATCTTCATCAGAGAAAGAGCGCTGGAACCCATTTGAGTTCATCTCTGTCAAAATCACCTACGAGAGAGAGAAATGTTGATTTGAGAGTACAACATCCTTGCACACCATGAAGCGGATTACTCACATGAACAAGAATCTTGGGCACTAGTAAACAAAGAAGATTTCAGGTTCTTCTCCAGCTGTTTTCCAGAAGCTGTTGTCACTTCACAAATCCACAGATAAGGGGATTTTAACTCAAATGCTCAGCATGACAAACTATTAGGCTCAGTGGTAGATCTATTTCTATTGTTTTCTGTTTCACTCACTAACTCCATTACAATAGTTCACACAGTTTTTTTTGTTCGCTACCACACATACATATATGTACAAGTGTACACAGATACATGGGCTATATTATATATATTACAAATCATATACAAATAAAAATGTGGCTAATATCAAACAGAAAATGGAAGGTCAAGTTGCAGCATGGCATTGTAGGTTACAGTATACCACTCAGTTCTGTTATGTGGCACAATTTGTAGCATATAATGCAGTAATGGTGAGGTTAGTATGGTAGTATGCTATTCTAAAAAAGTCATGCACATATATCACCTCCCACCACAAGGGGGAGAAACCATCTACATTAGTAAATCAGTGCAAGATCCCCTGCTAATACAAGGCTAATTTTTACAAATGGCCAAGTAATACCTAATCTAAACTCTGTGAAACAGGCTGAACACATCATATAACATTCAGTATTGAGATCTGTCTGCAGTAAAGGCTAAGTAGGTAGTCAGTAATCCCTTTTCCCTTAATCTCTGAGGAAGGCTGTGCCCTGCGCTGATGTTTCTGCCCTCTCATAAGCCTCACCACAGTATTACTGACAGAGCTGAAGAGATGAACACATTACTGTGTAAAAGATTAGTAACGGAAGTCTAAATGAAATCTAAGTTTTTTTTTTCGTATATAATTATTATTAGAGTAAAAAGTTGGAAAAAAAAGGAAACACTTTAGTATAGGGACCAATTTTCACTATTAAAGGTTTACTCCACCCCAAAATGAAAATTTGTCATTTTCATTTTCATGTCGTTCCAAACCCGTAAAAGCTTCGTTCGTCTTAGGAACACAATTTAAGATATTTTGGATGAAAACTGGGAGGCTTGTGACTGTCCCATTGACTGCCAAGTAATTACCACTGTCGAGGCCCAGAAAAGTAAGAAACACATCGTCAGGATGTGGTTCAATCTGAATTTTATGACGCGACGAGAATACTTTTTGTACGCAAAGAAAATAAAAATAACGACTTTATTCAATAATTCGTCTCCTCTGTCTCTCTGTGACAGCGTAGCGCCATTTTGGAGATTATCCACTGAACGCAAGCAGCGTACACTCTTCTGTATCAGCCGCAACACAAGGATGTGCTATTTTCGTTCAAATAAAAGCGTAAATACGCATAGAATACAGTGGATAATCTCCAAAATGGTGCTACGCTGACACAGAGAGACAGAGAGGAGACGAATTGTTGAATAAAGTCGTTATTTTTATTTTCTTTGCGTACAAAAAGTATTCTCGTCGCTTCATAATATTCAGATTGAACCACATCCTGACGATGTGTTTCATACTTTTCTGGGCCTCGACAGTGGTAATTACTTGGCAGTCAATTGGACAGTCACAAGCCTCTCGGTTTTCATCCAAAATATCTTAAATTATGTTCCGAAGACAAACGAAGCTTTTACGGGTTTGGAACGACATGGGGGTAAGTGATTAAAGACAAATTTTTCATTTTGGGGTGGAGTAACCCTTTAACTAGTTGCTTATCAGCATGCCTATTATTAACATATTGGCTGTTTATTAGTGCTTATAAAGCACATATTCTGCATGACCATATTCAACATCCATAATCCTAAACTCTAACCGATTTTTGTAATTTGAACAGTATTTTACTGTAATATGTACAGTAAGATACTGTAAAATGTAGATGCATTATTTTACTGTTAAATGCAAAGGATTATGGGAAAGTATATGGTCACTACAGTAAACTACTGTAAATTTACAGTAGTGAACTTGCCCGTGAAAAACTGACCAATGGCAAATGAGATTTATTTTGTTTGCTGTTTGGTGGAAGCAGTGCTAAAAGGACAAAAGAGACACGTTGCACTCTTAACTGGACAAAAAGGTTAGTATATTATTTTTGTTTTATGCAAAACTGAGATACTTTAAGATTTTAACTTGTTAACAGCAAACTAACATTATTCATCGTGATGTTTTTCATGTCGGGAGTTGGGGCCTTTTTTCTGACTGATGGCCGGATTAATGCCGCCATAACGGTGATAAAACATCGACTGACCAGTAAATTAAGGTCACCTATATTAGTCAAAATAAACCTTATTAAACCGAGAAACACGTTTATAGGTTCTGCTGCCCTTTAATGCAAGTTAGTTAATCTGTGGAGTCCTTACTTAACCTTAACAACGAAGTAACGTGAAATAACATTACTGAGGTAAAGTGCGTAGGCAACACCACTGTTTCAGTGGAGATTTTAAACAGTTTTTTCAAGTAACGTTATTCTTTTGTTTGTTCTTTTCAAGTTCTAGTCTGGATGTCGTCTGCAACGTCGGAGATGAATTTTGGTGCCTCTTCTTATGAATGCCATCGATGATAACATCAACTGATAAGTTAATGTCAGTTAGCCGAAGTTAACGAACACAGAGAAGCATAATATCTTTTGTACACTACCTCTTTATCGCAAGTGCAATTATCTTCAAATGCTATTTAAGTTAGAAACGTGTACCAATGTTGTATGTAACTTTAGAGACGGTCCCTATTCAGTGAGAGACGTAAAATAAAACCGCGATCTAGTGGTCATGTTGTCTGCATCGGAGGAGTATTGGAGTCTTTTCCTGTGATTGTCATCGTAACAACAGATGAGCTTTCATCAACTTAACTAATGTTACCAAAGTAGCCAAAATTAGCCACGGGTTGCTGTTCTCCACTAACTCACAGAACGAGTTTACTTTTGAAAGAGAGGAACGGGGTAGCAATATATTAATATAGTAAGTTTTGCTAATAAATATTAAAAATCTGGTAACACTTTACAATAAGGTTCATTAGTTAACATAAACGTTAGTTAAAAACATTAATGAACAATACTTCTACAGCATTTATTAATCTTGGTTAATGTTAATTTCAGCATTTACTAATGCATTATTAAAATCACAAGTTGTGTTTGTTAACATTAGTTAATGCACTGTGAACTAACATGAATAAACAACAACTGTATTTTCATTAACTAACATTAACAAAGATTAATAAATAGTGTAATGCATTGTTCATTGTTTGTTCATGTTGGTTAATACATTAACTAATGTTAACAAATGACACATTGTAAAGTGTTAACAAAAATGTTTATTTTATTAAAAATGTTTGTATTACTGTGCGGTAGTTTTTTTCTGGTCATAAACTATAGTAACACTAAAAGGGTCTTGTGACTCTGTCTGTTACAGGAGATTTCTCCAAGCAAAAACATGATCCTGAATATGAGGGCAGAATCATCATACAGCCAGCTGTCCATTTTACAGAAATGCAGAATTAGGTAACCCAAAATACATTTTTGTTTTACATTGCATTTACATTCATGCATTTGCCAGATGCTTTTATGCAAAGCAAGTTATATTGTATTTAAAGTAGGGGAGCACGGGGCACAACCTAACACTGTTAGATTTTCTTAGTTTGTGTAAATCCACGTGGGGTTCAGAGTATAATTTTTTTTTTTTTATACACTTTAATTTCACACTTGTCTAGTACAAATATGTTGCGTTGTTTCATAATTAAAGTGTATATGTTTATCGTTATTTATCTCAAAAGACAACATGCCCCGTAGGTGGGGTACATTGTAACATGTGAGGGGCACGTTGTAATATAACCATATGACAGCTTAAAATAATATCGGATCTAATGAAAAAATATACAAGACAAACTAAAATATTTTGTCAATAAAATAAAATCATTAACTTTTTTAAATAAAATAATGGTGTTTTTTTAAAGTCGGCATGAAACGGAAGTTGCGACTGTTTTTTTTTCTCTACTGTGACGTCTATCCGAGTGAAACGGCATCTGAAATGAGAGGGCGGGACTTGATTTCATCCTTCGGGAATTGATTGGATCGTTGGAAGTTGGGGTGTTACTAACAAAATGGATCTGAAATGTCAGTTTGCAGTTAGTGGTAGGAATGACTGAGCACATCCTCCATCAGGTTAAGTCATATTCAGGAAACAAATTAGTTTGCGATGTCCTTTGAGTAATGTTGTCGTAATATTCTAATATCTTTTCAGTGTTTAAGGGTACTTCCTCATGACTGGTGTCAGTGCTATAAAGTGAAGCATCAGCTTCAGCTCTTCCCCTGTCGTTTATCCCAGCGTTTACTCCTCACATCACTAGCTCCACCCTTGCGCCATTACTCGTGACCGGAGGAGTAGAGGAGTCGTTTTGAGGGGGAGAGGAGGTTAGCATTTTTGATTAAAGATTACGAGGGCACATGAATTTTAAAAAAATAATGAAGTGCACGGATAAATTATTAATAACAAACACTACAGTATTCCATCAAAAAATAAGAATATTCAATTTTGATTTCATGCCGACTTTAAGAATTAAAAATAATCTAATTTTGAAGTTTGACAATGAACATATTGCAACCATGCTTGGGACGGCCCTGATCGCAACACACAGCTACGTATACATTGTAGTTCAAAACAGAGTGCGCAAATGAAGAAACACATTCAGAAATTCAGAAATGATACACTCCCCTCCCTCCACACACAGCTGTCATAGGACACGAGACACATAAACGAGCCAAAATGCTTTACATTTCTTGAAATAATAATTTCCGAACATTAAACATCGAGTGTCAGTCTTTATTCACCTGCTTCTTGAGGCTTCTCATTAAAACTCATAAAAGTAAATGGTGTCAATTGCATCGCTAATGTCATAGAATAGCATAGTTTAATAATAGCCGGACACATTGTAACACAGTGTTACAATGTTCCCCATCTGTGCAACTGGAATTTAAAACTGGTTAGTGTCTTCTGTTAGTTAGTGAAGCATTGCAAAACTATCTAAACTGATAAATAACAGATTGGAGATTAAAATAATAGCAGATTTGTCTAAATGAATACTAAAAACTGAGATGACAAAATTTACTTCAGCCAGAAATGTACTTCTACTTTGGTAGAATAAATATTCAGCGACATCTTCAAAAGATTTTTGAATTTTGGTGCACTTTATTCTCTATATAGTGTTGATATGGCAGCTAGTAAATACTGTAAATTTGGTTATGCTAGCATGTGTGGAAATATTTAAACCATGTGTGTTACAACTAACCCCGTGTTAGTTTGTGCCCTGCGCTCCCCTACACATTTTATTAAGTTATTCATTCCTTGGGAATCAAACAGAGGCGGCGCTAGGGATGAGCTAAGGGGGCTGAAGCCCTGAATGTTTTTTATTACCATGTCTTGTGCGCATCAAGATTGAGTTTTCATGCGCATTAAAATTATTTCTGTTAAACCAGCACTTAAACAGCAAAATACAGCTGCTCCAGGTATCTTTAGCTTACTATAAATTCATAATACCGATATCCCCATCTGACAAAATTAGATTACTGTTACTGTATAGCAACAAATACAGATTTTTAATCATGGTATTATAAACACAGATTTTCTAGGACACACACACACACATTTAGAATGACTAGATTATATGAACAGATTGGTTAGCATTTAGCATGGTTATTAACATCATTTTATTAACATCAAAGTGCATACAGCACCAAGTTTGACAGTTCAGGCAAATTCTGTAAACACTGCTTTGAAAAATAATGCTTTTTTCTTTTTTTCTTGTGCTTGCAGGTTCATTCAGACGGTCAATCTTTGTGGCACCAAAATGCATTGAAAGTCACAAGTCAGCTGGAATTCTGGAAAGAGGGTGCAAAGAAAAAGGATCTGCCTGAATCCCATCTTGCTGTTTCTCATCAGAGAGCTTGTCAACTTTGACTGTCAAAATTACTGAAATTTAACACAACACACACTCATTTTTACTGTATTATTTGATTTTATTAACACTACCAGTCAAAAGTTTTTGAACAGTAAGATTTTTAATTTTTTTAAAGAAGCCTCTTCTGCTCACCAAGCCTGCATTTATTTGTTCCAAAGTACAGCAAAAACAGTAAAATTTTGAAATATTTTTACTATTTAAAATAAATGTTTTCTATTTGAATATATTTTAAAATGTAGTTTATTCCTGCCATCAAAGCTGAATTTTTAACATTATTACTCCAGTCTTCGGTGTCACATGATCCCTTAGAAATCATTCTAATATTCTGATTTGCTGATCAAAAAAACTATTATTATTATTATTATTATTATTATTATTATTATGATGATGATGATGATGATGATGATGTTGAAAACAGCTGAGTCTAATTTTTTTCAGGTTTCCTTGATGAATAGAAAGATAAGAAGAACAGCATTGATCTAAAATAGAAATATTTTGTAACATTATAAATGTCAAGCTTTTGAATGGTATAGTGTATAATGTAACAAAATATTTTTATTTCAGATAAATGTTGATCTTTGGATCTTTCTATTCATTAAAGAATCCTGAAAAAATGTACTCAACTGTTTTAAATATTTATGATGATGATGATGATAATAATAATAATAATAATAATAATAATAATAATAATAAATGTTTATCAGCATTTTAGAATGATTTCTTAAGGATCATGTGACACTTAAGACTGGAGTAATGATGCTGAAAATGTAGCTTTGATCACAGGAATAAATTACATTTTAAAATATATTCAAATAGAAAGTTATTTTAAATAGTAAAAATATTTCACAGTATTACTGCTTTTGCTGTATTTTGGATCAAACAAATGCAGGCTTGGTGAGCAGAAGAGAATTATTTAAAAACATCAAAAATCTTACCATTCAAAAAATTTTGACTGTTAGTGTACTTACTTGTTTTTGCTTTTCAGTATGTGTATGTTTTGCCATGATACAATGTACCCAGGGGACTGTGGTAATGCACTTTTTTCAGCTAGTTCATCCTAGAGATCAAGACTTGTAATTTGTACTTTTAAAAAGAAAATGTTCAACAATTAAAAAGAACATTATCAGAACTAATTCTCATGAGTTATTGTGATTTTTATGGGGTGGTAAAAATAATGGAATACAGAGCTGTACCACAATTTGACTGTCTATTCCTTACCAGATGCATAATATCCTCATCCATCCTCAGGTAACAAATTTTACGTACATAATTTGAATGCACTAAATTAGTAACAGATAAATTAAAACACTTGAATAAATTGATAAATCAGTTTCTGTATAATTGTGGTTCTCTATATTTTGACATGGGTATTTCAAATGGATTGATGACTTATAATAATAATAATAATAATAAACTTATCAAAAGCATGAAATAAAGATTTTAGCAAACTAATCTACAACATTTCAATATTTTAAAAATGAACCTACTCTTTATTTTTCTTTCTCTTTATCCTGTATATGTACACACTAAATTGCTATAGTGTATGAAATGTGCTATAAATACAACTGCCTTGCCAGGCATGGAATGTGAATGTACACATTGCATTATGGAAAAAATAGCATTGGTTGGTGTACATAAGTTATACATTATATTTGAGTGCACTGCTATAGTGCACTAAAAGTGTTTATTTATTTTACCAAATTTACTGTCATCCCACAATAATAATAATAATAATAATTAAATTAATAATAATAAACAATGTTGAAATGGGAATAGAAATTCCTTCTCTGGAACTCGAGCTGTGTCACAACGCTTTGGGAACGCCACTGCGTGACCAGCTCTGAATCTGCTGTGTAATCTGTCCGATGGAAGGGCGCGACGTCATAGGCCGGTAACGTCAGAGACCAGGAAGCATAAAAGCACGTGCGGCAAAGCCGGCGTCAGCCTTCTGTCATTCAGAACCGCGCTCTCTGTGTGTCTGTTTCTATTCTGTTGTCTGCTCAAGTTATCATGGCTAGAGACACACACGAGCGTTGCGTGGCCTGCCTGGGAGAGGAACTCGTTGAGTGAGGGGGCTGATTGCCCTCACTGTGAGTGCTTGCTGCTGCGTACGCTCCGCTCCCGAAAATCCTTGTTTGTGGACGGGATTTTCACGAGTGAGCCCCGCGGTTCGGGTCCCGCTGCTGCCGAGGCAGGGCGGCGTCTGCATTCGTGGGGCTCACAGCTCGATCTGGAGGAGGAAATAGAGATGGGCGATTCCCTATCTCTGTCCACTGCCTCCAGATCGAGCGCCAGCTCGCAGTGAAAAGAAGGCGGCTCCCTCCCGCGGAGCGGGCTCGACGCTCGACCAATCTTCCTCCGAGGAGGGAGAGATGGAGAGCGTCGATGAGCCGCCCCAATCCCTGCAGTATGAGGAGCTGCTGCAGGTGTTGACTCGGGCTGTTGATAAGCTTAAGATCGATTGGCCAGCCGAGCAGCAGACTGAGTCGCGCAAGAGCAAACTCGATGAACGTTTCTTGCGCGCTCGGCCGCCACCTCCGCATCGGAGCCTGCCGTTTTTTCCCGATCTGCATTCTGAGGTGTGTAGATCGTGGGGAAGACCGTACTCGACCCGCCTGTTTATTCCCGCGTCTGACTATTATGGAAATGTCGCGGGTTTGAATGAGCGTGGGTATAGGGCGTTGCCAAAGGTAGAACAGACGCTCGCGAGCTATCTGTCTCCTGACGTGGCATCGTCCTTAAAGGCTCCGGCCCTGCCCACAAAGCCTTTGCGTACAACATCTACGCTTGTGCTTGGGGTGTACTCGGCAGCGGGTCAAGCTGGTGCGTGTCTGCACACAATGTCTGTGTTACAGGTGTACCAAGCTGATCTGCTGAAAGAGCTCGATGAGGGCGAGCAGGTGAGCTCCGATGATACCGCGGAGCTCAGAAGGACCGCTGATTTGTCTCTCCACGCCACTAAAGAGACCGCCCGTGCCATTGGGCGCTCAATGGCAGCGATGGTGGCAGCGGAGAGACATCTGTGGCTGACCCTGTCAGATATGAAAGCCAAGGACAGGGTCTGCCTACTGGACACCCCGCTCTTGTCTTCTGGCCTGTTTGCGACGCTGTCAACTCGGTCGTCGACAGGTTTCAGGAGGCGAGGAAGCAAGCGGCGTTTCAGCAGTTCCTCCCTCGCCGCTCTCGGGCTCAGGGGGCTGCTGAGCGGGAGCAGCCATCGACGAGTACTGGCTCCTCATACAGGGAGGCTCAAAAAGAGAGCGCTGCCTCTCGTGCCCCCCCGCGGAGGGGCCAGAAGCAGCGCTACTCGTCTGGGGCTTCGAAGTCGAAGCCGGATCTGAGGTCCATACTTACGGCTAGGAGGTCCCAGAAGAAAAAGTCCTGACACATAGGGGTGCAAGACTTCTGAGGGCAGGCCCCTCTGGGAAAGAGAGAAATTACACGGTGCCCGTCTCTCTCCAGTGCCCTCGACGCTGCGCTTAGTCCGACGCAAGGGGACTGAGACGCGCGTCACCCCTGAGGGGGTCTATAAAACGGATAGTTCGGGTCCCGCTTGGCGGTGCGCCGTCACAGGGGTCCGAGCTGCCGCCTCTAACACCAGAGGCCAGCCTCGAGAGGCTGGTTCCCTTAGTAGATTATTTAGCAGCATGGAAACTACTGCCAAATGTGTCTCAATGTGTCCTTCAGACTGTAGAAAAGGGGTATTGAATTCAGTTCGCTTTATCACCGCCGCGCTTCAGCGGCGTGACTCCCATGCTGGTGGGCCCCGACCAGGCTCTGGTCATGGAACAAGAAGTGAAAACCCTATTAAGGAAGGAGGCCACTGAGGTGGTCCCTCCTCACGAGAGGGAATCCGGGTTTTACAGCCGGTATTTCATAGTTCCCAAGAAGGATAGGGGGTTGCATCCGATCATAGATCTGCGTCAAATGAACCGCTCAGTCAGTCAGCTGAAGTTCAAGATGCTCACGCTGAGGCAAGTCGTGTCACAAATCAGGTCCGAGGACTGGTTTGTCACAATAAATCTAAAAGACACATACTTCCACGTATCCATCCTTCCATGTCACAGGAAGTTCCTAAGGTTCACTTTTGGGGGCAAAGCATACCAATATCGGGTTCTTCCCTTCGGTCTAGCACTCTCACCCCGCACGTTTACAAAAGTAGTGAATGCAGCACTAGCTCCGTTGCGGCTTCAGGGCATCCGCATACTAAATTATATCGATGACTGGCTGATTCTAGCTCAGTCGGAGATGGAAGTGGTGAGACATCGAGATGTCGTCCTCGCTCACATGAAACAGTTGGGGTTGAGACTAAACGCCAAGAAAAGTGTGCCTTCTTCGGTACAGAGGACCACTTATTTAGGTGTGGTGTGGGATTCGACCACGATGCAGGCATGAATGTCTCCTGCTCGGATCGAGTCAATCCTCACGTCAGTCAAGAGAGTGAGAGAAGGCCAGTCACTCACTGTCAAGCAGTTTCAGAGATTGCTGGGTCTGATGGCAGCTGCGTCCAACGTGATACCATTTGGCCTGCTGTACATGAGACCCCTACAGTGGTGGCTCAAGACCAAGGGATTTTCCCCGAGGGGAAATCCACTTCACACGATCAAGGTCTCTCGACAGTGTGTGCGAGCCCTAGACATGTGGAGGAAACCTTGGTTCTTAAATCAGGGTCCGGTCCTGGGAGCTCCGTGTCGCCAGTTATCATTAGTGACGGACGTGTCTCTCACCGGTTGGGGAGCAGTCATGAGTGGCCACTCAGCCCGCGGTCTGTGGAGTGGTCGCCATCTCCTATGGCACATCAATTGTCTGGACATGCTAGCAGTCTATCGAGTACTGAAATATTTCCTCCCAGACCTGAGAGGTCACCATGTGTTGGTGCGCACCGACAACACAGCGGTGGTCTCTTACATCAACCACCAGGGGGGTCTGCGCTCGCGCCCATTGTACAAACTGGCACACCAGATCCTCTTGTGGTCCCAGAATAAGTTCCTCTCACTGAGAACACTGTATATTCCTGGGTATCTGAACGTGGGAGCAGACGTATTGTCGAGACAGGGGCCGAGGCCCAGGGAATAGATGCAGATATGGAGAATGTTTTATCAGGCAGAGGTGGACCTCTTCGCGACTCGAGTGAATGCGCAATGTCCCCTCTGGTTCTCTCTAGCTCCTCCAGCTCCCCTGGGACTGGACATTATGGTACAGACATTGCCGAGGCTTCGTCTGTACGCCTTTCCCCCGATTGCTCTGCTCCCGGGAGTTCTGGCGAGAGTGCGCCAAGACGGTGTTCGCCTACTGTTAGTAGCCCCGCTCAGGCCGGGCCGAGTATGGTTCTCGGACCTGATTTCCCTCCTAGACGGCTCTCCATGGGAGATTCTCGTCAGGAGGAATCTCCTCTCACAAGCAGGGGGCGCCGTTCTGCACCCCCGCCCGGAGTTATGGAAATTGTGGGTGTGGCCCCTGAGGGGGCACATCTCATAGCTTCTGGTCTCCCAGCTGAGGTGGTAGAGACCATTCTCCAATCCAGAGCTCCCTCTACGAGGAAAGTGTACGCCCTGAAGTGGAAGTTCTTCACTTCATGGTGCAGAGTTCGCCAGCAAGACCCTGTTAACTGCCCAGTTGGTACAGTTCTTGAGTATCTGCAGGCTAGATTCTCTGCAGGGGTATCCCACTCCACATTGAAGGTGCATGTGGCAGCATTATTGGCTTACCACTCACCATTCGATGGAAACACAGTGGGCAAACACCCCCTGGTGATACGCTTCCTCCGGGGTGCACTGAGGATGAGGCCGCCAGTGCGTACTCGTGTCCCCACGTGGGACCTGGCGGTGGTGCTAGAGGCTCTGTGTAAACCACCTTTCGAGCCCATAGAGGAGATTTCAGATCGTCATCTTACCCTCAAGGCTACGTTCTTGTTAGCGATCACTTCTCTAAAGAGAGTGGGTGACCTTCAGGGCCTATCAGTGGCTCCTTCCTATCTCGACTTTGCGCCCGGACTGGCGAAAGCATTTCTGTACCCTCGAGCGGGTTACACCCCTAAGGTCCCCACTACTGCACCACGGCCAATAGTACTGCAGGCCTTCCATCCTACTCCCTTTCGGGATCCAGACAAGGCGAAGCTTAACTGTATGTGTCCTGTGCGAGCACTTGACACATACGTCCACAGAGCTGCCCTGTGGAGAAGGTCGGACCAACTGCTTGTGTGCGTTGGTCCGCCCAGGAGAGGTCTCCCTGCTACCAAACAGTCAGCTAGTGGATTGTCGAGACAATCACTGCCTGTTACGAGTCCTCTGGCTTCCCCTCGCCTTTGGGGGTCAAGGCACACTCCACTAGAGGTATGGCGGCCTCCAAGGCCTTCTTTGCAGGTGTCCCTGTATCTGACATCTGCAATGCTGCAGGTTGGTCTACCCCTTCCACCTTTGTCCGGTTTTACGGCCTAGACATCGGTACTACCCCAGGTTCATCAGTCCTCTCGTCCTAGTCGTTTATGTTCAGACATACACACA
This sequence comes from Spinibarbus caldwelli, assembly GCA_039654775.1. NCBI lineage: Eukaryota > Metazoa > Chordata > Actinopteri > Cypriniformes > Cyprinidae > Spinibarbus > Spinibarbus caldwelli. The sequence continues at coordinate 14,563,358 of CM077237.1, forward strand.
GGGCAGGGGCTTGTAAGTCTGGCGGCATGGACATCTCGTTCCCAAAGCGTTGTGACGCAGCTCGAGTTCCCAAGAAGGAACGTCTCCAGGTTACGCATGTAACCATGGTTCCTTGAGGGAACGAGACGCTGCGTCACATTGCCATACTTCCGGCATCCCTGCCAGCGCAGTTCTTCATGACTTGAGGCTGACGCCGGCTTTGCCGCATGTGTTTTTATGCTTCCTGGTCTCTGACGTCACCCGCCTATGATGTCGCGCCCTTGGACAGATTACACAGCAGATTCAGAGCCGGTCATGCAGGGGCATTCCCAAAGCGTTGTGATGCAGCGTCTCGTTCCCTCAAGGAACCATGGTTACATGCGTAACCTGGAGACGTTTTGCTGTGAATAGAGATTTTGCTGTGAATGAGAGAAGTGTGACCATCAACGTTTTTTAATGTCAGACTGTACAATATACATTTTTGTCAGACTGTACAATATAAATGATTGACAGTATTGATAATTTGAGTCAAGTTCTGGCATCCACATTGACAAATGAAACTGAAATGGTACCAAACGATCCCAAACAATCCCTTACGCTAATAATAATGTTCCTCTTGGACAAGAAAACAAATAATCTGGAGTGTCTGAAGTCTGTCATCACTTGACAGAAGAGGGAATGTGTGGACTTCTCATTCTCCAGAGCAACCTAAAATTAATTTTAGTGCTACAAATGAAGTTAATTATAAAGATATTTATGTACATGTTCTAATATTTCAGTCACAAGCATTTTAAAAGGTTGGTTCACTCAAAAAATTTTGGTAGCATTTTGTTCCAAACCCACAAGACCATCAAATATGGTAAAATTAAGTGTGCATGGTTGATGTTGAAGAATAAATTAAATTTGCTTCCTGAAGTTGAGCAGAAGTGAGTAAAAAAATAGATTTTTTTTTTTTTTTTTTTTTCATGTTTGGGTGAACTATCACTTTTATCTACTGTATTGATAAAATCATGGTAAAATCATCATTACTAAAAGCCATGACGTGGAATGCAGAACCTAATAAAAACTCAATGTGCACCGGGTTTCAATGAGCAAATATGTAAATTAATAAACGTTGTAAGGATTATAGCAGTGGCATTAAAAATGTGTATCTTGCAGCACAATAACACCTTGAGCCCTGGCTGAGCAAGTCTGGAAGTTTCCATTAACCAACAGATGGAGTGTATTCAGAGAAGGCAGTTTAATGAAGTATGAAAAAAGATACTTACATTTGTTCACTATTACTATCTGTGAGCCTGGAAGATGCATGCACGAAAAAATTCTTCTTTGGCAAGACTATGTAAGGTGTGCATGTGCAGTACAATACAATATTTTATTATGAACTAATGGAGTGAGTGTGTATCGCACACAGTTTAGTTCAAAAATAGGAAAATATGACAGAGAAAGCGAAAGAGAGACAAAATGATATGACAGACATTAGGTCTCACCTGGTCTGGAGAGATCTTGCCCTCCTCTGCTACCATGGCCCTGAGTGTTGAGATAGACCCAAAGAGAGGCACAGCCAACCCTACTCTCAGAAAACGCTGACCTTCATTGCTGAACACCAGAATCACATTCAGGGCCCTAAACACACGAAGACATACACATTTACCACATCATCAAATTCAGTCATGACATCAGTTTCTAGACCAATTCAGCTAATTCACTATGAGTTCCTAGGTTTTTAACATAGCGGTTTTTGATTTATGAGTAAAAATGGGACAGCCTCTTCAAAGAAATGGTATCCACAGACTCATAAATTTTTACTCATAAATCCAAAACTGCCATTCTAAAAACCATTAGAAATTCCAGAGGGAACCCACAGCTTAGCACTTCTACAAAGGTAACATTAGTACAACATTAAAACAATCATGAGTTTATTGTACATAATCTATTGGGGGGATTGAGAGCTGCAGGGAGGACATATTTTTGTGGGCCAAAATCCAGAAACGAGTTGGCCTTTTAGCACTTTGGTTTCCGTAATCCTGAGGTCAATGGTTTGTTTGAATGGGTTTTTAGTTTAATTCTTGAAATAAGATTTGTAGTTAACACAAGCTCAATATATTGTCACGTTTTATTCTACAACATAAAATCTACATTTTATTCTACAAAAATAACAATGTTGTCAGTATTTACTCACCATCATGCAATTTCAAATTAGAATGACTTTCTTTTCTTCTGTGGAACTTTTTTTTTTTCCTTCAATGGAAGTCAATAGGCTCCATTGTTCTTAAAAAATATCTTCTTTCATGTTCCACAGAAGAAAGAAAGCAATACAGCTTTGGAATGACAACGGTGATAAAATGATTTTTCATTTTTGAGTGGACCATCCCTTTAACCATGATTAAAACCACTGTAACACATCTACTTCTGTAATATTGCTTTGCATATTTACCAATACTACATATGAAAAAATGTGTGGGAAAGGGAATAACTTGCCACAGGGCTACAGTCTGAGTCAATGTAGATATGTCTGTGTTTGTGCGTACATGTGAAGGTACTGTAGATTTAAACCAGCATGTCTAGACTGTAACACTGCCACATACACGCAGTTTGTTGATGCACATTAGAATCGAGAGTTGATCTGTTTCCTGCTGTATTTCTTTGGCTAGAAATGCCCTCACACAAGCCAGTCGCACAGCAGCTGATGGTCTCAATGCAGCAGCATTTTTCACTGCAGCTGCAGTTGTGGCTCTAAAGATTTGGATGGACTTTCAGATGCCTCTCTGCTGCATTATTGAAAGCCATATGTGAAACGCTGGACCCAACAAAAGCACTCAGTTATACAAAACCACACTCTCACTTGAGTGGACCAGTGAGAAGACAACTGAATCCTTTTAGATTTTATCTTTGGTGGCACACAGAGGTGAGAGTCATGTGACAGGGGTTTATATATGTGGACTGTCAATCAGACTCAGCTTATTCAGTGTGTTTCAGAGTGTATTTGGGTGTGTTAAGATGCAGGTTGGATGTGTTACTTCTTGCAAAGACATATTTGTGTACAATTATTTTGAAAAGTACTGTCTGCTGCACGCCAAATGTCTGTGCAGACATTAATCACATATAATATCCATTAATGTCAAAACTGAATTAACTAATAGGGTGAATCTGACAAAAAGAAATGTCCAGATCATGTTTCATCCCAAAATCAAAAGAAGGAAATAAGAAAAAATATTTTGCATATATGAAACAGTAAGATTGTTGCATTGTGACTTATTAATGCGGCCACAGTTTTCAGCTAAAATGAACACTAGTGGCAGTAAAACTCAAATATAAATTTAAACTCAAATACAAATTATGATTACAAGGGCAGATTATTGATTAACAAATACTAATTTTTGCACATTTCCTTGCAATATTATTTTATAAGCTCTAAACACTTTTACTGTACATGATTTGTAAACTGATACATTTTGCATCACGTAACCAGTGTCACGTCTATGTTTCTGTTGAGTTCCTGTTTTTCCTTATTTGGTAGTTCCTGTTCTTAGTTAATCATCGTTCATTCAGTTCTCCTGTGTTTAATTAATCATCTCGTTTGCTCCTTTGTTTCCACGTGTTTTATAAGCCTTCAGTTCCTAGAGTTCTTTGTCCTGTCTGAATGTCGTTTTGTGTGGTTTTCTCCTGCATTTTCTCCAAGTGGATTTATTAAGACTCAGTTTGTTTGATATCTGCCTCCTTCATGCTCCTTCGTATTCCTCGCCTCAGCAACCCGTGACAATCAACTCCATATGTATCATTTTTCTGACATAGTAAACTTGCTCAGTAGCTCACCTGGTACAGCACTACACATGCGATGTGAGGTGACCAGGCATCAGTGAAAAACAAGTCACGATAAAAAAGCTTTAATATTTGAATAAGCATGGTTGTTTCAGAAAACGTGTTTTTCTTCTCATCTCATGTTTACTTTTGTTAACAATTTAGGGCAGATTTAGTGTAGATGTTACGTTATTTTCAAACGTGATACAGCATTAACCTTTTAGTGCCCCAGGTAATTTCTGAACTGCCACAATATGTACGACAACCAAAATAATAAAACATTGCCAGATTCATGTTCATCTGTATCAGATAAGACTGAAAGTATTTTAAGCGTCACTCATTGGACATTTCAGTGTGGCATAACATGTAAGAAATTATGTAATACTATTTTGTAGAAATGTCGGAAGTAGCACGTTTTTCCAATGAGCCTGGGTTGATATTTTAAGTTCCCTCTCAGTCGGTCACTCTTGACGTCACGTTGGTAATGACCGACTATGGGATCTCGCTTAGAGAGACCAATCCACTTCCGAGTGTAAACTAAATGAGCCAATGCACAATCCACTTCCGAGTGTAAACTAAATGAGCCAATGCACATTGGCATGCGATGATTGCATCCAGGTGCCGCTGATCACAGCGTGAGTATAAGTAGGCAGCAGGTGCAATGCATATTCAGTTTTTCGCTTCGGAGCCGAGCGAACACATCGTTTTGATCCTGACTACTCTACTGAGAGAAGAAGACTGAACGAATTCAGCGCGCTCTTTGGAGCTCTTGGTGTTGATGGTACGGCGCTTCAGCGGTGGTGGTTTTCCCGTGTTGAGTGGGTTGCACACAGCAGGCTGCTCTACCCCGTTTGTGTTGCAGGCAGCCATCTCCCCTGTGCGCTTCAGCATGCTAAAAGAGCTTTTTCCCTAAAAGAGCATTCACAGGTGCGTCTGGCAAACTCGACGTTACGTCTTCATAAAGACGAATTGGGTCTTGCTATAGACAACGTAACCACCCGTGCGTTTCTGGATGTGGTTGTTACCTGGCGCTGGGTGATGGTCACCATCACTGCCTCATGTGTCTGGACATAAAAGCATGCTGAGGTGGCATTCGTGAATGAGTTATCTTCTCCTTGCAGGATGATAATCATCTCGGAGCTGCAGACCCGACTCCGTTACCTCAAAAGGGGCGGAACGCCATTGCCTGCCTTGATCTGGCTCTCGTCCTGGCTGCAGACAGGCGAGGACTACTTCAGGCGGTAGTACGGGTGGACTGAGGGTTATAGTGGTGGCAAATCCTCCAGGGAACCAACCCTCGAGGGACCATCGCTCCTCTTGCACTCCGTTACCAGTTGAGCGGCCGAAGGAACACGCTGGACCTTCTCAAAGAGCGTACCAGCGATATCCTTCGGCGCTCCTCCCGACGACCGGATGTCGATCGCTGCATCGGAGAGTGAGTCGGAGCTTTCTGGAGAGGAAGATTCGGCTGCGCTGCTGCCCTCCGGGACTGTAGCAATGCCTGAATTGGATCTGGAAATGATGGCTATGCTTTCCCGGGCCGCTGTGAGGGTAGGGCTCAAGTGGAGACCTCCACCGTGTCCCGAGCCCTCAAGGTTGGACAATTGGTTCTTTGGGGTGGTATGCGTTGGTTCTCAGCACCCTGCCTCAGTGCCATTCTTCCCGGAGGTGCATGAGGGGCTTACCAGGTCGTGGATGGCACCTTTTTCTGCCGGAAACAGACCTGCTAACTCCTCCTTCCTCACCACTCTCGACGGTGGTGCATCTAGGGGCTATACAGTGGTCCCTCCGGTGGAGTGGTCAGTTGCAATGCAATTGTGTCCCAATACTGCCTCCGCCCGGCAGGGTGAACCGTGCCTCCTCCCCCGGGTCTGTAGGTACTCGTCTGGTCTGTCCGGCGATGCTTATGTGGCCTGTGGAGAAGCTGCCTCCGCCTTACACGCTACGGTGTTACTGCAGGTTCTTCAGGCTAAAGCACTGGGGGACCTGCACGAGGGTGGTCACGACCCGGAAGTTCTAAAAGGAGCTCCGAACCACACTGACCTCGCGCTCCGAGCGACAAAGGCCACTGCAAGTTCTTTGGGTCGTGCGATGTCCACACTTGTGGTCCAGGAGCGCCATTTCTGGCTGTGTCTGGTCGACATGAGGGACGCCGAAAGCTCGGTTCCTCAAGGTCCCTGTGTCCCAGACCGGCCTCTTTGGCGACGCAGTTGAGAACTGGTCCCAGCAGTTCTCGGCTGCACAGGAGCAGACTGAGGCGCACGTCCTGCTCCAGCGGGCAGCTGCTGTCTCCACCCGTCTGCCGGCCGCAGCGCCCCAGGCTGCTTGTCGCCGAGGGCGGCCCCCTGTGTCCACACCCACTCCCGTGCTGCATTCGCAGCAGCCTCAAGCAAGCGGCGCTGTGGAGCTGGGCGTAGGCAGGCCGCCCCGCCCATCAAGGCCCCCGTCAACCTGGCGGTGAGCAGAAGAGCAAGAGGCCCCAGGACGGGCGAACCAGAGAAAGAGGGAACTGCTCTTTGGGGGGTGTGAATGCACCTCTCCCTCCCCCGGAGGAGGGCCGGGTGGAGAATCTGGTTTCCAAAAAAAAAAAAATCTTGACAGGAGAGCAGGTTTCTCTGTCTCTGGGTCCCGAAAGGGCATGGAGAGTCTCGGAAGGACCAACACTGGACCACACTCCTCCTCCTCTCTCACCAGCAGGCAGCAGTGGGCAGTTCGAGAGTGTCATCAAAGGCCCTACTCACGCACCCTCTGCCAACCGTGGAACCAGGTAAGCGTGCACCGCACACTCAGACCCCTCTTTGGTCCAAGCGTTCCACCTCGCTGCCCCACCGCGGGTATGTCGGTGGTCCCGCTGGTCCAGCTTGTAAGGCCCAACCGTCTCGCTGGCTCCTGCGGACCATCAGACTCGGCTTGCGATTCAGTTCACCCGGTGATAGAGCCGGTCCCTCCAGCTGATATGGAGACAGGGTTTTACAGCCCCTACTTCACTGTACCCAAGAAAAGCGGTGGGTTTCGACCAATCTTGGACCTGTGTGTCTTGAACCAGGCCCTCTGAAGCGGTTACCGTTCAAGATGTTGACGCAGAAGTGCATCTCCGGGTGCATCCGTCCCCGAGATTGGTTTGCAGCGATCGACCTGAAGGGACGTGTACATTCATGTGTAGATCCTTCCGCACCACAGACCACTGCTGCGGTTCGCGTTCAAAGGACGAGCATATCAGTACAAGGTCCTGCCCTTCGGGCTGTCCCTGTCACCCCGTGTCTTCATGAAAGTTGCGGAGGCAGCCCTTGTTCCCCTGAGAGAACAGGGCATTCTCATTCTCAACTACCTCAATGACTGGCTCATATTGGCTCAGTCTTAGGACCAGTTGTGTGAACACAGGGACCTGGTGCTCCGGAACCTCAGCCAGTTGGGCCTTTGGGTCAACTGGGAAAAGAGCAAACTCTCCCCGACGCAGAGGATCTCTTTTCTCGGTATGGAGTTGGATTCGGTCGATCAGACAGCACGCCTCACGCAGGAACGTGCTCAGTCGGTGTTGAACTGCTTGAATACATTCAAGAACAGGTCGGCGGTTCCACTGAAACAATTTCAGAGGCTCCTGGGGCATATGGCAGCTGCAGCAGCAGTCACGCCACTGGGGCTGCTTCATATGAGACCGCTTCAACACTGGCTCCATGGCCGAGTCCCGAGGTGGGCGTGGCAACGCGGCAATCACCGGGTCCGAGTCACACCGGCCTGCCGCCAAACCTTCACCCCCGTGGTAGACCTGTTTGCTTCTCCAGAGACCTCTCATTGCCAGTTGTTTTACTCCCTGACCAAGGGAACACTTGGCACGGACGCACTGGCACACAACTGGCCGCGGGGCCTTCGCAAGTATGCGTTTCCCCCAGTGAGCCTTCTCGCACAGACACTGTGGAAGATCAGGGAGGACGAGGAGCAGGTCCTGCTCGTGACGCCATACTGGCCCACTCGGACTTGGTTCCCAGAACTAATGCTCCTCGTGACAGCCCCTCCTCAGCAGATTCCTCTGAGAAAGGATCTACTGACTCAGAGATGGGGCACCTTGTGGCACCCACGTCCAGACCTCTGGAAACGTCATTTCTGGTCCCTGGACGGGACGCGGAGGTTCTAGGTGACCTACCCCAAGAGGTAGTTGACACCATCACTTCAGCAAGAGTGTCGTCTACGAGACATGCTTACGCCTTGAATTGGAACCTGTTCGTCGAGTGGTGCTCTTCTCACCAAGAAGACCCCCGGAAGTGCCGATCAGAGTCGTGCTGTCCTTTTTGCAACAAGGGTTGGAGCGAAGGCTGTCTCCCTCCACCCTTAATGTTTACATGGCTGCGATTGCTGCCAACCATGACCCCGTGGAAGGGAAGTCAGTGGGGAAGCATGACTTGGTCATCAGGTTCCTTAAGGGGGCGAGAAGGTTAAATACTCCACGGCCCCCCTCTATACCTTCTTGGGACCTGTCTCTAGTGCTCAGAGCACTACAGCAGGGCCCATTTGAGCCTTTGCAGACAGTCGAGCTGAAGTTTCTTTCAATGTAGACTCTGCTCCTGCTTGCATTGGCTTCCATCAAGAGGGTCGGGGACCTGCAAGCATTTTCGGTCGACGATTCGTGCCTAGAGTTGGGGCTGGCTGACTTCCAGGTAATCCTGAGGCCCCGGCCCGGCTATGAGCCCAAGGTTCCCACTACTCCCTTCAGGGATTAGGTGGTGAGCCTGCAAGCGCTGCCCCGGAGGAGGCAGACCCAGCCCTAGCTTTGTTTTGTCCTGTCCGAGCATTGAGATGCTGCGTAGACCGGACACAAAGCTTCAGGACCTCAGACCAGCTCTTTGTCTGTCACAGAGGCTGGCAGAAGGGGAATGCCGTCTCTAAGCAGAGGATGGCCCACTGGATATTGAACGCCATCACCCTGGCTTATCAGGCACAGGGTGTGCCCTGCCCGTTCAGGTTGAGATCTCACTCTGCCAAGAAGTGTCGCATCCTCCTGGGCACTGGCTCGTGGCACCTGGCTGACAGATATTTGTAGAGCTGTGGGCTGGGCGACCCCTAACACGTTTGCTAGATTCTATAGCCTTCGTGTGGAGCCGGTATCCTCCTGTGTTCTCACCTCAAACAGGTAGAAGCACTGAGAGGCCCCGGCTTCGGGTCGGCTTGCTATAACTGCTCCAGAGAGTCCATACAGCAGACCCTGTCGAGCTCCTCCATCCCCTCGGCAGCCAGACGTGGCGGAGCGTCCGGCACCAGGCCCTCACTCGATGAATCCGTGAGAACCGGTAGAGGGCTAGGGTTCCATATGTAGAGACCTAATTGGATCACATATGTGTAAAGTCCACGGTATAGCCACAGAGCCCGTGTTTCCCCGGCAGTCAGTCTGCGTTCTTAAGAGGATTACAATCACCTCTAATCTTCCATATGCACCTAAACGGTTGATTCATATGTGTAAGTGCTTCCGAAACCACCTTCGGGAAGGATGGGGCTTCCGCACGTTCCTGTTCCAAGTAGAACGGGTAATTTTCCCAGTGTTATCCAAGTTCAATGAGTGGGTAGTGCCAAGACGACAGTGACTGGCCTTCTGTTGCGAGCTCCAGCCTACACCAAAAGGGGGCGCAGGAGGCTCGCACAGGACACTGGAAGGGGCAGCATCCATTGCGCTTTGGTAGGGATCCCATAGTTGGTCATTACCGACGTGACGTTGAGAGTGACCGACTGAGAGGGAACGTCTCCATTACGTATGTAACCCTCGTTCCCTGAAGGAGGGAACGGAGACGTCATGTCCCGTCGACATGGCTTCTGTACCACCGCTGAGCGGCCGGGTCACCGGCTCGGCTCCTCAGCGAAAACCTGAATATGCGTTGCACCTGCTGCCTACTTATAATCACGTTGTGATCAGCGGCAGCTGGATGCAATCATCGCATGCCAATGTGCATTGGCTCGTTTAATTTACACTAGAAGTGGATTGGTCTCTCTAAGCGAGATCCCATAGTCGGTCATTACCGACGTGACGTCTCCCTTCCCTCCTTCAGGGAACGAGGGTATCATACGTAACTGAGACGTTTTCTAAAGCAATATGATAACTTTCTGTGAGGAACAGACCGCAGAGCATTAATGAGAGATGAGAAGTAATGAGATAAATAGTGTGAAAGAACCATTCTTTTTAATCAGATCATTGTAATAAATTGGTTGATCCAGTTTACAAAACTGGACTGAATGATTTGTACTGATCTGGTTCTCAAGCTTAATCTAGTTATGTCTGGCTCAAATATTCAGTCACAACAATTTATATTTTTGGGTGAACTAATCTTTAAATTGTGAAGTAGCCTATATTTGTAAAATACAATTGTGAGTATACATCGTAGCAGTATCGTCTGTACAAAAATGAACAAAAAAAATCTAATTTAATTAAAAAATATTGTGTAAAGACTGTATTACAATAATGAGAATTAATTTATTTTACAAAAATGACAATTATTTCATTAATAAGAATGTATTTCTTGAAAGTTTTGATGAGTTTCAACCAACAGCTCAATGAAAGAGACTGATCTGATCATTTATTGTATTTGGTCTCTCTGTTGCCAGAGGATGACCAGAGGCACTGTTCTGACCAGCAGCACTTGGGTATTGTAGGCTGAGGACAACTGATTGTCTCCCTAAAGTCTTGCCTAGGAGTTCAGCTCACATGTGAGCAGTGCTAGTTTGCTGACAGAATTGTTACTGTCTGTCTATGGCATTTGTCTAATCTAATTTGATGTCTTTCTAATAATTCATAATAAGTATGGCAGGTTTTAGGACTAAAACTAGAACTCACTGACATTTACGGACGACCTTCAAATCTGGCCCCATAAGCTTTCAGTGCAGATATTCTCTTTTCAATATAATGAATGTGAAATTTGGAGGTTAGTGAGTCAGACATGAGCGTGCTGGGAAATCGGAGTGTTTTGGACAGTATTACTGGTACAAGGCTTCACGATGAGCCATAGTTCTCTCTATATATTTCTCTCATTCTATTATTGGTCTCTCTGACAGGCTGACAGTATCAACGGAAAGATTTTGCTGACTGGCAGTTTTTGAGATTTAGGAAAATTGAAACAATGTTCTGTTAAGAGCTGTGCACTTCGTCATTCATCACATGCAGTATTTCAGGATGGCCAAGGACACAAACAAACTTAAACACACAGTAGCAAATGTACGCAGACACGGATATACTGTACTGTATATACAAACATGCATCAAAATACATATACAGACAAACAGACCTAATAGATTCCAAAGAAATAGAGACAGAAGACACAGTCACTTACCTGGTCTGTCGCAGTGGGATTGGAAGTGAAATACACAGGAAAGGGTCAAAGGTGTTGCTCTGTTTAAGGCAATGAGGGCACGTCAATGATGACCTGAAACATAGAAGTGACCATGAGACATTTAATTCTACCAATGAACAGCATTCTGTATCAGGGGCACCTGCAGCTGTATGGCTGTACAACGCTATCTCACGACCAATCCGAATGTATTTTACATGATGGACAGTTTGTATGTATTCGCATGACCTCACTCGATCGATTTTGTTCGATTTGTCTAGACCCCAGTGACGGGTAGGTTTAGGGGCGGGGTTAGGGGTAGGTCATTCGTACAAATTCATACAAACTGGGGAACTCATAAATTCATACTCTTTAGCAAAAATTGTACAAATTTGTATGAATGAGGTCGTATGAATTAGCCACCTCGTAAAATATGTATGAACTGCCCTGAGATCGGGTTGGCACTGTGAATACCAGAAGCACTTTGACTGACCTGAGAAACATTTTCCCTGAATATTTCAGCAGTTATTATTTGTGTTTACCGAAACAGCAATGCCAATTATTCTTGATTTAATCATTCTTTTGAGTCAGTGCTCTCTTTTTGGTGAATTGGCTGAACGTGATTGCAAAACAATCTTATCGCTATTAACGGATGTAAATTGGACAAAAATGCCCCTGCACAATTAAGCTAAATCTTAAATAAATAAATAAATAAATACTCTGTGTCTGTGAGTACCCTAAAATGGAATCATGCAGGCACCCATGTTCTGTATCAACTATTTTTTTCTATTGTAACATGTTTATACACTCTATGGTCAAAAGATAAAAGTAAAAATATTTCATTTTTACAGTCAAAAATGGACATTAATAAGGAGTTGGTCCTACCATCGCTACTAAAACAACCTTGAATCTTCTGGAAAAGCTGTCGGCATTTGCTGCCATTGAGACACAAGAGCATCAGTCAGGTAATGTACTCATGTTTGGTCATGGGGTTTGACTCTGATTTGGCATGCCAATTCATCCTGAAAGTGTTCAGTGGGTTTCAGGTCTGGGTATTGTGCAGGTCAGTTAAGTTCTTCCACACTGGATTCAGGAAATTTCTTTATGAATCTCACATTGTGGGACACGTCCTACTAAAACGGAAAGGGTACAGACAATTCTACTAAAATGTTTTTCTAAGGAGACTCCATGACTGTATGCTTGATTTTATATGTAGCTTTGTGTAGCTTAAATTTTCAAAAAATATTCATTTAAAAATGGGTGTTCATGTACATTTAGTCATATAGTTTATGTCTTTCATAAGATTTTAAATGTTCATCTGCTAACTTCAAAGAGAGTCTGATTCTCATTCTTACAGTTTGACTTAAAATGCTTCTTGTCATTATGTGAAGGATTAGGCCTTTCTCTTCTCATCCTTCAGATTACTATAATTTATAAAAAGTATTTTTGCTTGGCTTGACCTGGCTTGACCATGTATTTTCAGTATGCTGATAATGCAGCTACAACATATACAGTATATTTAATAAATTTCAAAAAACTTGCCTATGGATTTATTGTCCTGTATTTTATGTGCCACATCACCCTAATCCTTAAAACTACAATATTTTATATTTTTCTTAAATTCCCCGACAATTTTTGCTGGTCAAGCTCCTTTTTTTCTTGTCTTGAATTAATATAAAAAAGAAAACCCATAAACATTCTAAAAAAAGATAGATGCATTAAGAAGATATTAGGACTTATTTTTATGAGTACATAATTCAATTGAATTCTTTTTGTTTTCTTTTTTAAGAGAAGCACACACTACACTTTTTGTTCCATCACAAAGTTCAAGTTTGGCTAACTCTGACTTCTGAATTTGTATCATGTGAAGACCAACTGAAGATCAATACATCAGTGATGTCTTAGCAACATAAACTTTAAAGCTGCAGTTTTGTAGTGTTGCAGGAAAGTAGAGTAGACTATATTTGTATTTTTTTAATGTATTATTATTTGTCATATGATGAATTTGTTTTTAAAAAAGATGCTGCCTAGGGTGATGTCATAAGACAGTTGCAGGGTCTGAAGAAATTGTAGTGTCTAGTGTGACCCTTCCAGCATTTTATTTGATATTGTACACCAAACAACTAAGCTGAATATCTATATCTATCCATATCTATCCATCCATCTATCTATCTATCTATCTATCTATCTATCGGCATGATCTCCACAGAGGGGACTGGGTGAGCACGTCTGTCTCTGAGCCTGATATAGAGCTTCCCTTCATGACTCAACAGCTGAACACTGGAACTGCATTTGGGTTGTGCAGGTGCAGCGTGTTCACCTGCAGAGCAGACGACAGCTCACAAACCAGGAGAGATGCACACATGCACTTATATTCACAGAGACAGGAAGCTCTGGAATGCATGGATTTCAATATCTCAGCGGGAACAAAAAAGTGAGTACAGATAGAGTGATGAAAAATGAACACGGAAGCAGAGAGGATGATGGGAGTGAGAAATAAAGATAGAAGAGACATCTGTAAGTGGAATAAATGAAAAAGAAAGTGAGGCAACAGCAGATGCAGAATGTGGCTGAGATTGCATCATGTTGGGGTCCAATTGTCTCTCGTGAATTCGGCAGAGCTGTCATATCAACTGCCGGAGACCCCTTAAAATAGCAGCGCACACCTACCACCACAGATACTCAACAGATGAGTTTTGCACCACATACAAATAAATTATATTTCACTAGTGTGAAAGAGTGTATGGGGAGTGTGAAGAGTGTTGATAAATAATGAAGAGCGGTGAAAATAACAGCATGTAAACATTATATCAGCAATGACAATAATTGGCTGTTCATTAACTGCACATCCAGCTGACAGAAATTAAATGGGTAGAATCATTTTTGTGGCTTATACTTTGCCATACAGAGCCATGGCAGAATCAACTCCGTACCACTTTCACAAAAAGAATAAAAAAGTAAAAAATTTTTGCACAAAATGTTTTTGGAATTTTAGAACTATTTAATACACTTATCTAACGTATATCGTTTAATTACTTTCACAGTTGCTTGGACGAGTTGGAGAGAGTTGAGGTGAGGATCTATTGGCAAGCAGCATATATTTATTAAACAAAAACCAAACAGTCTGGAACTAGTAACAAGAGAAATGCAGGAGCAACACTAACCAACCTAACAAGAAGAACAGACAAAGAACTGAACCAAACGGGCTATAAATTCACAGTACAAAGGACAAATCAATTAACCAATCACAAACCAAGAACACTGGAACTATAGGCAGTGAAAGAGAACTCAAAGAACCAAAATTAGACAGATAATGTGAGAATTATCAAAATGTAAAAAGAAAAACAACCTTGTTACAGCATGATTTAACAGCATTACAAAAAATATAAAATCCTCAACATTGTGACACTCCAGAAGTAACATATTTCTATTGCATGGTGGGAATACAAGCAAATAATATAATTTTCTAAACTTTTGTTGTGTTGACTTCCTTTATAAAGCTTAAATGTTCAACTCTTTTGAGAAATACAAAATCAGTAACAAAATAATCTACAAAATAAACATTTTCAGACCCTATTTGCACCCTGTAAGGTGTCTCTTTTCCCATGCCATGCTTGTGTCATTAAGCTATGGTAAATCACAGTGCAACTTAAAAGGACGACCATTGAGACAACTGTCTTTGAACTAGTCTGGTCAGGATGTCAGAAGAGCACGATTGGTTTGTTGGGCTAAGGTGGAGTGAATCCACCGTATCCCTGTGTTACTCTTTCCTCGAAGTCATTAGTCAAATTGTTCTGTAATGTTACGTCAGTGAATGTTATTCTCATCAAAGACAAAACAATAATTTTACAAAAGAAAGTCTAACCACTTTGCTCTATGACAGAGCTTTGATCTAAATACAATGAGGTTCTTTTATTTCTCCTTTTAACCCTTTGTACAATGTAAACCCAGACTGTTAACTTCAATTCAGATAAATAATGCATTGGTACAATCCTCTCTCTTTTTTAGATCCCACTGTGGGCTCCTGTATTTGTATTCTTTATAAGTGCAGCAACTGACACAGACAAGGTGAACTGAGCTACTTTGGAGCAAATGTTTTATCAGCTCTATAGTTTTTCTTCCTTTCTGATGATCCAGCCTAAATGTGGTCTATACTTACATTTTGTTTTGTCAGTAGCTGAAATCATAATCATTTCAGGCAAAGCAATAAACAAACAAGGGGCAGAGCATGTGTGGAATTTAAACAACAAGCATTCTGAGCTTTTCTGTGGGTGTACATTCAGCATGGGCCTCCCGATAGTACTTAACTCCCTTTGATCCAAGAATGTAGCTGGAATTCATAGTAAATTAAAAAATGATGTCACCCTCATGTCATTCCAAACCTGTATGTGGTTTTATCTTTTACATGAAACACAAAAAAGGATTTTTCATTAATTCTGACATAGATCTTTTCCATACAACGACTTCAAATAACTGTCAAACTGCAAAAAAAAAAAAAAAAACACAAATAAAAGTCACAATAAAAGAACCATAGATATGTATCCCATCTCTTGCACTATATTCCAAGGCTTCTGAAGCTCTATGATCGAGACCTGATGCTGTTCTGGTCTAGAAATAAGACTGGGGCAAGCTTTTCAGTGCAAGTTACATGTCATGCTTTTTGTTATTATCCATGGCGGCATATTTGGAGAGCTGCAACAGAAGTGAAGATCAACACTCATGGCTTCAGAAGACTTGAAATATAGCACAAAAATCATGTGAACTACTTTTATGGTGCCTTCTTTTTTTTTTTTTGCACTTTTGGAGCTAGCTTGACAGCCTTTGGTTTGTTTTTGTGTGAAGATGATCAATGTGAAGGTTATATTTTGTGTTCCATGGGGGAAAAAAAAGAATATATGTTGGGACCTTTTGACAATATTAATTTTTGAGTGAACTACAGCCGAATCCTTGTAAATCTTGTAAAAAAACAGAATATTAAATCACAATGAAAATGACATTAGGTGTGTTTACATGGAGCACTGTATTCTTATTGCAACTGGTTTAAAAGTCCAATCTGATTGAAAATGCTCCATGTGAACACCTAAATCAGAATAAAAATACCCAAACTGACTGAAATTTAAATTGATTGAAAGGGGTCGGATAAACCTTTTCTAATTTATTCGATAAGACATGTAAACACTTGATCGGATCAAAAACCGAAACTGGAACATTTTGCGTATGTGCAATGACGTAGAGACAGCACATGACACACGGAATGAACCGAAGTTGTTGTTGAATATAATAAATGACTGTCGCATCAATCTAAAATTCTCTTTACACTCATTGTCTGTGCTCATGTCAAAAGACTAAATCTGATTTGACGCTTGTGACGTATAAACACACACATCAACCCGATCACTTTATTGAGCGTTCATGTGAACATTATTTTTGTATTCATCATTTGGAATGATTTCATTCTGACTGAAACAAAGAGTGTCCATGTAAACGTGGCTATTGTGAGGTAAACACAATCAAAATGTGCAGTCAAGGTCAATGAAGATGTTTCACAATTCTGTTCCTATAAACAGTTCTACCTCTTACTTAAAACAATGTTTTTTTCTTCTACAGAACACTAAATTATCTTCTCCCGCGAGCTGTTAACTAAATTACTACTAGAATCAGATCAATGAGTCAATGAGTTCAGGAATCAAACAAGTCTGATTCATTTTATTCAAATCATAGTAATAATTCAAATTATTCAGTTATCTAAACTGGATGAAACTGTGAAATGATCCAACGGAAAGCAATGAAAAATTATTTTAAAAAAGCTACATCATATGTATTAAGAAGACTTAAAATACTTTAATTTTCTCATTATCTGTTTTAATTGTGTGGGAAAAATTGACAAGTGCATCCATTAATGTT
The DNA here is from genome assembly GCA_039654775.1 of Spinibarbus caldwelli. Taxonomy (NCBI): domain Eukaryota; kingdom Metazoa; phylum Chordata; class Actinopteri; order Cypriniformes; family Cyprinidae; genus Spinibarbus; species Spinibarbus caldwelli. The sequence continues at coordinate 14,580,343 of CM077237.1, forward strand.
TATGTTACATAAGTATTCAGTAGCCTTCACTCTGTAATCTTTAGTGAAGGGACCTTGGCAGCTCACAACTCAGCACCCAACTTTTTCAACAACACAGCAGGTTGAACAGGTTTTTCCCAGACAAAACAGGCTACAACCTCAGTCCAGGCCCACATAGTTCTTTTCTAAAAAGAGTGCTACTCAGTTTACCCATTTTTATCATAATCCAGAGACAGCAAACTGAGACCAGCCTAAGGAAACACAAGTTTGTTCTGAGTTTGAGATTATATTTTAAAACAACTAAGCTTCTGAATAAATCAACACAGGGTCCGCCGAACTCCTAGTCGATACATTAGCAACATCGGGGGATCTTTTTGCAATATTTTTGTGCAATCCTATACATCAAATATCCTATACATCAAATGTTTATGGCTGGTTTCAGGGTGTTTTCACAAGTCATCTAGCTGACATGTAGTTAAAATCTATTTTTAATATTGCAACCAAACCTAGATTAGTTATCACAACTGCAATCCTATTGCCAGTGAGACAGCAGATATGCATTTCTGCCTGTCTTACTGTTATCTATTGCAGCTGAGGCAAAACCATCATTTCTTTCTTTCTTTTCTTTTTTTCAGGATAAGAACTAAGAGAGAGTGGACAGAATGGGGCAATATGATTGAGACACACTGCAATACAGAGTTGAACCTGCATCACCTACATGAAAACTAAAGAGGGCTTGGATGATAAAGTATATACAAATAATATCTTGACATTTTTTAGTCTTTCTATAATATTTAATATGTATCTTGCTATATCTGTTCTATTGTTAAATTATAATCATAATTTATATCATTATAGGATATTTATTTAAAATATAATTTTATTTCAATTTAAATAATTTAATTATATTTTTATAATTATACGATTGGACAAAATAATGTGACCCATTATTATTACAGGGGTTAAGGCTACAGTAGGCTACAGTGAAAAAACAAATGTTGTTGTATATCAGTGTAGTGTAAATTGTGTTCACCCATGTTTAGTACAAGCCGTGGGTGAAATGGGTGACTTGACAGAAAAAAACAAACCAAAAAAAAAAACATCCTCATTGAAGCCTGTTTAGCAGGAGCAACTGCAACCTTAACAGCCCAATCGTTTGGTGTTTTAAGAGCTACAGTCTTTACGATTATTAAAGATGAAATTTAACATCTGCCCTTGCCAGACAAATCACCTGAATCAAATATTATCAAACCACTGTGAGCAAAGAAGCAGATTCCCTCCTTCAACATCTCTGAATTGGCAGATGTTCTGATAGATGACATTCAGCTGGAGACTATTCAGAAGTTGTATGAATGTTGTAAGCTGCATTAAAGACAAATGATTTTAAAACATCTTAATAAAGAAATGCTGCCCATTTCCCAGGTGTTCACATTATTTTATCCAACCTCTGTATTTACCAACATATTGCATATTTAAATGTCTCATGAAGTTGTGAAAATTTCTGAAAAAAACTATTGGTCCACAGTTTTGAATTTGTTTACAATTATTACAATTATTCAATTCATTAAAAATGGACAGTTTAAACGGATTCCTGGAAACTAATCAGCCTCAATGACTCTAACATCATTTTTGATATACTGTCCTAAGTTTTAAACACTATTAAAACTTCTCCATTTTAATACTCATACTCATTAGCTGATAAGGAGGAGCTGAAACTAATAATGATCTAATGATGTGATCTTTATGAAACTTAATTAAACACATTAAATTCACAGCAATATTCATAATATGTAAATTGCAAATTGCAAGCAAAATCCTCACAAATACTGTATACTATGAATATTCAATATCACCCAGCTCTACTACAGCTCAAACACGGCAAACGAATGCTCTATTACTGCAGCAGAAACCATTATTAACTAAACAAAGAAATCTGGAACTACAGTAGTCCAAAATGTCCACACTGTAAAGCCATCTTCATAATCAAAGTCCTTGAGCAAACTTCAATGTGTTCAATCTCTTTATTAAACACCTATGGAGAACAAGAAATGCTCACAGCTGCGAATAGATTCTGAATCCAGGCTTTAATGACCACATCATGAACGCTGCTGAAGTGTTCTGTCTCCCTACATTTCATATCTTATTGGAGATAAACCACCACAGGCAATGTCAGATTGACAGACAGATTGACTTTAATTATAAACAAATACTGAAAGCAGAGATATCACAGCCGTACTTCCTGCATTAGTGTGTAGATATAAATAAACACACAATCTGTGCAATCTGGAATATTAGTCTTTCGGTTTTCAAAGTTAAAGCAACCAACACAGCTAATGAAGCGGTGAAATCAAGAACTCACTGAGAGTCCATCTCTATCTGCCTTTCTACTGATGAGAATTTCTGGGAGTCTAAATGTGAGTGGGCATGAAAATTGGGATATTTATAAACAGCTTTGATTCTTTAGAATGTTAAGCATTGAAGAAAAAACTAATTAAACATACTCAAATAACTTTTGCTCACTTGAAAACTTAATATTCAGCATTTGCATATTGCTCACATCTGCAGAAGTAGAAATGCTGCTGGCGAGAAGGTTTTTGTCACACCAAAAATAGTTGAATATAATGCTTGCGTAATATTCTCTATAGTAGAGCATATGATTTCATTGTGGATTACTTGATCATTTTCACTCGGCAGAAAGTTCCGGCGCAGATGTTTCAACAGCCCTGCAGCCTGAGAGAGACAGTGAATAGCGTGAAGCCTGCTGTTTTCTAGAGAGCTCACACAGCGTGTGCCGGATGAGCCCATTTGTATGAGAGGAGACAAACTCTCAGCCAAACTGCGGTACAGAAGATAACCAGTCATTTTCCTCATTGATGGATGTCCGAATAATCGGTGCACATAATTATTTAAGGAATCTGGAAGAATTACAGGCTAAAAATATTACTTATTATTATGCATCTAATTCACTGAACTTAAAATTGAAAATTGTGTGACCTAATACAATTAATTAAGCCGCAACTGACAGCAAGTTAATTAAATAGTTTGCATGAGCTGCGTTGTTCAAAGTGAAGGGATGCCACTTTCATCTGTTTGCAATCTACAACAAACACTCAGAGTGGATTTTGCATTCACTAAGAAAAAAAAATCACGTGCGAAAACTGCCACCTCAGTGGTCTTTAAAAGGCATTTTTAAAGGAACATACGTTGATTGTTTGTTGAAATCTTACTGTGAATGTTGGAAGAAGTATTATTGTGAGACATTCTTGGAGGGCATTTGTTTTAGGTGAGTTTATGCTAAAGATTTACAACATGATAAATTTTAAACTTGTAAAGAATGCGGTCTAACATTGTTTCTACACCGGGTGTGCAATAGCTTGAAGCCACTTTGTCACTATCTCTGACAAGCAACAGACCGGAAGGAATTCATTACCAATGGAGCTCCGATATGTTTATGTAGAATTTTTATACACGTATGCACATATTTAATCAAAACTATTAGTGTGAGATAAGCACTACTACCAATATTTTCCACTAAATGTTATTCCATTGACTTTGACTCAGAATATGACATTCAAAAAGTTTGGGGTCAGTATATTAATATTTTCATTTTAAGAATGAATTAAATAGATAAAAGAAGTGATATACTTTTACATTGTTCCAAAATAAATCTATTTTAAATATTTTTGAATTTATTTTTGCTTTCTGTTCATCAAAGATTCCTGAAATAAGACAGCTATATCACAGTTTCCACAAAACTATTAACATCAGTAATAAAAAGAAATGTTTCTTGAGCATTAAATCAGATAATGACTGATTGAGTTTAGAGTGATTTTTGAAAGATTATGTAACACTGAAGACTGGGGTAATGGTTTCTGATAATTCAGTTTTTCCACCATAAGAACGAATTGCAATTTAAGATATATTACAACAGAAAACAGTTATTTTAAATTTAATTTTTATTTTATTTTTTAAATAAAATTATGGTTTTTACTTTATTTTTGATCAAATAATTTTTTTATGTTTATTAAATAATTATTTAGGTTGATTCAACAGTTTTCTACAAAACCAAGCTGTGATAGAAAAAAAACATACCAGGTTCTGAATCAAATACTCCAAATGGAGCGAAAATACCATTGAGGTCTGTGGTGTAATTCACTTATTCATTTATTTCATTGTTCTTGGTACACACACACACACACACACACACACACACACACACACACATACATAAATATACATGGCACACATACAGGTACATCTCAATAAATTAGAATGTTGTGGAAAAGTTCATTTATTTCAGTAATTCAACTCAAATTGTGAAACTCGTGTATTAAATAAATTCAATGCACACAGACTGAAGTAGTTTAAGTCTTTGGTTCTTTTAATTGTGATTATTTTGGCTCACATTTAACAAAAACCCACCAATTCACTATCTCAACTAATTATGGGGGAATACTTCATAAGACCAATAAAAAAAAAACATTTTTAGTGATTTGTTGGCCTTCTGGAAAGTATGTTCATTTACTGTATATGTACTCAATACTTGGTAGGGGCTCCTTTTGCTTTAATTACTGCCTCAATTCGGCGTGGCATGGAGGTGATCAGTTTGTGGCACTGCTGAGGTGGTATGGAAGCCCAGGTTTCTTTGACAGTGGCCTTCAGCTCATCTGCATTTTTTGGTCTCTTGTTTCTCATTTTCCTCTTGACAATACCCCATAGATTCTCTATGGGGTTCAGGTCTGGTGAGTTTGCTGGCCAGTCAAGCACACCAACACCATGGTCATTTAACCAACTTTTGGTGCTTTTGGCAGTGTGGGCAGGTGCCAAATCCTGCTGGAAAATGAAATCAGCATCTTTAAAAAGCTGGTCAGCAGAAGGAAGCATGAAGTGCTCCAAAATTTCTTGGTAAACGGGTGCAGTGACTTTGGTTTTCAAAAAACACAATGGACCAACACCAGCAGATGACATTGCACCCCAAATCATCACAGACTGTGGAAACTTAACACTGGACTTCAAGCAACTTGGCTATGAGCTTCTCCACCCTTCCTCCAGACTCTAGGACCTTGGTTTCCAAATGAAATACAAAACTTGCTCTCATCTGAAAAGAGGACTTTGGACCACTGGGCAACAGTCCAGTTCTTCTTCTCCTTAGCCCAGGTAAGACGCCTCTGACGTTGTCTGTGGTTCAGGAGTGGCTTAACAAGAGGAATAAGACAACTGTAGCCAAATTCCTTGTCACGTCTGTGTGTGGTGGCTCTTGATGCCTTGACCCCAGCCTCAGTCCATTCCTTGTGAAGTTCACCCAAATTCTTGAATCGATTTTGCTTGACAATCCTCATAAGGCTGCGGTTCTCTCGGTTGGTTGTGCATCTTTTTCTTCCACACTTTTTCCTTCCACTCAACTTTCTGTTAACATGCTTGGATACAGCACTCTGTGAACAGACAGCTTCTTTGGCAATGAATGTTTGTGGCTTACCCTCCTTGTGAAGGGTGTCAATGATTGTCTTTTGGACAACTGTCAGATCAGCAGTCTTCCCCATGATTGTGTAGCCTAGTGAACCAAACTGAGAGACCATTTTGAAGGCTCAGGAAACCTTTGCAGGTGTTTTGAGTTGATTAGCTGATTGGCATGTCACCATATTCTAATTTTTTGAGATAGTGAATTGGTGGGTTTTTGTTAAATGTGAGCCAAAATCATCACAATTAAAAGAACAAAAGACTTAAACTACTTCAGTCTGTGTGCACTGAATTTATTTAATACACAAGTTTCAGAATTTGAGTTGAATTACTGAAATAAATTAACTTTTCCACGACATTCTAATTTATTGAGATGCACCTGTACATACATATCAAATACCACTGACATACAGTACACAGTAATCAAAGATGCCTAATCGCACACAAGTGTCCCAGTAGAATGCAAAGCTCAGGCAGACAGATAAAGGGTCTGACCTGATCTTAAATCAAAGACTAAGGGGTGTCTGACCTGTACTGAGCTTGGAAGTGCTCCTGTACGAAACTGTGTCGAGTTCCAGGCTGCTGTGAGTTTGCTGGGCCGGGGCATGAACTCTCCTCCAATCCCACAGGACCCTAAGAGGCGCAAGCAGAAAAAATGAATGGAAAAAATATAATTAGCTGTTTTTCACAGTGGGTTTGGGATGTATAACTACAGTTTAAATAGGGAAAGTTCAGATTAGACATCGAAAGCACTGAGATTGACTGCAGAAAAATCTTTTTATACAACCAGATTTATTTCCAGATTTATTTTATTTGCTGATTCAATTATTAGAATTATATAAGGACATAATGGATTAAGTTCCTGAAAGGAGAGAGAAACTAGCTGAAAGTATTGGTGTCATGAAAATTTAAAAAGGATGTTGTCCTTTCAGTTTACGACATCATCCTGTCAGCTGATTTCATCAGAAAACTCTTATTTGGAAATATGGAATGATTTTCCGGACTATTTTCAAATAGAATTGCAATTTGTATTTTCAACTGCGTTTTCCATATGTGGACGCATAAATTGTGACATAATCCAAATGCAATTGCAAATCTTGCATTACCGTTTGCATTTTCGCTTTCGCGAACGTACAGTGACTGCCAAATTTCAAATGAAAAAGCAAAGTCTATTTGCAACTGTATTTCCCATGTCTTACGAGTTATGAGCCTGTCATGTTTAAATAGCAATATTAATTACCACATTTGCTTTTTCACTCTCTCTGCGCCGCGCATATAACCTGCCAAAACTCAAATGGAATTGCAATTCCTTTTGCATTTGAATTTCCGATTTTATCACGTTATCACAACTTCTTTTTCTCGTGATCTCAACATAACAAAAGTTGTTTTCTAAGTTACACAACTGCGCCAGCAGGTGGCAGTATAGAACTACTGATGGGGAGTTGTATACTGTATCAACTATAGCCTACTGTACGCGTTTGGGACAGAGGACCTTCTTCGTGATCGCTATAATTTATGCAGTTTATTACTGGCATTTAATTAACTTATAAATGTTAAACATTAGTTCAGTGATGTTATATAGTGTTGTAGCCTTATCTTTTGTATTTTCTACATTTCTTTGTAGGAAACCCCACACACACACACACACACACACACACACACACACAACAGTATCCCAAGCTTGTAACGCACACGATATCACAGCCTATCCAACATGACTAATAAAAATCACAAACAAATTATTATAATATATTATTATATATAATTTTATTTTAAACGAAATGAGTAAATTGAATTAAAGTACGTTGAATCCAAGCAGCTTAAGATTTTTTAGAATAGGCTCTTCCCTGCATTCTTCTGAAGGCGCTCTGCCTGCGCTTGCGGTGTTGAATGCGTTGTTTTTAGACCATTTAAACATGTTAATTACACAAATAAAATGTTTAGCGTAGCCTAACTCTGGACAAAATCAGCAGTGTTTGATTTGCCTATATTTATTTTATTTATTGTAGACGTTATTTCTAAGTGAAGCAACATTTGCTGAAATGTCCACAAGAAGAGCGCACAAGATCTGTCGATCATTTATGCTGAGTTTGGTCTTTTAAAAACACTCTCAATTAACACATTAAGCCAGGTTAAGCATTTTAGAATGTCCCTGTCAAGGTTGCATTTGTTGCTATAGTTACAGTAGACTAAATTAAGTCATGATCATGAGAAAACAAGAAAGAAAAAATGATAATATGCATGGCCGCTTAGAACTTCCGTACTATTACAGATTAAAAGAAAGGAATAAAATGTACTATAATAAGTGTAGAATTGCACTGTCTGTTTTCTCACTTGCATCAATCAGAGTGAGAGAAACAGTGAGAGATGTTGAGACAGGTGAAAAGCGTTTGGGTAATAGTGAATTTTGACCTATTGTGCGTACCGTTTCTGGCTCTGTTATCAGGGTATAATCGCTGTATTTGGGGTAAAAAAGACAGAATTATATATTGTGCCAAGAAGGTTGCACTGTCTGTTCGTTAACACAGGCACGAACTGATTGGCAGCTGCCTTTAGCGGAGGGTTTACCGATTACCTCAATTGATCAATGCATTCGGCATGGTCGTCTGTGAGTGACGTCACCTCCCAAAACAAACACGCCCCCTAGTTTAGTCCCGCCCCCTCACATTGTTTGACAGCTTTCAGTGTAAACATCAGAAATTCAAATGCAAAAGGAATTGCGATTCCATTTCAGTTTTGGCAGGTTATATGCGCGGCGCAGAGATAGTGAAAAAGCAAATGTGGTAATTAATATTGCTATTTAAATATGACAGGCTCATAACTCGTAAGACATGGGAAATACAGTTGCAAATGGGCAGTCACTGTGCGTTCATGAAAGCGAAAATGCAAACGGTAATGCAAGATTTGCAATTGCATTTGGATTATGTCACAATTTATGCGTCCACATATGGAAAACGGAATTGAAAATACAATTTGCAATTCTATTTGAAAATAGTCAGGAAAATCCTTCCATATGGAAACATAATAAGCTGAATGAATAATACCTTAAAAAACAGCTTGCTTGTTTAATTGTTCTCTTTTTTTGCTTTTTTTCCAAACAAAATAATTATGTAAAATAGACACGGTAAAAGTGTGTGTACAACCCTTTTATATAACACATTTATAACTATTTAACTATTTATATAACTATTCCATTTCTGTGAACATAACATGATATTCCAGAAAAGTATGTGCCTTCAACATTGTTGCAACAGTTTGGGGAAGGTCCTTTTCTGTTCAAGCTTGACAATAGGCTTTTTTATTTATAATTTTTTACAAAAACCCAAAATTACATCGCTAGTAGTTCCGCTACAGGTTTGTGTCTATATTAGTACGCTTTCTTCTCAAATAATGCATCTTACCTTTTCCGTTTTGTCTCTTTTTGTTGTTGTTAAGTAATTTACAAGGAAATAACAATTTAATTGTTTGTAACTTATATGGCCACTCAGACCTCTGACACATACCTCTGACTCATTGAGATAATATGCAAAAATTTACCACAGAATGGTTTATATTATCTGATCCCCGTGTCAAGATCTCACAGGAGCTGGAGAATACAAACCACCCGTTCATACATCAGTATATTATCTAAATGTTATTTACTCATTCAGTCTTTTCCCTCGAATCACCACATCACGATAAATTATTTAAAAAATTATTTATTTCCAGTACAGATGCACATTTTTCCAAGAATAAATTAAACAAACAATTCTAAATGTGTCCAACTCATTCAGCTCAATGCAACAACAACGTAATTCCGATAGAATAAAGTCATGAACCTAAATTCCAGTTCCAGAAATATAAGCGATCACGTTTGTCAGTTAAGCAGTGGATCAGATCTGTGTAATAATGGAGCTGACAGCCGATGATTTCCCCAACACATCATGAAAAGTTTTTACATGGAGAGAGATAATGCACAGCCAGCATTAAACAGACAGAATGGCATGGCTAACTAAATTAAAAGCACCATCATTTAGAATTTAACAAACTAGCATCTGTAATAAAGCTGGAAAGAAAAAAAGCACTATTCAGATAGTCAAGCACTGATTATTTCATGTACTAATTCAGACTTTATATAATGTATAATGTAAGAATTAATTAAGATGGGAATCATATCTGATGCTACTACAGGGGCTATGCTGAGCATTCCATGATCAAACTTATTTAATTTTCTTTTTTATATTGGATGAGATACAAATAACACTAAAAATTTAACAAAGAAACTTGGCAAAGGTTTAAATCCACAATAAAGGCGCATCAGGAAGGACAAGAAGAAATTTAACTTTAAGGCATTCAACGAAGGTTAAAAAAAAAAATGAGAAGCTTTGTAGAAAAATAATATACTGCATACACATGCATTCTTATCCTGACGAGAGTATAAATCTCAGAAGACTCTTGAAATATCCAAAAAAAAAAAAAAAAAAAAATCAGCCAGTAGTTTGCTTCATAATTCTTATGTTATGTGAGGATAAAAACAGATATGTTCAATTCAGATGGGATTAAAATCATGTCAAGTACATCTTTCTAACACAAATTTACCTAACCTCCTCAGGAATTAGTACTCCAAACAGGTCTAAGACACCCAGGGAATTACGGGGAGCAGGCAGAGAAAATGAAATTTTAGTCTGTACGGTGGGAGGAGAAAAATGAAACAGTCAGTCAGTATGATAAAAGTCATCTGATTCTTGAATGCAAATCCTGAAACTGCAGAATTAAACCTGTCCTTACATAAAATCTTACCACAGCGGAAGAGAGGGAGATGAATTAATACCTTCACACACAAAAGAAACTAGTACCTTTCAGCAACCAAAAGAAAGAGTGCTGTCAGGATTTGGTGCTAACAATGCCATATTCACATTGAGACTGATGCACATAACAACCCTTTCCCAGTGCTGCTATAAATCAGGAGTGAAACAGGAAACATTGTTTGTAAGAAGAACTCTTATACAGTAAGAAAGAGAGACAGAGAGAGAGAGGTGGAGTATAACTCTTAATCTGGCTTTGGTCTCTTTCCATATTCATATCAGATGAATTGTCAAGCTTTCAAAGCACACTTGAAGAAGCACCTTCTCAAAACTGGGTCAAAAGCCACTTAGCTGGACTTTAGAACAAAGAATAGATGCCTCAGTGAACAAGACTGGGCAGCATTTCTCTCTCTCTCTCTTAAAATGTTTGTACCAAATGCAGAAATATGCTTGATATAGCCTGATAATGTTGCTTTAGGTGCTGATAGTGAGGTTTTTAAATAGCACTGACTTGCTAGTAGCAAAACACACATAATGTGTAGCACAAACTTTTATTGCCAAGGACTGCAGTGTACAGGCAGATGTCTGGAGAACATTGCTACAACAGTACAATCACATTATCTAATTATCTTTCTCTGGCAGCAAACGCTGCAAAATTCTTTAAAATCAGAATTTTTTAAGACTTTTGTTCACTCACCAAATATATAATTGAAAGCAATAATTCAATTTTGACAAATTTCAGGACAGGACATAGACATCTGCAGAGATATATAATAAAAAGATTCAGCTCATGTCAATGTACCTATCTGTTTGTCTCATCACAGAACCTGGGATGAGGTTTGAATGTGTTATTGCCTTTAAAGAGATACAAGGTCAAACAGATACCAATCACCAGCATCAGCAAAACAATAGAAACCGCTAGACCACACAGATACTCATGGGTATTAGATATCAGAATGTTTCATTCAGCAGACAAACTCCAGCCCAAGGACTCACCCTTGCAGAGGAACTGCTGCTGTTAACAATGACTGACCTCTGAATTATTCACTACAGAGACACTGAGGATGCACATAAAAACATCAGTGTCTATTGAACATCACTGTCTTTTGTGAACCATTTCTGATTCAGGTAAGATTCGTTAAGTACAAGTCTCTCATATAAAGACAGCTGTTGTCAAATGGTATGAATTCAAGGATTCAGGTGTGCAGTAAGTAAAAAAAATAATAAATGTAAGTGGGTGAAGACCTGTGAAACGGGGAAAGAGATGTAAGGAAGTGGAGATTGAACTGAGAGGAAAAGGGGAAAGATGCAAGCAAGTGGGAGAAGACCTGTGAGGATGTAGGGGAAGAACTGTGAGGAAGTGGGGGAAGAGATGTGAGGAAGATGAGGAATAGCTGTGAAGAAGTGTGAGTGGGCAGGCTACAGGGAACTGTGGAAAGGGCTATGAGGAAGTAAAGGAAGGGGAATTGTGTGAAGAGCTGTGAAAGAGCAAAGTAAAAATTATGGGGGAGCTGAGCAGAATTGTGGAGAGGGAAGAACTGTAAGAAAGTAGGGCTGTCTCTCTGAAAAACTGTGTGGAACAACAGGGAACTGTGCTAAAAGGAATGGTTGTGATGAAGTGAGGGAAGAGTTATAAGGAATTAAGGACAGAGATGTGAAGAATAGAGGGAAGAGCCATAATGAATTGAAGCAATGCCCATGAGGAAGCGTTAACAGAAAGTGTGGGCACAGTTGTGACAAAGTAAGGAAGAGTTGTGCAGAATGATCTTTGAGGAAGTGGAGGGAGAGAGATATAAAGAGAGAGATAAACAATGAAGAAGTGAGGGAAGAACTACAGTATGAGGAAGAGAAAACAGAGTTAAGAGGAAATAAAGGAGAAGGTTAGGTAAGAGTTGTGAGGAAATGGGAGAAGAACTGTGAGGAAATGAGGGAAGAGTTTGAAAAAAGTGAAGGCAGAGACATGAGGAAGTTAAGGCAGGGGGAAAGTTATGAGAAAAAAATCTGTAAGGAAGAGAGAAGAGCTTTGATGAGGAAAGGTAAGTGTTGGAGGAGTTGTGAGGAAATGTGGAAAAAAAAATTATGAAAAAGTGAAAGGGGAGCTGTGCGGAAAGAGAGAGGTTATAAGGAAGTGAAGGGAGAAGTGGGAGGAAATAAGGGAAAAGCTGTGATGAAAATTTCACTGAATCTACAAATCCTTTTTATCCACTGCATCCATCTGTCGGCCCACAGAGGACAGTATGAGTACCCTGCTGCCTGTGGAGCTGGATGTTTGTAAGGAAATCCACTGAGGTTGACAGATCTCCGCTACTTGCCTTATATCTCACTTCCTCTACATTCTCCCTGTAGTAAGAAAACAGCTGAAACATTTTCACAACAAATGAATCAGAAACACGTCAAGTTCTTTACCTCTTCTCAGAGAAGTGTCTGTATGAGTCATTTAGAAATATGCACAATCCTTTATAAGAGTTGATAAAAGTTATTCCTTATTGGTCAACAATTCCGAGCTGTGTGTACAGCATATGAATACCAAAGGGGCTTTGAGGCTTTGAAAAGTATAAAACAGCTTTTAAAACTTCATCCTTGTTAGTGCTATGGGTCACCATGGGCTTTCTCCATCCCTCTTTTTCTGTCTCTCACAATAAGAACAAAGACTGACTAGACATCAGGCAGAAGTGTTTGGCACAGAACCTTGTCCCAAATACAGCTGTCAGGCATATGAGTACAGTTCCATCTTTCATCCAAATGCTTGTTGTTCCAGTGAAATCACAAAACATAAACCCACCGTTACTAATACACAGTGACCCCAAGGTATACACTTAAATTACACATACAAATGCATGAATTGCAAAACAAACATCAAACCGAGTGCAATTTATTTTTAAAATTGTAATTTTATTTCACAAGAATACAAAACATGCTATGTTTCCAAAACCGAAATGTTAATTTGTTTTATTAGTATTTATTTATTGCCCATATTATATTTTAGATGTAATTCCAGAATATTTAATATATTATTGAAGTGCTGAAGTCCACTGTACTACGTATTACTTTACGGAGTTAGTAACAAACTAACAAGTAGTTACAAAACAAAGGGTGCAAACCAACCCAGTTGATTAAAAGTATTGCAAAAATGCCTCTGAAAAAGCCTACCACAATTTGTTTGTGGATAACATTATAAAATTTGGTAACTCTTCACATAAGGGAACACTATTAATTAGTTGCTTATTAGCATGCATATTATTAGCATTTTGGCTGTTTATTAGTACTTATAAAGCACATATTAATGCCTTATTCTACAAGACCATATTCTACATCCCTTAACCCTACCCCATACCTAAACTTAAATGTCACACTTCTGTGTAGTACAATCCAAATAACACGCACGATGAGGAAAGAGAACTAAGGGGCTTATGACGTGTTCCAGATGAGGTCTGAGCTGAAATGTCCCACTTCAAACCTCAGTGAGTTTGAGTCAATCACACTTCACGTTAACATATTTACCTCATGATGTCGCTATGACATAACCAGAGCATTTTGGGTTTTTGTGTCAATTATGGCAAAAACTGAAAAAAAAATAAATAAAAAAATGCTGCTGTTCATTTTGAAACAAACAAAGGTATCATTTTATTAACTTAATGTGTAAAGTTTTTAAGTTTGACACGAGGTAGCTCTACCCTATGCTCGTTGGATGCAGTGAAATCAAATGACACGTCTCGCTGAAGTCGGGGTTGATCGATCTGCCCTGAGTTCACAAGTCGGATGTCCGACTTCAAGCTGCGTTCTAGATGTTATTTCCAAGTAGGAGGTGAGAAAAATCCAAATTTCGAGTTGTCTAGAACGCAGCATTAAATGCTGCATTTGATTTACCTTGGAAGTTGGAGCTGGGAATGACATCACACTCAAGTGGACCGTGCTCCAGTAGAGAAGTCAGAAAAAGAATCATGAATGTATGAATCAATAATGATACAGGAATATAACAGAAGCTTTATAAATATTAGAGTATTTATAGCTTTCAATTTTGCTCACATAGGAGTCATAGCAGCCATCTTGAATTTTCAACTTGGGGTTGAGCTTGAGTTTCCGAGAAAGAACTCCAACTTGGGTGAGGATTCCATTTGAAAAACTCGACATGGAGCTCTGAATTTTCTACCTCGGATGACAAATTGAATGCAGCATAATTACACATACTAGATAATCAACAGGAACTGAAAAAGGTGCATACTAACCCACCTATTTTTACGTGCATTTTGGGATATCGCATAAAAAAATGCTGGATGGAAATGCCAAGATGTGCATAAATTCTAAAAATGCGCATAAAAAACTTATGCATTCAACTAAGTCGGATAAATTTCTTATCTGATAAGAAAAAATTAATTACGATGGAAACACTTTTACCGAATAAATTCCTTAATGCCCATCAAAAAAGACGGGACAGCATAAAAATGGACCAACCAATGGACCGATCTCACTGCACAGCATCTGAAATGCTAGTTTTGTCATTCGAAAATGCTTGAGCAAAGTCTCGTCTAAGTGCTTCATTTTAATTAACTCCCAGAACTGCGTTCCCAAACAGCCGGCTCTGTTTCGGCTGTGTGACATGAAGCTAGTAATTTTTTTATATACAAAAATTGTATACTGTGCCTTCTCCTAATATAGCTAAATTAATTTTTCTTCATGATATTTAGCGCAAGTTAATCAGGAAGTGACGATTTTGTTCTCTTCAACTCACTGGATGGAAACGGTGCTTTATTCGCAAATGTTTTATGTGATATTCCAATTTTCACATAAGTTTAATTCGTAATTTTGGATGGAAACACAGCTAATGACAAAGAAACAGAAATATACAGAACATAACTACCATATTTACTATCAATAAGCAGTAAATTAGAAGTTTATTGGGGGAAAATCTTAAGTTAATTAATATGAAATGTTACCTGAAATTTGTATATATTTTTCAGTGTCTTATGTGTCCAAAATTGTGTAAATGTACAACTTCTGATTGTCAGTCGAGCAGGATTTAAAAGAAATCTCTCAGAAGAAATATTCCTCTGAGCCACGTCTGCTTCTGATCAGACAGCAAGAAATCCTAGAATGTTCACTTCCATCAACAGTTCAGCAAGTGCAGTTAATTGGTGTCCTTCAGAGCTTTTTCTCTGTGATCAGAAACATTTAAGGACCGTACAGAGATTTCAGCTCAACTCTGTAGTTGTGCTCTTTCTTTACCAGAAACCCCTCCAAGAACCTTTTATTCCTCCATAAGTTGGGCGGCACCAACAGTCATGTGAAAAGAAAAGGTGGGAGGTCAGCGGGAATGGAAGAACAGACAGAGAGGCATGTAAAGAGGGATGAAATGCTAGTCTTGCAGGAAAGGGGCTGACTCACAGCTATTCTTTCAGATACACATAGCAGCTGCTAATTCAGGCTATTCAGCTGGGGCTTACAGTATCACAGCAAACACTGGCACTCACAGGAGAGGAAAAACCCTGACAGGCATTTCACTCTAACAACCCTCTATCTCTGTATTTGTTTATCCATATGTCACTTTATCCAGCTCTCCATTTTTCTGTTTCTGCATTTCAATTAGACATTCACATACCTTCTCTCTCTCCAAGTCATCTCACTCCCTGCACTCACTCTAAGGGCTCCTCAGAGGCTCTGATCTGCTGGGTTTTTAGTGATTTGTTATTCATTGAGAGAGGTCACGCACCTCTTTTCATCCAGAAGCACAGCTGCTGGGCAATGTTCCGGGACTTTTATTACATTACCTGGCTTGCATGTCTTGAGTCAAAGAGCAGAGTAGAGCAGGATCTTCTTGCCTTTACTCACTCTGCCTATGAATGAGTAATAAAAATTCTTAAAATCCCAGGAACATTCATTTACTCTGTTCCTATTTTCGTGGTCTGCGTAAAACATTTTATTTGTATTTGTGCAGCACTTCTCGATGTCACAGCGTTTGCTGAACTAACTCACTAAGCTGCATAGTTTCAGAGACCCTGCTGTTATTTTTAGAATTTATATTTCTTTACCAAGTTAGAAGTTTCTATGTATCAGTGTTGCCTGCATCGCTTTTCAGCAGCAGGGAGTTATACTGCAACTACTGGGAATTCAGGACAATGGCAAAAGAAAGCATAATTTTGAAGCCTGTTTTGTAAGTGAAATTTATTTGTATAGCACTTTTCACAATACATATCTAGGCAATTAGAGTTGGTCAATATGAAGATATACAACAATGGTATTAACGATCCTCTGAATTTAGATCTTAAAACATTATGATGTTTTGTTTTATTTATTTTTTTTTTTTAATGAAACAGACCTTGTTAAATCATTCATAATAAGATCTATAACATGCATTCACAAAATAGAGGGGAAATAGATGAAAACTTTAAGAGGCATTAAATATTATTTGGTTTTATTCTAAGCGAAAGTAAGCAGCAGAGAGTAAGTATTCATGAAAATATGATAACTTGCCTTAACTGGTTTGTCAAAAAGTTTGATGGGAAGTTAACATTTTTCAAGTTTAATCAGCAGTCATTTAGGTGGCAATGTTGAGAAATATAGGGTATGGCTTTAATTTCAATTTAAGTAACGTCTCAGTATAGAGACATGACATTTCAGAAAGAATTACTATATTGTATTGTCTATCCATACTATGATTGAAAATTACTCATAGCATTCAGTTATTTTATGTTAAGTTATCTTTATGGGCTGCACACAAAAAACAAACATACAATGCAACCACTGTAGTATTCGCAAACAAATTAATTACGTAAGTCAGGTCTTTTTATTGAATCAAAAACATACAGTGTGGCCAGACTGATTCCCAAAACAAATGACTATTATGAGCCGGTTCTTTTAATGGATCGTTTAAAAAATATTGGTTACTGGTTTGAATCACTCTGAAATACTGCCCTTTATAACTTGTAATTGTAGAATACTGCTTTGATATCAGAATCAAATCGAGAGACTGAGAACCTGAATCAAACTAGGAGCAAGCCTAACTGTGAAAGATTCTGCAGTAGTAGAACTTGATTCCAAATAACTTTTACAGGATATTAAAAGTTGCTCACGGTTCTGTAAAATATCAGTTTACATACCAAAGCCATCTAAGGAAGACTGCACAGCAGGCTTAGCCTACTAGAGACTTGCTGGCCAAATCTAGCCTGTGAATAATTTTATGGCCCTCAGATTGATTTAGATGGCATAGCTGCAGTGTTTTCAGTGAGTTCAGAGCATTTCAAAAAGCACTCAGTGATCATCAATTTGTGGACTACAGTCCATATTCAGAGCTTTTCTGGCCATAATTCAGCTGCAGTAGTTTCTCAAACATGAGTCAGTGCATCTATTTTATGTCTTATCCAATCATATATATATTCATGCTGGTCAAACCTGTAGACGTGATAAGATGAGATGTTGATGCTATGACCCAAAAGCATCAACTGTACATTTCCCATCTATCACCACCCTCTGCCACTTATTACATTAAATATGTAAAAAAAGCACAACAAAAAAGCATAACAAAACATGTTGGAGAGCACTGCTAGAATGGGACCATATTGTTAATGCAATCTGTATTATTTAACTACAACATTATCTAAAGTAATTGATAATTCTAACACAAGGTTTAAAGAGAATATTTTATTAATACAGTAGTACTGCATTGAGAGTTACATACTTGAAATAATTACAAATGGTGTGGTTGAAACCAGGATGCATAATGTAACTCGACCTGAGTGAAAGAGGTTTAAAGTAATGGTAAAGCTTAAGTAAACCAACATGGAGTTTGTGGTCTAGCCTGATGGCCTAATGGCCTAAAGTAAAGAAGAAGAGCGGGGAAAAAAAAATAATATAGCTCCAGAAGGGCACAATCATCAGTAACAATCCTCTTTTATCCTGTCCTTGACATCCACGACAGTGAGCAAAGGCTTGCAACTCATCATTGTCATCAGTGTGGTAAGGACTGCAAAATGACCTTTTGGTATAGGGGTTGGAACACGGAAACGTAGATAATTTTCAACCCTAAAGATATAGATTCTGAGCATATACACACTACAAAAGTTTGAGGTTGGTAAGATTATTTAAACCTTTTAGAAATTAGTCACTTATGTTCACCAAGGCTGTACAAATACAGTAAAAATTGTAGTACTGTGAAATCTTACTACAAATAAAATAACTGTTTTCTATTTGAATATATTTTAAAATGTAATTTATTCTTGAGATGGCAAAGCTGAATTTTCAGCTTTATTGTCACATGATCCTTCAGAAATCATTCTAATATGCTGATTTGGTGCTCAAATAACATTTCTAATTAATATCCCAGTTGAAATTAATAGAAATCCCTTTGATGAATAGAAAGTTCAAAAGATCAGACATTTACTGTCCATTTCCTGTCTTTAGTGTCATTTTTGATCAATCTAATGCATCCTTGCTAAATTAAAAATCTTACTGGCCTTGAACTTTTAAACAGTAGTATATATACATATAGCCTACTGTATATACACTATATATAAATTTACCAAAACGTCTTTGATTTGTTTCTTTGTGAATGTATACATATATAGAAAGAGGGATAGATAGATAGATAGATAGATAGATAGATAGATAGATAGATAGATAGATAGATAGATAGATAGATAGATAGATAGATAGATAGATAGATAGATAGATAGATAGATAGATAGATAGATAGATAGATAGATTTTTTATTTAGATAATTGGGCCCTTGAAAGAAAGTAGCAGAAAATTTCAGCTGTATAGTGACTATACTGTACCAGCTTTTAAAGAGCAGTGAGCCTAATCTTGTACAAGGAAAGGAGCAGTGCAGACTGTTTTGTGGTAAAATAAAATATGTGGGATCAGAGCAGATAACATTTCCACTTTACTCCTGAAGAATAGTTTTCAGGTCTGCAGAGGAATGCATTACAAAAAGACTCAGAAATATTGTCACCACAATATTTTCAATGCTTGGGTCTTTATAGATAACCACAAATGCCATATAATATATAATGCCAAACCCATGGAAGAAGAGCAGCTGGGTGCTGATCAGTCAGTCATTCAGATGATAAATAGAGCATACAGCTGAGATGACTGAAAAAATGCACCAAAATCCCACCTGGGAGTGAACACGCATACATGCACACACAGTGAGGATTCAAGCCCCTGCTAGGCGAGTAATCTCTAGACCTCTCCGCTATACAGCATGCCAGCCCACCATCCTATACACCCCCACAGTGAATGTAATCCAGCTGAGATTAGATGCGATTCACAACACACACAAACACACCCACACCCACACCCACTCACAGCATGAGCTATACTGTGCTTTACAGAGACAATCTTCAGCTTCAGGAAGGGATAACTGAGGTGACAGTTTCATCTCCTCTCACAGGGGCCTCATGACAACGGCTCACTGGCTCACCTTATAGGCATAGTTCAAAAATTCTGACATTGTTTTTTCAACCTCATGTTAATCATGAAAACTTTTGAAAAATTTAAAAAAAAAAAAAAAAAAATTTTGAAAATCGTTTCAAAAACGAAAAGATATTTTGATTCAATCAATACAATCATATTCAGCAAATGTGCCGCTTGAGCTACTGTATGTGATATGATTAATGAATGACAAAATATTTTAATCAAACGACAAAAACTGACTAAAGCAACTGTGTAAAAATTCACAGTAACATTCACACTAACATGTTTGACTTTCTTCAGTGACACAAAAGAAGGAATCAATCAAACGCTCAAGCTACTCTTTTTAATATTTTATATATTTGGGGTCAGTAAGATGTTTTATTTATTTAATTATTAATTTAAATTTTTAGCAAGGATGCATTAGAAAAAAGTTACGTGACAGTAGACTTTCACATTCGTAGAAAAATTCTATTTCAAATAAATGTTCTTTTTATGAATGCTGAACTTTTTATTCATTAAAGAATCAGCAGCAAAAATGCTTTCAACATTGATAATAATATTAAAGGTTTCTTAAACACCAAATTAGCATAACAGAATGATTTTTGAAGGATAATGTGACACTTAAAACTACAGTAATGGCTGCCTTGGAAACTCACATTTTCTACCACAGCAATAAATTACATTTTAAAATATATTTAAAATAGAAAACAGGTATTTTACATCATAACAATATTTCAAAATGTTACTGTTCTTACTATATTTTTTTATTAAATTAATGCAGCCTTGGTGAGCATAAGATACTTACTGACTCTAAACATGAACAGTTTCTTAAAATTTGAAGCATTCTTACACAGAATCAAATTGAGGCCAAAGAATACTTCTGACTTATCTGACACTGATTTGAAAATATTTACTTGAAAACTGATTCAAAAACAGCATTAGGATACAGATGCACACCAGAAAAGCCTTGAACATGCACACACACACACACACACACACACACATATAAAATCAGTCCACACCTCCACCAACCACACACATCTCCATCAGTAACATACTCTACTGCTCGCGCCTCACATCAAAGAATAGACAAAAGTTTAGATGCCTTTGAATATTTTAGCTGTTCTCTGCACTATTTAGGGAGTTTATCTGAAATATTCATCGGTTTAATCAAATTTTCCTAAAAAAAAAAAAGTGTTAAATATTTCAAGCAGCAGTGAAATCCATTATAGGCCCTTTAATAGTATCTAGGGAACATGTATGTGTGTCAGGTGGGTACCTGCTAGCTGAGGGTTTAAATGGACACCAATGGCACATAATCACAGGAGAGAGACATTATTATGAACAGTTCAGATCACAGACATACACTTTATTACAAATTTATACAGTTGTATTCACTACCCGTTTTCACAGTATAAATATGTTATAGACTTTTTTCCATAGTTTTTGCACTATGCAAAAAGTATAAACCCCTACAATGAAATGTTATCTCAATTTTAGCCACTTTTAATCTGCAATTTAGATAAATGCACATTAAAAAAGTCTTTGTCACAAAAGAATGTATCTAGTATCTAGTAAAAGCAGTATAATATGATGGAAAAGCTAAGGGAAAAAAAGCAAAACATCTCACAAGGGGGTCATTAAAAGTCTATTATGTTTAAAAGTGCTTAAAATACACCTAACCAGCTCTAAAGGGTTCATAAAGAGGGTAGGATGCCATTATGCAGTGTATGGTGCAGTTTTAAAGCACCCCTGAGGTTTCAGGAGCGGGTGATGGCGAGCCGCCGGATGTGCATTCTGCCCTCTCAGCCGATCAATTCCCAGGCTAATGTTCCTCTCTTTTGTGGCATATGCCTCCCTCTCTCTATGACTTCTACCTCTCGCTCTCTCACTCACTCTCTCTGTCTCACTTAGGTTGAATTTGTTAAATATTCATAATGCCTCAATCTCAGAGCTGTGTTTATAGAGGCTTGTCCAAAAGTGATCCAGTGTGACAGAATTCACTGTTTCTAAAGAGCTCTCTTCATTGTGCGTTTGACCTAGAGGGCCCCTATTGAAATAACTAGGTAGCCATCATTCCACTATTGTTTTACAACAGATGTTCTTGGGACAATGTCTGAATTCATAGCAGAACTGAAATAGTTGGCAACTCTTTGGGGACAGGACCAACATACACACTAAAGCCCCACTGTCAGTGTTTTTATCAGTGGAGGTCACCTGGTTGTTGCATTGTTGGTAGCTATGCGAGTAGGCATTTAAGTCACTGAATACACTAACTAGGGATTTGCTAGGTGAAGGACTGGTCAACCAAGGAGGCTTGAAAATTAAGGTTCCACTAGACCTTGATCAAACCCAGCTGGCACATGACCAACATTTAATGTTAAAACAGTTTGGTAACACTTTATTTTAAGGACCAATTCTCACTATTAACTAGTTGTTTATTAGCATGCCTATTACTAGCATAATAGCTGTTTATTAGTGCTTATAAGGCACTAATACCTTATTCTGGATGATCATATTTTCTCGGATTTATGATCATTATTCTACCTCATACCTAAAGTTAACAACTAATTTCCTTACTATTAATAAGCAGCAAATAAGGAGTTTGTTCAGGAAAAACTCTTAGTTAATAGTGAATATGTGTTCCCTATTCTAAAGTGTTACTGGTAACACTTTAGTATACGGACCAACTGGTAACACTTTAGTATACGGACCACAAAAAAAACATTTTTAGTGAATTGCTGGCCTTCTGGAGAGTATGTTCATTTACTGTATATGTACTCAATACTTGGTAGGGGCTCCTTTTGCTTTAATTACTGCCTCAATTCGGCGTGGCATGGAGGTGATCAGTTTGTGGCACTGCTGAGGTGGTATGGAAGCCCAGGTTTCTTTGACAGTGGCCTTCAGCTCATCTGCATTTTTTGGTCTCTTGTTTCTCATTTTCCTCTTGATTCCTCTAGATTCTCTATGGGGTTCAGGTCTGGTGAGTTTGCTGGCCAGTCAAGCACACCAACACCATGGTCATTTAACCAACTTTTGGTGCTTTTGGCAGTGTGGGCAGGTGCCAAATCCTGCTGGAAAATGAAATCAGCATCTTTAAAAAGCTGGTCAGCAGAAGGAAGCATGAAGTGCTCCAAAATTTCTTGGTAAACGGGTGCAGTGACTTTGGTTTTCAAAAAACACAATGGACCAACACCAGCAGATGACACTGCACCCCAAATCATCACAGACTGTGGAAACTTAACACTGGACTTCAAGCAACTTGGGCTATGAGCTTCTCCACCCTTCCTCCAGACTCTAGGACCTTGGTTTCCAAATGAAATACAAAACTTGCTCTCATCTGAAAAGAGGACTTTGGACCACTGGGCAACAGTCCAGTTCTTCTTCTCCTTAGCCCAGGTAAGACGCCTCTGACGTTGTCTGTGGTTCAGGAGTGGCTTAACAAGAGGAATACGACAACTGTAGCCAAATTCCTTGACACGTCTGTGCGTGGTGGCTCTTGATGCCTTGACACCAGCCTCAGTTCATTCCTTGTGAAGTTCACCCAAATTCTTGAATCGATTTTGCTTGACAATCCTCATAAGGCTGCGGTTCTCTCGGTTGGTTGTGCATCTTTTTCTTCCATACTTTTTCCTTCCGCTCAACTTTCTGTTATCATGCTTGGATACAGCACTCTGTGAACAGCCAGGTTCTTTGGCAATGAATGTTTATGGCTTACCCTCCTTGTGAAGGGTGTCAATAATTGTCTTTTGGACAACTGTCAGATCAGCAGTCTTCCCCATGATTGTGTAGCCTAGTGAACCAAACTGAGAGACCATTTTGAAGGCTCAGGAAACCTTTGCAGGTGTTTTGAGTTGATTAGCTGATTGGCATGTCACCATATTCTAATTTGTTGAGATAGTGAATTGGTGGGTTTTTGTTAAATGTGAGCCAAAATCATCACAATTAAAAGAACCAAAGACTTAAACTACTTCAGTCTGTGTGCACTGAATTTATTTAATACACGAGTTTCAAAATTTGAGTTGA
Organism: Spinibarbus caldwelli; assembly: GCA_039654775.1. Taxonomy (NCBI): domain Eukaryota; kingdom Metazoa; phylum Chordata; class Actinopteri; order Cypriniformes; family Cyprinidae; genus Spinibarbus; species Spinibarbus caldwelli. The sequence continues at coordinate 14,603,997 of CM077237.1, forward strand.
ATTACTGAAATAAATGAACTTTTCCACGACATTTTAATTTATTGAGATGCACCTGTATTAACATATTGGCTGTTTATTAGTACTTATAAAGCACATATTCTGCATGACCATTCCACATCCCTAATCCTACCCAATACCTAAACTTAACAACTACCTTACTAACTATTAATAAGCAGCAAATTAAGAGTTTATTGAGGCAAAATTTGTAGTTAATGGTTTGTTAATAGCGAGAATTGGACCTTAAAATAAAATGTGACCGTGTTACCAACAATTTTAATGCTAAATGTTGTAAAGAGTTAACAAAAATTTCAACATTGAAATTTTATCCAAGATCTGTATGAAAGACAATGAAAAAACATTGTGATATCAATGTTGATTCCATCTGCAAAATTGAAACAAAACTTAGAAGGTTTTGACACAGAACATATTCTTGCATTCCAAAACTGCTAAACGAAGCCCCAAGACACATTTTTAAAATTTTCAACTATTTTTAACATGATACTGCGAGACGCTGAAACTGAGAGATGTTACAGACTGATGATATATTATAGACTATATTTGACTGGTAAAGAAATAATAGATCCTAAATAATAGCTATAAGCTTTATTGTACAAAACATCTGTTGTTGTTACAAAAAAGGAAAAATAATGGAAATATTGCTTAGAATAGATGATTTAAGTAAAACAGCAACTTCTTGAAATTTAATAGTGAATGCAGTGTAGCAGCAATACCTTAAAGGGGAAAAATGTAGTGCCATAAATTCTCAGAGATGGTTGTAGCATGCAGTACTGAATCATTCCTTTATAATATGGAAAATAGTGGATATTATATTCTTCAAAAATTCAACTGTTGTGTTCAACAAAAGAAGTCATATTTATATATATATATATGAAGTCATGGGTTAGGAACAGCATGAGGGTGAACTATTCCATTTTTCCTTTTATCGTTCATGTTTTCAAAATTCTCTTTAAAGCTGAATGATTTCCAGATATTTTGTCACTGTGTGAAAGAGATTTGGCACAACAGAATCACATGATGCATGTGAGGCCATCAGGAAAAACAAAAAAAAAACAAAAAAAAAAAACCCCTTATTCAAAGGGTGGGTCTCTACCTTTCCTGTTTTTAACTCAGAATATTATTATTTGTTTATTCTTCACTCTAAGTCTTCAAAGCCACTACACATCTGAAGGAAAGTCCAGACAGCTGGGATCAGATTAGGACAGCAGTCTCGCCAGAGTCTCTTCACTTCAAGCGAACAGTATTGGCTTTACATTCAGAGTCTTGCAGATTAAACATTCCACCATTGGGAGAAGCCATCTGATTGACATGGAAAGAGACCAAATATAGATTTTTATAAGGCATTTGGGGACAGCCTAATCTGAAACCAATGATACCATAATATAATAATAATAATAATAGCCCAGTACACAGTGTAGCAAAAGTGGCAGATCCTTCAAAAAATGCTGAATCATATAGTGATGTGCCTTTATCTGGAAACACACCAATAATAACAAAACTAATAATGAACTAAATCAAATACAAAATCAAATTAAAAATAAGTTTTAATGAACATTACATTACATTTACATTTACATTTAGTCATTTAGCAGATGCTTTTATCCAAAGCGACTTACAAATGAGAACAATAGAAGCAATCAAAACCAACAAAAGAGCAACAACATGCAAACGATATGACAAGTCTCAGTTAGCCTAGCTTTTTTTTAGTAGATAGAATATAGAAAAGTAGATAGAATATAGAAAAGAAAGCTAGTGTTTTAGTTTTTTAAGAAAAGCTAGCAGTTAGAGAATAAATATGCAATTGATAGAGGGTCAAGCATGTGTGTGTGTGTGTTTTGTTTTTGTTTTTTTAAATAAAAAGAAAGGAAATAGATAAAATAAAATTAGAAAAGAGAATGCTAGAGTTAGAGGGTCAAATAAAGATGGAAGAGATGGGTTTTTAGCCATTTCTTGAAGATGGCTAAGGATTCAGCTACTCGGATTGAGTTGGGCAGGTCATTCCACCAGATGGGAACAGTTAAGGAAAAAGTCAGAGAAAGTGATTATGTGCCTCTTTGGGAAGGCACAATAATGCGGTGTTCACTTGCAGAACGCAAGCTTCTAGAGGGCACATAGGTCTGAAGTACTGAATTTAGGTAAAGGGGTGCAGAGCCAAAGGTGGTTTTGTATGCAAACATTAATGCCTTGAATTTTATGCGAACCGCTATTGGTAGCCAGTGCAAATTGATGAACAGAGGTGTGACGTGCATTCTTTTCGGCTCATTAAAGATTAATCTTGCAGCGGCATTTTGGATTAATTGTAGAGGTTTGATGGAATTGGCTGGAAGACCTGCCAAGAGAGCATTGCAATAGTCAAGTCTGGACAGAACAAGAGCTTGAACGAGGAGTTGTGTTGCATATTCCGAAAGAAAGGGCCTGATCTTCCTAATATTATATAAAGCAAATCTGCAGGACCGGGCAGTTTTAGCAATGTGGTCTGAGAAATTCAGCTTATCATCAATCACAACTCCAAGGTTTCTGGCTGTTTTTGAAGGAGTAATGGTTGATGAGCCTAACTGGAAGGTGAAATTGTGATGAACTGATGGGTTTGCTGAAACTACAAGCAGTTCTGTCTTAGCTAGGTTGAGTTGAAGGTGATGGTCCTTCATCCAGCAAGAAATGTCTGTTATACATGCTGAGATGCGAGAAGTTATCGTCGAATCATCAGGATGGAATGAGAGGTAGAGTTGAGTGTCATCAGCATAGCAGTGATATGAAAAGCCATGTTTCTGAATGACAGAACCTAATGATGCCATGTAGACAGAGAAGAGAAGTGGTCCAAGGACTGAGCCCTAAGTCACCCCAGTAGCTACATGTTACGATATGGATACTTCACCTCTCCAAGATACCTTGAAGGATCTATCTGAGAGGTAAGACTCAAACCACTGGAGAGCGGTTCCTGAGATGCTCTTTCTCAATAGAGTTGACAGGAGGATTTGGTGGTTGACCGTATCAAAAGCAGCGGATAGATCCAGCAAGATAAGTAATGAAGACTTGGAAGCCGCTCTTGCAAGTCTTAGGGCTTCAACAACTGAGAGCAAGGCAGTTTCGGTCGAATGTCCACTTCTGAAGCCAGATTGGTTACTGTCCTGGAGGTTGTTCTGTGTGAGAAAGGCAGAGACTTGGTTGAACACAACTCGTTCAAGTGTTTTTGCAATGAAAGGTAGAAGGGAAACATTAAAATTACAATGCATGGATGTCAATGTTTAGACCTTCCACACAAGAAAACATGCTTCTGTCTAACACCCGCTCCTCAAGCAGGATGCACTTCACATACAGTATATACTGTTTGCACCAAGTATAAATAGACACTGTCAAAATATAGTTATATAAGAAATATTATATAAGAAATATTCTTGTATAGAGTTATACAATACATATCTGCTATATAGAATCTAAATAGAATGTGTTAGATAAATAAGTTGATATACTACTATGTAAGTCCCATCCACATCCAGTTCTGCTCAAATACAATATAAAAACAGTTAATTATGTTTAATCAGTTAACCATTGCTACAGATTCAGATGCACATAATGACTCTGTTTCCACCTGATGGTATCAAGATGCATTTTGAGTGAAATGATCAAAAGAAGTCAGCTGAGATACGTTTATTTTTAGTATTAACATGCATCTCAAATGCACGTCCTGTGACCATTTGTGATCAGAAATTGTTGAGATCCTCCTCTCTTATTTTGTCACACCCTACATCACTTTTGCAGGCCCTTGTACACTGACTCTCATAAGCCGTCCAGTAAGATTGGAATTGCCAATTTTAGACAGTAATATGCATAAAACAGTTTGTGAATAGTGTCTCTTTGGTGGAAACAATACAGTCATAACAGCATTTGTGTGTAAAGACAATTGATCTCAGCTTGTGTATGTTCTAATTTGTGCTTAAAATCTGCGTATAAAGATTTTCACAAGCAAACTGTGATTCACCAGTAACTTTCATACTAAACTGAATTCTAAGTTTACGAAAAAAAATGTAGAAACAATTGAAACCACATTTTGCGTAACACTGCATTCTCTGGGTAGCCTTATAACCTTGTTAAGATGAAATTTTATAGATAGATAATTCATCTTTAATATGTTTCATCATATTCAGTGCTGCGTTACAGCTCGAACCGTGAAGTTTCTCTGTATAACAAACAAGTGTACAGCTGTCTAATGAGAGGTCTGTAATCTGGGTCTCTATAAAAGACATTTATATTTGAACTGGTTTTGAGGATGGCACACTTGGCATTGCATATAGGGATTTTGCTGTGTGCTCTCAGGCAAGAATGCATCTTTAGAGTGTCATGTTTGCTGAGAGTGATAAAAGCATGTATATATGGATTTGTTTTGGGAGTGTTTTATGCAAATAACTATCTTCGGGTGATTGCTTATTTAGAATACTCCATATTCATTAACATTCGAGGTTAAGAACAAATTTATGTAAGTATTTACATGTTCTGAATTAAGATATTTTTGGTGAGAAGTTTTCCTGTGGGTCGAATAACAAAATAAATCGCACAATTATTATTGAATGAAAGACCAGTATGCCAATCTGTGTGAACAGAACGTCCTTGGATCCATATAAGCACCACTTCCATCAAGGCAAAGAGATCCCACAGTAACTAATGAATGCATCTGAATTCAGTGTATAAATATACCTGTGTGATATTTATGACAACAGCCTAAGAAACTGAAGTGCAGCTTTGTTCGTCAACTGCAAATCTCACCACTTCAGAAAATATTCACCCTCAGAAAGTCTATAAAAGCTCAGTACCAATTTGACCCCTTTTATTTTTCCATACTTTGAAAGTCACTTAAATAGATGAAGGTAAATTACGGATGGACAGCTGGACTTTGAGGAAGTGGAGGCATATATACGAGAAATATTTCCTTCAGAGAATTTTCCATTTTGTTGGTTAAATATTAAAGTGGGAGCACTAACATGATTCTGATTGGTACAGTGACTATACATCTATATATATATTTATATTTATCATGCAAACTGAAATACATTGTAGGCCCAGTATAGCAGGCTATAGCCAAGACAGACTGAGCGAGTTGTAATCTCCGAAACTCTCAACGCTTTGAAGTTAACCACTGAAGTGAACAATTTCATGGCAAATCATTCAGACATTCTTTGACAAACAGCCCAGGAAAAAACACTTGACCTGCCCCCTCTCTCTACACCCTCTTTCTTTTGCTCTCTCTAAAAATATTTTGAACTATGTTTAAAATATTTGACACTTTTACATTTGTAAATATGTTGTAGTACTCTGCCACAGGTGTGAGTCTAAGACCATAGTTTCATGGTCTTGGCCTTGTCCTTGTCATGAACTTGTAAAGTGAAAAAAGTGAATTTAATTTTATTAAATGTACACCTGTAGTGTATTTAAAATCTTAAAAGTATATTTAAAAAAAATGTACCTCTAGATAATGTAATATTAATGAAAATAAAGGGCAAATGTAGTTAAAGAGAGTACTGTACTTCTTAGCACACTTAAGTACAGTTTTAAAAATTATAATGTCACAATATCAAATGTAAAGTTTTAATGTACACACTAATGCACATGTAAAGTACTTGATTATAATTATAACTGTAGTTTGTTCTTTATTACATTTGACGTGAATATATTTTAAATGTACTAAATTGCAACTTTACTAAATTGCAACAACTACAAATATATTTAATAAATACATGACATACAAGTTTCAATAGAAATGACATTAAAATATATTTAATTTACCA